>CM039141.1:5791242-6414575 GCA_022036555.1 Microstegium vimineum
CCCCGGAGAGGGTGACCATGTCGTCGGGGTCGAGGCCCTTGGCGGCGAAGAACATGTTGAGCGCGTCGAGGTCGCAGAACGGGCCGGGCAGGAACCGGGTGGTCTCGTTGGCGAGCGACACGCGCCCGTCGTGGCGGCCGGCGGGCATCGCGAAGCTGATCCTTCCGCCGCTCAGCACGTCGGACGCGTCGCGGGCGGCGAACGCGAGGGTGTCGGCCCCTTCCTCCGAAGGCGCGCGGCGCGAGGATGCAGGCAGCACAGGGACCGCATGTAGCTGACCAATTTTGACTCGACCTGGAGGTACGTGGTTGTGATTTGGGTGTGAAAATACTAGACCCTGCTGGTGGGTGGGTGCGTGTGTCTCTCCTGCTAGCCTGCGCTTCCAATTAAGTCGGGTTTGGATTGCATTCATTTGTTTCTTCTGTTACATTTAGATTACAGGTGCATTGTATGTACTCCACAAATTGAAGCAATATTAGGGTAGCCCCAATGATAAAAACTACGTACGATTTTCATAATGGCCACGTAAAAAAAAATCGGTTATATAAACTACCTCACCTACCTAATGTCGGTTTCTTTGCCTAATAAATGTTGCCTTTTTTTTTCTTTTCCTTCTCTTTTAACTCCATCGTCTTCCTCTAGCCACACGACATGAACTCGTGCTCACCATGCCCAGAATCATGCATGAACTAAGGGGCATCCATCAGAACATCAGTACATATATATGTATATGTAGGTATATATATATATATATATATATAATATACATATATTATGTATGTATGTATATACTTTGTCGGTTCTCGTATTTTGTCTAGTTGGAACTGAACCCCCTTTCTCGTTCCGCTGGTTCCGACTGTGAACGAGTGGCCAGCCTCCACTCCACCTCACCATGGAGGGCCGCTTGCTTGCGCTCGTCATCATGGAGGAGCTCGGCCTCTGCGAACAGCACCAGCAGCAGCGCCACGCACTCCCAAGGGCCAAGGCGGACGGTAGATAGATGGGACTTGTCCGGCGGCCTCCAACCGCCGTGGAGGGCTGCGCTGCGTGCACACGAAGTCGCGTACGTCGTCATCTGGCGGGCCAGCGTAGCGACGCGGGCGAGCTGTCGGAGAGTGAGCGCACGGCGACGCGAGCGAGCAGCAGCGGCCAGCGATGCGGCGCGGCAAGCGAGCTCAAGCGAGCGCACGTGATGCACGGCTGACGAGGGCACGCGAGCGCAGCAACGCGGTCGAGCAGCCGGCGAGCAACCGCACGGGATCCGGCTGTCGAGACTCGAGAGCACACAGCGTCGAACCTGGGAACGAGGAACTGCTACAGCCGACGGTCGAGGGCCAGCGCGGCGAAGCGGGTGAGCAGCAAGCGAGCGAGCACAGACAGAAGCACATGGAGATGGAGGAGCCGACGATGTCCCATCGTGTGATGGAATACGAGGTTGCTACACTAGCCGGAAAACAAAACTTTTCGACCTCATAATACAGGATCTACTGCTAGTTATAGGTTACGGGATTACCACTAGACGCGCAGACGACTTGAGGTAGTCGTGCGCGTCGCAGCAGGCAGTGCAGTTGCGTGGTCGTCCGTCTCAACGTCCCCTTCGCGCGGTTCGTCCTTGTGCTCCAGATGCAGCACCTCCGAGGAATCCCACACGTACAGGGAGGAAGCGTTGCGCCTCCGGACTGCTAGGTCCGCGAGGAGCAAAAGGCGCGAGCGTAGGGAGGCGACGGCGGCTGCCAAAAGGCGTGGATCAATCTCGCCCCGCGCCCACCCCTTGCTTATATAGGCGTCCTGACGAGCTCCCACGTTGGAGGCCCATTAGTAACCCTAAACCTAGTCCAACCCGAATTAGGCTTCCAGCCCTTTAAGCGTGCGACCCTATGGACTCACGCATACATAGACATGGCCCAAGTACTCTTACTCGACCAATAGTTGATAGCGGCCTCTAGCAAGGCGTGTCAACTCCTATGCATACGCTATGATCATATCAGACGAACCACTATGACCATGTCCAAGTTATTCCCTTTGCCTCTCGATATATAGTTCAACTCGTGGGTTAACACTTAACCCAAGCACGGCCATGCATTTGTTGATCCAATCACATGAGTGATCCAGTGATACCTCTTTCACGAAGAGAGGAGCAAATTCCATCTTGATTGTCTATGTCTCACAGCATTTTCCCGACCACCCAACGAACACCTTTATAACTACCCAATAACGGAGTAGCGTTTGATAGTCCCTAAGTAGATCGTTTCACATCTTGAGTACATACCACAATCTCATGTCTAAGGACATAACGTACATGACATGAATAGAGACTTTCTCTTGTTGGGTCAGTCCAGCCTACATGTCTCACATGTGCCCACATTATTAGTTTGACATCTCCATGTCTATGACTTGTGAAACATAGCCATCAACTAATACATGTGCTGGTCTAATATTCAAGTGTGCTCTTACAAGAATGACGATCAGGGACAACTTTTAGAATAACCATTCAGATAATTGAGTTCCACAAACAATTCACATAATCGTCAATCAATACTATTTGTCTATAATGGATATTCAAAGAACACTTTATTAATCATGGATACAATCGGAATATAATCATCTACATGATTAGCTCTAGGGCATATTCCTAACATCGTGGGCCTCACGCGCGTAGAAACGGCCGGTTTCTTCCCAACGCCGAAATCTTCGTTTCTTGCTGCCTCGTTGCGAGGGAAGACTCAGTTTTTCTGGTAGGAAACGGTTTCTTCTCATTTTCTTCTCTTTCTTCATTAATTGATGTGCCACGTTTGCTTAGGTGACACCTCATTTAATATGGATAGAAATCACAATTAATATCTCACTGATACCTCATTTAATAGGGATTCCTTTGCGAGCACGCACGCAGAAAAAAAAAGAAACAAGGCCACATCACCTCAAAAGTTTGTTCCATACTGTATGAAAGCACATGACCTAGTACATTCTTTTACTAGAGTACCGTATATTATTGCACTGCCACATCGTACTATGTATTTATCGAGGTTACCAAACAGCCGTACGTTGATGCATGCGTGTATATCTGTCTACGTCAATATAGTAAGGTGGGCATTCGGTCTAATAAACAGTTTGGTTCGTTTTTTTCGGTTTGTAAATAAAATTCGGTTACCTTAAACACTATGACCAACCGGTTACTTTGATTAGAAAACTCAAGACAAAAAATTTTGGTCTTTAATTCGGTTTGGCCTCTGTTTATGACCGTACTGAATTAATTGGGCAGTTTATACAAACCAAGAAGTAGCAAGTGTTAGAAAAAAAAGGCCCCTCGACAGGATAAAGAGAAGAATACTCCTCGGTGAAGGTTAGCTGAAAAAGTCACCAAACAAAAGCCGCCCGGAGAAGGTACCCTAAAAAAGGCCAGCCATAGAAGGTCTCTCTACGAAGGACGGACGGTCGGAGAAGTCTCTCGACAAAGGCTCGGTGAACGTTCCAAGTGAAGAAGGCTCCGCGGTGAAGGTTCCACGATAGATCAGAGCCTCCACGAACAAGGCTCCGTAACAGAGCCTCTGCGGAGAAGGGTCTGCGACAGAGCCTCCAAATACGCGAGAGGGGAGGGAATTTGGCGGGCAATAAAGGGGACATATTAGGGATTGCAAATGAAAGTGGGAAGGGAAAAGACCCCTTGCTCTCATTCTCTAGGCGCTATATATATAAGTAAATAAGTAATGGCAATGTACTACATATGGCTCCTTGTTGGTGAATTTCACACGCCACCACACTGAGGGCATGTTTGGATCCCTTGGTAAATGGCAAATGATAAATAAAATTGACAAATCTTTTATCAATTCTTAGTGGTTGGATCCCTTGGCAAATGACAAATGGCAAATGACAAATGACACATATAAAGACAATTATACCCCTAATAATTACACTCTCATTCACATGTCATGCATAGGAGGGAGGGGTATGAGTGGAAGGATTTTCTATTTGTCTTTATTTGCTACTCCAAAGTGGTAAATGGCAAATGACAAATTTTTGCTCTTTTGTCATTTTTTGCCTTGCATGTTTGGATCTATTTGCCAAAAAGTAACAATTTTTTTACTCTTTTATCAATTTGTCAATTTGCCAAGGGGATCCAAACACCCCCTAACTAGTACTACGAGAACGTGCATAGGGCCACGGTGCTCTTCAACTCGGACTCCGCACTCAACTCCTCGAACGAAGACGCGAGAGGAAATTGGGGACGGTTTCCCTCTCCACCTCCTATTTTTGTTGGTCTCCTACTTCACCTTCTACCTTTTATTTCTCTATCTGTTGCTTGATGGAGATGGCAGGTTAGCTTTAATTGTCAGTGTATATTAAAAAGATTTGATAGGTTTATTTAAGGGATACAGCTGAAGTACAAACAAAAATTTAAGATCTCAAAAGTAAGAAAAACTCTCAAATCAAAAGTAGGAGCTCTGATTTGAGAGTTACTGTCGGAGATGCTCTTACATATGTATATCATACCTCTATAAGCACTAAGACAAGTTATTGTGGACAAGTCACATAGGCATCTTGCCATTATATATCACCAAAAGAATAATTAGTTGTCTCTTCACATAGAATAGAAGTGTGCTGTAAGTTTACAATCAACTCATGTATACTCCCTCCATACTAAAAAAAACTTGTCGTTTTAGAAAACGACACGATCAACAAAGTATAACTTTGGCGGCTTATTTTTTGAAAAATATTTATTAAAATATAATATATATATATTTTCATGAAAGTATTTTTCAACATAAATCTATTAATATAATTTTTATATTTTCAAACTCAACAACTTAAAAATTATTCATGATTTATATTCCCAATGTTTGACTAAAATCTTGTTCTAAACAAGAAGTTTTTTTAGTACGGAGAGAGTATAAGAACTAAAAAAATCTTTATTGAGATAAAAATGGGTCATAAGTACTCCCGGGTGTTTGAGACGTCTCTCCTCCATGTTTTTCAGCTCCGCTCTATGTTTTTTAGCCAAACGGTTTTAACTCCACGTATATAGTTTGAGAAAAAAAAATGAAGTTGTGAGAGCACCTAAAGAATACTTCATAAACTCTAGTTTTTTATGGAGCTGCTCTACGGTGGAGTTAGTAGAGCGGAGTTTGTGGAGCAATCCTAAGCACCCCTCCGTATACTACTACTAGACTAGTAGAGGAGCTGTAAATATAGAAGCTGTATTATTAATAATCTTGCTTTTATGATGAGTTCAAAAAGGTAAACAACGAGCCACATGGTTGCACGCACGCCAAGAGGCAAACGATCGAGTTATTAGGATGGCCATGTCATGACATGCATGAGTCGTGTGACGCTAATAAAAAGGTTGCATGCAGTTTGAAACTCAAACGG
This sequence comes from Microstegium vimineum, assembly GCA_022036555.1. NCBI lineage: Eukaryota > Viridiplantae > Streptophyta > Magnoliopsida > Poales > Poaceae > Microstegium > Microstegium vimineum. Next base: position 5,796,607 of record CM039141.1, read on the forward strand.
CATGAACGACGTACGGAGTACGAGCTAGGGCGACGACCAGGCCTTTGGCAATTTCAAACTCAAGATGAGAAAGGTGAAAGTGGGTGACAATAGGACAGTCATATCTGTACCTAATAATGAAGACAAAATTTTCGACTCTTTTTTTCGTTCATTCATTCTTTTTAGGCCCGCCTCCCTCTAACTACTAGATAATGAAGAGGTTCTTTCGTCGGACTAATATATATATATATATATATATATATATATATATATATATATATATAATGTCTAGCAGGATACAGAGTTCGAATACAAATAAGGTTTCTTAATATAATCTTAAAAGTTAGGAGTTTTAATTGTAATTTAAATAGAACTCTAAATCATATATCCTATTATAAAACACGTAATATAAAAAGGAATTTATTTCAAATAGAAATAGGATAATAAGAATAGAAATTAAGCAATCCCGCATGATCGATACTAAACTCTAAACTATCTCAGTCCGTGTCTCATGTTGTATTTTGTTTGAAAACTGACAACTGAGCAATATCGTAACCGAACGTAACTCGCTCATGCTAACTCAAACTGTGTTTCTATCTATAAAGTATTATACGCCAAAACCCATAATTCTATGTTCCAATATAGATCGTAAGTTGTTAACACTGAATTTTAGTGCGTCTAGGAGGATGACAGGTGGGCCAGCGCGCAGCATATTTACAGAGACGGGTGTTTGGAGCATTCGGCAAGTATCTATGCGGTCGGCTAGTCTCGGAGCATTCAGCAAGTGTCCGTGCGGTCGGCTAATTTCCAAAGGTTCGGCAAATGATCGTGCGGACGGCTATTCTGATAAAGGAAGGTTTTCCGTTAGGGAAGCGACAAAAACGGCAAGCAAAGGACCGATTGGGCAACGAAGACCGCGACAATTAAGGCAATGAAGACTCCGGAGGAAATTAAAGTCAAAGATATCATGTTTTTCCTTTAATATTTTGTAACCGTGTCCTTTTAGAATTCATGTCACGACCAGGGTATAAATATAAACCCTTGGCTATTGTAAAAACTGTTCACAACCAATTCAATACAACCGGCCCTGTGCCAACTTCAAGTCCTTTGTCGTGTCGTTGAGTTCTTCGAGAGGAATCATCGATCCGTCGACCTCCGTAAGTCCCGACAACCTTGCTATCATGTCTAGTATCATGCGGTGGATTTAGATGTTGATGCAAGTAGTCTTGTTTGTTTTCAATGATCGTGCGGCGGATCTTTGATTGACAATCAAGAAGTCTTCGCTTATGTTTCGTTTACGAGTAAATACCGTGCGGCGGGTGTTTATTCGATATGCTTAGCAAAAACAAGATTGTTATCGGCTCTATTAGATTTGACAAGATCCAGTAGATTCATTAAGTTATCATGTGTTGCATGTTTTAGATATTTTATATATTTGTAACACTCTTTTGCCCAATCTAGATTGATACGGTTCAACTCTATTCTTTCCTATAGATCTATCCCTGTTTTAATAATTTTTACTTCCATGTTGTTTCTATAAATAGATCTCATGTTTACAATAGTCGAATTAGTGTAAATCTAGATTGCTACGTGGTGCGGGTTCATGCATGTTAAACATGTTTAAGCTTTGATAAGGTTGGGTATCGTGCGGCAGATACAAGCTTTAGATTAGTTTGATCGTGTTTTGATTATATGTTTCTTCATCATGGATCCCAACTCGGTTGGATTACCGAGCTTGGTTATGCTTGAACTCACAATTAATTAGGATTCGTTCATACGAACTTTTCCCATGCATGCATATTCGGCAATCAACTTTTTACGTGCTTTACGTTTGCTTTAGCCGAATGATCTATAAAACCTGTTGGCAGATAACTTCTATAGTTGTATGTCGTCGTAAGTGGCTTCAGGGCCGTATATATGGAACTGTCTGGTTTCACCCACCATGTTCCAGTTTTATATCTAATGATTTTCATCCCTTGTTAGTTCCAGGTCAAATTGACTGGCACGTTTCCGGATTTCGAAACACCCGGGCACCCGATTGAAGCCACGCTTTCCGGCTTGCTGTGTGTTAGGCACAGTACGTCACATTTTGTGTCAACACACTTTTTGGCACGCCCAGCGGGACCCCACATTTTCAAGATGGTCGAGATCGACAATAGCCAGGTTCTGGACGTGACTATGGATGAGTTACCAGAAGATCTGAGAAATCTGGTCCAGCAGGCATGTGAGGAGTTTCAACGTAAATGCTTGATGTCTTTTTCAAAGAACAAAAGCAACAAAGTTTTTCAGAAGCAGTCGCTTCCTAGAGCTCTCCTTCCACATCAGACTGATTACACCGAAGAGAAAGATGCTCAGAAGATGACCGGAATGGTTTATAAGGCCATGAGTGAAACCATAAAAAATCATCATACAACTTTCTTGAATACCTTTCGCACAATCATGGTCAGTACTTTCGGTCCATCTACTGATAAATACTTCGAAGAAGTTGTTGGTCCAATGCAATGACGGCTTATAAGTTTCTGTTGTTTACATCTATCCTCCTACTCAGATGGTGGATGAAGGATGCCTTCCAGCATTGGCTGTTCAAATTTACCTGGTGTTTTGTCGATACTGTGATACTCTTTGAATACTTTTGCATTGCTGATCACCTGAATTGTCCAACAAGAACTATATATAAACTATGTATTGCTGCTTCTCAGCCCCCCAGGCTTTCTATTTGTAAATTTGTAAGTTTATGGACTATTTGATGACATATGTGAAAAAAATGATATATATTTCTCTGGTATCTGGAATCCATTGAATATATATATATATATATATATATATATATATATATATATATATATATATTTTGTATTATGCTCAAAATTACATCAGTCTGTTAAATAAACTACATCGAATATATCATTATAAATATAGTAACAAGACGGTGCAAATATAGGCATAAGACAGTGCAAGTGCATGGGCAAAAATTTAGTTGTTGGGAGAAGCTAAAATAAGCAGTCGGTTTGTAAAAAAAAAGTTCAAGTAAAAAAAAATGATATGAAAAAAAGACTGCCGGCTACCTATACATTTTGATTTGATGAGAACTTGGCACAGCTGTCAAAATTATAGTGGTATATATATTTCTTGTCTGATGGTACACAGGGAATAATAATGTCAACTGCAACTAATAAGGTAACACTTATTATGTATAAAATTAATAAATAAAGGAACACACAACTCTCTAGGCCCTAGAGAGCTAGCTATATAGTATTACATGATATCCTACATATCATGTGTGATTCGATCAGATGAGATCTATTTATTTATTATGCTGAAACAAAATCGCTTCCCCGATGGCAAGACCGCGATATGACTCCTTGTGATCGAAAACGGACGCATGAATATGGCAAGACACGATGTCCAGCGCCGGCCGCCGAGAGTCATCGCAGCCGGCCTCTCGAAGCGGATCGTTGGACACGATTTGGGCAATCCCTACGCGCGCGTGCCCCGCGCGGAGCTTATACATAACATACAATAAAATACAATATCGTCGCAGGTCGTCAGCCGTTTGAGCTGTGATATGATGCGCTCTGCTGATTGAGCTCGATGGCAAGCTAAGTGCGCAACGTCGTGCACCCCGCGATCGGACATTATTCCTGCAGGGCACTGGCAAATGCACACGTTCCGGCCGGTTCCTGGACACACACACACCACAGGAGCGCTGGCCGGCTATATAAATCGCACTGCGGGCACACGCACATTCATTCCAAGAGCACGAGCTAGCTAGCTAGCACACACGATCCATCCATCATCGGCGATCGAAGAGATGGCCGCCAAGCAGCAGCTTCTTGCCGCCGTGATGGTGGCCACCTTGCTCGGGTCCGTGGCATGCCACCAGGGCCCTCATTACGACAACGACGACCCTGCTACTGCTAGGAAGCAGCAGCAGCAGCAGCAGCAGCAGCAGGCCTATAGCGGCGGCGGCTCTACTAGTAGCCTCGGTTGCATTTTGCGAGGGTGGACGTGGATCGACCCCCATGCCGGCCACTTGTTGCCTTATTGTGACGAAACCGCAACGACACTACCTAACCCTCAATATCCTCCTCCCGGCGGCCCCTCAAAGCAGCTCACCGTGGGCTACTACAAAGACTCCTGCCCTAGTGCTGAGGACATCGTGAAGAAGGTGGTGGAGAAGGCCATCAACAACAGATACCGTGGCATTGGCGCAGGACTCGTCCGTCTCTTCTTCCACGATTGCTTTGTTCGGGTACGTGTGATAAGCAACCTTATAATTCATAAACGGTTATATATATATATATATATATATATATGCATGCTAGCTAGGGGCTTGGTCATTACTAATTATCACTAACTGCGTGTCATCATGTGTTATATATGTTCTCCGATCCGATCCCAGGGGTGTGACGCTTCCGTCCTCCTCAAGAAGACCAGCGGCTCCAACCAAGAGACGGAGATGTCGGCCTTCCCCAACAAAAACAGCCTCAAAGGGTTCGAGGTGATCGACGAAGCCAAGGCGGAGCTCGAGAAGGCGTGCCCGCGCAAGGTCTCTTGCGCGGACATCGTCGCCTTCGCCGCCCGCGACGCCGCGCGCAACCTCAGCTACGGCGGCATCGACATCAAGATGCCGGCGGGCCGCCTCGACGGCCGCGTGTCCCTCAGGGAGGAGGCCGACCAGAACCTGCCGGGGCCGTTGAGCACCCTCGACGACCTCGAGAAGAGCTTCGCCGCGAAGGGCCTCGGCTTCGAAGAAATGATCGCGCTCTCCGGCGCACACAGCTTCGGCGAGGCACGCTGCAGGTTCTTCGCCAACCGCCTGCCGCCCAGTAACAACAACTCGGACTACATGGACAAAGACCTCGCCAAAAGCCTGAAGGCGGACTGCGACAAATACGGCCAAGACTTCAGGGTGGCGCAGGACCCCGTGACGAAGGATGTGCTGGACAGCCAGTACTACAACAACGTGCAAAGCCACAAGGTGCTCTTCACGTCGGACGCCGCGCTCTACTCCACGGACGACGCGAGGAAGGTGGTGAATGCCTACGCCAGCAACGCGAAAGACTGGTACCGCGCGTTCGCCGATGCCATGGTTAAGTTGGGTGAGATCACGGATAACACCGTCGGCAGACCCAACCAGGAGATCAGGGAGAAGTGCTACAATTACAACAACAATAAGGGCTCCCAGTACTGATTGATCGATCGATATCATCATCATCATCATCACCACCACCACCACCACCACGTTTTTTAATCTTCCTATCCTTGATTTATTTATTATCTATCGTCATATCATATTTCATATTATGCACTCGAATTAATTCCTTCATTTATTACATCCATTATTATGCGTCATGGCATATATTTCTGTTATTGTAATGTAACATTACTTTGAATAATAAGTATTTCAAGCTATTCATTTCATTTTGTCCACACAAAACTTGCTATACATTCATTTTTGTTTCTTTTAAGGCCAAGTGAATGTTGATTTGAAATACTAGATGATCGACATGGGCCGTTCCATACCACATGATTGAGTACTCCAAAACCAGCCCGGATGCAATGAAGAGCTTTTGTATTTGATTTGAATTCGTTTAGGGTCTCAAATACTCATTTCAAAATCCAATAAACATAAAATGCCTAGGACAAATGTCCCAAATGAATACAAGAGTCTTATATATAGTTAAAGTGACAAAGCAGGTGTCTTGAATACCTTTCGCACAATCATGGTCAGTACTTTCGGTCCATCTGCTGATAAATACTTCAAAGAAGTTGTTGGTCCAATGCAAGGACCGACATTGTTCCATGTGCCTAAGCACCAGGAGAAAGCTACTGAGAGTAGCGGAGCGCCTGACATGGACCAAGGTGGGATGGCTCCTCACCAGAAACAACAACCGCCGATGACATATGGCCAACTCGCGTTCGGTGCGTCAGAAAACGTCCCACAATCGGCTTTCAAGGTGTCTCCAGCAGCGAACAGGTTGCAGAAGAATATGTATGGAGATGGATACCAAGAGTTTGCCGATTACAATGCCATTGATGCTCTCCCAAACCCAGGGTATAAGAACTCAACAGGGCTGCATTTTGAAGGGCAAGCGCATGGAGCTCCAAATTCAAATATTGATGTTATCATGCACAGGATGACAGACATGATGCAGAATCAGTTTGGCTTAAAGCCAAAGAATCAGTCCTATGCATACAAGTCTCCTTATCCAGAGTGGTATAACCGAGTGGCACTACCTCCGAGGGTGAAACCTCCCACAGATTTGACCAAGTTTTCTGGTCAGGATGATACGAGCACCGTAGAACACATCGGCCGATACTTGATGCAGCTTGGAGAGGCATCTGCAGATGAAGCTTGGAGGATTCAGTATTTTCCATTGTCTCTGACAGGGCCAGCTTTCACATGCTTCACATCTCTGCCGGCAAATTCTATTGGTACATGGGCAGAATTAGAACAGAAGTTCCATGCGTATTTCTTTACGGGTACTAATGAGAAGAAGCTAGTTGACCTCATGAACTTGATGCAGAGGGCTAATGAGACACCCCAGGAGTACCTCCGCAGGTTCAGAGAGACCAAAAATCTCTGCTATTCCTTGAACCTGCCAGATGACCAATTGCCAGGGATGGCAATAGCGGGCATGCAGCCGAATGTCAGAGAAAAGCCGTTCAACATGGATTTTGATGACCTTGGTCAGTTGTCACAGCGGTTGGCAATGATGAGTAATCAGGCTCAAGGATTCAGGAGAGGCAACCGTTTCCCGAAAGGCGATGTAGCTAATGAGATGTATCAAAGTTTCCTGGAAGAAGCGGCAGAGTACGATGATGAGGATGAAATAGCCGCAACTGAATTGATCTGGGCGAAAGAGCCGACTCAGGTTAGTCAACGATTGTTGGGGCAGCAGAAGGGTACTTATGACTTTGATGTCTCCAAATCAGACAAGTTGTTCGAGTTGTTGCTGAAGGAGGGACGCATCAAATTGCCGGAAGGGCATCCCATGCTACGCCCTAAGGGAGTAAAAGACAAGAAGTTTTGCGTCTACTACAATACTAATTCTCATTCCATCAATGATTGCCGAGTGTTCAGAGTGCGAATCCAGAAAGCTATTCAGGAGGGGCATCTGAAGTTTGATGGTAAGATGAAAATTGATGCTAATTCTTTTGCACAAAACACGGTGTCTTTCTCTATGAACATGGTTGGCATAGAAGACCCCAAAGACGAGGGCAAGATGAAGGTGTTGACCTCAGACAGAGCAAGAAAAGCTGGTGTTGTTGACCCTGATCGACAGATTACAAATGAGAAGTTTCGGCAACAGGCTCAGTTCCAGAATAGCCGAACCGAGAAAGGGGAAGCTTCCAAGCCCAGGGTTACAACACGGATTCTGTTGAACAAATGGCGTCGGGAGCGAGAGCAGTATCAGAGGCAGAGATATTATGAGGAACAGGAGTTCATGGAGGAGCATCGCAGGTACGAGGAAGAGATGTACTGGAGAGAGCAAGAACACATGAGAGAGCAGGAGCAGTCTCATTGGGGATGCTCGTTTTTCAAGCATTGCTGGAATGAAGGCCTAAAGCTGCCTGCTAAGAACAATTGCCCTGAATGCAGTGATCAATATTCAGGGTACAGGCAGTCCGGGGTCAACCGCCGTCCGATCCATGAGAGACTTAGAACACATTTTTCTGAGGACGATCGGCGATTAAAAATAGGCAACTCTGAGAATCGGCGAGGCAAGAGATTTGCCGATCAAGAGTGGGCCCATTATGAGGAAGGTGCTGAAGAGAAAGAACACCATGAATATGTATGGCAGAAGGGACAATGGTGCCCACCAGGGCTGAGGAAGAGCCAGAAGAGGAGAGTACAACGCTTGAGGAACGGAGAGTTGGCACAAACAGTTGCTGGCAAGAAACAGATGTGACGTCCTAAGAAAAAGCCTGATGAGCAAGATCGTTCGGCTGATGCATGCATGGCTTTCTTCATCCCCTCAGATTTCATAGCTCCCGAAAGCCAAAACATCCAAGAGGATGTGTACTCAGATTCCGATGAAAGCGAGTGTCAGGATCTAATGGCCCAGCTTGTCCTGACTCAGTAGGCAGTCTTCAATAAACCGGCTAAGCATCGACATTTGAAGGCGCTTTACGTGAAGGGATATATCAATGGCAAGCCTCTGACCAAGATGCTTGTTGATGAAGGAGCTGCTATCAATATTATGCCTTATACCACTTTTAGGAAGCTCGGGATGACTAATAAAGAATTGTTGAAAACTGACTTAGTGCTCAGGGACTTTGCTGGTAATCCTTCTGACACCCAGGGAGCTGTACACGTCGAGTTGATGATTGGATCAAAAAGTTTGATCACTACCTTCTTTGTCATTGATGGCAAGGGGGCATATAGTCTGCTCTTGGGAAGAGATTGGATCCATGCTAACTGCTGCATACCCTCAACCATGCATCAGGTTCTCATTCAATGGATTGGGGATGATGTTGAAATTGTTCATGCTGATGATTCGGTAAGTGTTGCTGCCGCAGAGCCTACCTACTGGGAGTATGATGGCTTTGATTGTTTCTCTAGAAAGATCTGGGGAGATGGTCCCGTGAATGTCTCTAACAAGGGCCAACAGTCGGTCCAAGTAGTCGGCTCTTATAGCAATTTTTAATGGGGAACCCAATCGATGGCAATAAAGGAAAATTGGGACGTGGCTTTATGTCGGCAGATAAGCTAGAGGAAATAAATGTTGGTGATGATGTCAAACCAAGGCCGATGCATATCAGTGCAAATTTAAACCTAGAGTATAGATTAAAGTTGATAGACCTTCTAAAAGAGTTCAAAGATTGTTTTGCTTGGGATTACATAGAGATGCCCGGACTAGATCGTTCTATTGTTGAGCATCGATTGCCGATTAAGCCTGGGTATCGTCCTTACAAACAACCTCCTCGGAAAATTTTCAAAGAGGAGGTACTGGCCGATGTGAAAAAGGAAGTTGAAAGATTATTAGAAGCAAATTTCATTCGGCCATGCAGGTATGCAGAGTGGATTTCAAGCATAGTTCTGGTGTACAAGAAAAATGGAAAGATGAGGGTCTGCATTGACTTTAGAGATCTCAATAAAGCCACTCCAATGGATGGTTACCCAATGTCGGTTGCCGATTTTCTTATCGATACAACAGCTGGTTATGAAGTCATCAGTTTTATGGATGGTAATGCTGGTTATAACCAAATCTTTATGGCAATAGAGGATGTTTCAAAAACAGCCTTCAGATGCCCTGGTCATATTGGATTATTTGAGTGGGTCGTCATGACTTTTGGTTTAAAGAATTCCGGTGCAACTTATCAGAGAGCCATGAACTATATTTTCCATGAGTTGATCGGTAAGATTGTGGAGATCTATATTGATGACGTGGTGGTCAAGTCTAGAAATCACAAGGGACATTTAGCCGATTTAAGGAAGACCTTGGAGTGCACTAGGAAGCATGGTTTGAGGATGAACCCGAACAAGTGTGCCTTTGGAGTCTTGGCTGGTGAATTTTAGGATTTCTGGTCCATAAGGGAGGGATTGAGGTCGGTAAGAAGAGCATGGAAGCGATAGACAAGGTTATCCCTCCAACTAATCTCATAGAATTGCAATCACTGCTCGGGAAGATCAACTTTGTAAGAAGATTCATATCTAATTTGTCGGAAAGAGTTTTGCCTTTCTCTCCTCTGTTAAAGCTTAAAAAGGATCAAGAATTTGTGTGGGGTGACGTACAACAAAAGGCTTTTGATGAGATCAAAGAATACATGAAGGTGCCACCTGTGTTGGTACCTCCACAGCTTGACAAGCCTTTTAAGTTGTACGTGGCGGCCAACAACCTGACAATAGGGTCAGCCCTTATGCAAGAGTTTGAAGGAAAGGAAAGAGTGATAGCTTACCTTAGCCGAAAGCTGCTAGATCCAGAGACAAGGTATTCAGCTATGGAGAAACTTTGCCTGTGCGTGTATTACTCATGTACCAAATTTTGGCACTACTTGTTGAATGCCGAATGCATAGTAGTTTCTGAATTTGATGTAATAAAACATATGTTATCAATGCCAATTTTAAACGGAAGAATTGACAAATGGATTTTGGCTTTATCAGAATTTGAATTAAAGTACGAATCGGCAAAGGCGGTAAAGGGTCAAATTATTGCCGACTTTATTACCCAACATCGTGATCCTTCTGCTAACATGATAAGTATTGCACCTTGGACTTTGTTTTTTGATGGTTCATCTTGTAGCAAAGGTGGTGGTGCTGGCATTCTCTTGATCTCTCCACGAGGGGTAACTTTTAAGTATGCCATCCCTATTGAATTCCATGTTACTAACAATCAAGCTGAGTATGAAGCACTGCTTAGAGGACTTCGGTTTCTTGTTGAAATAAAGGCTGTTGCTGTTGAGATCTTTGGAGATTCTGAGTTAGTAATTAATCAATTGATCGGCCAATATGAATGCAAGAGTGATATATTAAGAGAATATTATGAAGAATGCCGAGAGCTTTTGAAGAATTTCCAGGTGGCAACCTTGCATCATATCCCTAGGGGCATAATGAAGAAGCAAATAAACTGGCTCAAACTACTTCGGGATAGCGAGAGGATCAAGAGATTAATGTTGTGGATGAGAATCGGGCAATTGATGACTGGAGAAACGAGATTGCCGATTACTTAGAGGATCCATCACAGAAGGTTTCTCGAAAACTCAGGTACAAAGCTCTCAAGTTCGTGCTCCTTGATGACCAGTTGTACTACAAATCCATAGATGGGGTACTCCTCAAATGTTTGAATCAAGAAGAAGCCAGAAAACTGATGTATGAAGTACATGAAGGAGTGTGTGGTGCACATCAATCGGCGTACCGGATGAAGTGGATGATTAGAAGAACTGGTTATTTTTGGCCAACTATGCTTGAAGATTGTTTTGAATATTACAAAGGGTGTTAGGATTGTCAGAAATTTGGTAATATTCAGAGAGCTCCAGCATCGGCTAAGGTAATATTCAGAGAACCCAATTATCAAACCTTGGCCGTTTAGAGGATGGGGCATAGATTTGATTGGTCAAATTCATCCTCCTTCTAGCAAAGGACATAAGTTTGTATTGTTGGCCACAGATTATTTTACAAAGTGGGTTGAAGCTATTCCTTTGAAGAAGGTTACATCAGAGAACATGATCAATTTTGTTAAGGAGCACATAATTCACAGATTCGGGATTCCTCAGACTATAACGACAGATCAGGGAACTCAGTTTACTTCGTCTAAATTTTGTGATTTTGCTAAAGAGATGGGGATCAAGTTATACAATTCTTCTCCTTATTATGCACAAGCTAATGGCCCAACCGAAGCATCAAATAAGATCATGATCAAAATTATTCAGAAGAAGATTGATGAAAAGCCAAAAAAGTGGCATTCGGTTCTTAATGAAGCTTTGTGGGCTTACCGAATGGCTTGTCATGGGTCTACGCAAGCATCTCCCTACGAGTTGGCTTATGGACATCATGTTGTATTACCGTGGGAATTGCAGTCAGATTCGAGGCGAGTGATCTTGCAAAATGATTTGAGGAAACAAGATTATAAGGATCTGATGATGGACGAATTAGAGGATTTGCATTTGGTTTGTCTGAAAGCATTGGAAAATATTGAGAAAAATAAATTACGTGTTGCCAGATATTACAACAAAAAGGTCAAAGAGAAGCAATTCACAGAAGGAGATTTAGTTTGGAAAACTATACTGCCGATTGGGACAAAAGATAAGGCATTCGGCAAATGGTCTTCGAACTGGGAAGGACCTTTTCGGATAGTGAGGCGTGTGCCTGGCAATGAGTATATATTAAAAACTCTACTGGGAGAAGAGTTTACTAGAGCTATTAATGGAAGGTTTCTCAAGCAATTCCATCCCAATGTTGAGGTTGGTGCATAAACAGACTTAAGGAGCTTTGTACACAAAATAGCCGATATGGAGACATCGCCTTTAGCCAAAAATACTTTGAGAGTTCAGAGAATAGCCGACGCGGTATGTGTCGCCTTTAGAGTAAAAAATATAAACACAATCATGCAGTTCAGGCAACATTCCTCAAATTTTCTATTTTCAAAAAGATTCAAAAAGGAAAAGACAAGTGGAAATCACAGATTATATTTCACAGGATAAGTAGTTTTTACAAAGAGTTCCTAGATACAAACTACTCCTCAAACAACTTGTTGAGGACAGACTGGGCATCTATGGCTTGAGCAAGGACGGTTGCATGGTCCTCATAACTATCCAGAAGATCATCAATGTCTTCAACGTCTTCTGGAGGCACGCCACCACGGAAACCAACTGGCATGAAGGAGAGATCTTCACGCCGCTGGGTAGACATTGCCGCCAACCCCAGAGCTACGTCGTGGTGTACGCCTTGGATGACGGCCTGATCTATATGACCGTCCGCATCATCAAGGCGTGCTTCGGCGGTTTCTCCCTGGGCGTTCACCTTGTTGGCAATCTTGTTCACCGCAGTCTTCAGGCGCTCAACCTCTGCAGAGAGCGCTGAACAGAGAATACGAATCGGGTGAACAAGATGAAATCAGAAAAGGGAATAGAACGGATTTATTTGTACTAACCGGTGATGGCGTCGCAGAACTGCTTCCGCTGGTTCTCCCACTCGAGTTGGTCGATACCGATATTGTTTAGAGATCTTCTCCAGCTCTTCTCGAGCCTCGTCCCTTTCGCCGTTGAAGGTGACCGCCTCCGCGTGGGTGTAGGGGACGTCCATGGCACCCGAATCCAAATCCCAAGGATTGGAGTAGTAGGAGCCTGAAGAGCCGGAGGAGCCGGATGAAGGAGTCTCCGACTGAGATGCTGTCGCTGGAGGGAAGGGAATGCTCTGGCTGGTGGAGATCACCCTGATTCTGATGAATGAAGAAGGAAATCAGAGATTGAAGGATGAACAAAAAAGAACAACCGCAAGGAGGCAGGAGATCGGTTCTCACCCGCGTCGTCGGCAGCGCTGCACTCGGCTTCCTTCGGCTTCCCCCTCGGCTGGACGCTTGCCACGGTCATCGCCACCCGCCATTGTCACTGTAGAGGTTAGGTTTTCCTCTGGTTGACCTAGGCGAAGAAAGTGGAGAGGTGGAGATGAAAATGCTTGACTGGAACTGTTGGCAGAGGCGGAAGAAGGAAGGTTTATTTATAAGCCGATGAGAATACCAAACGACGAATTAGGATTTTTCCCTTTCAGATGGGCCATTACTGGGCTGGGCCAGACTCGGATAAATCAAGAGTCGCTCGGCTGTGTCCCCGAATCGAAAGAACAAAGTGCAATCGGCTATCAAAGATCTAGAGGCAATCGGCTATGATCTAATCGGAAAATAACAGAAGCCGATTATGTTATCATACAAATAGGAGTATATAGAAATGAACATCAGAGACATCCAATTGTTCAGAGACAAAATGAGTCATGGTTAAACTATTACAAGTCATGTTTCTATTCGTTCATAAGCTGATTAATGGCATCTAGGACCTTGGTCCTGATTTGGCTAACATTGTCCAACACTTTCTGGTCTTCATTTTCAGAGCTCTGAATGTTGGACAACTTTACTTTGAGCTGTTGGTCTTCTTTGAGGACAGTTAACATCCTTGATGAAATTGCCTCTATGGAGTTTGGAAAATCTGCTATCTTGGCTTTGTGAGACTGAATTCTAGCATTTAGTTCGGCTAACTGAGCCTCCAACCTGATTTTCTCATCCTCCATGACTTTCAGCTCAGGATCCAAAGTTGCCAATGAATTCTTGACAGTTTGAATTTGAGAATGCAAGGATTTGGCTTCTTGCTTCTTCAGAGACCTATTGTTCTGCAAGACAGTCCTGGAGGCTATGTTTTTATTTGCCCCCTTCACCATAGCAAAATAATCATCAAGGTTGGATGCAAATTCCAGAGAGGCCTTAAGGACAGGTGGAAGGTCTTGGTTGATGAGTTCAAGGAGATCTTTTATTTGATCTGAATCTTGGACCAAAATGTTGATGTCCTTGTTTAGCAAATTAGCTATATCCTTCAGCCGAGCTTGATTTTCTACTGACAAAGTCTACTGGGAGGTGGCTTCTTCACCGTTCTCACTGATGTAATCCTCAACAGCAAAAGAGTAACTGGTAGTCGGTTTGGTAGTGTTCTTGAAAAAGGAAAAGTGTTAGCCGACTGGATAAGTGTACTAAAAGAATAGCTTGAGGCAAAATATTACCTGTTGTGTTGGGCGATCACCAGGATAGGTCGTGGCCTGCTCTGGTTGAGGGCTTGACTGGGTATTCAAGGATGGTGAGCCTGGAGCTGGACCAGAGGAGTGCTCTTCTGCTAGATTATCTAGCATTTCATCTATTTCAATGATGTAGATGATAGAGCATAAGAACAGAAAATAAATCCTATATAAAGAGAGGGAAGTGATTAGCCGAATAATACCAATATGTTTGAAGGCTTCATGGACATCTGTGCTTTCGGCTTCATGAACTTCTATATTTTCAGTTTCATGAATCTCTGCATCCTTAGTAGAGGTTTGAAGAGGGATATCCACTATTGTCGAGGCATTGCTTGATCCAGGGATATCAACGTGTGGCTGTAGTAGAGATAATTGCTATAAAACAGTCAGAGTTATTGCCAAGTGAAATTTATTACCGAATAGAAGATTCATACCTTGAGAGACCGCTTGACTGTCTTGGATCTTACCCTTCTGAATACATTGACATTCTCAAGTACCTTCCTTTTGCCTTCTCCTTCTGTAAGTGCAGTAGCTGCAGCTGTAGTGATCTTTATAAAAGTTGCCAGAGTTGGAGCATTAAAACCCAAGGCAGGATTAGGTCCAGCTGAGTAGTACTGAACTACTTTGTTGGGAGGGGTAGGCTCGAAGTCCTATGTATAGCTAGATTTTAAAATAAGAGGAGGTGAATTCAAAAGCAGGAAGTAGCAAATGTAATGAAATTACCTCACTATCAGAGGCAAATTGGGGATACAAATCTTGGCATAAAAGGTGCACTGGTATATTGAAGATGTGATTGTGCCACTCTTGCCACCAGGAAGCAAAAGGGAGTGGGCAACATCTACTAACCCAAATGGGGAGGGTTCATATGTTGGCAAATCTCATCCAAGCTCAAAGACTTTTTTTGGCTTCTGTTTCATTTGTGATCAGCTCCCTATATCTTATGATTATTGAGAAGAAAGACCTTGGGGGCAGCTGTCCACATCCTAATTGTCTGGATACCATATTGGGATTATAGAATTCATAGGTAGGGTGCACTAACCTCCCATGATGGAATTCGGCTGGCAAGATGCAGGGCTTGATAAAGGAGTTGAAGATCTCTGTGGATACCTTGTCAGAGCAGCCAGTTTCATAGCTGAATTTACAGGGGAGAGTCAGATTATCATTCTCTCTGTAGGGAAGCCAAAGCACATTGTCAAAACCCTTGAAGAAAAGCTTGAAGAGATGACCAATGTCCATATCAATGCTGATAGAGGATGCTGCTTCTCCATATATTTGACAACCCTTAACTTTTGTTGTATTGCCTTCAGCATAATTAACTGAAGGGAAATTCAAATTATGAAGGGGCACAGAGACTATCTGGTGCATGTATAGTTGCAGCCACATCTGAACAAACCACCAAGGGCCACTTATGCAAGAAATTTCCACACTTCGATGCATCTGGGCAGTGATTTGGTGCATCATATGATAGACAGATCCCAACAGATATTTGCCCAGAGGTATCAGGGAACCTACAACTAAATCTTCAGCCATCACCATGTGATTCAAGGTTGGCTCATTAGATTTTCCACAGAAGATGAACCTGCACAACCACATGTTCATGAAGGCCCTGTATTCCTTGTCAGAGACAGCACTAGATGATTCCATATAGGTCTGAATGTATCTGTTGGTGTTATGACCCGGGGGTCAAGACCACCGACTAGTAAATTTGTATATTGCGTGCTCCCTCTCCCAGATGTGATGTAAGAAGGACACAAGATTTATCCTGGTTCGGGCAAAGAAGGCCCTACGTCTAGCGGGGTAGGATGACTTGTATTATCTCGCACTGAAGTGCTCGTACAGGGGGGGGGGGTACAAGCTGGTTTACACGGAATCGCTCAGAGTGAGCTGAGGCCTAAGGCTAGCAGGGCTATCCTAGGCGGTTGGTTGCTTGCTTGAGGGGTCGATCAAGCAACGGGGTGTGTGGAGTGTGAGGATCAGAGCTGGTGTCTGAATGAGGAGTGTCAGAGCGAGTGTGGGTTTGTGCCAGAGTCACCCGAAAAAGGGGTGGAGTCCGGCCTCTGATCGGATGGGATCCCTTTCCTTCTCCTCGGCGTCCCCTTTTATAGACCAAGGGGAGGCCCGAGGGTACAGGGTCCTAAACTGTTGTAGTATGGGAGGCGTGTCCGCGGCATAGTGTTGGCAAAGGGACGTCGAGCACTGTGGCGGCGTGGCCTTCCTGTTCTTCCGGCGCTCCGAGGCGTGGTGATAGTAGACTAGACGTCGCAGTATGTCATCGCACAGCAGGGTCGTCCTTCCGTAGGCGGGCGTGAGTCCCACAATTGAAGCGGGACGGGGCGGATGGGACGGGCCCCATACCGGAGTGGTTGGAGACGGGGGTCGAGCCCCCCGGTCGAGGGGAGGGGTCGAGACCCACGTGGCCTTGTCGTATCCCTGAAGACGTCGTCGAGGGCCGTCCTGTTCACGTCTCGAGGGGTGCTTCTGGAGTCCGTACTCGCGACGTGGTTACAGCTGCAGCACAGTTGACGGGAGTCAAGGACATGGCGGTGAGTTGATGGATTTGACTGCGGTCGTGGGCGCCCATGGTGCTAGGCGGATTCCCTTTAACCCATACCGGGAGCAGTTGGACTGATCGAGCTTCCTGTCCGGGGGTTGTTCGTTCGACCCCGGTCCGTCATTCGGTGTCGAGGTAGAGGCGGAGGGGTCGTTCGTTCGACCCCTGGTCCGTCATTCAGCGTCGAGGTAGAGGCGGAGGGGTCGTTCGTTCGACCCCTGGTCTGTCATTCGGAGTCGAGGTAGAGGCGGAGGGGTCGTTCGTTCGACCCCTGGTCCGTCATTCGTCGTCGAGGTAGAGGCGGAGGGGTCGTTCGTTCGACCCCTGGTCCGTCATTCGGCGTCGAGGTAGAGGTGGAGGGGTCGTTCATTCGACCCCTGGTCCGTCATTTTTCCAGAAGCAGGCCGGCCCACGACTGGTTGCCTTCGCCGATGTACGGGGCCTTCGTGTGATGGGCCCTCCTTTGCTGACTTGAGCGGTTGGTTTGCTCCTGTCTTAAAAATGGTTGCTATGTTAAGCATTAAATTATCGAAGGGTTTAGGGTACCCCTTACCTTTGTACCCGACAGTAGCCCCCGAGCCTCTGTGCGGATAAGGAGAATCCGCATAGGGGCTTTTGGCATTGACCTACAGAGTTAGTAAGAGATTCGATTCTCCGTGGGGTGCGCGCGAGCGCACCCCGCGGTGGTAGCCCCCGAGGCCCCAGAGGAGTGATTAAGAACTCCTCTGGGGGCTATGATATGTGTTTTCTTAGGGGGAGTAAGGATTACCCAGAGCTTTTGCCCTTGACCTGCAGGGTCAGTAAGAGGTTCGATTCTCCGTGGGGTGCGCGCGAGCGCACCTCGCGGGGGTAGCCCCTGAGGCCCCAGAGGAGTGATTAAGAACTTCTCTAGGGGCTATGATGTGTTTTATCGAGGGGATTTAAGGTTACCTGGAGACGTGGCGCCCTATCGAGGGGTTGATTTCGTTCGCCAGGCTATGAACGTTCCTTTCCCTGAAAAGAGAGGTGCTCGAGGGCGGCTGTCGAACCCTACCGAGGGCCAACCTTCACTCTCTCGAGCATTACTGGAGTCACAGCGCCCCCACCGACAGGTCAACTCTGTCTGCCAGGTCACGAGTGTTTTCGACCCTCTTTCGTCGAGGGGTGTCGTGCGTAGTCGGGCCCTCGAGCCCTTGCGTGGCTAGGCCTTCACTACCTCATAGCGTCCTTCCCGCGGATCCTTGCGTTCAGATTGCGGGGCGAAGAGCATCGTGCTATCCCCGTTAGGACGAGCCTCGAAGTCCTCTGTGAGCTTGTGTCGGGCATGTGTCCATTAGAAATGGTGCCCAGTATGGGTAAAAATCCAAGTGAGAACTCGTGCCCCATTCGATAGGGGTCGATTAGCAGCCCGGAGGCGTTCTCATTAAGCAATACCGTATGGCTTACTAAGCAAGACCGTATGGCTTACCAAGGTGCCAACTCCGTTCGATGAGAGTTGGTGGCTCGATGCCTCCCAGCGCAGGGATCCTTAGGTATTCACCCCCAACGGTATCTGTCACGCGGCGGTCTTCGCCGCCGTGTGCGAAGGGTACCTAGGGGTCGAGCCGCACTGGGAGTTGTGGCTCCACCTCTTCGAGGCGAGCCTCTTCCACGCGTCGGTCGGTCGCGGCACCCGCAAGACGGTCAGGGCCGGGTGCTGCAGCATCGCCCTCAAGCGGACGGATAGCTGGATCCCAGCGAAGCTCTCGTCGAGCCACTCCGGATGGCACTCCGGGTGGTTCTATATGTGGAACGACGACGACTTGCTCCCCGCCTACACCGGGAGGACGATTGATTCGAAGCCCGACCATTGGAGGTACGGCGTCGAGAAGAAGCAATCGCGCCTCACCCACCTGCTGGACGCGATCGAGTGTCTGAAGAAGGCGGGACTCACGGCGGCGATCGTCGCGTCGGCCTTCCATCTGCGGCGGGTCGTGCCGCTGATGGCTCGACCCCTACGCCTCAACGAGATGTGCCCGGGGGTCGACCTCACGGGGTGCCGCCTTATGGGGGATGAGCTACCCCCCGAGAGGGTGGCTCGCCGCGTACGTGCCTCCTTCGCGGGCGGGTTCGAGGTCACGAGCGTCGCCAGCATCCCCATGAGGCCGGACCAGGGATACGTCCAGCTGGTAAGGCTCCCTTCCTCTGTTAGTGTTCTCGTGTTTGCCTTGTTCACCTTCTCCGCTTGCATTCTAATTGCCTTGTGTTCCTCAGGGGGACGTTGTCTTCCGGAAGTCGCTGCCGCCGGTGAAGGAGGAGCAGGGCGACTCCCAGGCGAGGTGCCTCCAAGCCGAGAAGGATAAGAAGGCTAAGGATAAGGCGAAGAAGGACAAGGGCAAGAGGGCCCGAGAGAAGTAGGAGCGAGAGCAACGCCAGGCCCGGCAGAGGCGGGCCGGCCTTTCCGAGGAGGAGTCGCCCTCGGAAGAGGATGAGGAAGAGGAGGAGAGCAGCGACAGCGAGGTCGAGCCACAAGGAGGACTCGACGAGGAACAGGCGGTGCCCGAGCCGCAAAGGGCAGCTGCCAGAACCGGGGGAGGAGAGGGGTTGACGTCGAGGTCAGCCTCTACTGGCGAAGTCGAGCTGTGGGGAGAGCGCCCCGCGGCTCCTCAAGGTGAAGTGCCGCGGCAGACACGCGGGTGATCGTCTCGGTCCCCGTCGGGGGGTCGATCGGGCACGCCCCCAGCGCCTACCCGTTCGAGCGCACGGGTGTCGGGCCCGTCGGCGCAGGAGGAAGCTAGCAGGGGGACGACGGGATCGCCGTCGGCCCCTGCCCAGGAGACAGCGCCGAAGGTGGTCTCGACCCCCGCCGCGGACCGCCGGAGGAGTGGCTCCCAGCGCATTCTGTTCAAGCCCCCGAGCGGTTCGAAGTCCGTTGGCCGGAACCCGATGGCCCCGAAGGGGTAAGTTGCTTTTCTGCCGATCGAGGGTATTTATTATATATTTTTTTTGTTGCTCATGACTCGTGCTTACTGTTGCGCATGGGTCTCTTTTTCAGGTCGAAGCGCTCGGCAGAGGACGCATCCCTCACCCCGGCCAAGAGGCTGAGGACGGAGGTCGTAGTCGAGGCGACCGTCGAGGCCGGTCCTGCTGCCCCGTCCCTTTCGACCCCCACCCCTGATGCGACATGGGTAGCCAGGGCCCAGGAGGCGATGGGGCGAGGGGCGGCGCAAGCCGCCGCGGAACTGGCCCGAGCGGGAGAGGAGACGGGTCCGCCCGCCGCGCCCGCCCACCTATCGGAAGGAGGCGCACCCAGCGCCTCGGAAGGCGCGGGGCCCGCGTCGACGGCGGTCGTGACCGAGGGGGTCGAGCCCCGAGCTGCCGCGGAGCTGGAGGTGGTGGACGTGGCCTCCGCGGACGAGGAGGAGACCCCAGCTCGCCCGACGCCGGGGCGGTGGCCCGAGAGCCTTGCTTCGTTGGGCGCGCCAGCAGTGTGAGCGCGGGGGTGCTGCTGCCGTCGCACCGGAGGTGAGGAGTTGGCTCAGCCTTGCTTCGACGTCAGGCAGTCGTCACCTCAAGGTAATACGTCCTCCGGCTTGGTCGACCCGTAGTGGGCCCGCAGGATTAGGTACTAATCGTTTTGTCTTTTCCACCACGCAGGGTTGTCCTCCCGACCGGGACTTCCTCTGCCCGGGGGTGATGGCTCGGCGGGACCGTCGACGTCCTCGTAGGGGGCCCCGAGGCTGGGGGAGCCCAGCTGGAGGGGGCTTCTCCCTTCTTCGCTTGGACGGAGAGGGTGGCACGCCACGGGGGTAGCGCTGAGATGCACCGGGGCGTTATGCGGGAGGTCCAGGAGAGGATCGACCGCCGCAGCGCGTTCTGGGGACGGGAGATCCTTGAGCTGGCCGACCCTCGAGACCCCGGGCTAACCTTCCTCAAGCTCGACGACCAGGCCGAGCTCAGGACGTGGGAGCACCTGGAGGAATTCCGGGCGTGGATCGAGGACTCGGTGCGCCTAGCCGCGGAAGTTGCTGCCATGGACCTATGTCGGGGGATGGAGGTGAGTTTCGTTCTTACTTTGACTTTGCTCGGATTGCCTGACTGTTCTTTTCTGATGATCTTCCTTTTCACCATCGTCAGACGCTGAGGGCGAGGTCGTACGACAAGTCCCAGTTCATTCTCCGGACGTAGGAGCAGCTCCCCGCCCTCCGTACTTCGCTGGAGAAGGCGGAGGCCGAGGCCGCCCAGGCAAGAGCCGAGGCGGCAACCGCGCGAGGAGGCCGAGTCCAAGGTCGCCCACACGAGGGCCGAGGTGGCCGCTATGCAGGAGGCAGCCCGGGCCGCCCAGGAGACGGCGCAGTCGAGGATCGACGACGCCCTCCAGTCGGTCATCGAGGTCGGGAAGCTGCGGGATGCCTCCCAGGAGGCCCAGCGCAGGGCGGAGGAGGAGGCCGTCCGGCTGAGGGAGGAGCTGGCCCGGGCCGCGGAGGACATCCGGGGGCTCCAAGGGGACCTCGATGTCGTCTCCCGCTAACGCAACGCGCTGGCCGCTGCGGAGGAGAAGGCTCGGACCCGGGTGGCCTCTCTGGGGGTGGTTGTGGCCAACCAAAAGGGAGCCCTTGATGACGCTGGCAAGGTCATCGAGGGCCTCGAGGCTAAAGTCGGCGACCAGGCCACCGAGCTCGTCGACGTCCGCCGCCAACTCGAGGAGACTGAGCAGGGCTATGTCACCCTGGAGGCGCATGCCCAAGGTAAGTTTCTTGAGGGTGTTGCTAAGTTTGCCCGGTCTTGACCTTTTTCCTGCTTTTTTGGTTTTGACCGAGCTGTGTGCTTGTTTTGACAGAGCTCGCAGCAGAGAAGGACCGAGCCCACGAGGACCTGACCAGTCTTCAGGGCCTCCTCGGGGTGGAGGCGGGTCTTAACGAGAGGCTCGAGAGCGCTATCTCCTCCTTCTGCGACGACCTCATGGTCGAGCCGGAGCCGACGGTCGAGGGCGACGCTCAAGGAGACTCCCTGCTGCGCCGCTTCTACTCCATGACGTAGGAGGTGACGGAGCACGTCCGTGCTGCCCTGCATGTGGGCGTGAAGTGGGCGCTCGTGGTCATCCGCTCGAGCTACAATTACGACCTCAACGTCGTCGCCAGCGGGTTCGTCACCGACCCGAGGCTGACTGACGAAGAGAACGATGCGAGGTGCCACGAGCTGATCGAGCTTGCGGAGGTGCCCGGAGGCGAGCTGGCGAAGCTTTTCGAGCCTGAAGTGCTCCCTTCGGTGGACGGGGATGGCGCCGAGTAGCCCTAGGCCTGCGAGCCAAATCTGGACAAGAAGGTCCATGTAATAGTTAGACTTTTGTAATGATACAATGCCGAGCCCCCGAGGGCTTCTTATATCTAATGCATTTTGTTCGAGATGCGTCTTGTTATTTTTATTTCTTGAGCTGTCTCTGCTTTTCTTTGCCTGAGTCGTTGCTTGTGGACTAACTGTTCGACGCACGCTCGTATCCCTGGAAGGGGGGGGGAGCGAGCGGGGATACCGTAGCCCTAGGGTGTAGGAGAGTCCCTGGCTCAATGGCCCGCGACCCTTAGAGAGTTCGAGGCATCTTTACTTAGTCATGAAGCGCACTCGGGGCAAAGATCGAGAGAGAAAGCCAAGTTTCAAAAAAACGTTCGGGTTTTTAGGGGACTTAGGAGGGGGGTCCCCCTGTCAGCCCCCGAGGGAGGCTTGACTTTGCCGGGGTAGAGTCGAGGCTACCTTAGAGTTATAAACGAATGTAGAATGTATTTCGAGAATATTTTATTCATTCATAATGCGATAAGTGTACATAATGCGGGAAATGTACAAGGCGTCGAGGCCTTAGGGATAGAAACGACGTAGCTATTCGATGTTCCACGCGTTGGTGAGGATCTCGCCCTTTTCGTTCTTCAGTTTGTAAGTGCTGGGCTTCAGGACTTCTGCCACGATGAATGGTCCCTCCCAAGGTGGCGTCAGCTTGTGACGTCCCTTGTTGCTTTGTCGGCGGCGCAGAACGAGGTCGCCGACATCGAGGTCCCTTTTGCGTACGTTTTTGTCATGGTAACGCCGCAGCGTCTGCTGGTACTTTGCCGATTTGAAGAGGGCCACGTCTCGGGCTTCCTCGAGCTGGTCGAGGGAGTCCTCTTGGGCTGCTGTGTTGGCTTGCTCGCTGTAGGCTTTTAGTCGAGGGGACTCATATTCGAGGTCGGTGGGGAGGACGGCCTCGGACCCATAGACTAAGAACAACGGAGAGAACCCCGTGGCTCGACTTGGTGTCGTTCGGAGACTCCATAGGACAGTGGGCAGCTCATCGACCCACCTCTTGCCAAGTCTGTTCAGCCGATCGAAGATCCTTGGCTTGAGGCTCTGCAAAACCATACCATTGGCGCGCTCGACCTGGCCGTTAGTTCGAGGGTGGGCAACTGCAGACCAATTCACCCTGATGTGGTGGTGGTCACAGAAGTCCAAGAACTTTTGGCCGGTGAACTGGGTGTCGTTGTCGGTGATGATGACGTTGGGGACCCCGAAGCGATGGATGATGTCGGTGAAGAATAGCATGGCTTATCGAGACTGGATGTTGGCGATGGGCCGAGCCTCGATCCACTTCGAGAACTTGTCTACAGCCACGAGGAGGTGGGTGTGGCCACCCTTGGTTCTCTTCAAGGGGCCGACCATGTCGAGCCCCCATACTGCGAACGGCCAGGTTATAGGTATCATCTGAAGAGCTTGGGCGGGTAGGTGGGTCTGCCTGGCGTAGAATTGGCATCCCTTGCAAGATCGAACGAGTTTGGTAGCGTTGGTGACGACTGTCGGCCAGTAGAAGCCTTGTCAAAAGGCGCTTCCTACCAGCGTTCTTGGCGCCGCATGGTGGCCGCAAGCCCCCGAGTGTAGGTCCTTCAGCAATGCCCTCCTCTCCTCGAGGGTGAGGTAGCGTTGAAGGATCTCGGAAGGGCTACGTCGATATAGCTCGAGGCCGTCCCCATACAAGACGTAGGTTTTGGCGTGTTGGGCTATACGGCGGGCCTTGGTGCGGTCCTCTCGGAGCTCGCCCCATGTTAGATACTCGAGGTAGGGTGCGCGCCAATCCGTCGGGGGGGGGGGGGGTGGCGCCGCGGCTGTCCCGTCGATCTCCATGACTTCTTCCCCGTTCGATGGGGGATCAGTCGAGGGGGGAGGATCGACCCCTTGCTCGAGGGTGGGAGCCCCCGAGCCTAGGTCGACGGACGGCTCGTGAAGGTCCCTCGAAAAGACGTCGGGAGGGACTGTTCCTCGAGTGGACGCGATTTTGGCCAGCTCGTCGGCAGCTTCGTTGTACCGGCGGGCAGTGTGGTTGAGCTCGAGACCGTAGAATTTGTTTTTGAGCTTTCGGACCTCCTTGTAGTAGGCTTCCATCTTGGGGTTGTGGCAGCTCGAATCTTTCATCACTTGGTCGATCACCAACTGCGAGTCCCCCCGCACGTCGAGGCGTCGAACCCCGAGCTCGATGGCGATGCGCAGACCGTTGACGAGGGCCTCGTACTCGGCTACGTTGTTGGAGGCGGGGAAGTGGAGATGGATGACGTAGCGCATGTGAACCCCGGAGGGTGATATGAATAGCAATCCGGCGCCTGCCCCCGTCTTCATCAACGATCCGTCGAAGTACATGGTCCAGAGCTCGGTCTGTACTTGCGCCGGGGTAGTTGGGTGTCGGTCCATTCTGCAACGAAATCTGCCAATACCTGAGACTTGATGGCCTTCCGAGGGGCATAGGAGAGGGTTTCCCCCATGAGCTCGACCGACCACTTGGCGATTCTTCCAGACGTCTCCCTGTTCTGGATTATCTCTCCGAGGGGGAAAGATGATATCACAGTAACCGGGTGGCCCAGGAAATAATGCTGGAGCTTGTGCCGAGTGAGGACGATCGCGTACAACAGCTTCTGGATGTGGAGGTATCTCGTCTTGGTCTCGGAAAGTACCTCGCTTACGAAGTAGACAGGCCTCTGAACCGGCAGGGCGTGTCCTTCTTCCGCCCTCTCGACCACTACGGCGGCTCTGACTACCTGGGTAGTTGCTGCGACATAGAGCAAGAGGGGCTCGGCCGGACTCGGGGGTACCAAGACAGGTGACGAGGTGAGCAAGGCTTTGAGCTTCGAGAGTGATTCCTCGGCCTCGGCAGTACACGCGAAGTGTTCCGTTTTCTTTAGGAGGCGGAAAAGGGGTAGTGCCTTCTCTCCGAGCCTCGAGATGAATCGGCTGAGGGCGGCGAGGCACCCCGTGATCCTTTGTACGCTCTTAAGGTCGTTGATCGGGCCCATTGTTGACACAAAAAGCGTCAGGATCTGCGAACACCTCGGGCTTATACCCGAAATTCGATATCCGGAGGCGTGCCAGTCGATTTGACCAGTTAATCGACAAGGACGATAACTAGACCAAGATCCAATCCAGACAACGGCGATGCGCTCGGATGCTGAGATTGAGGCTTGATCAGGATAACTAGAGCAGAGTTGAACGAGGCAACAGCGATGCACCCGGATGCCAAAGCTCAGAGGTACTCCCACGCGGAACTTGCAAGGGTTTGACGGAGATCAAGCTGATGCAGCCCGTCGAAGCTTGAAGAACTCGGCAATCGGCAATCGGCAATGTCTCCTCATCGGCAATCGGCAATGTCCCCTCATCGGCAATCGGCAATGTCCCCTCATCGGCAATCGGCATTTACCTTAAGCCGCTCGGCTTCACCAATTAACCTTTGTCGGCAAGGACCCAGTCTCCATCGGCAATACACTTAGTATTCTCGCAGCACTCTCATCGGCAATACTGACTCATGATTTCCCGATGCCGATAGCAAACGGTCGTTGACCAGTCAAGCCTTAGCTCATTTGACATGTGCTGAAAAATGGTGTCAACACATGCCCTCCAGTTTCGGAACGTATAATACTTTACGTGCCGAAATTCTCTCCACTGTAGTCGTTGCTGTAGCCGTTACCTTCGAGATAAATGTACAGTTTCCTCGATCCCCGCGCGCTAAACCGCAATTTAATAATAAAATCCCTCGATTGTAGCACAAACAGTTGCAGATTACCTCGATCACCACGCGTATCTACCGCGGGGCCTCTCCACATTCCTGCATAGTGTGAACCGGAACCCCAAAATGCCCCTGAGTAAGCTTATAAAAGTTATCGGGATCCACACTACTTTTTACTCCAAGTTCATTTTCACTTTCACATTTCACCTTCGTCTTCAACCTCCAGCGCCTCGAAGAACACGAGCTCGAGAAACAGTCCCTTTCCGCAATCCAAGGACGAACCACAAGCAATCCTTCTGCTCCAATGGCGATCCAAGTCGACATCCCCAAGGTAAGACCTACCCTCTTCCTAATCCAACCTCCTTTTGGTTCTTTTCCGCACGAATCTAGAATCATTCCCGTTCCTTTCCTGATTTTTCCCTTTCTCTTCTTCGAACCCTAGGAACTGTACAACAAGGTTGTCATCCCACTTGCCGATTCCAACTTCAGCTGCCTAGGCCCCATGGGCAATCCGGATCCCACCTTCATAATCAATGCAGAAACCAACCGGGTACCCCTCAGATCTGAGTGTTTTGGCCTAGGATTGTGGAAGGACGCTTTTCGGTCATGGCCCAAGCCTACCAAGGGGTGGAAGGACTAGTACCTTAGAGTAACTAGGGCACAGCAAGCCTACTGGCAAGAGCGCAACTTGGACCAATGCATCAGGCTCTCCATTGCCGATATGGAGAAGAATGAGAACATGCTGATGGCTGCCCCTTACTTCTGGTCGGACACTATGAATGCCTTCCTCTTCCGACACGGACCAACCACCCCCACCCTTGCCGATGTCCACATGTTGACCGGCCTGGACATCTCTTCTCCCGATACTCTCACCCTGTTCAACAGGAAGGCCGAGCACAAGGTGAACACTAGGAACATCGGCGGTTGGACAGGTTACATCCATGAGTACCAGAAGACGTGATCGGTAAACCAACAGGAGCACGCCACGTTTCTGAACATGTGGCTAGAAAAATTCATCTTCTGCGGCAAAACTGTCGGACCGACCACCATGCACCTCCCTGCAGGTGAGCTACTTGCCGATGGAACAAGGCTTCCCCTGGGAAGATACCTTCTTGGAGCAGTATACCACCTTCTACACCAAGTATCTCAGAAGTTACTGCTAGGTGAACCCATCGGCAACCTTGGGGGTCCCTGGTGGTTCATTAACATGTGGCTGAACGCCCATATGCAGAAAGTGTTTCAGTTTGACCTGTTCACCCAACAATTCCCGAGGGATATATCGGAAGATTATCAGTATAGGGATGATGAATCGGCAACTCGTCCTCCACTCAATTTTGGAGAGGCTATTATAGTGCTGCCAGGGACCGATGCCGATGTAGAGCCGTTCGGCGCATTTTTTCAGAAGTTGTATAATGGACTCTCCTCCACGGAACGGCTCTGGTAGCCATATGTCAATGTAAACAATTAGTTCCTGCTGCTATTCAACCTCACCGATGGGAACGTGCCTGAGAACCAAGTAATCATGAAGGCCAGCATCACTCCCCGAGCTATTCCAGTTAACATCTTCGAGTCTGGGAGGAATGCCCCCCATCTTACGAGTTCTACTACCCATCGGCAGCAGCGAGACAACTGACATTTGGCCAACTGCCGATTAAACTCTGCTACTCCAAAGTAGTGAAGCCCAGGCAGACAATCTCTAGTGCTCTAGACTAGAACAAGGTCGTCAACCTTCCTCCCGATGCCGATATATCAGACATTGATTTGTCCTCCTGGTCACCAACCTCCTTCATCACGAATGAGTACAAGTCCTGGTGGCAAGAATGGAGGCATCAATTATTTGCTAAGTCATCGCACCATTATCGGCACATGATTGACGCCGATCACATCATCCCCGATGACGCAGTAAGTCCTTATTCCGATGCGTTCCTTATTACTCTGCTTCCGTCATCGGTACTTAACCTTTTTGCGCTTGGCAGGCCGATGATCCGATCCCCACGACGAGCAACAGTGGCAGACCCTTCAATCCTCGGATAATGGGTCCCATATCAATCATCGGCAACAAAGCTCCTTCGCTAGCCGCCTTCACGCCTCAACAGGTACCTACGCCGACACCTGCAAAAGCCAAGGCTACATCGGCCGCTGCTACTGCCCTGATGCGGTTTTATGCAGTAAACCCATCTTTACCCGTACCGATTACATACTGTTTTATCGGCAACATTTTATTTTGTATAACTTGCTTTATATTCTCAGGCAATGTGGTCATCGGCAGCTGCTTCAAGCAGACAAGTACCTCCCAGTCCTACTGCCAATGCCCCCCAGTCTTCATCGAAACGGGTCGGATCCCCTGCTGCTGCGCCGAAGAAGAAAAGGCGTCTGAGGTTGGCCAGCCCACCTTCGCCATCGGCTCCAACTGTACCATCAACTACCGATGCGCCACCAGCAGGATTGCCACCGGCTCCAGTTGCACCACCAACCGCTGGTGCGTCATCAGCAGAACCTACATCGGCTCCTATTCCTGATTATCCGATGGACGACGTCCCTGATCAGGAGACAATTCCACCCGCTGCAGTAGCGGAGGCAACATCGCCATCGGCACCATCGACCGAAGTTCCCGATGAGGAACGACTCCACCCTCCGTAGCAGCGGAAGCAACATCGGCATCGGCACCGTCGGCCGAAGTTCCCGATGACAGAGTGACATCTCCACCACAAGCACTAGCTACCACATTGGAAGCGATGCCAGCAATAACACCACCAGCACTAGCGGCGTCGATGGCTTCCCCAGCAGAGGCTCAGTCATCGGCAACTGCTGCCGATGTCCAAGATGAGGCTGGACCATCCAGTATGCCAAGTCCTAGGCAGGAGATCCGCTTCAAGACAGTAAGTCAATCACCCTAAAGCTCATAGTATAATCTTACGATCGGCATATTTTAACTTCTCTATTTTCAGGCTCAAGACTCTCCGGACAGTCTCTTCTCCTTCAGTCTCAACCCTCAGAATGAAGATGAACACCAAGGCCCCGTTTGAGTGGACAGCCTGTTCTCCTTCCCATCGACATCCCCGAAGACGATGAGGAGGAAGAGAGCTCTGTCCCAGCCCTATCGGCAGAAATCAAGTCCAAGCTTGAAGAATTGCTCTCCTTGCTGCTACAAGACACACCCCAACTCATTCAGGACTCGTCGACAACAAGGATCGCTTTCAAGGATATCCAAGGCCATCACCCTGCCGATATGGAAGAAATCCTTTTCCAGGCAACCTTCCTCGACAGCAAACAAATCCAGTACCAGAGGCTTTCCCGTGGCATTGCCGATAGGGTTGCCCAATCCAAGAGTGAGGAAGAGAAGCTTAAGTTCAAAAATATTGCTGATGAAAAGCACAAGGGCATCGGCCAAGCAGAAGTCTCCATCAACGGCCTCGATCAAGAAATCACTCAGCTATCGGCCAAGAAAGAAGAGCTATTAGCTGAGTTACAAAGGGTCGAGGAAGCTCTGACTATAGCCAACAAGCAGAAAACCTAATTGTCCGATACCATTAGGGTTCTGCGGCAAGAACGAGACCAGAATGCCCGACAAGCCATCTTGTGAAAGAAGAAGATCAAGCCGGTCGAGGGCTCCGCTGATGCCGATGCCAAGGAGATGGATGAGATAGAACAAATTCGCCTGCGTGCGATATCAGCCATCCACTCTTTGTTGTAATCTATTTGTTGTATCGGCAAATGTAACTCTGATACCTGATCTTGGCTTCTGTAACATAATGTTTATACGTTTTTACCGATGTATTATAACTTTCTCTTTCATTAGCACACAATCGAGCATTATATGTCTACCCATATGCTAGGGTAATACCTCTTTAAGTATTTGCCGTTGATTGCTCTAGAGAATGCAACCCCTTTGAGAGTTTCCAAAATGTAGGCATTACCAGGCGCAGATTGCTTTATCCGATAAGGACCCTCCCAATTAGGGGACCACTTTCCAAATTTAGAGCTCTTAGTCCCAATCGGTAAAATCAACTTCCAAACCAAATCACCACCGGCAAATTCCTTTACTTTTACTTTCTTGTCATACCATCTGGCAACCCTCTTCTTATTCTCTTCAATGCTAATCAATGCCCTCAACCGATGACCCGCCAAATCTTCTAATTCATCCTTCATCAGAGTAGCATAATCATCGGTCGTCAGTTGATCCTGGAAAGATAACCGCCTAGAACTAGTTTTAATTTCCCAAGGCAGGACAGCATCATGTCCATAGACCAACTGATACGGCGAGACTTTGGTTGCACCATGGCAAGCCATCCGATATGACCATAAGGCTTCGTTCAACACCACATGCCACCTTCTAGGGTTTTCTTCAATCTTGCGCTTTATAAGCTTGATAACTCCCTTATTAGTTGCCTCAGCTTGACCATTAGCCTATGCATAATAAGGAGAAGAGTTTAACACCTTGAAACCCATGCTAGCAGCAAACTTATCAAACTCTCCCGATGTGAACTTGGTTCCCTGATCGGTAGTAATAGTTTGAGGAATACCGAATCGGTAAACAATGTACTCTTTAACAAAATCCACCATGTTTGCCGATGTCACCTTTTTCAAAGGGATCGCCTCAACCCATTTAGTGAAGTAATCGGTAGCAACAAGTATGAACTTATGCCCCTTACTTGATGGCGGATAAATTTGGCCGATAAGATCAATAGCCCATCCTTTGAACGGCCAAGGCTTAATTATAGGATTCATTGCCGATGCAGGTGCCCTTTGCACATTACCAAACTTCTGACAGTCCTGGCACCCCTTGAAATAATTAAAGCAATCTTCAAGGATTGTCGGCCAATAATATCCATTCCGCCTAATCATCCACTTCATCTTGAATGCCGATTGATGCGCTCCGCACACACCCTCATGGATTTCGCTCATCAACTCTTTTGATTCCTCTTTGCCAAGGCATCTAAGCAAAACTCCATCAATCGTCCGATAATACAACTCATCGTCGAGGAGCACATACTTAGTAGCTTGGAACCTTAGACGCCTTTCAACTTTCCTAGATGGATCCCTCAAGTAATCGGCAATCCCCTTTTTCCAGTCATCGGCAGCTGTTACCGATGTCGTGACTTCTTGAATCGGCTGATACCCCGAAGCGTTCTGTGCCAACCGATTGGCTTCTTCATTATGCAACCTTGGAATGTGCTCAAGGCGATATTCTTTGAACTCTCTTAACAACTGCAAACACCGTTCATGGGCTGCAATCAAAACTTCACTTCGGCACTCATATGTCCCGATCAATTGGTTAATCACCAACATGGAATCACCGAAGATTTCAACAGCATCGGCACACACTTCCCTGAGTAACTCCAACCCCTTAAGTAAAGCTTGGTACTCAGCCTGATTGTTTGTTAAAGTAGCAACAATCGACAACGAGATTTCATACTTCTGCCCTCGGGGCGAAATCAAGAGAATACCGATACCTGCTCCATCCTTACATGTAGACCCATCAAAAAACAAAGTCCAAGGAGCAATTTCAACAGAGCTCACCATATTACAATGCTGAGTAACAAAATCGGCCATTACGTGACCTTTGACAGCCTTAGCCGATTCATACCTTAGGTCAAACTCTGAAAGTGCCAGAATCCACTTACCGATTTGTCCACTCAAAATCGGCATTGACAGCATGTACTTAACCACA
The DNA here is from genome assembly GCA_022036555.1 of Microstegium vimineum. NCBI lineage: Eukaryota > Viridiplantae > Streptophyta > Magnoliopsida > Poales > Poaceae > Microstegium > Microstegium vimineum. The sequence continues at coordinate 5,827,997 of CM039141.1, forward strand.
TCAACTTTGCAGATAACAGTGCATTCAGCCGACAATAAATAATGCCTTAATTTAATGCAAGAGAAATACAAGCATAAACACAATCTCTCTATGGCCGAATACCTGGTTTCAGCATCCACCAACCTTCTGCTCAGGTAATATATTACACGTTCCTTTCCTTCAAATTCTTGAATCAAGGCCGACCCGATAACACCGTCATCGGCAGATAAATATAACCTGAAAGGCTTCCCGTGTTGAGGCGGAACCAAGACTGGAGGATTTACTAAATATTTCTTAATCTCTTCTAAGGCTGACTGCTGCTCTTCTTCCCATGTAAACTCTTGATCGGCTTTCAACTTTAACAATGGACTAAAAGATTTAATCTTACCAGACAGATTGGATATAAACCTTCTAATGAAATTAATCTTGCCGATCAAAGATTGCAGATCAGTCTTGTTGGTAGGAGCAACCACCTTGTTGATTGCATCAATAGACTTTCTGCCGATTTCAATGCCTCTCTGATGCACCATGAAACCCAGAAACTGTCCTGCCGATACACCAAATGCACACTTGTTAGGATTCATCTTTAACCCATGCTCCCTCATGCACTCCAATATTTTTCGCAAATCGGCAAGATGCTTCTTGAAATCTCCAGACTTAACCACCACGTCATCAATGTAGATTTCAACTATCGTGCCGATGTACTTATGAAAGATGAAATTCATCGCTCTCTGATAAGTAGCACCGGCATTCTTTAGGCCAAAAGTCATGACTACCCATTCAAATAAGCCAACGTGACCTGGACATCGGAAAGCAGTCTTGGATATGTCTTCTTCAGCCATGAATATTTGATTATACCCAGCATTACCATCCATGAAGCTAATAATTTGATGTCCAACGACAGCATCGATCAGCAGATCGGCAACAGGCATCGGATAGCCATCCATCGGCGTGGCCCTGTTAAGATTCCTGAAATCAATGCAGACACAAAGTTTTCCATTCTTTTTATACACAGGAACCACATTAGAAATCCAATCGGCATATCGGCATTGCCGAATAAATCCAGCTTCGATTAACTTTGTAATCTCAGCCTTGATGTCGGGCAGAATAGTGGGATTGCATCGGCGCGTAGGTTGCCGATGTGGTTGGAAGCCAGACTTGATAGGTAACCAATGTTCATCTATCAATTGGTCTAAACCAGGCATCTCTGTATAATCCCAAGAAAAACAATCTTTATTTTCCTTCAATAAATCGGTTAACTGTTGTTTACACTGGGAATCTAACTTAGCACTAATAAAAGTAGGCCTAGGTTTACTACCATCACCAATGTCGACCTCGAGTAAGTCATCGGCAGATGTGAAGCCCTGCCCCAGCTTTCCGTCGTCAGCGAACCGATCCATTAAAACTCTTCTTCAGGGACGACTGCTTGGATCGGTTTGATGCGGTAATCGGCAACTTTGAGGAATTCCTTGTCCCAGGCTTCACCAGATATGCACCTGGTCTGCTCATAAGTTTCCGATTCTGCCGATGCAACAGTAGATGGGGCTTCACTTCGGACAACTTCAATTCTGTCCCCGATCCACTGTACCAAGCTTTGATGCATAGTAGAAGGGATACATCAATTGGCATGGATCCAATCCCTTCCGAGGAGCAAGTTGTAAGTGCCTTTGCCACTGATTACAAAGAACGTTGTCGGCAAAGTTTTACTGCTGTTGACACAAAAAGCGTCAGATCTGTGAACACCTCGGGCTATTACCCAAAGCTCGATGTCGAGGGCGTGCCAGTCGATTTGACCAATCAATCGACAAGGATGATAACTAGAACAAACTGAATGAGACGACAGCGATGCGCCCGAACGTCAAGGCTCAGATTGATCAGGGGTAACTAGAGCAGAGCTAGACGAGGCAAACAGCGATGCGCCCGGATTGCCAAAGCCTAGAGGTACTCCCACGCGGAACTAACAAGAATTTGATGGAGATCAAGGTGATGCAGCCCGTCGAAAGCTTGAAGAACTCATTGAAAGCTATAACTAATGCATAAAAAGGGTAAATTGCGATAAAAGTAAGATAAAAGTAGAATTGGTTTGTTCTGAATTGGATTGATTCTTTTCCATGGCCCTCGGGCACATATTTATACTCCCGCATGGAGAGTTGTACAAAGACACGATACATATCCTTCCTAAAACAAACTCCTATTTTAACGGAAACTGACTCGCGCAGGAGGCGGATAACAATATTTATTTCCTAAACGATTTTTAAAGGAAAATAAATGACCCATGCAAGAGTCGGACTCAACCTACTATAATAATACTGGCACAAGACACCAGTTTCCCTATACTTCTTTTCAATGGAAACTTTCCATCGGCAGACCCCTTTAATCCGCACCTTCCTTCTTTGGCCACTTTGTAATCCTCTGCTGCCGCTAAGTGCTAAGTCACGCCCATCGGCATCGGCAATACTTTTCCGATCAGCAATCGGCAGCATCTCTTCGTCGACAATTGGCAATGAGCTTTATCGGCAATCGGCAACCATCTTCCATCGGCAATCGGCAACGAGCCTTTATCGACAATCAGCAACGGCTCTTTATCACCAATTGGCAAGAACTCTTCATTGTCAATCGGCAATAGCAGCTCATCGGCAATCGGTAATGACTCCTCATTGGCAATCAGCTTCAGCAAGACTTCATCAATTATCCTTTGTCGGCAAAGATCATCCGACCTCCATCGGCAAAACACTTAGTCTTCCCGCAGCACCTTTCCATCGGCACTATCGACTCCTGATACCGATGGAGAACGGCCGCTGACCAGTCAAGCCTCAGCCCATTTGACACGTGTCGAAAAACGGTCTCAACACATGCCCCCCAGTTTCGGAGCGTATAACTTTACGTGCCGAAATTCTCTCCACTGTAGCCGTTGTTGTAGCCGTTGCTGTAGCCGTTACCCCCGAGATAGGCGTACGGTTTCCTCGATCCCCGCGTGTGGAACTGCAATTTAATAATAAAATCCCTCGATTGTAGCATAAATAGTTACAGACCACCTTGATCACCGCGTGTATCTACCGCGGGCCTCTCCACATTCCTGCATAGTGTGAAATAGAAACCCAAAATACCCCTGAACAGGCTTATAAACGTTACTAGGATCCACACCGTCCTTTTTACCCGAGCCCATTTTTACTTTCACCTTCCTGCCTTCGTCTTCAACCTCCAACCGCTCTGAAGAACACAGGCTCGAGCAACAGTACTCCTTCGTGATCCAAGGACGAACCAAGCATCCCTCTGACTCCAAATGGCGATCCAAGTTGACATCCCGAAGGTAAGACTCATCCTCCATTCAATCCAACCTCTCTACATGGTTCTTTTCCCCGCAAAAACCTGGTTTTATCCCCATTCTTTTTCTGATTCGTCTCTCCTTCTTCGAACCCTAGGAACTGTACAATAAGGTAGTGATTCCCCTCGCCGGTTCCAACCTCAACTGCCTAGGTCCAATGGGCAATCCAGACCCCACCTTCATCATTAACGCAGAAACCAACCGGGTACCGCTTAGATCCGAGAGCTTTGATCTAGGACTGTGGAAGGACACATTCCGCTCATGGCCCAAGCACACTAAAGGATGGAAGAACTGGTACTTGAGATTAGCCAGATCACAGCAAGTGTACTGGCAGGAGCGTAACTTGGATCAGTGCATTAGGCTCTCAATTGCCGATACAGAGAGGAACGAAAACTTGATGATGGTAGCTTCATACTTCTGGTCCGACAGCATGAACGCTTTCCTCTTCAGGCATGGACCAGCTACTCCCACCCTTGCCGATGTCTACATGCTGACCGGTTTGGATATCACCTCTGCCGATACGCTTAGCCTCTTCAACAGAAAATCTGAGTACAAGGTGAACACCCGTAGCATCGGTGGCTGGACAGGTTATATTCAGGAACACTAGAAAACCGGATCAGTAACCCAACGGGAGCATGCCATCTTCTTAAACATGTGGTTGGAAAAGTTTGTCTTCTGTGGCAAAACCATCGGCCCGACCACTATGCACCTCCCAGCAGCTGAACTGCTTGCCGATGGAACGAGGCTCCCTTTAGGCAGGTATCTCCTCGGATCAGTTTACCGATTGCTGCATCAAGTATCCAATAAGCTACTGCTAGGAGAGCCCATCGGCAATCTCGGAGGCCCCTAGTGGTTTGTCAATCTATGGCTGAACGCACATATGCACAAGGCTCTCGGGTTTGATCTATTTGCCCAACAATTCCCGAGGGACATATCAGAAGATTACCGATACGACGATGACGAATCGGCAACTCGGCCTCCGCTTAACTTTGGAGAGGCCATCATAGTGCTGTCAGGTACCGATGTCGATGTGGAGCACTTCGGCTACTATTTCCAGAAGTTCTACAACGGACTTCCCTCCTCGGAACGGGCCTGGTGGCCATATCTTGACGAACACAACCAGTTCCCGTTGCTGTTCAACTTGTCTGACATGAGCTCGCCTGAGAACCAAGAAATCATGAGAGCCAGCATCACTCCCGAGCCATCCCAGTGAATATCTTTGGATCTGGGAAGAACACTCCACCATCCTATGAGTTTTACTACCCATCGGCAGCAGCGAGACAACTGGCATTTGGCCAACTGCCGATCAAGCTCTGCTTCTCCAGAGTAGTAAAACCTAGGGAGACAATCTCCAGCAATCTGGACTGGAATAAAGTCATCAGCCTTCCCGCCGATGCCGATCTGTCAGACCTTGACTTGTCTTCCTGGTCGCCAACCTCCTTCATCACCAACGAGTTCAAGTCTTGGTGGCAAGAGTGGAAGTGCCAGCTACTCGCCAAGTCTTCGCACTATTATCGGCACTTGATCAACGCCGATTACATCATCCCTGACGACGCAGTAAGTCTGCTATCCGATGTACTTTCATTACTTTATTTGTCATCGGTATCAACACCTAACTCTTTTGCACCCATGCGCCTGACAGGCCGATGATCCGGTTCCTACAATTAGTAACAGTGGTAGGCCCTTTAATCTTCGGATAATGGGCCCCATATCGATCATCGGCACCAGAGCTCCGACGCTGGCCGCCTTCACGCCTCAACAGGTACCTGTGCCGACACCCACAAAAACCCAGGCTACATCGGCTGCTGTCGTTGCCCTGACACGGGTTTATGCAGTAAACTCGCTTTTACCCGTACCGATTACATACTGTTTTATCGGCAACATTTATCTTGCATAACTTGCTTTGTATTTTCAGACGCTATGGTCATCGGCATCTGCTTCCAGCAGGCAAACACCTTCTAGCCAGGTTGTTGATGCCCCCCGGTCCTCAAAGAGGGTCGGCTCCCCTGCTGCTGCACCGACGAAGAAGAGGCGTTTGAGGTTGGCTTCTCCTCCACCATCGGCTCCAACTGCGCCATCAACCACCGATGTGCAAATAGCAGGACCACCTCTGGTTCCAGTCGCACCACCCACCGGCGGGTCGTTGACAGAGCCTCCATCGACTTCCGTGCCTGATCAGCCGATGGATGACGTCCCCGACCAGGAGACAGCAGCTGCTGCAACAACCGAAGCGGCTTCGGCATCGGTACCGACGGGGCTCAATGAAGAAGCCGCACCCGCTGTAGCAGCGGAGGTAGCATCAGCATCGGCACCATCAGCCGATGGAAGGGCGGCATCGCCACCACGTGAACCGGCCGCCACATCGGAAGCAGCGCCGACAATAACACCAGCGGCGGTGCCGACTCCTTCTCCGGCTCAATCATCGGCATCTGCGGCCGTCGTCCACGATGAAGTTGGACCATCCAGCATACCAAGTCCCAGGCAGGAGATTCGCTTTAAGACGGTAAGTTAATCACCCTAAAGTTTTCAGTATAATTTTCCGATTGGCAAACTCTAACTCCTGTTTTCAGGCCCAGGATTCTCCAGACAGTCTCTTCTCCTACAGCTTGAACCCTCAGGACGAAGATGAACGCCCAAGCCGCATTCGAGCAGACAGTCTGTTCTCCTTCGTAGTCGACGTCCCCGATGATGAGGAAGAGGAAAGCTCCGTCCCAGCTCTATCGGCAGAAATCAAGTCCAGACTTGAATAACTGCTCTCTCTGTTGCTGCAAGACACATCTCAACTCGTCCAGGACTCATCGGCGGCAAGGATTATATTCAAAGATATCCAAAGCCATCTTTCCGCAGATGCAGCAGAAGCCCTTCTCCAGGCAACCTTCCTTGACATCAAACAGATCCAGTACTAGAGGCTTAGTCGTCGCATTGCCGATAGAGCTGCCCAAGCCAAGAGCGAGGAAGAGAAGCTCAAATTCAAACACCTTGCCGATGAGAAGCACAGAAGCATTGGTCAAGCAAAAGTCTCCATCGGCAACCTTGACCAAGAAATCTCCCGACTGTCGGCAAGGAAGGAGGAGCTACTGGCGGAGCTGCAAAAGGTTAAGGGGGATCTGACGGCTGCCAACCAGCAAAAGACACAACTGTCCGATTCCATCGGGGTCTTGCGGCGATAAAGAGACCATAATGCCTGATAAGCCATCCTATGGAAGAAGAAAATCAAGCCGGTTGAGGGCTCTGCCGATGCCGACGCCAAGGAGATGGATGAAATAGAGCAAATTTGCCTGCGTGCGATATCAGTTATCCACTCCTTACTGTAATGTCTGTTGTATCGGCAAGGATGTAACCTGATACTTGATCTCGACTTGTAATATAATGCCAGTTTGTTTTTACCGATGTTTTTATAATTTTTCCTTTTCATCGGCATTCAACTAAGCACTATGCATCTACCCATATGCTAGGGTAATATCTTTTTAAGTATTTGCCGTTGATCGCCCTAGAAAACGCCACTCCTTCGAGAGTTTCCAAAATGTACGCATTACCAGGAGCAGACTGTTTTATCCGATAAGGACCTTCCCAATTAGGGTACCACTTCCCAAATTTAGAGCTCTTAGTCCCAATCGGTAAAATCAACATCCAAACCAAATCGCCATCGGCAAATTCCTTTACTTTTACTTTCTTATCATACCATCGGGCAACCCTCTTCTTATTCTCTTCAATACTAATTAATGCTCTCAACCGATGACCTGCCAAATCTTCTAACTCATCTTTCATCAGAGTAATATAATCATCGGTCGTCAATTGATCCTGAAAAGACAATCGCCTAGAACCAGTTTTGATTTCCCAAGGTAGGACAGCATCGTGTCCATAAACCAACTGATACGGCGAGACCTTGGTTGCACCATGACAAGCCATCCGATACGACCACAAAGCTTCGTTTAACACCACATGCCACCTTCTAGGGTTTTCCTCAATCTTACGTTTTATAAGCTTAATGACTCCCTTATTAGTCGCTTCAGCTTGACCATTAGCCTGAGCATAATAAGGAGAAGAATTCAACACCTTGAAACCCATGCTAACTGCAAAGTCATCAAACTCTCCCGATGTGAACATGGTCCCTTGATCGGTAGTGATAGTCTGAGGAATACCGAATCGGTAAATGATGTGCTCCTTAACGAAATCCACCATATTTGCCGATGTCACCTTCTTCAAGGGGATTGCTTCGACCCACTTGGTAAAGTAATCGGTAGCAACAAGTATGACTTGTGTCCCTTGCTCGAGGGCGGATAAATTTGGCCGATGAGATCAATAGCCCATCCTCTGAACGGCCAAGGCTTGATTATAGGATTCATTGCCGATGCAGATGCCCTTTGCACATTACCAAACTTCTGACAGTCCTGACACCCTTTGAAATAATTGAAGCAATCTTCAAGGATTGTTGGCCAATAATATCCATTCCACCTAATCATCCACTTCATCTTGAATGCCGATTGATGCGCTCCACATACACCTTCATGGATCTCACCTATCAACTCTTTTGATTCCTCTTTGCCAAGACATCTAAGTAAAACCCCATCAATTGTCCGATAATACAACTCATTATCAAGGAGCACATACTTAGTAGCTTAGAACCTTAGACGCCTTTCAATTTTCCTGGATGGATCCCTCAAGTAATCGACAATCTCTTTTTTCCAGTCATCGGCAACTGTTACCGATGTCGTGACTTGAATCGGCTGATATCCCGAGGCGTTCTGTGCTAACCGATTAGCCTCTTCATTATGCAACCTTGGAATGTGTTCAAGGCGGTATTCTTTGAATTCCTTTAACAACTGCAAACACCGCTCATGAACAGCAATCAAAACTTCACTTCGGCACTCATACGTCCCGATCAATTGGTTAATCACCAACATAGAATCGCCGAAGATTTCAACAACATCGGCACGCACTTCCCTGAGTAACTCCAACCCCTTAAGTAAAGCCTGGTATTCAGCCTGATTGTTTGTTGAAGTAGCAACAATCGGCAACGAAATCTCGTACCTCTGTCCTCGGGGTGAAATCAAGAGAATATCGATACCTTCTCCGACCTTGCATGTAGACCCATCGAAGAATAGAGCCCAAGGATCAATCTCAACAAAGCTCACCATATTGCAGTGTTGAGTGATAAAATCGGCCATCACCTGACCTTTAACAGCCTTTGCCGATTCATACCTTAGGTCAAACTCTGATAGTGCCAGAATCCACTTACCGGTTCGTCCACTCAAAATTGGCATTGACAGCATGTACTTGACCACATCATCTTTGTAGACAACAGTGCATTCGGCCGACAGTAAATAGTGTCTTAATTTAATGCAAGAGAAGTATAAACATAAGCACAATCTTTCTATGGCCGAATACCTGGTTTCAGCATCCACCAATCTTCTGCTCAACTAATATATTACACGTTCCTTCCCTTCAAATTCTTGAATTAAGGCTGATCCGATAACACCGTCATCGGCAGACAAATATAACCTAAAAGGCTTCCCGTGTTGAGGTGAAATCAAGACTGGAGGATTCACCAAGTATTTCTTAATCTGCTCTAAGGCTAACTGTTGCTCTTCTTTCCATGTAAACTCTTGATCGGCTTTCAGTTTCAACAGAGGACTAAAAGACTTAATCTTACCAGACAGATTGGATATAAATCTTCTAATGAAATTAATCTTGCCGATCAGAGACTGCAACTCAGTCTTGTTGGTGGGAGCAACCACCTTGTTGATTGCATCAATAGACTTTCTACCGATTTCAATGCCTCTCTGATGCACCATGAAACCCAGAAACTGCCCTGCCGATACGCCAAATGCACACTTATTAGGATTCATCTTTAACCCATGCTCCCTCGTGCACTCTAATATCTTCCGCAAATCGGCAAGATGCTTCTCGAAGTTTCCAGACTTAACCACCACATCATCAATGTAGATTTCAACTATTGTGCCGATATACTTATGAAAGATAAAATTCATTGCCCTCTGATAAGTAGCACCGGCATTCTTCAAGCCAAAAGTCATGCCTACCCACTCAAACAAGCCAACGTGACCTGGACATCGGAAAGCAGTCTTGGATATGTCTTCTTTAGCCATGAATATTTGATTATACCCAGCATTACCATCCATGAAACTAATAATCTGATGTCCAGCAGCAGCGTCGATCAGCAGATCGGCAACGGGCATCGGGTAGCCATCCATCGGCGTAGCCTTGTTCAGATTCCTGAAATCAATGCAAACACGAAGCTTTCCATTCTTTTTATACACAGGAACCACGTTAGAGATCCAATCGGCATATCGGCATTGCCGAATAAATCCAGCTTCGATTAACTTGGTAATCTCAGCCTTAATATCGGGTAAGATAGTAGGATTGCATCGGCGTGCCGGCTGCCGATGTGGCTGGAAACCAGACTTGATGGGTAACCGATGTTCAACTATCGATCGGTCCAAACCAGGCATCTTTGTATAATCCCAAGCAAAACAATCTTTATTCTCTTTCAATAAATCGGTTAACTGCTGCTTACATTGGGAATCTAACTTAGCACTAATAAAAGTAGGCCTAGGTTTACTACCATCGCCGATGTCGATCTCTAGCAAGTCATCGGCAGACGTAAAGCCCTGCCCCAATTTTCCGTCATCGGCGAACTGATCCATTAAGACTCCCCCTCAGGACCGACTGCTTGGATCGGCTTGATGCGGTAATCGGCAACTTTGAGGAACTCTTTATCCCAGGCTTCGCCAGATATACACCTGGTCTGCTCATAAGTGTCCAACTCTGCCGATGCAACAGTAGATGGGGCTTCACCGCGGACGACTTCAATTCTGTCCCCGATCCACTGTACCAGGCTCTGATGCATAGTAGAAGGGATACATCAATTAGCATGGATCCAATCCCTACCGAGGAGCAAGTTGTACGTGCCTTTGCCGCTGATTACGAAGAACGTTGTCGACAAAGTTTTACTGCCGATGGTTAAGTCAACGCATACGGCTCCCATGGCGGTTGACATGTTACCTTCGAAGTCCTTGAGCTTCATGTCGGTTTCGACCAAGTCCTGATCACCTTTGCCAAGCTTTCTGAACACGACATAGGGCATTATATTGATCGACGCGCCGCCATCCACTAGCATTTTGGTCATCGACTGACCATCTACTCTGCCTTTGACAAACAGAGCCCTTAAGTGCTGCCTCTCATCTTCGGCGGGCTTTTCAAAGACAGCCGTCATCGGATCCAGCATCAATTGTGCCATATCGGCAGCTTCTTCATCATCACTGACGGGCGCCATGAACTCCATCGGCAGCATGACAACCATGTTTATGTCTGCCGATGGGCCCCTGTCCTTACTCTTCGGCCTCCATTGCTTCTCCTCCGAGGGTTCTGCACTGTTATCCAGGTCGTCACGGCGCTGGCGCTGAATCCTCCTCTTCTGGGTCTTAGTCAAACCCTTAGGGCACCAGGGAGGAAGCTTGGTCTTCTAGATAGGTTGATGCTGCTTCTCGCTACTTACATCGACACTTCTTCCGATGTTAGGATCTCTGGAGAATATCTCCTCGTCGGGCACTCTAGCATTGGTCATCTCCTCCAGCTCCCTCTGGTCAACACGTCTGCCAAGCCGATCATGGGCACTGAGCTTGCCCCCCAGTCGGTCATGTGCCGATCTGTTTTCTCTGAGCGGCCTGGCGTGCCTGGGTGCCTGATCATCAAAACAAGGTCGCTTACCTGACCGATCGGCTGTGTAGTACCCATTGCATTCTGGACAGTTATCGGCAGTGGGCAATTTGATGCCTTCTTCCCAGCAATGAACGAAGAAGGGACATCTCCAGTGGTCTTTATGTCGAAGCCATTCCCGATGCTCCTCCTCTTCTTGCCGATACTGTTCTTCACGTGATTGCCGATGATACCGCCTTGGCTGTTTGTGAGTAATCACCACTCCGGGAGCCCTGTTGGCACTGTTACCTTCATCGGCAACCTTCTTGCCCTTTCTGTCATCCGCAAACCTTCTTGCGTCGTGCCTGGGTACTTGGTAGTCAGGGTCTACCGACGAACTCCTCCTGGCGGCCTCCGAAGTCAGCACTTTAGTTTTCTCACTGATCTCCACCATGTTGTTTGGGAACGGGTCCTGATCTATCTTCATTGGTTTCTAGACTTTAGAGTTTTCAAACTTGATACGCCCAGACTCGATCTCCAACTGCAACTGCTACCTGAATACCTTGCAGTCATTGGTACTGTGTGAGGTTGCATTATGCCACTTGCAGTACCTAATCTTCTTGAGCTCTTCGACCGATGGAATCACTTGATTGGGCGCCAACTTGATTCGCCCCTCTTGCAGCAATAGGTCAAACATCCTATCGGCCTTGGTGATATCAAAGGTGAACCTTTCTGTCTCCTTTTGGCCGAACGGACAAGACACAGGCTTCTTATCCTTCACCCATTCGGCCGCATCGACGCTCAGCTCTTGATCTGGCCCAGAGTCTTCTTCCTTCCCGATGAAGGTCACCTTCTTGTTCCAAGTCTTCCTGGGTTCAAAGGTTTTGATATCTTGATCGGCAATCCTTTGCACCAGGTGACTTAGACTCTCAAACTCTTGGGACGCATACTTGTCCTTGATGTGCGGCAGTAGTCCTTGGAAGGCCAAATCTGCGAGTTGCCGATCATCAAGCACCAGACTATAGCACTTGTTCTTCACGCCCCATAGCCTTTGAACAAAGCTTTCTACCGATTCATCGTTGTGCTGCCTCATTTTGACCAAATCGGTAAGCTTCTTCTCATGTATGACAACGAAGAAGTATTTGTGAAATTGCCTTTCTAGATCAGCCCATGTGATTACAGAATTTGGAGGCAGTGATATGAACCATGTAAATGCCGATCCAGACAATGATGAAGAGAACAATCTCACCCTTAACTCCTCCCTGCTGGCAGCTTCCCCGCACTGAATAATGAAGCGGTTGATGTGCTCCATTGTTGACGTGTCGTCTTGGCCGGAGAACTTGGTAAAATCAGGCACTTTGTACCGATTTAGAAGAGGAATCAAGTCATATGCAGGAAGATATGGAGTCCGATAAGAGTATGTATTGACCTTGGGTTTGATGCCGAATTGTTCTTTCATAACTTCGGCAATTTTACCAACCCAATATGCATCCTGCTCTTGCCGACTCATTGGCTGGTTGTTGACTGATGGAGCCAGCTGAAGCGCCTCTTGAAGATGATGCGGAGTAGTCACGGGCACAGCACCAGTCATTTGAACACTATGCATCGGTTGACTTACCGATGGATAGTTTTGCACACTTGGCGGATTAGGCTGAATCGTCGCATTCATCGGTTGCTGCACCGATGGTCCGCTCTGAGTATGCGCTGGGCCTCCATAATGATACATCGACATGCCAGGTTGTCGAGCCGGCGGCTGGTTGACCCATCTAGGATTATAAATCATCGGCATATGACTTACCGATGGCTGATAGCTGACCGGGGCATGTGGCTCTTGTATTCTGGAGCAATCAATCACCAGATTACCTTGGGGAACTAGCACTCCAGCTTGAGAGTTTGCCACCAGAGGTTGACTGCTAGCTGTTATAACATGTTGCATCGGCACAGAGCTTGCCGATGGTGGCATCAGAGGTATCTTAGGAATTACTTGAAGATCTTCTGATAGCACTTGCACAGTTGGAGCAGGCGCAGAGTTGTGCATCATAGGGGCCATCGGCTGTGACTGCGTTGCCGATGCCATAGAGTTCCTCCAAACTGAACTATCTCCCTGCACCAGATTAGAACCAGCATATTGATTTGGAGGCATACCGTATCCCCACCAGTTAGCAGGGCATGGTCCTGAAATTGCCGACGCCGCTGGATCTGTGTTGAGCTTGGTGACGCTGTCAGGGTTCGGTCTTGGCGATGTAGCCACATCGGCAGACGGTTCCATAGGAGTGGAAGACGCCATTGGGGCTGCCGATGGGCTTGTAGATGCCAATCTAGGTTGATGGTACGCTAGACCGACATATCGCGGTGCACGTCCTTCTTTGAATGATTGCGTAACAACATTGTAGACAGTATTGGACAGTACGTTGGAGTGGCTAATTAATGCTTGACTTACAGCGGCATTAACCATCTCTTGTAGCTTACCAGGATTGGCGTCGTACATGACCTGCCGTGGCAATGGCGGATCTTGCTTCTGGATTGCTTCGCCGCTCCTGCTGAGGCTGAAGGATTTCAGATATAACTACTTATATTCCTCCATAGCCCGCTCCATGGCTTGCTTCTGATCATCTTTCAGATCGGCCTCAGAGACTTCAATGTCGTTCCTCTGGTTGACGTCGGCATGATCACCCATGATAGATGTGTAGATTTGTATAATCGAGTCCCACTGGGCGTGCCAAAAGAGGTGTTGACACAAAAAGCGTCAGGATCTACGAACACCTCGGGCTTATACCCGAAATTCGATATCCGGAGGCGTGCCAGTCGATTTGACCAGTTAATCGACAAGGACGATAACTAGACCAAGATCCAATCCAGACAACGGCGATGTGCCCGGATGCTGAGATTGAGGCTTGATCAGGATAACTAGAGCAGAGCTGAACGAGGCAACAGCGATGCGCCCGGATGCCAAAGCTCAGAGGTACTCCCACGCGGAACTTGCAAGGGTTTGACGGAGATCAAGCTGATGCAGCCCGTCGAAGCTTGAAGAACTCGTTCATAAGCTATAACTAATGCAAAAAAGGGTAAATTGCGATAAAAAGTAGAATAAGAGTAAAATTGGTTTGTTTGATATTGGATTGATTGTCATACACGTAGCCCTTGGGCACATATTTATACTCCCGCATGGAGAGTTGTATAAAGACACGCCACGTATCTTTCCTAAAACAAACTCTATCTCTAAGGAAACTGACTCGCGCAGGAGTCAGATCTAAAATAATAATACTTATTTTCCTAAACAAACATGCCTATTTTAAAGGAAAATAAACAAATCATGCAAAAGTCGGACTCAAACTACTATAATAATACTGGTACAAATCACCAGTTTCCTTATGTCTTCACTTCGATGGAGACTTTCCATCGGCAGATCCCTTCAATCCGCGACTTCCTTATTTGACCACCTGCAGCCTCCTGCTGGTATCAAGTGCTAAGTCACCCTGCACTCATCGGCACTCCATGCCCATCGGCATCACAATATTTCCCGATCGGCCACTTGTACTGGTAACTGTCTTCACCAATCAACCCCTATCAGCAATCGACAACCACCCTTCATCGGCAATCGGCAATGTCTCCTCATCGGCAATCGGCAATGTCCCCTCATCGGCAATCGGCAATGTCCCCTCATCGGCAATCGGCATTTACCTTAAGCCGCTCGGCTTCACCAATTAACCTTTGTCGGCAAGGACCCAGTCTCCATCGGCAATACACTTAGTATTCTCGCAGCACTCTCATCGGCAATACTGACTCATGATTTCCCGATGCCGATAGCAAACGGCCGTTGACGAGTCAAGCCTTAGCTCATTTGACACGTCCTGAAAAACGGTGTCAACACCCATCCTTGTGATTGCGGTTACCTTCTCGGGATTGGCCTCGATCCCACGTTGGGAAACTATGTACCCTAGGAGCATGCCTCGAGGGACTCCGAAGACACACTTCTCAGGGTTTAGTTTTATGCGATTCGCCCGGAGGCACCCAAACGCGATCTCGAGATCCCCGACCAGGTTTCCGACTGTTTTGGACTTGACCACGATGTCATCGACGTAGGCCTCGACGGTTGGCCCTATGTGTTTCCCAAAGACGTGGAGCATGCATCGTTGATACGTGGCCTCGGCGTTTCGCAAACCGAAGGGCATAGTGAGGTAGCAAAACATGCCAAAGGGGGTGATGAAGGAAGTCGCGAGCTGATCGGATTCCTTCATCTTTATTTGGTGGTAGCCAGAATACGCGTCAAGGAAGCAGAGGGTTTCACATCCCGCAGTGGAATCTACTATTTGATCGATACGTGGTAATGGAAAAGGAACCTTGGGACATGCTTTATTTAAACTAGTGTAGTCTACACACATCCTATCCTTCCCATTCTTCTTCTTAACGAGTACGGGATTTGCTAACCACTCGGGATGATGTACCTCCTTGATGAATCCGGCCTTCAAAAGCTTATCGACCTCCTCCCCGATGACCCTGCGCTTCTCCTCGTCGAAACGGCGCAGCCGCTGCTTCACCGGTTTGGACCCGGCTCGGATGTCCAAGGAGTGCTCGGCGACCTCCCTCGGAATGCCCGGCATATCCGAGGGGCTCCATGCAAACACGTCGGCATTCACACGGAGAAAGTCGACGAGCACAACTTCCTATTTAGGCTCGAGGGTGGCGCTGATCGTCAGCACCTTCCCATTTGTGTGGCCGGGGTCGAGCGGGACGGTCTTGGTGTCTTCCGCCGGCTTGAAGTTGCCGGCGTGTCGCTTGGGGTCAGGGATCTCCCTAGACAAGTCGTCGAGGGCCGCAAGGATGACCGACTCTTCGACAGCTTCGGCGCTTTCCACGCACTCGACGTCGCAATCGTATGCGTGTTCATAGGAGGTGCCGATGGTGATGACCCCCATGGGCCCCAGCATCTTCAGCTTGAGGTAGGCGTAGTTTGGGATCGCCATGAACTTGGCGTACCCCGGTCGACCGATGATGGCGTGGTAGATGCCACGAAACACACCCACCTCAAAGGTCAGCTCTTCCTTTCGGAAGTTCGAAGGGACGCCGAAACAAACGGGTAGCTTGACGCGGCCGATCGGGAGTGCCTTCTTCCCTGGAACGATCCCGTGGAATCCCCCCGCGCTGGGCAGGAGCATGGTCCTCGGGATCCCCAGGAGGTCGAGGGTCTCGGCATAGATGATGTTGAGGCTGCTTCCCCCATCCATAAGTACCTTGGGGAGGCGGGTGTTGAGTATGATCGGGTCGACGACGAGTGGGTAGACCCCTGCGTTCAGGACGTGCTCGGGGTGGTCGTCCTGGTCGAAGGTGATCGGCATGTGTGACCAGTCGAGATATCGAGGAGCCTGGGCTCGAACGGAGAAGACCTCTCGACGCTCTCTCTTGCTCTGGCGCATGCTGAGTCGAGTCAAGGGTCCCCCGTAGATCATGTAGCAGTCATGAATTTCGGGGAAGCCCCCTGCCTTGGCATCGCCCTTGACGTGGAGGTCGTAGGGTGGGTCTTCCTTGCTGTTGTCTTTCTTGAAGCCGGGAGGGATGAAGTGCTTTCTAAGCATGCGACAGTCCTCGAGACGGTGGTTGGCCGGTCCCACATGATAAGGGCAAGGCTCCTTCAGCATCTTGTCGAAGACGCCCCCGTCGAGAGGGGGCCCTCGAGGCTTCTTTTTGTCTGCTGCAGCGACAAGATCGTCGGGCTCGACGTCGGGCTCGGCGTTACGTCGACCCGACTGGTTCTTCTTTTTCTTCCTCTTGCCACCGTTGCCGTCGTTGTTCCTTTTGGGCCCATTGTTCTTCTTGGGCCCGTTGTCCGAGCCCCCAGGCTCGTCCGCCTTGCCCTTCCCCTGGTCTGGAGATATCTGGAAGAACGCACCAACGGCTTCCTCGCCAGCCGCGTAGTTGGCGATGATGTCCATGAGCTCGTTCGCGGTCTTGGGGGTGTTCCGTCCCAGTTCCCGCACCAACTCCTTGCAGGTCGTTCCGGCGATGAACGTCGTGATGACCTCATGGTCGAAGATGTGGGTTAGCGCGGTACGCTGCCTCGAGAACCGGCGGGTGAAGGCGCGGAGGGTCTCCCCTGGCTTCTGCTTGCAGCTGCGGAGATCCCAAGAGTTGCCTGGCCGCTCATAGGTGCCTTTGTAGTTTCCCTCGAAGATCCTGACCAGATCGGGCCAGTCTTGGATCAAGTCCGGGGGTAGCTCCTCGAGCCATCTTCGAGCGGTGTCTGAGAGGAAGAGTGGGAGTTGCCGAATGATGACGTGGTCGTTGTCGGCTCCTCCTAACTGACATGCCAGCCTGAAATCGACAAGCCAAAGCTCTGGCTTGGTTTCGCCGTTGTACTTGACCAGGCTGGTGGGTGGACGAAAACGGACAGCCAGGGCGGTTCGCCGGATGGTTCTGCCGAAGAATCGGGGCCCTGGTGGCTCCGGTGACCGACATCGATCTTCGTCGCTGTCGTAGCGCCCACCTCGGTGAGCGTTGTAACCTCGAGCCTCGGTGTCACCGTACCGGCGTCGATTGTTTACCCGCGGCGGTCGATCGTCGACGATGCGTTCTTGAACTGGTCGTCGCTCTACTTGGCCTTGGGGTGCTTTGTCCTGGTGGACGGATACCTCTCGATTTTGTCGATGAGGTACTTCCTGACGCTCGAAGGCAGCCCCTCGACGCCTCGAGGCCGAGCTCTCCGCTTGCTGCACATCCGCAGTTTGGAGAAGCCCCTGGATTTTGTTCCTGATGCGCCGTGCTTGGGGTGTCGATGGCGCCGGCATGTCGCGGAGCAGCATTGCGGCTGCTATGACATTTTGGCTGGCGCGGTTGTAGAGGCGGGGTTCGTTTGCTCCCTCCTCGATGATTTGTCGATGGACTTCCTGGGCCCGCTCGCGAGCTACTCCACCCTGTGGGCGCCCGCGATCTCGCTCGAGGGCGTGCTCGAGTTGCTGAAGTCGTAGGCGCTCCTCTTCGAGCTTACTGAGCAGCTCTCGGACTTGCGTGATCTGGACGTCCGGAGGTGGATCGGCTTTGTCAGGACTCGGGGGGTCGGCATCTCGTGCTGGTGTGGCATTGCCCCCTCCTCCTTCATCTATGGCCGCGGTGTGCGTCGACATCGTCCTGGGGGTTAGCCTGACCGTCGAGGTGGAAGCATTCCCGGGTGGGATCGTAATCCTCGTCGGGGGAGTCCGAGTCGGGGTCGTCGTGGTAGAAGTGGGGGAAAGATCCCCTGCGCTCCTCCACCAGGCGTCGCCGCAACATGCCCCAGGTCGGGGCTCGTCTTGGCTCCGGTTGCTCGTCTGGTGGAGGAGTAGTGACAGGGTTGACCGTCACACGCGGCGGGGTCCCTGGAGACCCGCAACGTGTCTGTATCTGCGAACCTGCGAGGGCAGAACAGAGTCTTGCGTTGTTGTGGAGCCCGTATGGAAACGAGTTATGCAGTGGTGGCGGGGTCGAGTGTGTCAGAGAGGCCACGGGGACCCCCTGGAATGACGATATGGCAGAGCCAAAGTCATGCTCAGGGAAGTGCCCGCCCCCGACCCGCAAGCATGGGTCAAACAAGCTCCCGAGGGGAGGGACTGTGTCGCCAGCTGAGGCCGGGGAAACAGAATCCGGCGTCTCGGAACCCGCACGATGACGAGTGCGTCGGAGTCGCTCGCGCCTCCTCCTGATCGCAGGCCAAAGGCGCAAGCAGAGGGACCGTCGCCTGGTCCTCCTTGGCCCCGGCGTACCAGAGCTGCTGCCGTCCATGCCATGAGCAGGGAGGAGGACTATGTAGTGGCCCCGGCCCGTGGATATGAACGCTAGACTACCGAACCAGATGATGGTGGAGAATGGAAGTGATGGAATCGTGGAATCCATCTGAGAGAGTAGTTCGGAGTTGATCGACACGCAAAACCCCCCTACCTAGCGCGCCAACTGTCGGTGTTATGACCCGGGGGTCAAGACCACTGGCTAGTAAATTTGTATATTGCGTGCTCCCTCTCCCAGATGTGATGCAAGAAGGACACAAGATTTATCCTGGTTCGGGCAAAGAAGGCCCTACGTCTAGCGGGGGAGGATGATTTGTATTATCTCGCACCGAAGTGCTCGTACAGGGGGGGGTACATGTTGGTTTACACGGAGTCGCTCAGAGTGAGCTGAGGCCTAAGGCTAGCAGGGCTATCCTAGGCGGTCGGTTGGTTGCTTGAGGGGTCGATCAAGCAACGGGGTGTGTGGAGTGTGAGGACCAGAGCTGATGTCTGAATGAGGAGTGTCAGAGCGAGTGTGGGTTTGTGCCAGAGTCGCCCGAAAAAGGGGTGGAGTCCGGCCTCTGATCGGATGGGATCCCTTTCCTTCTACCTCGGCGTCCCCTTTTATAGACCAAGGGGAGGCCCGATGGTACAGGGTCCTAAACTGTTGTAGTATGGGAGGCGTGCCCGCGGCATAGTGTTGGCGAAGGGACGTCGAGCACTGTGGCGGCGTGGCCTTCCTGTTCTTCCGGCGCTCCGGGGCGTGATGACAGTAGACTAGACGTCGCAGTACGTCGCGGCACAGCAGGGTCGTCCTTCCGTAGGCGGGCGTGAGTCCCACAGTTGAAGTGGGACGGGGCGGATGGGACGGGCCCCATACTGGAGTGGTTGGAGACGGGGGTCGAGCCCCCCGATCGAGGGGAGGGGTCGAGACCCGCGTGGCCTTGTCGTATCCCTGAAGACGTCGTCGAGGGCCGTCCTGTTCACGTCTCGAGGGGTGCTTCTGGAGTCCGTACTCGCGACGTGGTTACAGCGGCAGCACAGTTGACGGGAGTTAGGGACATGGCGGTGAGTTGATGGATTTGACTGCGGTCGTGGGCGCCCATGGTGCTAGGCGGATTCCCTTTAACCCATACCGGGAGCAGTTGGGCTGATCGAGCTTCCTGTCCGGGGGTCGTTCGTTCGACCCTGGTCCGTCATTCGGCGTCGAGGTAGAGGCGGAGGGGTCGTTCGTTCGACCCCTGGTCCGTCATTCGGCGTCGAGGTAGAGGCGGAGGGGTCGTTCGTTCGACCCCTGGTCCGTCATTCGGCGTCGAGGTAGAGGCGGAGGGGTCGTTCGTTCGACCCCTGGTCCGTCATTCGGCGTCGGGTAGAGGCGGAGGGGTCGTTCGTTCGACCTCTGGTCCGTCATTTTTTCAGAAGCAGGCCGGCCACGACTGGTCGCCTTCGCCGATGTAAGGGGCCTTCGTGTGATGGGCCCTTCTTTGCTGACTTGAGCGGTTGGTTTGCTCCTGTCTTAAAAATGGTTGCTATGTTAAGCGTTAAATTATCGAAGGGTTTAGGGTACCCCTTACCTTTGTACCCGACAATATCCAACCCATCCACCTCCAGATTTGATAGCTTTCTGGTTGCTTTTGCTCTTGTAATTGGAGGGGTATACTGGCTATGACACATTTAGGCCAGTCATCATGAACACGTCGGCCAAAGTAGGGGTCATCATGCCATGGCCGAAAACAAAAGCATTGATAGCATTAGACCAAAAATGGAAAGCTGCCATCAAGAGGGATTCATTTCTAGGCATTTCTGACAGAGACAATTCTAGGCAATGGTTGATGTCTTGATCATCCCAATGGTTGCTGCTTTTTTCCAACATTCTCCGGTACCAGTTTCGCCACCCGGCGATTGGAGGAGACGACCAGGTCTTGAAAGTGTTTTGTCATCAGTTGAGCGGGGTGACTCCAGACTTGAAGGGTATTCTTAAAGTTTCTTTCTCAATGATCTCGGTTAGGTCAGGATTCCCCATTGGGCCAAGGAGGTAGGAATCGGGATTCGCAGCATAGGGGATCAAAATGTCGTTCTTCTATTCCTTCAGATAACGGAATCGAAAAACAAATGAATCGGGAAAGAAACAGGGAAATCAATCAAGAATTGCCGAATACGTGAAGGTGTCGTCGAGTTCTTCGAGAGGAATCATCGATCCGTCGACCTCCGTAAGTCCCGGCAACCTTGCTATCATGTCTAGTATCATGCGGTGGATTTAGATGTTGATGCAAGTAGTCTTGTTTGTTTTCAATGATCGTGTGGCGGATCTTTGATTGACAATCAAGAAGTCTTTGCTTATGTTTCGTTTACGAGTAAATACCGTGCGACGGGTGTTTATTCGATATGCTTAGCAAAAATAAGATAGTTATCGACTCTATTAGATTTGACAAGATCTAGTAGATTCATTAAGTTATCATGTGTTGCATGTTTTAGATATTTTATATATTTGTAACACTCTTTTGCCCAATTTAGATTGATACGGTTCGACTCTATTCTTTCCTATAGATCTATCCCTGTTTTAATAATTTTTACTTGTATGTTGTTTCTACAAATAGATCTAATGTTCACAATAGCCGAATTAGTGTAAATCTAGATTGCTACGTGGTGCGGGTTCATGCATGTTAACCATGTTTAAGCTTTGATAAGGTTGAGTATCGTGCGGCAGATACAAGCTTTAGATTAGTTTGATCGTGTTTTGCTTATATGTTTCTTCATCATGGATCCCAACTCGGTTGGATTACCGAGCTTGGTTATGCTTTAACTCACAATTAATTATGATTCGTTCATACGTACTTTTCCCATGCATGCATATTCGGCAATCAACTTTTCACGTGCTTTACGTTTGCTTTAGCCGAATGATCTATAAAACCTGTTGGCAGATAGCTTGTATAGTTGTATGTCGTCGTAAGTGGCTTCAGGGCCGTATATATGGAACTGTCTGGTTTCACCCAGCATGTTCCAGTTTTATATCTAATGATTTTCATCCCTTGTTAGTTTGAGGTCAAATTGACTGGTACGTTTTCGGATTTCGAAACACCCGGACACCCGATTAAAGCCACACTTTCCGGCTTGCTGTGTGTTAGGCACATTATATCACATTTTATGCCAACACAAGTATATATCTATTTAATCTATTGAATTTTAATATGTATATTGGGTTCTACAAATATAAATACAATACATATACATATTTGCAAAAAAAATCTTAGAAAACGTACTTGAAAATATTAGAACAGACGCTCATGCACCCTAATTAACTCATTGAACGTGAAAAAGTAATCAAAACCTACTCGAATTAGACAGATATATGTTTGGACAGAACAAAAACAAAGAAGAGGGCGTCCAGATCAAAATAAAGCAGTAGAAAATAGACACGGTCGGGAGGAAGCAAAACGGGAGCAAGAGAACGGAGACAAACGAAAGTCACGGGCCAAAAAAAGAAGACTAACAAAATAAAAAACTATGGTTCAATATTAGAGTACGATGTACATGGAAGATATATATTTTTATTTTAAAATTTTCTATTCTAATTAGATTAGGATTCTTATTTAGCTAACCCAAAATCATATACGTTTATTTGGATTATTATTTCTAGCTATATTCATGTCATCTGAAAACTCTTGTACATGTGAAATATACAATTTAAAAAGGGTTGTACGTAGATAGTCGAAAAGAGACAATTTCTATATTTACACGGTTTGTTGTATCATTTTTATTCTATCACAAGAAATCAACACACCAACAACATTGTTGAGCCTAGGCCATCGATGAGGTAGAGGCAGGGGCATGAGGAGGTCGTGGACAGGGATTCGGCGCGTCAGGCACACAAGGGAAGGGAAGGGTAGCGGTAGAGCTCGGTCTAGCGTGGTTGCAGTCTGGGCGGCGTAGCCAGCACTAGAGTACAACGGTGAGTATGTCGGTGCCAGTGGCGAGGTTCAACACTAGCTCCTGTTTGGCGTCGCAGGCGGTCCGCGGTGACGTTTAGAGCCGCGAGGCTGAGGAAGATGACACAATGTCATGGCCACACCCGAAGTCCCACACCTAAGTCCCGCTGCCTCTATCATAGTTTTCTATGAATGTGCTTGAGTTTTTTTTCTCTCCTTACAAAGCACGGGCATATTTGACACACCCGAAGTCCCGCGGCCTCTATCATAGTTTTTTATGAATGTGCTTGAGTTTTTTTTTTTCTCCCATTGTAACATACGAGCGTATTGGGATATATAGTAGTAGGGTGTGAAAATAAAGACCCCGCCGGCCCGCTGGTGGTGCTAGATACGATTTATTCAGATTCTGATTATTGTGCCAAATAAAAAGCCGACATTTGTAAGCTTTTACCAGATTCGCCTTTGACGTCGGATCTGGACCAGTAACAAGAATTTGGATAGACTATTTTTGCTGTCTCTGTGTCATTGTCACTATGTGTCGTTTACCCTTTCGTTTTTAAAAAATAATTTTGCTTAAATATATATTAAAAAATGTTAATACTTATAGTACATAATTAGTATTATTAAAAAATATTTAAAATTATTTTTTTAATAATTTATTTAGAGACATGAATTATATATATATATACTATATAAATTGAGTTAAATTTGTGATATTTAAACCAACCACGGCCGTTACTTAATAGAGATAAAAGAAGTACTTCATGCTTTTTTCTATACTTAATATTAAAGAGGTAAAAATTTTGGTGTTTTGTTTTTGATCTAACCCATTCTAAACTAGCCTAACCGTCATGTCACTAGTTAGCTTTCGGCCCAATTGCAGCCCATTCGCTTGGACGGAAAACTGACGTCCCTCCAGTGCTCCACTCCTCGTTGCTCCGTAGCTTCTTCGAGGCCGCCCCCATCACGCTCCACCGCGTGTTGCCACGTGCCTCCTGCGCTGCCGTGCAGCGCATCGCGCGAGCGGCTCTCACGCTGTTGCCAGCCCAACATGCCGTCTTAGCTGCCATGCGTCCTCTGGACAAAGCGGTGGAGGCGCTGTGACAAAAGACGGGATTTTGTCCGAGAGAGTCTGAATTCCATCAGAAAAATCCAGGGTATGTTTGACATACTCCAAGTTCGACACAAAATTTTTTTCTGTTTTTCTTTTGCTTCTCCATGTTCGATAAGAATACTATAAAATTAAAAAGGTGTCATTGGGATATCCTTGACATGTATCAGAACAAGTGCAAATCTCAACTTTGAAATCTGATCTCACCGAGTAGACAAGTGCAAGTCTAACCTTCGAAATTAGGATATCACTGTGTTGTTAATCTACAAGTCAAATTGGATATTATAGACTATTCTTGTGCAGTGACCATGAATACATTGGTGAATGCATATAGGAACCCCAGAAAACTTACTATTATGTTTCAAAGGCATGTCTACTGAGCCTTGTGGTTAGGTGTATGAAAAGTTTTCTTGCTTCATCTTAATGTTTTAAATAACAGTGTAAGGTGTAGGTGTTTAGCAGTATATCTCTAAAACAGTAAATAGCGAAGCTATATCGAACTATAGTAGAATATAACTATTAAATTGTATATGAACACAAATAATGTTATACAAAGACTATAGCGGGCTTTAGCGATAGCTTTAACGGGAGATTTAAAACTATGCTTCAGCTAGCCCTAGAGTGGGGCTTGCCGCGTGCTACATGCATCATAGGGGATCAACTATGATTTTATCCCACCACTCGAAATTCGTTGTCTCTTGCTGTGCTGGATAAACACAAAGCTGATGTCCCTGCACACATATGGGATGAAGAGAAATTTGTCTAATTTAGCATCTCATGACCAAGCAACAGGAATACGCAAGCTCAGCGTCTACATGATATGGTTTTCCTCATTATAAATAAGAAATAAAATAAAAGAAAGAAATGGACTTCATCATGAAATCCTCTGATTCTGGAAATTGAAAAAACTACATATTGAGTTTGGAAAATAGCAATGCAACGAGCCGATCATCTCGGGCACATTTGTAAAAGCGAAAAAGTGGGAGAGCGATTGACGCATGAATAGAGAATGAACCGAGAAGGGATTTCTTTCACATACTCTTTAATATTATAATAGATATACATAATAGATGTAGATAATAGATATAGATTGACGTAAAAAGAGTTACATAGGAAAGAAAGAAAGAAAGAAAGAAAGAAAGAAAGAAAGAAAGAAAGGAACAACAAAACAAATGAACACAAGGAGAAAACGTTGCAATATATATATTTAGTAGTGTATATATATAGCTGGTGGGTTACGTCGTGTGTGTGTGTGTGTATATATATATATATATATATATATATATGGATGGATCGATCACGGCCGGAGATCGACGATCGACGACGCAGCCATGCATGCATGCAACCCAGCAGCAGACTTTAGTTGATTTGCGAGCATACCTTCCTGATCTCGGCACCGGCGCCGGGGCTGATGATTTTGCCCATCTTCACCATGGCGTTTCCGAAGTCTTTCTCCCACTTGAGACTATTGGCGGCATTGTCAGTCACCTGGGCACTCGTGTCGCTCGAGCTGAGCGCATCGTCGGACTTGAAGAGCACGAACTTGTCGGGGATGTTCTTGTAGTACTGGTTGTCCAGGACGTTGGCGGTTCTGTTGTCTTGGTTCACCCTGGTGTCGGGGCCGCCAGCGTTGCAGGTGGCACGCAGGTAGTTAGCGTAGGCGGGGTCCATGTCCGACAGGCGGCCGGTGAAGAACCTGCAGCGGGCGTCGCCGATGCTGTGCGCGGCGGAGAGCGTGACCATGTCTGTGAGGTTGAGCCCCTGGGCGACGAAGCTGGCTTCGAGCTGCTTCACGTCGGAGTCAGGCCCGGGCAGCTGTATGGTCTCGCTGGCGAAGGACTCGAGGCCGTCGAGGCGGCCGGCGGGCACCGCGTAGCTGATCTTGCCGTTGCTGAGGATGAAGGACGCGTCGCGGGCGGCGAAGGCGAGGATATCGGCGCAGGAGACCTTACCGGAGCACTCCGCCTCGATCGCCTTCTTGGCCGCGTCGATCACCTCGAAGCCGCGCAGGCTGTTTATGTTGGGCCCCCCTGTCCTCTCCGTGTCGGTGTTCCCGGTCTTGGTCTTGGTCAGGAGAACGGAAGCGTCACACCCCTGATGGATGGATGGATGATGATGGATGAATACATTAATAGTTGTAGCTAAAATTAATAATTTGATACCACAACCTGACAAAATCTGATACGTATGGGTACAAAAACAATTAAACAATTTACAATTATTATATCTATAGTTAGACAAGTATAAAAATTTGATATGTTATAATACAAAGACAAATAACAATTATAAAAATGATAATTTAAGTAGTATAAGGATATAATGTTGCCTGAAATTATCTTAAAAATTCAGGCATCTATATATAATATAATAGGAGAAGTGATGTAAGTATTATATATATAATAATGATAGGGAAGTTATTAGTTAGTAATTTTTAGGGTACGGTACGGTCGTACGTACCCGAACGAAGGCGTCGTGGAAGTGGAGACGGATGAGGCCCGCGCCAATGGTACGGTTTTTGCTGCTGGCATCCTCCACGGCTTTCTTGACGAGCTGCTCGGCGTTAGGGCAGCTGCGCATGCCGGGCTTGTTGTAGAAACCGTCGCTCAGGCCGTCGCCCGTGGGCGGAGGCTTCGGGGCCGGGAATGACACAGGGTTACATGGTAATAACTTGTCGATCGAGGCCGGCCAACCATTACCGTCGCATTTGTCGGCCCCCACCACGCCGCCGGCAGCGGCGAGGAGCACCAGCAAGATGACTAGGGCTGCTGCTGATGCAGCCTCTTTACTACGACCACTACTACTCATCTTGCAATAACTGGCAGCAGCAGCAGCCATCATGCTTCGTTCGCTTGCTCAATCGGATCGGCCTGATTATTGCTACAGTACGTCCTTAGCTACAAGCAGGGTACGGTTGCGGGTGTGGGCGTGGTGGTGCAATTTATAGCTCCCGGCCGGCCGCGCCTAGCTAGCTGGCCAGGAGAGGAGCTAGCTAGCAGCATATTGCGCACAGTGTGCGGGCCTCGATCTCCGGCCGCGCGGTGGTGCTGTGCACGCTAGCTGCATGCACGCGGTAGATGGACGCCAACGAATGCATATGGACTCCGATCCGATCGATCCACGATGGGCGGGCGGGCGCGGGACAACGCACGTGTACGTACAGCTCAAACAGCTGACCGTCCGTCCGTCCGGCGGGCGAGCCACCATGCATGCATGACCCCCATCAATGCAAGTTGCGCTTTGTTAAACTCGTCGCGCGGCACACGCGCGCGCCCTGCACAGGCACAGCTGATTGATGGAGATTAATTCTTTCTGCTAGCTAGCTTCATATATGTACATGTATGTATGCATGCATATATTATTGGGTATACAAAATTGAAAATTCCATAAGTATGCAGTGACGGAACCAGCGAAATGAGAAAAGAGGGGTCAATGTGGCCAAACAAAATACGAATACCGACGAAATATATATATATATAATATAAATATCAATATATTCTTAGTTTTTTTATTATGACAACTCATAAAAGTGATTTTTTTAAAAAAATAATAAACAAAATTTACTTTTTCCTTTATTTAAGCCTCATTTTAACTAGGGTATTTAAAATTTTTTGGGACATAGGGGCGCCGGGCCCTGCTGGCCCCCCTGGTTCCGTCTCTGTAAGTACGTACAGTAGTTTGCATGCTAGTACCCTACTATATATGGAGCACTATATATATACCGGCCGGCAGTGCTTTGCGGTTATTCACCTCCAAAACAAAACAGAAAATAATAATAAACTATATATAGTTTATTATTATTTTCTGTTTAACTATATATAGTTTATTATTATTTTCTGTTTTGTTTTGGAGGTGAATAACCACAAACCACTGTATATATAGCGATATGGTCTCCCAAACACAATTTTAAAATCTTATATATTTTTATAAAAAATATTTATGGAATAATTAATAATATTTGTATACTTTTGTGAAAGTATTTTTCAAGACAAATCCATTCATATAACTTTCATATTTACAATCTCAACAACTTAAAAGTTATTAAAGATTTATATTCTCAATGTTTGACCTAAAAGCTTGTCCGAAATGACTTCTAAATCAGATATGGAGGAAATATGATTGATCGTTTGCGAACGCAGATTAAACGACGACGGTGCAAATTAAGTGCAGTAAACAAAAGGGTCACTGGAGGGTGGAAAAATTGAATAAGAGATGTGTAAGTATAAAATTTCGATCATGTACATTGTTTCAGGTGAACGCATATCTCTATATGAAATATTTTGTACATTTGTTATTTCTTGTTCTTGATGACACACACATACTCACACATAACAAAGGGTAGTAGTAAAGGGTACAGTACTACTACTAGTAGTAGTAAAAAGTCGCGTGGCGTTCGGCTCTGACTTTGTACTAATTAGTACATAAATTAAAATATATCCTAGGTTTCTCAACTTGACTCAAGGTGTTATCTAGATTTCTGAACTTCTAAAGTAATATATATGGATCCCTCAATTTGCCAGATAGTGTCATTCAGCTTCCTAAACTTTTAAAATCACCATCGCAGGTCCTTAAATAAACTTGACCGATGGTATCGTCTCGGTTATTAAACTTTCAAGGTGATCAGTCTCTAAACTTAGATAACGGTGTCATCCCGGTCTAAATATAATCCTCCAAAGCACTCTATAAGCTGGTGTGGCACGATGACATACGTTAGATGTGGATCCAATATGTGTCAATTAATCAATGTTGTTTATTTAATATTTATAATGAAATTTAAAATATATAAAATAATTACATCAGCAAAAAAATAAATTAAAGTATTAAAATTAGTTATAATAACAAATATATTAGATTTAAACTAAAATAGAAAATACGAAAATTAATTATATATTTATGTATCATTAATAGTATTAAATAAAATTAAAAGTTATATGTAGATTGAAAGTTTAGGAACATCTTAGGCCAGTCTCAGACTCTTATTAGTGAAAGTTTATGACGTTGTTTTCAAGACTGCCACGTCATATGAAATAAAATAAAACTTGGATAAAACACCCACTTTTAATGGAGAATTTCATTCTATAATTTTATATGCATTTAATTTCATGACTCATACAGAGTTGACATTCGTGCCAAGAGTATGTGCTAATATATTTAATGTGAATAAAACTCAGATGAAACTCCCACTAAGATTGGCCTGACTATGTGGTCTAATATAGTGGTGGTAAATAACCATTGTATTATAGTAAAACAACTATCGTAAATATATATTCACTTTATTTTAAATTAGTATATAAAATTATTATAAATAGAGATGACTATAGAATAACTTATTTGGTCTATAGCTAGCCCTACAGCTAGCTGACTATATGAGAAATAAAGGAACACATAACTTCCTATTCGCCTGATTGTTTCGGTAACTCATAAGACAGATAATATTATTTTTGATTGTTTTGTTGTAAGAGAAAAACATTGCTTCGGTGGCTGATAAGCCATGCGAACATTGTCCGTGACCTTTGCCACGCCAAATATGTGGCAGTCACACGAAAAGCTGGCCAGTGTTTGTTCTATCTAAAGATCAGCACGTCTAGAATGTGGCTCGCCAAACAATAAATGTTGTTGCTTGGTTTAAAGAAAAATTGTGACGGCCATAGTCTTTTCCTTCACAAAACTTCGCCACAGTTGTGCCTGGAATTTTGGCGCCGCGACTTAGGTCAGTCTCAGTGAGAGTTTAATCAGAGTTTCATTCACACTAAATGTGTTGCAACATAGGTATTTTTGGTGACATGACAGTGTATTTACGAAGAGACATGAAACTTTCTCTACACGAATACCAACTAACTATAAGTTATGAAATTAAATGCATATGAAACTATGGAATAGTCTCCATTGAAAATAGATGTTTCATTTGAGTTTCATCCATTTAATACGACGTGGCAGGGTTGAAAACATTGTCATAAAACTCTCTATTGAGACTAGCCTTAGGCGCCGCCACAGCTGGTCGTAGCTGCATGTGGCTGGTATATAGCTAAACTGCTACAACCGTGAGGCGGTGCCACAGCTGCTGTGGCGGAAGTATGGCCGGCCGGAGACCCTTAGACGATGAGATGTATTTTGGGTTAAAACCAAATCGCTTCCGATATGATTATTCAATTCCTTGTGAAAAAGGATGCATGCATAATCGATCTAGCCCACGTTGGGCAGACACGATATGTCCACCGGCGCCGAGTCGTCGCAGCCTCTCAGAAGCCGATCGGACGATTTAGGCAAATTAATCCCTACACTCGCGCGTGCCCCTCGCGGAGCTTATAACATACAATATCGCAGGCAGCAGGTCAGCCGTTTGAGCTGTACGTACGTGGATGCGCTCTGATTGAACTCGATCGCAAAGTGCGCAACGTCGTGCACCCGCGAAGCACGGGATAGATCGGACATTCCTGCAGGCACTGGCAACACCACCCCCCATGCACGTTCCGGTCCTGGACACCAGCTGGAGCTAGATAAATCGCTCTGCGGGCACACACATATTAATTATTCCAATAGCACAGCAGAAGTCCAGCAGCAGATCGAGCTAGCACACGATCCATCCATATATGCAGCACACGATATAGCATATGAGAATTCTCGCTACGATATAGCAGAAAAAAATGCACTAAATTTTGAATACCACGACACACTAGCAGAACTTATTTACTGCACTTCACTACAAGATGGACCTAATTTACGGTACTGACAAGGTTTATGCCCTAGCTGCTGCATGGCGACTCCGCTTTGTGCACACCTACATTGCTAACCGTACTGGAGGGAACAACTCATATGCAACGCCTGTATATCCATGGGATCGCCATTCCATTGAATACCTTATCGCCAATGTCGACAGGGGTTTGGCATCCTGCTAGAGTCTCAGGCGTTTCATGACAAGGTACTGACTTCGCTTGGTTATCGGTATACTTATTTTATCTCTTATGCGTTAGTAGCTTTTTTATATTAGTTTAAAATGTTTGATTTCTCGACGCGTAAGAATTTTTCACGTTCTTTTGTACGGAGCGAGTATATATGCCAGTGTTAGCACGTTAGCGAGCCAACTATCATCGACCAACCTTATGGTTACAGCCAATGAGTTGTGCAAAGAGTTCAGATTCAAGCCCACGTGTAACCAATATATATATATATATATATTGGAAATCATGCATATATAGAGTTTTTACTGTTGTGGGACAGGCTCCTAACTGCAGGCTAAATAGTGCCACATACTATATGTGTACTCTCTCCATTCTAAAAACATACAACTCTAACACACTGTCACGTTATAGTACCTTAAATTTGATCAATTATAGATAAAAAAAAGTATCAACATTCACTACAGCAGACAGCCCCTTCGCCGAGTGCCTCAGGCAATCGGCAAAGGCTGCATTGCACTCGACGAAGCCTTTGCCGAGTGCAGCACTCGGCGAAGGGCTGCCGGCGAATCCGAAGCCGGCAAAGGAGACGCCGCCGAGTGCCGAATCTCGGACACTCAGCAAAGAATTCGCCGAGTGCCAGACCAACACTCGGCAACGATTTAACGCCGTCCGTCGGCGGCATACGCCGTCTTTTTTTTTTCTTTGCCGAGTGCCGCGGCTGGCACTAGGCAAAGAGGCCTCTTTGCCGAGTGCATTATCCCGGCACTCGGCAAAGGCAGCTCGTTGCCGAGTGCATTATCCTGGCACTCGGCAAAGGCAGCTCTTTGCCGAGTGCCAGACTGAGCTCTCGGCGATTTTTTTTAAAGTTTGACGACGCGATTGTTCAGCCGTTAGGGAGGCATTTTTTTGCCGGGAGCAATTATTCGCCGAGTGCTGCACTCGGCAAAGAGGCCTCTTCGCCGAGTGCTGCTCTTTGCCAAGTGCTATGTATTTCGCGGCACTCGGCGAAGCCCTCTTCGCCAAGTGCCTAGGGTCCAACACTCGGCAAAGGAAGCTCTTTGCCGAGTGCCCGATTTTCGGCACTCGGCAAAGCACCAGGCACTCGGCGAAGAACCGTTCTCCCGTAGTGATTTATTATATCAAAAAAAAATTATTAGATTAGTTATAAATTGATTTAGTTGTAAGTATAAATAATTTTAACTAGAAACTTAGTTAAACATGAGCTACTTCTTCTGGTACGCAACATAGTTAATAGTTACATGTTTTTTATATAGAGTACATATGAGCTAGGTTGTTCGAGTGTGGATCGTTTCTATATGGCTGAATAAGACGATTGATGCTATTTTGTAGTGAAAAAGAAATATCGTATCATAACTAATAAACCGCATTGATAAACATGTTGCAGATGAACATAATTCTTTTTGTAGAACTATTACTTTTTGTGATACCACCGATCGAGGATCTGGTTCAGACAGCAATTGTGAGGCGCGTGGCGTTGAACTCTGGTTTTTTAAATTAATTCTGTTTTGTGTGACGACTGGGATGACAATGTCGTCCCACGATGGAGCCGCAGCTTGTGGCGCGCGGCGCGTGTGCATATTCCCCATTGCGACGGAAATACGCGAATCCCATCAAAACATGGAAGGGAACATGCATGCATGCATTACTAGATACAGGAGACCACTCAAAGCAGCAGCAGCTCACTGCTCACGTAACTGTACAGCTCAAGCAGCTGACCAGTGGCGATGTTAATTAATCTCATCTAGACAGCTAGTGTTTGTTACTAGGGTTTCTTTAATAAAAAGATCGCCGCGCGGCACACGCGCTTTGACTCTTCAAAGTTATCTGATTGGATAGTTTTTCTGTTTTTTATTTCATTCATATATATTTTCTGAAACAATAAGTTGTTTACATTGCAGTAGCGAGGGATAACGAACCGAGCAGGCTGCATGTTTGGTTTCTAGCCAAACATCGTCACTGTTTACCGCAATTGTCATCCAAGGTATATAGTGTTTAAAATATTTTTTTACCACGTCTTATAGTAAGTCACAGGTCCTGCGAAATATAGGCAAAATAATTTTTTGAAGCTCAAGAGAAGCCCACGCACTAGACAACCCTCACACGGCAAAGTCACAAATTATGTGAAGTATGTTGTATGTACACCCAATGGCGAGGGAGGGATTGAACTTAGGATGTAAAGCCTCGCATAAAGTGAATGATAATACCCTTTTGTATTTACTTTTGTGAATTTATAATGAATACACATGAGTTTCTAAAAAATCTTAAATATAAAAAGTTTGAACTACAAAGTTTTAGCATTTGTTGAGTAATACAAATTTAGTTTCGATCATCTCTGCGTTACAAATAATTTGAAATTTCAAAACTTGAATTTTCATAATCTAAGAATTGATTTTAGGATCCTAATGATTTCGAAAGGTTATCATCTATAAAATTGTAGATCTCTTCAAGATCTACAACTTTAATATAAAGTTTGTCTTTATCGGACTTAATTTGAAAAAGATATAATTTTTTGTGTGTTACACTTATTTTTAGAGAGACCACATTGTCAACCACCTTTAGAAATTGATTTATAGAGACGGGTCGAGTTTCCAGCCGCCACTTTATTTGTCGATGCGGTTGAAAACTTCACCCGCTTCTGGAGATGGGATTTCTAAAAGTAGTAGACAATTTTAGAGGTGAAATCGACATCTAGAAGCAAGTTGTCTCAAAAACCTTTTTTAGAGACAGTTTAGGCTTGACATGTGTCCCTAAAAAAGAGACAATCTATTAAAAAAAACATTTTCAAGTAGTGTTGGTAATTGTTGGAGCCGGGATTTTCTGTTCGTAGCTAAACATGTATTTGGGCACATGCATGTATTTGGTCGCTTCTAGTACATTGGACTTCGTAAAAGTTGTTATAGCAACTTACTGTCTGTATAGCTCTATACCGGCTATAAGCATGAGTCAATGAAAGTGTGTCGCTATAACTTTTTTGCTGAGCTGCAGCTTGTTCGGCTGGTACTGGTTTCGGCTGGAAATAGATGTTGGTGGCTGGTTTGTGCTGGTTTCAGCTGATATGCTGTGAGAGAAAAACACTGTTGAACAAACGCTAGTTTCGGCTGGTTAGAACAAGCGAACAGGGCCCTGATTTTTACTGGCCAATGGTCTAAAGCCGAAAATACTGCCGACCAACTAAATTTACCAACGACGACCAACTAAATTTACCAACGGATATACTTTTAGTGCTACTGGTGCAGCACATATATCATACATGTAGAGGCTCTATGAATTTAGTCAATATATAATGGGTACAAAAGTATTATCATTAGATCAACATTAGTCAAGATACATCAATCAGAGCATCTTCAAGAGTCTTTCTAAATCTCACTCTCTAAATCATCATTTGAAGAGTCATTTGAATAAAAATCGTTTTGTATATTTTTTATTTTCCAACAGCTTTTCTAAATCACATGCATACTCTATAGAGTCATTCTCGTCTTCTATATTTGGCTAGCGAAAAATCAGGAATAGAGAATGAATATATTTAGAAGACCATTTAGATAAGTTGTTGGAGCATATTTTTTTACCAAAATCTCTATTCCTAGCATATAGGAAAGATATAGAGAGTCTCTTGAAGATGCTCTCATATAGCATCGCAAAAGGCATGTAACCTAGTGGTTACAAAGTCTTTAGTAGCGCGTTATAATTAACTAGTATATTTGCTCGTGCTAACACTACGATTTTATCTAGAAAATGCCGTAAAAACAATCAATTTACTTTTGCAGAATTTAACTTTTACACAATTGTATTTGAGCCTATACCCAATACATAAAACACTTTTGCATTTAAGAAGACATACTTACATTCTCCCTAACTACTTTATCATTTATGTGTCTTACTTTTTTAGATTTGAAAGGGTGCAAACATGGTCGAGCGAGACATACGCGTCCTCGTCTGACCCCTCGACCGTGGGACGGCCCGTCCGACCCTCGGGCGACCCAAGGACGCGGACTCTGTCTCACCCGACCCTTCAGGCGTATGCTCCGTCTCGTCCGACTCCTCGGGCGTAAGCTTCGTCTCACCTGACCCGAGGGTGCAAGCTCCACCTCATCCAGCCCCGAGGGCGTAGGCCATGTAACTAAATCAAAAATTGTTCCTTATTCTACAAAAAAAACACAATTGACTTCATACAGTTTCCTCAGTGGCATGACATGTCGATTCTGCATGTTTGGCAGCAAGAACGACTGCCCCCTCATTTGCAAAACAACAACAGCCCAAAATTTGTATCTATTAAGAATTCAAAAAGAACAAATTTCGTGACTGACCACCAAACCCATCTCCATACTGCAGCCCACTCTCTCCAGTGCCGAAGTAGGAGGTGCAACTCCTCCACGTCCATGCCCAGCACCATCACCGCCGCCATTTATTAATGCAAATCAAACAATCAACGAATATCTTTTTAGTAACAAGCATAAATAAAGAAAATAAGTAATTTAAACATTTTTCAGCAAGAAATATTAGCGCCTCCCTTGCACCTCTGCAATCCACTATTATAGTTATAAATAGAAGGCCCAAAAAAGATATTGCAAGACAGGGCGATAAGTTTATCGCCACTACCAAACACAATTAACTACTTTGGTACTGCTGTCTGTAACAACAAGCCAGCTGGCAAACCATCCAGTATTGCACCTAGTAATAGAAAGCTGACAGCCAAAAAAAATTACTATAGTACTACATCAGCCAAAATGATATGTACACAGAAATACATCTCCTGCAGGAGCACATGCCTACACAGGAAGATGACTTCATGTCTTCAAGCCCAACTATCTTCAGAAATGTCAACAAACTTGTTTTGCCACAATTACACAATATATCAAGTACTTGGTGTATTTAAACGTCCTACGCTGCGACAATATCAACATCTAGAGAGAAATAGTTGATCATCTATCAACTATCGTAATTTAATAACAATGGAAGTGAAATAATATTTTCCACTAAAAAGTAGACTTATATTCAGTAAATAAGAACAAAATAGGTTGTTTATGCAACACTACAATTAAGAAGACTTATTTTCCACATCAATCATTTAGTCATGTAAACGGTGGGACCGTACTTACAGAAATAACGATCTAGGTTGTGCCACTGAGGATCTTTGCAACGATTCCCAAATCTTATGACCTCTCGTGAAAATATCCTCAGCTCTTGCCTGCAAAGATGTGACCAGAATATAAAACCTTTATATTCTTTAGGAACATGAAAGTTGGGCCACAACATCTGCTAAATACCTAAACCATATCACAGAATTAAAATGCTAATATACGTGTTGGCAAACCTCTTGTCAGCTGCAGCAATTCTCAGTAGATCAACCATGTTGCTTGAAACTAAACGTTGTACACCTTCTGATAGAAGGGCCATGTCCTTCAAATAGTCCAGGCTTTCTTTGGACAAAGACTGCATGAGGCTCATGCCCTTATTAACTATTGTGTTTGCAACCTCAAATGCAAGGATTGATATTTTGTTACCCTTTGTCGTTGGTCCTGTCACAAAACCTCCTCCAGGGCTCAAACTTGACATACTGCTACTCAGATTATCTAGAACCTCTACTGCTTTCCCAAGTCCAGAGGTACTCTTTCTACCAAACGCTATGCCTATGTGTGAAACCTGCAAGAAGAGTCGAGAAAAACAGAAGCATTATGAAACCTGGAAAACAAGCTTCTTCTGACCCATAGAAATCATGTCTTAATACACAACTCAATAGAATGTTTTCAGCAAAATTATTTGTCAGTACACAATGTAATACAACACCTAAGTTTTAATGTACGATCCAGCATTTGGTTCCCAACAATGAACTAATCAATTTTGATGCGCAATTATAAAATCACTTGTAAATCCAGAAGGAAAGACTTGCCTTGCTCGGACCTGCCTTGCCGGAGGTGCTTCTCCTAGGCTTCCCAGCTTTGGCCTTCCACGATTCAGCATGCGTCAAATGCGGCTCCTTGGAGACCGAGCAACGAGCCTTGCCGCTCGTGGACGGCGGCGAGCCCTTATCAGACAGACGAAACGACTGATCGCAGTGGTGACTGATCGCTCACCTAGTTAGGATCCACGACCTCCTCCACGGGCGCGGTCTTGTTCTTGCTGGCAACTGAGAAGGACCTGAAATCCTGCTCCACCACGAACCCCATCGCTTGGAAAGAGAGCTCCGTCGAAGATTTGTCTCCGGCGATCCCCGCCGAACACACGCCGCCCATGATGACCAATACCGACGCGACAAGAAATCCAATAGCTCCACCAACCGAGCACCTATAAGATGCGAAATTGGCCATAAATATCGCTCAATCCCGCCCGACGCCGGCGTGCGTCGCCAGCGATAACAACGAAGTAAATGAACGCCGGAAAGATAGAACGAAACTTACCCGCTCGAACCCCATCGCTCGGAAAGAGAGCTCCCGGTCGCTGGGCTCGGAGGGCTCACGGCAGCGGCGCAAGGTCATATCGATGTCGGGAACAAGGGGAGCTGGGGCTGGGACTGGGACATCGCCCATCGCCGCCGGCCGCGATGAGGCATGGGGTCGCGGGGAGCAGGCCAGAGCCGCCGACGATCGTGGGGAGCGAAGCCGCTGCCAGGCACGCGTGAGGGGAATGGGAAGCCTAGGCGTGGGTGAGAAGAGGGTGAGAACTGGGAAGCCAGGCTGTGGGATCGTGGAGTGAGATCCAGACTTCTCACTATATTAGAAGTTTTCAATTATAATAGAGATAAAATACACATGAAGTTATGTTATTCTCGAAAAAAAAGATCCTAGTAGCACCTTAAGTCTTGGATTCGACTCTGCATGGGAGCAGGGTCATCTCAACAATTTCTAGGGCCCTTGAACAAGCAAGACACTAAGGGCCGACAATCTAATATTTTACATTAAAAACTGAAGTATATAATATACTATTCCAGGGCACTAAGTTTTTCCGTTTGATGCTATCCTTTTAGGATTCTATAAACTTTTTTTTATCCGTTTCTAAGCACCTAATAAATGTTTCTTTAGCAACATCTAACGTGTACAAAAATTATATTGAAATAGAAAATTAGCAAAATAGTTCAAACCCTATGCCCGTATCCCTAATTCCCTGTAACTGAGAGACTGAACCTACCGGCCGCAGTGCTGGGCTGTTGGCCGCAAAAATCAGAGAGACAAGCATGATTCAGGGATTGGGAGATACAAACTGGGAAGACCGGAACCTGCAGGCTGTAGTGCTAGCCGCCAGCACGCCCGTCACCGCAAAGACTCACGATACAGGCCCCGCGTGAATACGAAAGGAACAAAGGATGTAGCATCAAATGGACCGTATAAACCTCGATACCTGTACTATGGGCGTGTTTGGGAGAGGGCCAGGAGGGTGGCTCGCACTTATGGGCTGCACCCTCCCGTGTTTGATATCACTTGGCCCATTCTGGGTCTGGCTCCCGGGGTGCTTTTGGACCCCTCGGCCTGGCTGTAGGGAAGCGAAGCCCCCCTCTGTTTTTCTAGGGCTTGGCTCCGCGCGGATCCTCCATGGCGATTTCGGGGCGATTTGTGGCCGCTGCCGCTGGCTCGCGCGGGCTCGCGCGGGAAGGCAGCGCGCGCGTGGGAGTTGGTGAAACTTCCGCGCGCGCTTCACCTCCACCGATTTCCGCCGTGCTTATAAGCCCTTCTCCTCCTCCCCTCTCCGTTCTGACCCCCTGCCGTCCTCCCCACATCCACTCCCGTGAGACACCGGCGGCGCTGCGTACTGGTGTCCGACGAAGCGGGTGTCGGCCTTCTTCGGCTTCTTCTCCGTTCCCCGTGGCCGGATCCGGTGTTCGTCGACGACCACGCAGCTGCTGCGCGGGACTCCGGGAGGCGGAGTCCTTCCTCGTCTTCCTCGGTTGCGGTGTACCGGATCTGCTTTCTCTTCGTCTGGATCTGCTTCCTCTACTGTCGGATCTGCCTCCTCTACGCCCGGATCTACTTCCTCTACGACCGGATCTGCTTCCTGTCCGTCCGTAGTTGGTTGCAGTGTTGCGGATCTGCGACGTCTTCCTCTGGGTTTCTTCTTCTGCACCGTTTCTCGCCTGTTCGTTCTTTAGTCGGCAAAACCGAGGTGACAAACCCCCCTTTGATCACTTTTTTAGGGTTTTCTTGGTCGATTACATGTTGTGCTGATCGCTAGAATCACTGGGTGGCAAGTTTAATCATGCAGCCATGATTGCTAGGGTTGAATACTGCGTTCACACGGTTTTTTATGATTATTATGTTGTTGTTCATGAGTTTTTGTTATCCACCGATGGGTAGTATGCTCGGTGCTGATGGCCAGTGTCACTGGGAGGCATGTTTGGTCATGCAGATTTGCCTGCTAGGGTTTATAACTGCTTGCACATATGTTGTAGTCCTATTTGGGGTTTCTTTGATTCAGTTATGCGTATGGTTTGTGAGGTCGACAATCACTGGGAGGCATGTTTACTCATGCAGCCGTGATTGATGCTATCAGAAATTGGTTTGCATGTTCGTTTTTTGGCTATTTGTCGGTTGTTTATCAGTAACTATGGTGATTTTTTGAATTTCTGGTCTATGATGATGTCCACAATCACTGGGAGGCATGTTAACTCATGCAGCCGTGATTGCTTTTGGTTACTAGTACATACACATCCATGCTGATGCCTGTCAGGGTATTTTCATTTGATATATTGATGCACGTAGATGGAAGTTGCCCAGAAAAGAGAAGAGCTGGCCAAGCAAGCTGTTTGTTTGGTAGTTTGTATGGTTTCCTACGTTTCCAGTAGGATTAGGAGTCCTATCCCTGAGCCAGACCCACTGATGTATGATCCTAAGACTGATGCAGAACAACATAGGCAGCGTACACTCAAAGCCATATACATGTCCACAGATAGAGAGTGCCTGTCCATGATAAGGA
Organism: Microstegium vimineum; assembly: GCA_022036555.1. NCBI lineage: Eukaryota > Viridiplantae > Streptophyta > Magnoliopsida > Poales > Poaceae > Microstegium > Microstegium vimineum. Next base: position 5,867,545 of record CM039141.1, read on the forward strand.
TGACTAGAGCTCCCTTTTTTGCCTTGTGTGAGCTGTTTAGAAATAGGGGGCTAGTTCCAGAGAGGTCTGGTTGCACTGTTGAGGAGCAAGTTGTCATGTTCCTACACATAGTTAGGCACAATCAGAGGTTTAGAGTAGTGCACCAGTCTTTTGCAAGGTCAATTGAGACAGTCCATAGACACTTTCACCAAGTCCTGTATGCAGTTGGTGAGCTTAGAACTGAGATGATCAAGCCACCCACAGGTGCCCCTCACCCAAAAATACTTGGCAGCCCTAAATGGAACTCATACTTTAAGGTAACTGTCCTTTTGTTGTGTTCTATAGCAGGCCTTACACTTTTTTTAATGTAGTTGAGTAGTCTACAGTCATGTGCTTATCCTAGTTCCACCTTTTTTAGGACTGTATTGGTTCCATAGATGGAACTCATGTGCTTTCTAGGGTTCCAAGAACCATGCAACAGGCTTTCAGGGGTAGGAAGAAGGATCCCACACAGAATGTTATGGCTTGTGTGGCCTTTGATCTTAAGTTCACTTATGTCCTAGCTGGGTGGGAAGGCTCTGCACATGATGCCCACATCTTGGCTGATGCACTATAGAGATGTATAGTTCCTCCACCTCCCTCATCCACTCTTTCACCTTTTGACCACACTTAGGTGTAGCTTTTGTGCAGGAAAGACACTTGATCTTTTGGCTTAGTCCAGTTGGATGCTGACTAATAGTAGTGAGGAGTTGGACTTATTTGTGCCCACGTGGTTGAGGCAAATGGACATGTAATGAACTATTGGTTACTGTATTTGGTAATATTAGTTTCCTTCTGTTAGTTGTTCACATTTTAATTTGGTTTCCTGGTTTTGGTGCCTACTATGGGATCTAAAATAGCCTATGATGCAATCTATGAGAACTTGAGGTGGCTGCAAATATTTGTATTGCTTTTGCTAGTGTTTGCATGTCTGTCATCAAAATCCATCTGAACCATCCATTTTCATGCAACTCCTACTGGTTGATGGCAGAAAATGGATGGTTGGATGGGTTCCATGGCAGCCATGCCTTGGGATTCTTCATTTGTCTTCAGTTCATTTGCATTTCATTTAAAAACCGTGGCAGCCACCTATGATGATTGTGCAATGGTACAAATGCACCTGTTACCTATGTAGCTGAGGCCAATTTTTTCAGTATATTATCCTAGGATGTTTTTGTGAATGATATTGTTCATCGGTTAGGAGCTTGAGATGTACAGGCATGGTTTCTTGACTGCATGTAGATCTTCAAGTTCCTTACTCATGGGTTGTATGATCTTACCTATGGCATGTCAATCATCTAATCTACTGGAATCATCCACTGTTAAGCAATAGTTGGGTAACCTCTGTTGTTGGCAGCAGTTGTTGGTCCAGCAGATTACATGGTTGCCATGTATCTGTTTTGGGATTGCTGTTTTCAGAGTATTTGTAGTTCTTTTGATAACCTTTGTAGCCACCAATGATATGTTAAAAGGAACAAATAAAACCCATATCCTACCTACTGATGCCAACATTTTGTACATAATTTCCTCTTACCTCTTGCCATCTCATGTTGTTCATTGGTAAAGAAATGGAGATTTACAGAAATTGTTTCATCTTTATCTGTAGATCTTCAAGTTCTTTACTGATGGTTAGTGTGAGCTTATATGTGCACTTTGGTTTTGATGTACACTGAGACACATCCATACACTGCATGTACCATACATGGTGTATGGAACTGCAGTTGTATGGTGTGTTTCCATGGCCATAGTAAACTGAACATGTGGGCAACAACTGGATTATTCATGGTTCATTTCTATTCTATAGTTTCTTTCTCTGGCATATGATGCAAAATAATAAAAACTGAGGTGACTTTTTCATGTATGGCCTATGATGCAAACATAAGTACTCTAGTGTGGCTCACAAGTGTTTTTTACTATCTTCCATGCCTGTGTATCAAGCCTTACTTGTGCACAACCACCCTCTGCAACACCAGCTGCTACACACAGCAGTTGTGTGATGGCAGTGAGTGGATGTGCACAATAGGGTTCCATACCTGGCATGGCATGGTGTTTTACTGATGTTCTGTTTTCATCAATATGCCACACACATGAAATATACTAAGCAAGGTAAAAAGCTGAGGCCATACATGTTTAATTTCAAAAAATGGGGAGTTGCTATGTGGTTTTCAATGGCTTGAAACCTGGGATTTATATGACATGGCATGAGTACAGTGATCAAGTGCTTGGCTTCAAAAATGCTAAATTCAAGTACTCTAACTATGATCAAGCAGTTAGAGAGTTCGATGCTTATTTTGTTGCCTCAACTTGTCTTCCTTCTTCATCTGTTGATGGTAAGCATGTTGCTGATCAAGTCCATGCACCTTCAAATGGTGTTTGGACTTTGGTCCATTGGAAGGACCTGACAATTTTTGCCCTGTTAGTGCTTGTCTGTGCTCTTTGGTTCAGGTTGTCGGTTTGTAGTACTTGAGGTGGCCAATGATGACATTGCTTTGTATTTGAAACTGAAAACCTATGATCAACTGCTGTCTTGATGATCAGCTGTTGCGTTGTGATGTTTTCTGCTCCAGAATTCCAGGCTATGAATGTGTTATTTTTGTTTGAAGAACAAGAACTGTTGTCATGTACGTACTTGTTCCTATTAAGTTTGGGAGAGTAGACTTTTTTGATGTTTAAATAGAGTACCTTTGAGTACCTGATGTTAACGGCCATTGTTCTGAGGCCTGTATTGTCAAAAGCACTGTGTTCTCGATTTGGTTTTGCTGTTTCTATTGCTGTAATTTGAATCCAACTATTCTTAGTTAACTGCAACAATGATTATTCACTAATGAGTTGCATAAGTCTGAGGCCATTTTGATCAAAAATCTTATTCAATTTAGTTGTTTGAACCTGTTTGTTCAGCTGCTTGCTTGGTTCATCTCAATCTGAAATTGGTTGTTGGAGTTGATCGGTGGCCTTGCTGGAAACAAACACATTCTCAACCTGGTAGTTGATGGTAGTTGGGTTTGGGTCTGGCTGCATGCTGTGAAACCAAACACACCCACACTTAGGCATGGCCCAATTCGTGCCGGAAACCAAACGGGTGGGGTTGCACCTCCTGAACCAGGCTCTGGCTGTCCCGAGCCTGGTCCCAGGGCCTGGCTCCCCGCAGCTACTCTCCCAAACACGCCCTATATGTACTATAGAGTATACGCATGGGCCCCTGGCCAGCGCACTGGCTGCACCCCCCATGAGACGGGCCTGCGTGGGAGCGAATATTTTAGAATTTTACCTAATAATAAAGAGGTAAAATTTTAAAACCCCCCCCCCCCATTTTTTCGGTATGGCCTCCTCTAACCAACTCCGTGAATGTAGAATTATCTCTACTTGATTATATATTGTCCTTCTCTTTATATGACATATATATATTCTAGAATTGCAAATAAGTAGGAATCCTAATCTAAATATATCTCTATGATTGTTAGTAACTTAAATAAATAGAAATAGAAATACTAATGCAAATACAAAACGTCTCCTGTACGGACTTTTTTCTTATTCTTTGTTTGTTTATTGTCTTGGTTGTTTTGTCCATCCACAGCAGGCTTTTCTTTGTATTTTTTTTCATTTTCATCTGTGCAATTTTGAAGTTCTTATTTCTTTTCCTGTTTCCTAAGTGTTTTCTATAAATGTATTTAAATAGAAATAGAAATCCTAATCTAAATACAAAACGTCTACGTTTTTCTTTCTTATTCTTTGTTTGTTTATTATCTTTTTTGTTTTGGACCAACCAAATAGCATGCTTTTCCTTTTTATTTTTTCCTTTTCCTCGGCACAACTTCAAAGTTTTTATTTCTTTTTCCTGTTTTCTATACATGTTTTTTATAAATATATATATTATTTAATATACTTATATATTAATATATATAGCTGAACTCTATTTCTAGATAAGATCATGACTAGATAAAAGATTGCTCGGTGAAGCTTCTACCTAAAGATCGAGGGAGGAGTTGGAGGCAACCTATGTATGGCGCCGATCTACCAACTCGCAACATGCACTCATGCCGCTACTCCATGAACGAAAGAAGGTGGACTAAGAAGGCAATCGCCACCGTTACGCAAGGAACGAAAGGATGAGTGCTAGGAGGAGATATACAAACACAGGGCACATGTGACGGAGATGGTGATTAGGGCGGTTGTGCCGAGAAGCTAGCAGCGGCAACCCCTCAGCATCACGATGTAATGGCAGACGAAACGTCATCCAAGTCGTCGCAAAAGTCAAGCCATCATGAGGTAGAAAAACATATGGTTGTCGCTTCTCACCATGGCTCACCACACTGTCATGTCCTATTGAGAAGACTAATGGTCTCCGTATCCAGGATATGACAACTGCATTAATGATGGCATTGTGGTCGGGTTTCATTGGCACGCCCCGACCACAACGCTTGCATCCTAGCCATCTACATCATCGACACAACCACGCCGACGGCTAACAAGCATGTTGAAATGTTAGGATGAGACGTCTCTAGGCTCCGCCAACCTTTAGCACGAATGTTGTCATGGACGTTCATCGCTGGTCTATGGACGACGAGGTCCTGTTTCTATGCCAAGGGACCATGCTCATTTGGACAAGAGCCAAGAAGCAAGGTGGATGACACATGTCGTGTACTCTGGTCGGCCACACTTATTAGCAGCGAGGTTTGTTCAATTGTGTAGAGCCAACCACACATATCGGCATAAGATGACAAGAGTGCATGATGTTAGACCTGATGACATCCAGACAATTACGGATGTCATCAACAACCTACACCAACGACGTCTCTCCATTGATGAGAAGACGAACCTCGACACCATCGACAATGGCTCCACGCCTACCACAACAACATCACTACACCAGGCAACATGGGAAAACTAGGACGTCATCACACCAGCGATTCCGTCACATCCATGAGGCAAGTCAGGCGCCATCCATAATGGCTACATATATCTAAACCAACATCGCCACACGGAGAAGATGAGTTCGGACGTCATCGAGGACTGCTCCACATCTAAACCAACAATTCGACAAACTTTAAAAGTTTATAGAAAGGGTACCACACAAATATATATGTAACTAGAGAGTTTTATTCTCCCGTTACAACGCACGAGCATATATGCTAGTATCTTATAAACAGACATAGTAATATACAGGATATAATAGTTGTCTCTCACCTGCTGCCATGAGGTTGTGCCACGGCTGTAGCGGCCAGCAACATCACCGGATCTCCCTCTTGTCCGGCTCGCTGTGCTGGTCGACATCCACGCTCTCTCAAAGAGGAACCGCAAGGATGCCTTGCAAACATGCAGCTGTCGATAAATGATTCCTGTCACTGACATCTGACTGCTTGCTCGTACTTTACGAATTCCTTTGTTGGGCGTTGGGTACTGGCCCATGAGAGCCCACCTGTTTGTGAACTAAAAGGCTTGGCACCCTAGCCCAACAAAGGCCCTTGAACTTCAATGTTTTAAATAATGCCACTAAAAGATGGAAAGGAAATTTTCACCGGAATTTTTCGCTGCTATCAAATCGTGCCTCATGCTAGCTTTGGGCAAGCTCATGGCTTCCAATGTAAACATGTCCTGAAAGAAGCAATAATTCATAGAGCCATTCACTCCCAATAGTCACTGCCGCTTATTAGCTAGGGTCTTTTCATTATCGCCTCTATCTGCCTTCTCTCTCTCCTTAATATTGACTTCACTAGTGTTGGATCTTATTTCATCTAGAATTTGGTTTCATCTGATAGTACAACGAGGTAGTGACGATGCTGTGTGTTAAGTTATACATCTCTATTCTTTTAAGTGTCTTTAGAAAACTTTGGCAAGAGGTCCACCAGGACTGAACCAAACAAGCTAGTGCAGTTGCACCTTTTTCATGCTTATTAGGCCGGTTCGAGGTTAACATTGATGCTGCTTACAACACAGAAACTAAGAAAGGGGGCTGGGGCTTCATTGTCAGGAATAGGCATGGTGATTTCTTGGATGGAGGCGCCGGGAATATTATTCGAGCAGCTTCTCCTCTACATGCTGAAGCTTTGGCTGCATTCTAGATACTACTGGAAACTTGAAATTCCTTTACGGTGTACTACAGTCAGGGAAAATAAAAATATCATCATGAAAATGTACGTATCATCATAAAAAATAAAATATCGCCATGAAATTTCTTACGGTGCACTTACCGTCAGGGAAAATAAAAATACCGTCGGGACTAACTCGACAGGGTAATTACAGTTTTGTCTGACGTTGATAAGGGAATTTCAAGTTTCGAGTAGTGAGAGTTTGCAAAGGGCTTCTCAAATGGGCATGACAAAGGTGATGCTGGAGACAGATGTTCTCGGGCGTGCACCACTTAAATCGAAGGAGTTGGATCGCAGCCCATATGGCGCTTTGTTTATACAGATTCGTGAACTGTTGTACCAACAATTTAGTCAATGTAAAATCTCTGTATGTTCTAGAATCTGTAATAGGGCAGCTGATTGTCTTGCTAGTTATGGTGCATATGTTTTACCTCCTGGCTCTCATATTTTCATGGGTCGATCAGGCACCAGACTTTGTATCTATACTGGTATCCGGTGAGAAGCCGGATCCTTGTTGTTAATGGAAATATATTTCCATTTTTTTTAAAAAAAAGGCCAGTTCGGGGCAGTGACGACACAAAAGTTCAACTTTATTGTTGTTGCCAATGCACTGCTAAATTTTGTTTTTATCACTGAAGTCTATATAAAGACATACTCCGTATGTGCTCTTTTAGTGTACTGCAGGTGCGTCAGGGATCATTTGTTGCTAGCCTCGTCCCTGGTTCGAGGTAAAAAACTTCCATTGAAAGAAATTAATAAATATACAAAATTCCAAATATTTAATAAGAGATATATTATAGGAGTAAATACTTCCATCATATATATAAATTTATATAGGTAATGTAAGAATGAACATATACAGTTGTACTCTAAAAAATAAAACAATAATTTGTATATACACCATGTTACTCAATCATTGCATGCAAGCAACACCATGATTTAACGTGGCATATGCATGCATTGACAGCTCATGCTCTTGATCATGTGGCAGTGCATGAAGTATGTGACGATCAGCAACCATGCATCTGATTAGCAGATAGTTAGTTGACCTTGACCATCCAGCACTTGTCTCTGATCTCGCCGTTGGTGCTGTTCTTGATTCCGACGCAGCCCATCTTCACCATCGCCGCCATGAACTTGGTCTCCCACAGCCCCGGCGTGAACGCGTTGGCGAACACCATGTCCGCCGTCTGGTTCGACGCCAGCAGCGCTGCGTCCGACGCGAAGAGCACCTCGTGGTTGAGTACGCTCCTGTAGTACTGGCTATCCAGGCCGTCGGGGGTCACCGAGTCCTGCGGCACCACGGTGTCCCCGCTGCTGTTGCACCACGAGACCAGCGTGCCAGAGAGCGTGGCGTTCATGTCCGAGACGTGCGGCGTGAGGCGGTCGGAGAAGGACGAGCAGCGGGAGCGGCCGACGGTGTGAGCGCCGGAGAGCGTCACCATGTCTTCGGCGTCGAGACCCTTGGCGGCGAACATCTCTTTGACCTCCTCAAGGCTAGCGAACGGCGGGGGTAGGTTGGCGAGGGCCTCGCTGTCGAGCGACACGCGCCCGTCGTAGCGGCCGGCCGACACGTTGAAGTCGATCGCGTTGCCGCTGAGGAAGAAGGTCGCGTCACGGCCGGCGAAGGCGACGATGTCCGCGCACGAGACGACGCGAGGGCAGGCGACCTCGAGCGCGGACTTGGCCGCGTCGATCACCTCGAAGCCGCGTAGGCTCTGGTTGGGCGCGCTTTCCCTCTCCGTTGTCTCGCTGGAGCCGGTCGTGTTCAGGAGAACTGAAGCATCACACCCTTGGACGAAGCAATCGTGGAAGAACAAACGAATGAGCCCCGTGCCTATGCCACGGTTACTGTCTATAGCACTCTTCACGGCCTCCCTGACAATAGCCTCTGCTTCGGGGCATAGATACTCGTAGTAGCCGACACTAAATTCTGAAGGAGCGTTGCTTGGGCTTGGGCTTGGGCTTGGGCTAGGAGAAGTGGGTGGGATTGAGATTGAACTAGATGGAGTTGGGCTAGGGCTAACTGTTGGTGGACTCGTGATCGATGGACTTGGGCCTGGGCTTGCACTTGGAAGGTAAGTTGGTGGATTGAAGACTGAAAGGCTTAGACTTGCATCCAGAGAATAAATTGGTGGACTCGAGATCGATGGGCTTGGGCTTGTACTTGGAGGAAAAGTTGGTGGACTTGAGATAGATGAGGTTGGGCTTGCACTTGGAGGATAAGTTGCTGGAACTGAACTAGGGCTAGGGGTAGGACTTGTGCTTGTAGCATAGGTGGTTGAGCTTGGGTTTGGGCTCGGTGAAGGATTTATATGTGGGTTTGCGCTTGGAGGATGAGTAGGTGGGACCAGTCTCGATGGACTTGGACGAGGAGAATGGATAGGTTGGCTTGGGTTGGGAGGATAAGTCGGTGAAATTGAGCCTGGAGTTGGGTTCGCCAGATAAGATGGTGGATTTGAGCTCAATGGACTTTGGCTTGGTGGATAAGAGATTGGGTTTGGACTTGCAGGGCTCAAGCTAGGAGGACCAGTGGGTGGGCTTGTGCTTGGAGCATAACTGATCTGGCCCGCCACTGCTCCAAGGAACGCAAGAAAGGTTACCGGGACGACGGCGGCGGTGATCTTCTGCTTCTGAGGCGCCATGGTTGCTCTCGCTCGATCTCGGCTGATGCTCGGTTTTTTTTGCACAAATAGATCGGTTGTTTTGCTCAGGATGACGCGCGCCCTGCCTATTTATAGTCGCGTCCTAGCGGGAAAACGCGTCAGGAATGTCGCCGAGGTCGTCTCGTCTCCCGGCGGGGATCTGCGCACGTTTGCGGTGGACGTGAAATTCAAACGGCGGAACATGGCGGGGGTTTGGGCGGCGCCCTATGATTGTGCGTTCGGTGATGCTTGCATTGGTCGCAGACTCCGAAATCGAGGTCCTGAAATTATGGTGAGTAGTAGCTAGCTTTGCGTGTTGGGAGCTAGCTGGGAGCCTGGGGACCGAGTGAATCTGCCGAGTCCGTCCTCTCAAACACATGCTTGCAGGATTAATGATCATGAACAGCACAGCTAATCCTTTGCATTATTAATTTCTGCAGGTTTACCATTGACATTCGTGACTGATCAGACGTGATCGATCGAGAAATACTCCTACTACCTGTACTCCTGTCGGTGATTATTTGATAATGCGGGCCATGTGATTGTCGGCCTTTACACATACCCATACCGACGCGATTGACGCGTACGGAGCAGTGGTGTACTTATTATATCTCTTCTCTTCGTGGAGTAGTGGGCAAAGTTACGCACGATAGTCGATGATAGGCAATCGGAGGGAGAAATAATTGAGGGAAATTACAGAATAACTTTTAGACTTCACCTAAATACAAGATCTAATTATACTCTACATTGTTTTAAAGAAGTTCTATCTAATCAGAACGCTAGCACGCGGCGTCTCGGTTAAAACTGGTGATCTCAAAAAAAAAACTGCAACTTAGCTAGATTGATGTCAAAATTAGATAAAATTTGTGAATTAACGTAAATAGAATCACATCGGTCGGAGATCTACAACTCATCAAGCTAGATTTGAAGATATATAAAGAAGAAGAATGATGTCTTAGATAGATAATGTTGAGAATAGATTGAACCATAATTTAGTCACAAAAAAGATTAAACTATAATTTTGTGATTAATAAGCAAAAATAAAAGATTAGCCATCAAACTCTTCTGATCAATATATAGCTTGATATATGCCCTTGCATAGTTCTAGATGGATCAAAATAAGTCTGTTAAAAACAAGAAATCAATCATAGTTACCTTTACTATCCTATTCATATTAATATACACCATACAAGTATCCTTATAAGAATTTCTCTTCCTTGTTTTCCATAACGCACCAGTGGCGGATGTAGCATAGGTGCATGGGGTACAGCTGTACCCCCAATTTTTTTTGACAAACACCAAGTATTTATACGTACCTATAGTATATTATGGATCAAGAACACTTTATCAAATAGCAATCACTTAAGCTCAAGTACTCATACAAGAGGGGTAATAGCCTGCAGCCCTATACTATAAACTCAAGTACTCCTAGATGATTGTTGGTGAGCTGTATCCTTAGGGCATCGTCGTCGATAATATTTTCTAAAAATTTACTCTCTAAATTAGGATCTCTAGAGTTAATGAAAATCACTTCCTATAGTTTTTTCATTCTAATAACTTTTTATATATAAAATATAAGAGTACACCAAATACCAAATCAGTCGTCTTCTTGCTTCAGACGTCCAGTGCTTGTCAGAATTTGAAGATCGCACAATGAGGACAGCAAAGAAAAGAAAACACTTGCAAACTTGTACTGCTATGAAATAATAGTTGTTCGATGGGTCGTAATAAGGCAAACCCGATGCATAGTCTAGTGGGTTTGACTCTAGCATGAACAAAATAGGCCTTGTCCGATCCGCTGGGCTTGGCCCAATCTACATATGTTACTGGATAGGGTCTGGACAGTAAAAAACAAATTCAGCCTCAACCTAGCCCAATTTTTTTTATTTAATTATTTTTCAAATAAAAGGAAGCTGGCGGCTCACCCAAGCCTAGGTCCGGCCGGCCCAAACTTGGCCTAAAAATATATGCCCGCCTAAAAAAAACACATTATTGGAAATGAAAGTTTGACCCGATAAACTGTTAGCCCTTTTCCAGCCCGATCCACAAAACTTAGATTATATATTTGACTTCCACAAACTATAAGTGCGCAAAAAACTATATGTAACCGTGTGGGGAAAAAAGTATGATCCAAGGAAGGCCCCTCCAATTTTACTTTTGAAAACAACTTTTTTGTGTGCATATCCATGCTACTTGTACCCCGTGACTATTCCTAACAACGGCTCCTAGAATACAAGACCCATCATTCGATATTTGGGTAGCGCTAGAAGTGAAAGGTTTAATACATTATTTTTAACATATCTAGCAACATAACCTAAAAGAGAACAATTTCTACAAAATAAAGTCTCCAATAGAGAGAGGATGCTCATATTTGGATTATGCATCTGCTAATGGATCTCCCATATAGATACTCTATTGAAGGCTGATATAGTACATCGAAGACCTATTTTGGGTTTATGTGCTCTTATTGTGGGTCCTCTATTGGAGATATTCTTAGTTGCCTAGGAGGCATGGATTCTTAGGAAGAATTTGGTTTTGGGACCAAACATAAATGATGGTAAAATATCCCATCTAATTCTATTGTTTGGTTTTGGATATACGGTGGAACTATCTCTTGATAGAATATTTCACTAAGAATCAAATCATTCCCTCCCAACATTGTTTAAGTTCATTTTCTCCCTCTTCTTCTACTATTCTTCATGTTTGGTCCTCACCAATCCGTTGGGTGGGCCGCACAGCTACGCCACTCCCCTGCACACCTCTTCATATGGCTATGGCAACCTGGCTCGAGCAGATGAGGTGACCATGGCAGGGACATATGTGAGGGCAGTCACGATGGGCAAGCAACCTAGTTGGACCAGGGCAAGATGGCAAGCAACTGCAATGAGCCAAGTCGGGGATGGAGGTGCCACATCTCCATCAATGGGTGTGCTACTCCCAGTGGGGCAGAAGGAAGAAGAGTGTTAAAGAAGCTCACATCCTGGCCCCACTTGATTGTTGTGGAGCATCTCCAAGAGTTTGTCAAATGAGCTTGGCATCCTTGAAAATTTGACAAAACAAGAAAAATTACTCTCCAACATATTAGCAAATGAGCTTGCATTTTTAGAAAGCTGCCATTCATCCCCTCCGCACGTGCATCTTTATGTGCGTGTATTCCACTTGGCATCATGAGCCCCGCGCGTCGCCGCCTGCCCGCCTGACGGCAGTAGCCGTTTTAGTTTTTTTCTTTCCTTTCCTGTTCAACAAAAATATAAGTGTGAAATCTGCATTTGCGAATTTGATGGGGAACATCAAACTTACGTTGTACTGGTGCCTTTGCGCGTGAAAGAGAAACCGTTCGGGAAAAAAAAAGGAGAAGTGAACCTCCTTTTTTCATTTTGTCAAGTCCAAAATGTCAAACTCTTGGAGAAAAGATGCTTTTTTACTTGACATATATTTTAGAGAGTTGCTAAATCACAAGATTTGCCAAGTAATGTTTGGCAAACTTTTGAAGATGCTCATGAAAAAAATGGTTAATATCCTCTCTGGTCCTCTCTCTCATACCAAACACAAAATAGAAATGATATCATTCACTCAGCCAAACGAAGACATGAGATTACCCCATCTCAAAAAGGAAAAAAGATGACACTTTGCGCCTCATTTTTTTCTTGTGCAATTAAAAGGGATCACTGCAATTATATTACCTGCTGCAACGGAAGCTTCAAGGCGCAACGAGAGATTGATTCTTTGTTTATGTACACAACGGAAGCTTCGTTCCCTGGTGCATTCTGCTCATCTAATATCATGCATATCCTAGCTATATGTTACAGTACTTGAGATAAAGCAGCTAGATCTATGCGCACGTGCATGCATGGCGAGTCGGCGATGCATGGACCATGGAGCTAGCTAACTACCGTTTGGTGAGCAAGATCAAGGGATCGGCAAGCAATGCAATTTGCAACGAAGTGATCGACGATATATGTGTTTAATTACTACCACTTCCGGGTCATGTCTCTGCAATGTTTGCGTAGATCCAATCGACAGAATGAATAATGGACTGCTACCGATCCAAATTATATATAGTACATTTCTATAAAAAAAACTATATAATTATCTATATATTGTTAACTCAACAGTCAGTGCGCCACCTCCCGTGTCTGTTCTTTCTTCTCCCAAATTAATGTCATAGATATGTAAGTACGATCTTAAAGCTGATCTTCCAATAGATCATCAAGGAAGGTTGGTTTCTGTCATTGAACCTATCTATTCTCTCACAATGTCTCAGCAAAACTTGTGTGAAATTTCGGCGTTCCGAACAAGAGCGATTTGATGTGAATTTGGCAGAAATCAACGCTCAGCTCGACACACTGTTTTTTTTCCCTGAAAGATCTCAGCTCCTTCACACAATGTCGACGCATTGACACTCTGCACATGCATCGATCGACATTGTTTATGTCCAACTGCATCTCCCAATGTTATGGGCCTAGCTAGCTGGATGATAGACTGAACGAGACACCACGAACTGAACACTACCTCCAGGTCCCACAGGCAGAGCTAGCTTGTACGAAGAAGACGAATAAGGAGCTAGCTAGCGTCTGTGCCCCCGATGGAGTTGTCACTTGTGTTGTGTTGTCAGTAGTGTGCCTGCAGCATGTTGCTAACTGAAACCATTTGACTCGGGGATACCAACTTGCGGCAAATAAACTTTAGAATTACTGTTGGGAATGTGCGCGACTCCCTGTCAGGGTCCAGGGGAGAGCAAGAGCTACTGACGGAGAGGAACATGTTAGATTCATAGGATCGTTAAGGAGGTAGATCCAGTAGGGAAACAACAGTTCCAGTAGATATTATATGCAGTTCATTATGATGCAGAGAGACGTAGAGAGAGATAGAGTAGTAGAGCACCGACCAGAGGAGTCGACGGGAGGTGCAGTGGCGGCGGCGGTAGGAGTCGGGTTGCTGCTGTTGGAGCCGCTTGAAAGGTCCTTGTGTGATTTTGGTAATTGAGTGACAACTTAGGTGGACTAATATGTGTCTAAGTGATATATACACAGGAGATTAGTTCACAGGTGATTGTGTGATGAAGGAGCTTAATTGCACATGAAACATGTCATGAAGTCATGTGACCAAGGTGGAGAAGATCAAGATGAGGCTTGGCTTGATGGACCGGTTGCAAGTGTGAAGGGCAAGCGGGTGATGCTTGGCGCCGATGGACCAAGGCAACGGTGAAGAGCAAGTGAGGTCAAGATCAATGAACCAATACGGTCATGTGATGATATGGAGTGGATCATATCATTTGACAAGTGTTTGGTGCATGTGTTGCATCAACATTGGAGATGAAGATGGAATGGAATGCGCAAGGCAAAGGTATAATCATAGGGCATTTCATTTCACCGGTCATTGGTGTGTAGAGAAGTATATGACCGGGTTTAGGATAGATAGCCGTACTATCAAGAGGGGCAAACTTGTTTGCATATCGGTTATCTAGTGCCACTTGGAGCGATCTAACTTTGCGATGCATTAGGATCGAGTGACGCGGTGAGAGCAAGTGAAAATGCTTTGAAAATGATTGTGAAAATGCTAACACACATGCATAAGGTGGTGATCACATTTGTGTTGGCACTTGAGAAGCAAAGGAAGAAGTTGGGAGGAGTCTCGGCTGTTTTTCGAGCTCCGGACGCTAGGGTTTTGGTGTGTCCGGACTATTTCGTGTGCGTCCGGACACACACCCTAGGCTGGCTCGGCTGTGAAGGAGAGTCCGGACGCTAGTGCGTGTCCGGACCGGAGGATCCGGACAGCGTCCGGAGCGTTTTGCGCTCTCTAGAAGCTCTCTGCTGGGGTCCGGATGCTGGAGACGTTGAGTCCGGACCCTGTGAACAGGAGCGTCCGGAGACACGTGGCAGGTAGCGGCGAAGGCGCGAAAAGAGCCGTTTGAATCAGGAGCTGACCGGACGCATATGGCATGGTCCGGACGGCGCTTCGCGCACGTCCGGAGGCCGCGTCCGGAGGTCAAACAGAGAAGTTGTCTCTGTTGTGTGGGGCGTCCGGACGCTGTTGAGGGTCCGGACCCCACACTGTTGCTTGCGTCTGGACAGGGCGCAGAAAGCGTTTTTCAGTGGGAAAATGACTAGTTTCGATGGGGAGACTATTTATAGCCCTTGGCCGGCCCTTGGGGCTGGTTGAATACCTTTGGCATGTGTTGCCCATAGTGTGCTTGGTTTGGAAGCCCTCTAACTCACTCATACTTGATAGTGTTCATCCGATTGAGTGAGAGAGTGATCTCTAGTGCGTTGCTTTGAGAGATAGCTTCGTGTGGCACTAGGTGATCGTGTTGCAAGCTCGTGGTGCTTGTTACTCTTGGAGGTTGCCACCTCCTAGACGGCTTGGTGGCTTGAGGCTCCGTCGAAGCACGCAAGAAGATTGTGCGGTGCTCCGGAGAAGGCTTTGTGAGGGGTATTGTGCTCGCCCCGCGGGGATCGCGAAGAGCAACTCTAGTTGAGCGTGTCATTGAGCTACCCTCACTTGTGGGTGGATTCTTGCGGCGCCCGAGTTAGTGGGCTAGGCTTGTGAACGCCTATTAGCCGCCGAATCACCGAGTGGTCGACACAACGGGGACTAGCTTGGTGGTATATTATTTGAAGAGTACAAAATCTGCCAGAAAAGTGACAAACATTGGATTAATCTAGAGTCACTAAGATTGAAAGGTCCTCAAGTTGGAATCATGCTTATAAGTGATTGAGGCACCTATGTTTGATTTTGGTTCAAGCTAGAAGCATGACAAGCATTGAGTACAAGGACATTTGATTGTGAAGTATATTTAGCACATGATTAGTACTCAAGATGAAGATGAAGTTCAAGTTCTAGTGATAATTGAAGATCAATGGATAGAAAGAAAAGGACTTAAATAAGATAAGGTTGAGCTCATAGTGAATTCATAATCATTCATATAAAGGAGTTCAACAATTGAGTCAATCAAACAAAGCTAATTCAAGTGAGTATCAAGAATGGTTCTTGGAGAAAGGTCACTTCTCCCTTTTGTAGGGGCTTGCCGCCTTGTGTAGGTAAACCAAGAACGTTACTTGGAAGTCTAACATGGAAGTGGTGATCTAGGAATCATGTGGAGATGCTTATTTGAAGCTATCAATAGGATTGATCAAAAGAAAACAAGCAACATCCAAAAGAGAGAGATTCATGAATTCAACCTACACGTGGTATCGTGACATTCAAGTAGTATTATCTTCTACAAGTGGTAAATCATTTGGTACTCTCTCATGCAAGCAAAGATCAAGAAAGAAGCAAGTCAACCACAACAAGAAAATACACTTGATCATTAGTGGCTCTCAATTCATATGGGTGAAGAATGGAATTCATATTGGTATTCATTGGTCTTCACCATGATCTTAATTGGACTTTACATTGCTAATTGGAGATGAAATCTATTTGACTATCCTCTACTCCAACATAGCAAAGGTGAAATTGTTTGACATATGCATACATCCATTACTTAGGACATGTTTAGTGCATATAGTCATATATAGTGCTCATTCATGAAAAATCAAATGAATTTTATGCTTATAGCCTACCACTATTGCTTGTTTGATTATTTGAACCTAGTGGTAGTATATGAGTTTGTTCATGAGCTAGCAAACCCAAGTACTTGATCTATTTTGGATTGCAATCAAGTGACAAGTACAACCTCTATAAGATAACCCCTAAATGTGTGTGAACAAGCTTAGAGAGGGTTTAAACCGGACTTGGAAGCTTATGCTATTCATTCTAGTTCAAATCCAACATAGAAGCTCATGAAGATAAATCTAGTTTAAGCACAAGACAACAATGCAAATAGATATCAAGATGCAACTTACAAATGGTATCTAGACTTATGCTAATCTTTCAAAAAGTATCAACTTTCATATTGGTACTTGCAAAAGATGTCTAGTTCTAGCATACTTGTGTTAGCCCACATGTATTTTCATTCAAGCAATCCTACACGTGGTTTCTCATAAGCAATGATATCCTACAAGCTAACAAGTGATCCTCAACCTTAAGTGATAAAATCAAGAGTTCTTTTACTTGCAAAGCTTATTTGGATGACAATTGCTTTGATCAAAAGGGAGTTTCCCTACTCAATGGTATAATGGTCAATAATCTTACATGAAGAGTCATTCAATACATATATGTTGGTGTCCATCAAAAAGTATCAACCATCTACCCTAGTGCAACCTTTGCATCAATATGAGCATACCTTTTATGGAAATTGATGACAAAGGGGGAGAGATTAGTGAACAAAGATATTAGTGAATGGACATGCACCAAGGGAAAGAGACATGGACATGAACAAGGGAACAAGATTGAAAGGATCAAAGTCTTGGACTAAGTAATGCACACAAGTAGGGGGGGCAAGCTCATGGACTTGATTGATTGCATTTGATATGTGCATATTCATATGCTTGTCTTGCATATTGCATAAGTATTATCTTTATATGCATGCTTGTGTGGTGTATGCTAGTTATAGGATTTGAATGATGATTTGATAAACTAGCATGCATAGGTTGGTAAGCTGGATATTTTTGTTCCTACTCTTGGTATCTAGAAACCTTGCTTCTAATGTTGATCTCACGGGTTTTCTAGTGTTTTTGATGATATCTAGCTAACCATGGTGCTAAGGATGAACTTCAAAAGTGCAACTACATGGGTATCTTAAAAGGTTTATCCTATATCCCTTAGCATCACTTAGTAGTGCTAGCACTCCCACAATGTCTATTCATGCATGTGTGCAAAGCTTAATTCAAAACTTTGTGAGCACACATGTAGGGGGAGCTATCACTATCAAGTCGGACTTTGTGACATTTATCCAATTCTTGGCATAGAGCTTAAATGATGGATAAATGACATAATATCCAAAATGATCTTAATTACCATATCTTTATAGAGTTGTCATCAATTACCAAAAAGGGGGAGATTGAAAGGTCCTTGTGTGATTTTGGTAATTGAGTGACAACTTAGGTGGACTAATATGTGTCTAAGTGATATATACACAGGAGATTAGTTCACAGGTGATTGTGTGATGAAGGAGCTTAATTGCACATGAAACATGTCATGAAGTCATGTGACCAAGGTGGAGAAGATCAAGATGAGGCTTGGCTTGATGGACCGGTTGCAAGTGTGAAGGGCAAGCGGGTGATGCTTGGCGCCGATGGACCAAGGCAACGGTGAAGAGCAAGTGAGGTCAAGATCAATGAACCAATACGGTCATGTGATGATATGGAGTGGATCATATCATTTGACAAGTGTTTGGTGCATGTGTTGCATCAACATTGGAGATGGAGATGGAATGGAATGCGCAAGGCAAAGGTATAACCATAGGGCATTTCATTTCACCAGTCATTGGTGTGTAGAGAAGTATATGACCGGGTTTAGGATAGATAGCCGTACTATCAAGAGGGGCAAACTTGTTTGCATATCGGTTATCTAGTGCCACTTGGAGCGATCTAACTTTGCGATGCATTAGGATCGAGTGGCGCGGTGAGAGCAAGTGAAAATGCTTTGAAAAATGATTGTGAAAATGCTAACACGCATGCACAAGGTGGTGATCACATTTGTGTTGGCACTTGAGAAGCAAAGGAAGAAGTTGGGAGGAGTCTCGGCTGTTTTTCGAGCTCCGGACGCTAGGGTTTTGGTGTGTCCGGACTATTTCGTGTGCGTCTGGACACACACCCTAGGCTGGCTCGGCTGTGAAGGAGAGTCCGGACGCTAGTGCGTGTCCGGACCGGAGGATCCGGACAGCGTCCGGAGCGTTTTGCGCTCTCTGGAACCTCTCTGCTGGGGGTCCGGACGCTGGAGGCGTTGAGTCCGGACCCTGTGAATAGGAGCATCCGGAGACGCGTGGCAGGCAACGGCGAAGGCGCGAAAAGAGCCGTTTGAATCAGGAGCTGACCGGACGCATACGACATGGTCCGGATGGCGCTCCGCGTGCGTTCGGAGGCCGCATCCGGAGGTCAAACAGAGAAGTTGTCTCTGTTGTGTGGGGGCGTCCGGACATTGTTGAGGGTCCGGACCCCACACTATTGCTTGCGTCCGGACAGGGCGCAGAAAGCGTTTTTTAGTGGGAAAACGGCTAGTTTCGATGGGGAGGCTATTTATAACCCTTGGCCATCCCTTGGGGCTGGTTGAGCACCTTTGGCATGTGTTGCCCATAGTGTGCTTGGTTTAGAAGCCCTCTAACTCACTCATACTTGATAGTGTTCATCCGATTGAGTGAGAGAGTGATCTCTAGTGCGTTGCTTTGAGAGATACCTTCGTGTGGCACTAGGTGATCGTGTTGCAAGCTCGTGATGCTTGTTACTCTTGGAGGTTGTGTTGGGAATATGCCCTAGAGCTAATCATGTAGATGATTATATTCCGATTGTATCCATGATTAATAAAGTGTTCTTTGAATATCCATTATAGACAACGAGTATTGATTGACGATTATGTGAATTGTTTGTGGAACTCAATTACTTGAATGGTTATTCTAAAAGTTGTCCCTGGTCGGCATTCTTGTAAGAGCACACTTGAATATTAGACCAACACATGTATTAGTTGATGGCTATGTTTCACAAGTCATAGACATGGAGATGTCAAACTAATAATGTGGGCACATGTGAGACATGTAGGCTGGACTGACCCAACAAGAGAAAGTCTCTATTCATGTCATGTACGTTATGTCCTTAGACCTGAGATTGTGGTATGTACTCAAGATGTGAAACGATCTACTTAGAGACTATCAAACGCTACTCCGTTATTGGGTAGTTATAAAGGTGGTCCTTGGGTGGTCGGGAAACATGCTATGAGACATAGACAATCAAGATGGAATTTGCCCCTCTCTTCATGAGAGAGATATCACTGGATCACTCATGTGATTGGATCAACAAATGCATGGCCATGCTTGGGTTAAGTGTTAACCCACGAGTTGAACCATATATTGAGTGGCGAAGGGAATAACTTGTACATGGTCATAGTGGTTTGTATGATATGATCATAGCGTATGCATAGGAGTTGACACGCCTTGCTAGAGGCCGCTATCAACTATTGGTCGAGTAAGAGTACTTGGGTCATGTCTATGTATGCGTGAGCCCATAGGGTCGCACGCTTAAAGGGCTGGAAGCCTAATTCGGGTTGGACCCGAATTAGACTAGGTTTAGGGTTACTAATGGGCCTCCATCGTGGGAGCTCGTCAGGACGCCTATATAAGCAAGGGGTGGGCGCGGGGCGATATCGATCCACGCCTTTTGGCAGCCGCCGTCGCCTCCCCACGCTCGCGCCTTTTGCTCCTCGCGGACCTAGCAGTCCGGGGGCGCAACGCTTCCTCCCTGCACGTGTGGGATTCCTCGGAGGTGCTGCATCTGGAGCACAAGGACGAACCGCGCGAAGGGGACGTTGAGACGGACGACCACGCAACTGCACTGCCTGCTGCGACGCGCATGACTACATCAAGTCGTCTTCCGCTGCACCTGCGCGTCTAGTGGTAATCTCGTAACCTGTAACTAGCAGTAGATCCTGGTTTATGAGGTCGAAAAGTTTTGTTTTCCGGCTAGCGTAGCAACCTCGTATTCCTTTAGGTTGCCACCTCCTAGACGGCTTGGTGGCTTGAGGCTCCGTCGAAGCACGCAAGAAGATTGTGCGGTGCTCCGGAGAAGGCTTTGTGAGGGGTATTGTGCTCGCCCCGCGGGGATCGCGAAGAGCAACTCTAGTTGAGCGTGTCATTGAGCTATCCTCACTTGTGGGTGGATTCTTACGGCGCCCGAGTTAGTGGGCTAGGCTTGTGAACGCCTATTAGCCGCCGAATCACCAAGTGAGTGGTCGACACAACGGGGACTAGCTTGGTGGCAACCAAGTGAACCTCGGGAGAAAAATCACCGTGTCAACCTTGTCAACTCTTCTCGGTGGTTTGCATTCTCCAAATCACTACCTTGTATTTACTTTCATATACTTGTGCTAGTGAGTAGTTATTGCTTTTGTAACTAGTTTAGCTTGTGTGGCTTGCCTAGTTACCTTCTAGCTTGTGTAGCATAGAAGTAGCTCTTGAGTGGCTTATTGGCTTGTGTAGCCTTGTAAGTCACATTGCTTAGGTTGTGTAGCTAAGTAAGTTGAGCTCTCTAGTTGACTTGTGTAGTCTTGTTAGAGAGCATTGCTAGTGAGCTTAGGTACTTTGTGCTTTGCTTACTAGTATGTGTAGGAGCTCCCTTTGTGCTTAGAGTACTAGTTGCTTAGGTTTGTGTGACCTTGCAACCTAGACTTGTTTAGGTGAGCTCTCCCTAGCTTGGCACCTTAGTGAGCCCAATTAGGATCTTTTGCTAGGTGCTAAAGTTATAGATAGAGGGGTGTAGTCTTGGCTAGACCGATAGTTTTAATTCCGCATTTGTTTCGGTTTGCCGCTGCGCATAAGTTTTTAGAAAAGACTATTCACCCCCCCCCCCCTCTAGTCCGCAATCTCGACCCTACACCGCTGCCCATCATGGTCGTCGGCGTAGGCTGCTCAAACTCTCCTGCAACGTCGATGGTCGTGGTAGGCGTGGAAGCCGCCTGCATCCGGGTGCTCGCCAGCGTCGGTGGTACTTCCCGTCGCTGGCAGCGCCCCTTCTCAGATCGGGTTAGGGTTAGAGTGTCGGTGGGGAGTCTGGCGGCGCAGTCAACCTCGTACCTCGTACTGAGCGCCCCGGCCCCCACCTCATCTATATAGCGTTGTGCGACGGGGGCCCACCTACCACAAGGTTGGGCGCCCCTAATCAGGGCGCAAATCTAAGGCCCGTTGGGCCTAAACGGTGGGAGATCTAATTCCAACATTCTCCCCCTAGATCTCACATAATTTTTTTCATTCTTCAATTTTCATTCGAGCTCAATATTTCAATTCCTTTTATTCCATCACAGATTAGTATATAGAGCATACTTCATTGTCACAACAATTCATGTCGTTAGACTGACAGTTACTACACACCTTTCTATTTGGAACAAACTTTTCATTATTTTGGGCCCTTCTTGTTGTTCGGGAATCATAGGCTCTCCCTTAAACCCATGCCGGCTATGTGTCCTCTGAACACACTGGGTGGAAGGCCTTTTGTGAGCGGATCCGCTAGCATTTTTTCTATTCGTATATGCTCAAGATTTATGATATGATCCCAAAGTTTATCTTTCACAACATAGTACTTTATGTCAATGTGTTTGGCAACACCACTTGACCTATTGTTGTGAGTATATTCTACCGCTGGGTTGTTATCACAGTACAACCGCATCGGTCTTTCTATACTTTCAATTATTTTCAATCCGGGTATAAATTTCTTCAACCAATTTACCTGCCCCGAGGCCTCATAACAAGCTACAAACTCGGCGTACATTGTCGAGGATGTAGTCACTGTTTGTTTCAAACTTTTCCATGATATCGCTCCTTTAATGAGAGTAAAGATATATCCCGATGTGGATTTTCTTTCATCTCCAGCATAATCGGAGTCTGAATACCCCTCTATGTGCAGGGAATCAGATTTTTCATATGTCAATATGAGACCTTTCGTACCTTGCAAATAACACAAGACTTTCTTCACTAATTTCCAATGTTCAATTCCTGGATTCTTTTGATATCTACCAAGTAACCTGGTAACAAAAGCTATGTCAGGGCGCGTACACATTTGAGCATATTGCAAACTTCCAATTGCCGAAGCATACGGTACCGCTTTCATTTGATCAATTTCATACTGGTTCTTGGGACACTGATGTTCCCCATATTTATCGCCCTTGACAATCGGAGCAGGAGATGGACTACACGCATGCATACTAAATTTCTTCAAAACTTTTTCTATGTATGCCTTCTGCGACAATTCCAATACCCCTTTTCTTCTATCTCGATGAATCTCAATTCCCAAAACGAACGAAGCTTCACCGAGATCTTTCATATCAAAGTTCGAGGACAAGAATTTATTTGTCTCCGATAGTAGATTGACATCACTACTAGCAAGTAAGATATCATCTACATATAGGATCAAGAATATATATTTCTTATTCTTAAATTTCACATAGACACAATTGTCCTCGACATTTGCTTTAAACCCAAAACCCTTTATAGTTTTATCAAACTTCAAGTACCACTGTCTCGAAGCTTGTTTCAAACCATAAATGGACCTTTTCAGACGATATCCCATATTTTCTTTTTCTTTTATGACAAAACCTTTCGGTTGTGCCATATAGACATTTTCATCCAAATCCCCATTTAGGAATGCGGTCTTTACATCCATCTGATGTAATTCTAGATCATAGTGAGCCACAAGTGCCATAATAATTCTGAAAAAATCTTTACAAGAAACCGGGGAAAAAGTTTCATTGTAATCGATCTCTTCTCTTTGGGTAAAACCCTTAGCCACAAGTCGCGCTTTGTGTCTTTCAATATTCCCTTGAGTCATATTTCGTCTTGTAGACCCATTTGGATCCTACTTTCTTAGCTCCTTTAGAAATATTTTCTAGAATCCAAACCTTGTTGGTATTCATAGATTTCATCTCATCTTCCATGGTCTGAAGCCACTTCGATGAGAGTTCGCTTCTCATGGCTTCTTCAAAAGTTATAGGGTCATCTTCCATATGGAATTCTTCAGTTTCATAAATTTCATAATCATCTGGAATAGCTGACCTTCTAGTTCTTTGAGACCTTCTAGGGGCCTCTGGCACTTGGTCCACTATGGGTTGTTCTTCTTCTTCCTCATTAGCAACATTTGGTTCTATAGGTTCCTGATGAACAGGTTCCTCTTGTTCATTCATTGTCGCTATGGGAGAAGTCACAACAGGTGTTGTCACAACACTGTCCTATACTGTTGGTGCAACAACGGCAGCAGGTAACGTAAAATATGGTTCTTCAACCATCGGAGTAGGCACATGTACCCGCTTCTCCTCAAGTCTAATTTCACGTGTTACCTTGCTCCCCCTGATCATGACATCCTCCAAGAACACAGTGTGTCTTGTTTCAACAAATTTTGTGTATCTATCAGGACAATAGAATCGATATCCTTTTGATCTTTCTGGATAGCCAATGAAATGGCAGCTGACGGTCTTGGAGTCTAACTTTCCAATATTTGGGTTAAAAACCTTCGCCTTAGCTAGACAGCCCCACACATGTAAGTGCTTAAGTGAGGGTTCTCTTCCTGTCCATAATTCATATGGTGTTTTCTACACCGATTTGCTTGGTACTCGATTAAGTATATGAATAGCGGTTTTCAGTGCCTCCATCCATAAACCAACCGGTAGTGTGGAGTAACTCATCATGCTTCTCATCATATCCATTAGGGTACGGTTTCTTCTTTCAACCACTCCATTCTGCTGAGGCTCCCCCGGTGTGGAGTATTGAGCGACTATGTCATTTTCCTGTAGGAACCTTGCAAAGGGACCTAGAATTTGGCCATATGGGGTATGTCGCCCATAATACTCTCCACCACGGTATGAACGAACTATCTTTATTTTCATGTTGTGATAAATTTCAATTTCGGCTTTAAATATTTTAAATTTATCCAATGCTTCTGTTCTTTCTTTAATTGGATAAATATAGCCATAACGAGAGTAATCATCCATGAATGTTATGAACGAATCATAACCATCCACGCTTTTCATTGGGAATGGACCGCAAATGTCCGTGTGAATTATTTCTAATACTCCCATGCTTCGTTTAACATCTTTCTTTATTTTCTTAACATATTTTCCTTTGATGCAATCAACACATTGTTCTAAATCGGAGAATTCTAAGTGTGGAAGAATGGATTGTTTCACTAAGCGTTCTATTCTCCCCCTCGAAATATGACCCAAACGACAATGCCATAATTTCAAAGAGTCGCTTTCATTTCTCTTCCGCTTCTTATTCGCATTTGTAGATTGGGAGACATTCACATCATTCAAAACGTCGCATTCATGATTCACATTCTCAGCGAGAGATAATAAATAAAGTTTGTCTTGTCGAAAGGCAAGACCAACACACTTATCATTATTATCAAATATCTGACATCCGCCATTACCAAAATGATAGCCAAATCCATCATCATCGAGTTTCGAAACACTTATTAAATTTCTACGCAAAGAGGGAAAATAGAGTACATTTGTAAGCTTAAGTACAAAGTCATTCTTTAATTCTAAAGCTAGATCGCAATGGCTTCAACTCCAGCTTGTACTCCATTCGCAACTTTAATCGTTCTTTCTCCTCTTCGCAGAGTTCTCCTCCCACTTAACCCCTGCAAAGAATTCAAAACGTGAATTGTTGTTCCTGAATCAATCCACCAAGAGATTTTCGAATAACATAAAAACAGGGATTCATCTACAAGGTTTCGAATTCTTTTGGCAGAGAAAGAAAGACCAAGTGAATGAGGAACTGATCGTTGACCCATAAATTCATTGTCTTTAATTTTGTTGCCATTGTGTTCATTTTCAATATGTGCTCACGCACACCACCACCATTGTATTTTTCAGATACAAGTTTCTTAATCATGGTGCTTGTTGTGGTTTTGGAAGACCCAGTAAACTGACTTTTCACCCTTTCGAGGTATTCAATGGCGGTGATGCATTCTGGGATAGACCCTCGGATTTGGTCTTCAATAGTGGCTTTCTCCACCAAGAGGCATTTTCAATTGGATTGAATCCAACGCCTTTGTTCAATATCATATTTCATTCTGACCTCAGCATGATCACGCTTTCGGGCGTTGAATGCTTCATCAGTTTCATCAGTTCGCTTCTCCGGTTCCTCAGGAATAGTAGGACACGGTGAAGTAATGGCAAGATCAATCTCTGCCAATGCAAGTTCCAGCTCGTACTTCTCCCGTCACACCCGGTAGTTGGTACCGTTGAGTGGTGGAATATTGTTGATATTCACCATTCCTTTAACTCCTGAAATTTGTCCAAAGAAAAGTGAGAAACATTCATCATAAAATTGCATGTCATAACTCAACGTTGGTCAAATTAAAACATACAATTCATCTATACAACAATTCTACATCACCGTTGGGCAGAAGTAAAATAAATGCATAGCAATTCATAAACATTATAATAATGCTATTTACAACGTTGGTCAGAAAATAACACTACCATAATTTAATCAAAATTTCAGAAAATTCAAAACTTCGCTCAAATTAAATTATCCCGTTGGTTCAAATTTAATTTAGAAAAAATTCAATATTTTCTTCGTAGCAGAAACAATAATAAAGTCCATAATCTTATTTTCCAGAAAAATAATTCATATTATTCTCTGAACAAAAAAAGGGTGTCGTTGGACAAAATTTTTTGTACAGAAAAATTCATCAAATTTTAATTCAAAATGAATTCAATTCATTCAGAATCAAAGGATATTCTGATTTCTGGAAAATAAATTTGAAAAACTATTCCATTCATTCGTGGGCCTGGGCAACCGAATCAGCCTGGAGGCCAATACGGCCCAGTCCAGGCCGCGCGCAGGGCTGACCCCCACCCGCATGGGCCGAATTTGGCCCAGCTGTTCAGGAAGCGTCGTGAGCCGTTCGATCTAGGTTTCGGGGATCGGACGGTTGCGCGACGATTTCGCGAGATCAAAACCAGCCGTGGTCGGCTCCCGTTCCAAACCCTAGTTTCATTTGCATTCTCTCCCCTTCCCGTCTCACCCCCGCGCCGCTCCTTCCAGAAGCCAGCAGCCGAGAGACAGAGAGACGTCGACGACTACCCTTGGTAGATCCCCGACCGTAGAAGGAGAAAGTTGCGCCGTTGCCGGCTCCCTCGCCGGCGAGCGTGCTCACGCATGGCTGAGCACGCCGCCGTCGAGCGGGCCTGCGGCGGTGCGGGTTCATTCGTCCAAGGCCGAGGTAGGGATGGGGTTCGTGATGGCCGGCGGTACGGTGGGAAAGGAGATCACCCGTCGGCCCTATTTCTTTGATTCAAGTTCGGATTCGTGTTTGTTTGTTCTTTCGTGGGTTATCCCTTTCCCCAATCCTCTTCTCGGACGTTTAGGTGTAGGATTTCGAGTTGTGTTTTCAATTTGGATCGGGTGTCCCTGTCTAGGGTTTCATTTTGTTGATTATCGCATCCCGATCTAGTGCTTTCAGGCATCGATTCGTTCCCAAACCCTCTGATTCAAAGTTAGGGTTAGGGTTTATCTCTGTTGAGCCAATCCGGCTCAGAGCCAGATGGATCCCCTCCGTAGGAGCCGTCTAATACCATTGTTAATTCATAGGATCGCTTAGGAGTGGATCCATTAGGGAAAATAGTAGTTCGAGTAGGTCATATATGCAGTTCATCATGATGCAGAGATGTAGAGAGAGATAGAGTAGTAGAGCACCGACCAGAGGAGTCGACTGGAGGTGCAGTGGCGGCGACGGTAGGAGTCGTGTGACACCCTGTGTCAAGCTTGCATTAGGATCATCATTAGCCACTAAACACATCATTTCATTACATTCATGTTTGCATATGCTATCGTTTCATGTGTATGTCTTTATGTTTTGAAACTAGAATTGAATAGGTGTTTTGTGCTTAATTCTTGTGTTTAATCTGTTCAGTTAAACCTTGCTTTGCTTAGGGTAAAGTATGGTTTGTTTATGTTTAGTTACCCTGCTTAGTTTTATCAAATAAAAGGAAATGGAGAACGAAATCAGAACCGGAACAGGCCGAGCACCACCCCTCGACCTCGACCCCCGCTCGATGAATGTGACGGACCGAGCGTTCGATCGAACGACCCCGGGCCAGAGGCTCGACCGAGCCAGAGGCTCGACCGGGCCAGAGGCTCGATCAGCTAGTCTATCAATGCCCCCTCGCCATCGACCCCCTCGACTTCGACCCCTCGAAGTTACGAACCGAGGCTTGGACGAACGACCCCGCACGGAAGGCTCAACCGAGTCGGAGGCTCGATCAGCCGATTGACCCTACCCTCGATATCGACCCCTCTCCCGTGCCCTCGCTCGCGCGCACTCACCCGACCGCGGCTGAGCCGTACGTCGGAGTCATCCGCCGTGTGGCCGACGATGCCTGACCACGGAAGTGGAACACGCCATCGCCGCCGCTTCGGCACTGCGCCGACATCGCTGTTGCCGCTCGTTCTGTCTCACTCGAATCCGAGTTAACGGCGCTAGGACCAAGTCGGCACCGTTTTCCCGACGCTGACGCTCTGCTTCGCCGCCGCGAACACGCCAGCGCCGCTGCCACCGCCGCACCATCGCGTCACGTCCCCTCTGGTCGCGCCGGTCGGCCATGACCAAGCAAAGAGGAGCGCCTATACCTCCTCCACCTCCCACACTCATCCACACTCATCCGCACTCGCGCAATCACTCGCATCCTCTGCCTTCTTCGCACCGAGAGTTCCGAGCACCGCAAGCGCCCCTTCTCAAATACACCACCACCCGAGCTTCTCTGCTCAATCCTTCTCGCACTAGCCTTCGCCTTTGCCCCGCACCCACGCTGCTCGCCTCTTCTTCCCCAACCAAGCACTCCAGTTGCTGGAACGCCTTCGCCGTTCTTCGAACTCCGAGTCGCCACCGCACCGATCAACCAGCGTTCACCGTTCGCCGTCTCGTCTCCGATGCCTCCATCTTCGCGGAAGCTTCGCCGGAGTTAACCGAGGTGAGAACGCTTTTCCTCTAGCTTCAGTTCGACCCATGTTGTCACAGCACCGTTGGCCGTGCGCCATTGCCGCCGCCGCGGAGCTTGCACGTGGCCAAGGTTCCACAAAGCCTCTCTGGCTCAGCTAGCCCTCGAACCGCACTCACCACATCACCACGGTGCTCACGCAACCCAGCGCCGAGCCTCGCGTTGCCAGTGATCACTTCGCCCTGTCACACCGCCGTGTTGCACCACCACCGCACACCGTCGACCCCTCTTCACGGTCGCGCCGGTTCAACCAACACCACCAGTGGATGCGCGTAGTCATCCCGAGCCTAGCACAACCAACCCCACCGCCGGAGACCTCACCATCGGCGAGAACACGTTGTCAGCACCGTTCTCTGTTCCGCTCGACGGTAGATGGACCTCGAGTAATCGAGGGTCATGCCTGTCAGTTGCCTCGAGCGCCTCTGCGTGTCTCGAGCCCGTTTCCAAAATGATTTCCTATTCTATTTTCAGTAATGTATGCCATGATTGTTTGTTTATATCTAGAGTTGGTGAAATTAGTGTTGTTAGATTCTGCATGTTATGATCTGTCTGTAGTTTTATATAAATGTTTTTGGAGACTGTCTTCAGTACTAATGTTTAGTTTAGTTGCTCCCTGTATATATCAGAGTTAGCTTTGTACATGTTTAATCATAGAACTTTCCTGATAAATATGTTTTAAAGTATAGTCTCTGCTAAACATAAGTTATAGCATGTTTACCCTTGTTGCTAGTAGCTCTAGATGTCAGTAGCTTTGTGGTAGTTCTTTGGTTGTATGCTTAGAATCTCGGTTAGTGTGTTAAATCCTGTTCAAGCATCATCCCTGCATCATTCGTTATTTATTTATGCATTGCAATCATTTAGGATCCGTGGAGGAACATCAGGAGCCCACAGAGACAGAAGTCCAGGAGGTACAGGAGCTGTACGAGGAGTACCAAGAGCTCGACACTAACTTTCCTGAGTGCCCTGACCACCAGCCCTCCACCTTCTCTCAAGGCAAGCCCCGGAGCATTCTTAAGCCTCCCAGTTTTTACAACTTAATCTACTTGAGTATTTTATACTGTGATGCATTAGGTGATAGGAGTTGTTTTGAATCCCAAATTGATGCATTACCGTCCTTGATTATTGCTTTACCTACCTTGTTACCCTGTTAATAATAAAGTAAAAGCAACCGCTTAGCATGCTTAGAATAAATGGTTACCTTTCTTTTTTATGTTTCGTATTATCCCTTGAGGGTAATACTATCATGGTTGGCTATATTTGCTATCGTGGAAAGAACCTATGGTAGTAATGAAATACGGTCAACTGGAAGGCAAGTGCACCAAGTGGTTGAGACTTGGGGGCAGTCCGTCCGTTGGATCGTGTAGGTTTGTACACGACGGTGGCCCTCTTATATCTTTGAATGCGCCCTTTCACATAGGGGCCGTTGTGAGTATCGACCCCGAAGCCGAGTAAACACTGTCCGGATCGGTTCTCAGCCTACTGTGAGCACCCTCTAGACTGTAGATACGATCTGCCCCGTGGTGGTCATCTATTTTCTACAATTGGGTGGACTACTCTGAGATCGCGTCGGTTACCACCTGGACTTTGTTGAGCGGTAACCTAATGCTGACCCGACGGGGAAAGTATGGGCTATGTTAAAGGTAATCTTACCAGCTGTTGTATATCGATTCGAATTGCCGCCCCCCCACTGGATATAGGGGATTATGCTGAGCTTCACCACGGTACAACTTCATGCGACATCTTAATGGTTCTACTAAAATATTGATGAAGAAACTGGATATATGTTACTATATTGTTTGAGTAGTTCAAGTGAGTGCTCTAGTACAGGTGCAATAACCTAGAAATAATTAGTAGGATAAAAGATGACTGCTCATCGCATCCTTAAAGTAAACTCCTTTAATTTAAGCATTTCTGCAAAGTAAAGCTTACCCAACTCCAGATACAGCCATGCATATCCTTGGAGTCTTTATTTTCAGTTAGACGGGTAAGTCTAGCTGAGTACATTCCCGTACTCAGGGTTTATCCCGTTTGTTGCAGATGGCCAAGTATACTTCGGCTATTGTAAGCACTGTGTCTATCCTTTCGAAGGAGAAGAGGAGTAGGCCTTGAGCAAGGTCTTCTACAAGCTCATCTTTTGCTGTTGTCGGACCTGACATCATGGGCACCCTTATCTTTTAAAACTTCCAGTTCAGTTTCGAACAATGTTTTATTTGGCCACAAGTGTTGTGGCGTAAGAACTACTTTTATTTGGAGCAAAGTGTTGTAATAACTTTATTTCGTACTTTAAGTATTTTCGGTTGATTTGTGGCTCGTTCGAATGTGTATCCCTGAATGTACGCGATCCTGAGTTGATGTTAGAAATCCCTCGAGATTTTCGGACTACCGGGATTATATGGGCTCGAGTGTTTTAAGTGGTAGCTAAGTCAACTACTTTAGCACTTGATCTCTTATAATCTGGGTGGTTCCGTCACAAGTCGGGTTGGTGCTGGTGGAGCCGTTGCCCGTCATGGTCGTCGGTGTAGGCTGCTCCTCTCCGGCAGCGTCGGTGGTCGCGGTATGCGTGGAAGCCGCCTGCATCCGGGTGCTCGCCGACGTCGGTGGTACTTCCTGTCGCGGGCAGCGCCCCTTCTCAGATCGAGTTAGGGTTAGAGTGTCGGTTGGGAGTCTGGCGGCGCAGTCAACCTCGTACGTCGTCCTGAGCGCCCCGACCCTCACCTCATCTATATAGCGTTGTGCGACGGGGGGCCACTAACGACAAGGTTGGACGCCCCCGATCAGGGCGCAGATATAAGGTCCGTTAGGCCGTTGGGCCTAAACGGTGGGAGATCTAATTCCAACGGAACAAGCTTATCCTGAGTTCCTGGCATAGAGCCTGCATGATGGTCTGGCACTGGGAGCAAGCAGCCCACAAAGTCAGCAGCTGAGCTGTGTGGGTTTGGTTTCATCAGTTCAAAAAAATGGCGAGTTGAGTCCATGCAGCATGTTGTTACATGTTCCCGGCGCGTGCATCCCGGGTGGCTGATCTGAATCGGCACCCACCTAACAGCCCTCTATCTGACTTCCGGTTCCCGGTGTGTATAAATTCACGTGCTGCTTGCTACTCATCAGTCATCACTCACAGGCTCACTGCAGCAGCAGCAAAGATGGCTAGGCTTGGCGTCCTCGTCTTGGTTGCGCTGCTCGCGGCCGCCACTGCACAAGCGCAAGGGTCCTACTCCTACGGCTATGGCGGCGAAATTGCTCTTTCTCCTGCAGCAAGCCCGGAGTACGGCCCCGTGCCGCCGCCGAGCCCACCGAGCTCAACCCCACCTGCAGCCCAGACTCCACCGCCACCCCCGCCTTCTGCTCGACCAAAGCTGAGGTACGGCTTCTACAGGCGCTCGTGCCCTTACGCCGAGGAAATCATCAGGGATGCCGTGAGGAACGCCACCAACGTCAACCCTGGCCTCGGCGCCGGCCTCATCCGCATGGCCTTCCACGACTGCTTCGTCGAGGTACACGCGTGTAATCCCAGAAATGCTAGCTATAGCTTCCAGATGGAATTTGGCCGTGCGTGTGCATGCATGCAATGCCTTGACGTATTTGTTGTTGCATATGTTGTATCAGGGCTGCGACGGCTCAGTGCTGCTGGACCCGACGCCGGCGAACCCACGGCCAGAAAAGCTCGGCCCGCCAAACTTCCCCAGCCTGCGGGGCTTCGACGTGGTGGACGCGGCCAAGAAGGCGCTCGAGAAGGCCTGCCCGGGCGTCGTCTCCTGCGCCGACATCGTCCAGTTCGCGGCCCGCGACGCCGCCTACTTCCTCAGCGGCTACAATCGCAAGCTCAACTACAAGCTCCTCGGGGGACGCTTCGACGGCCACGTGTCCTTGGAGAACTAGACGCTCGCGTTCCTGCCGCCGCCGTTCTTCAACCTCTCCCAGCTCATCCAGAGCTTCAAGGTCAAAGGCCTGAGCGTCGACGACCTCGTCGTGCTCTCCGGCTCCCACACCATCGGCCGCTCCCACTGCTCCTCCTTCACCGACCGCATCTCCACGCCGCCCTCCGACATGAACCCTGACCTCGCCAAGAAACTCAAGCAGAAGTGCCCGGCCAACCCAACCTTCACCAACGACCCCACGGTGGTGCAGGACATCGTCACCCCTAACAAGCTGGACAACCAGTACTACAAGAACGTGCGAAATCACACTGTGCTGTTCAACTCCGACGCGGCCCTGCTGAACTCGAGGGTGACGCGGAACAAGGTGCGCGAGAACGCTTTCAACCCTAGGAAGTGGGAGGAAAAGTTCGCCAAAGCGATGCAGAAGATGTCGCTCCTCGACATCAAAACTGCCAACAACGGTGAGATCCGGAAGAGCTGCAACGTCGTGAACAAGCGCTAGTTGGTTCTTAGATTTGTTTCCTCGTCATGCTTTGTTTGATTTGATTCTTCGTTGCATCCAGATATCTTGTTGGCTTTTTGGTATTGGCATGAGATATGCATGATGTGCTCGATTAGAGATCATCAGATGATTCAATAAATTAATAAATAAAGTTCCTAGTTCTTTTTTGGCTGAACCTCAATGCTCCATTTTTTTAGACTGAATTGTGAATGTGACCAATTATGTGCTGATTTTACAAATAATGCATTCTAATGACAACTTATACATGTGGTAAACCTTGGGGAAAGTGTCAATTTGCCTGCGTATACATGTGCATGCGGCAGTAATATTATAGTAGCCCACTCTTTTCTTTTGAACGGTAATGTAAGTGTTGTGCCTTTTCATTGGACCGGAGTAAGGAAAAGAATGCAACTACAAAGCGTCCAAGGACCAAGATTAGGTAGAAAACCAAAACGAACTAGTGTGTAAATTGATCCAACAACTTGTAAAATGCTCAGGACATGTTTGGTTCAACTATGAGTTGTGGAAAAGTTGCTACGAGCCGTGAGCTATGAAAAATTATTGTGAGCTATATGTTGTTGAAAACTTGTAAGTTATTTGGTTAAAACAACTATGAAACCTACTGCTCTTTCTATTTCCTTTGGAATAGCTGGCAGAAAGAAAGCCAAAAACATTAGAGCACTAAGCAATATCAAGACATGATGAAAAAGCTCATGTCACATCGAACATTCAGACGATAATTAGAAGAACTCAACATGAGCTAATTATAAAATTAATTGTAGAAGTCATGGATAATTCATGAGACAAATCTAAACTGCCTAATTAATCAGTCATTTGCATTTATCTAATGTAACACCACATTATCAAATCATAAACTAATTATATCTAATAGATCTGTCCCACAAATTAGTCCCAATTTATACAAATAATTTTATAAGTACTCTAAATTAGTGTTCAATCAGTTTTTATGGCTTGGTTTCCTTCATATGATACGTCGCTCTGCAGCCAATTGGTTAGTTTCTCAAATAGTCAGATGAACACCTAGTGGCGGAGGATGAAAAAAAATTAAGGTAGGGCAAAGTTGATAATATATAGCAAAGTTGATAAAACCTTCATTGATGTGCTTTGCAATTTCTTTGCATTTTATGTCAACCTTTGCAGCACAAGTTCTAAATTATGACGACACAATAAATTCATTGCAATATTGTCAACTAATCTGAAAAATGGTGGCAATAACACCAACCTCTCGCTACAAAAGTCAAGAGTGCCATAATGCAACACATATCACAACATTTTTGCAAACAGTGCCATAACACTTCCACTCACAACAAATTTATATTAGTATTGTTGCAATGTGCTCTATGTGGCCTTAGGGGTATTTTCTAGTAGTCACTACCGGATATAAGATCTTTACTTAGCTGCACTCGGCAAAGGCCATTTTGCCGAGAGTTGTTTGCCGAATACAGCTCTCGGTAAAGGCAAAATTAATTGGAGGAGGCCTCCATCGGCTAGCGTAAAATCCACAGCTTTGTGGCCGGTGAGATTCAAACCCCCAAACC
Organism: Microstegium vimineum; assembly: GCA_022036555.1. Lineage (NCBI taxonomy): Eukaryota > Viridiplantae > Streptophyta > Magnoliopsida > Poales > Poaceae > Microstegium > Microstegium vimineum. Next base: position 5,901,814 of record CM039141.1, read on the forward strand.
ATCTACCTTGCACGTCCCCTACTCTAATCACTACACCACACTATCACTTGAGTTTAGATTTTATTTTAGTCATCCACATATTATTCTAAACTGAGTGTAAATTGCTTGTTTGGGCCACTAAACGAATTCAAATAAAAAAATTCAACTAAAAATTTTCATAACTTTTCGAGATCTACACTTTTTTAGGAAGTTTTTCCATCTGTGGTCATTTATAAAAATTTGAATTTCAAATTTTAAAATTCAAACACAATTTTGCATGACAAGATAATTTAAAATTAGAAAGTTGTCAATTACAATGTTTCATAACTTTTTGAGATATACAAAGTTTATTTTGGTTGTTTTTCCGTCGAGGTTGTTTGAAAATTTCAAAAATTTGAATTTTTCAAACATAGTTTTGCATGACCAAATGATTTCAAATAAAAAAGTTGTCAAACGAAAAAAATTCATAACTTTTCTAGATCTACAAAGTTTATTTTGGTTATTTTTGCATCCGAGATCGTTTGAAAAAAAATCAAAATTTAAAAGTCAAATGTATTTTTATAGGACCAAATGATTTCAAATAAAAAAGTTTCCAACTACAATGTTTCATAACTTTTCGAGATCTACAAAGTTTATTTTAGTTGTTTAATCATTTGTTCATTCAACATAATTGTTCTAATATTGTTCACAAATCTTATATCTCTCTCGTAGTTTCATAAACTACAAGAGAGATATGTAAGATTTATGAACAAATTTAATTTCACTTTGTCATATGAAGAAATGACTAAAACAAACATTGTACATCTTGATAAGTTATACAAATTTATAGTTAAAAACTTTTTAATTTGAATTAATTTACTGCTTTAAAATGTATTTTGAAATTTTCTTTGCCGAATGTAAAAAAAACACTCAGCAAAGAAGTTTTTTTACGAGAGTAAAAAACCGAGTGTAATTTTTTACTCTCGCAAAAGAGCTTCTTTGTCGAGCGTTTTTTTTTTTACGCTCGGCAAAGAAGCTTTTTGATGAGTGCCGAAAAAAACCCTCGACAAAGCCATCGACACTAGGCAAAGAACCGGTTTTCGGTAGTGATGAGTGTGCATTAGATGGAAAATGCAGTCATTAATCACAATAATCCACCATTCAGGTTCAGCCAAAAAAACCAAGTAGCTTTATTCAATCATCGATCTGGTCCCTAGGCGACGAGTACATCTGGTGGAAAATTACTCTTTTTTGTGAAAAAAAATACATCTGGAAAATTGAATTAAAAGAAAAAAGTAACGTTGACCATCTGCTGGGGCTGGATGCAAGGAATTGAAAGAATGAAACAACATAATCGCTTCTGAAGAAACAAAATACACAAGACATCAATAAGGTGCTGCTATATATATCTGCAAGAAGAACGATGGAAGTCGGCACTGGCAGTGGTAGGTACCGTGTCTAACCGTTGTGATGGCTAGTTGACGACGTGGCAGTTCTTCCTGATCTCGCCGTTGGAAGCGGTCTTGACCTCGATAAGCGACATCTTGAGCATCGCCCTGGCGTACTTCCTCTCAAACCTTCCTCGGATGCCAGCGTTCTCGAGCACCTTCCTCGCCGTCTCCGTCGACATCATCAGTGCCGCGTCGGATGGGAACAGCACCTTGTGACGTAGCACGTTCCAGTAGTACTGGTTGTCCAGCTTGTCGGGGGTGAAGATGTCCTGCACCACCGTGGGGTCGTTGGTGATGTTGGGGTTGGCCAGGCACTGACTCTTGAGTACCTTGGCGAAGCCAGGGTTGACGTTGGAGGGCAGCGTGAAGATGGGGGGGTTGGCGAAGGACGAGCAGTGGGAGCGGCCGATGGTGTGGGCGCCGGAGAGCACAACGAGGTCGTCGACGCTCAGGCCCTTGGCGTTGAAGCTCTGGATGAGCTGGGAGAGGTTGAAGAAGGGCGGCGGCAGGAACGCGAGCGCCTCGTTCTCGAACGACACGCGGCCGTCGAAGCGTCCACCGGGGAGGCTGTAGTAGAGCTTCTTGTAGCCGCTGAGGAAGAAGGCGGCGTCGCGGGCGGCGAACTGGACGATGTCGGCGCAGGAGACGACGCCCGGGCAGACCTTCTCGAGCGCCGCCTTGGCTGCGTCCACCACGTCGAAGCCGCGTAGGCTGGGGAAGTTTGGCGGGCCGAGCTTCTCCGGCCGCGGGTTCGCCGGCGTCGGGTCCAGCAGCACTGAGCCGTCGCAGCCCTGATGCAATGCAATGCAACAACAAATACGTCAAGGCAATGCATTGCATGCACGCATGGCCAAATTCCATCTGAAAGCTAGCTAGCATTGGGAATTGGGATTACACGTACCTCGACGAAGCAGTCGTGGAAGGCCATGCGGATGAGGCCGGCGCCGAGGCCGGGGTTGACATTGGTGGCGTTCCTCACGGCCTCCCTGACGATTTCCTCGGCGTAAGGGCACGACCGCTTGTAGAAGTCGAACCTTAGCTTTGGCAGAGCAGAAGCCGGTGGTGGTGGTGGTGGTGGTGGTGGTGGACTCTGGGCTGGTGGGCTTGGCGGCGGCACCGGGGCGCTCTCTGGGCTTGCTGCAGGAGCAGGAGGTTTGCCATAGCCATAGGACCCTTGCGCTTGTGCAGTGGCGGCGGCGAGCAGCGCAACGAGGACGAGGACGCCAAGTCTGGCCATCTTCTGTAAGCTGTCGTTGCACACACCGTGCTCGTAGAATGGAAGGCTGCTGCTGCTGTGAGTTGATGGGGACTGTCCATATCTGCATGTCTATTTATACTGTCATGCCCTCTAGCTCGTTCCGGAATGCACGCGTTGGGAACATGCTTGCACAACTCAGCAGCTGTTTTTCTAATGACCAAAACATAAACTCAGCATTTCTATATATTTGATTGATCCCTCTGACTTTTTGGGCTGCTAGTACCAAACTATGCAGCCAGTGCAGTGCAGACACCCCACATGACACATGTGGGATGATAGCGGACATTTAGCTCACTGCTATAGATGGATATATAAGCTTTGCCTTGTGCCACAGTGCTTACTCTACTCCCCTGACAGGGTGTCGCGCACATTCGCAACAATAATTCCTGTGTAGATTATACTAAGTTTCCTGCCAGGATCGAGTCAAATGCTTTCCGCGCGCCAGCTACACTCAGATTGTCAATAACAATGTATGCAAATCGCTGGCAAAACCATTATTATTATTGGCTTGGTTGGATCTAAGCAAAGGTTGTGATTAAGATTGCCGAAATGTTGAAGAACAAACAAGCATCTGGAACTACATACCATCTTGGAGGAGTTTTGGAAGTGTTGAAAAATTATTAGATATGGCTTTAATCCTTATATCAGATATATGGATATTTGATAATCCACTGTGAACTTAACCCCTAACTTTACATAAAACTTCCCATTCCGGTCACCATTAACACCACATGGACATGTAAGAAGCCATGAAGTGGTGCTTAATTTCTAAGTCAAACAGATAGTTCAAGGTAAGATTTCAGCTAAACACAAGTGAAGGGATCATGACGACTAAGATACTACCAAATCCTATACAAGATACTATATCTAGATGAGCAACAACGTTTTCCTAAGCGTGTTGCTATCTCTAATGAGTTTTGCACCCTAGGTTTTAATCCTATTCCTATCACGTAACTTTGCAAGTTATACTAGGAAAGGCAAGCACACAAACCTAGACTTTTTTTTTAAGTGTGCAATCGTAAATGAGTTAGAAAATATAAACTCCCGTGACGATTTTTCTTATTTACCGAGAAGCGATTTTTCTTATTTACCGAGAAGCTCGACCCTTCCATAGCCCTTGTTTGAGCCCCTTCACAAGGATGATCTCTCTTGCGATGGCCAAAGTTCTAACTTACCTCATAGGCTCCATTGGATCTCTGTTGCCCACCAGAAAGTTGTAGTGCATTCTCCTGTGACTTCTTGATCGACTTTCTAAGTTTTTTCGAACCACTTTATCTAGGCTTCACTTATATAATGTTTTTGAACTTCTTACTTATCTTCTGAACTTATAATGATTAATTAAATTTGAGATGATTTAACTCTTCAAGATTCTTATAATTTGAAATGGAGAGAGTAATTTTTTTTCCGTTGTCACACTACTACAGAAACGGCAAACAGTGTCGGTTCAAAACCCCCCTTCAGTGGCGGTTTTTGAACCGGCACTGGCAAATCGGCAGTGATGAGCTCATGCCATCACTGCCTCAAGCATCATTGCCGGTTCGTGTTACCAACCGGCAGTGATGTTTGATCCATCACTGCCGGTTTGTAACACCAACCGACAGTGATGCTTGAGCCATCACTGTCGGTTTGGCACCCCAACCGGCAGTGATATTATTTTTTAAAATTACATTTTTTTAATTGTTTTATTTTCATTTGGGGTTTCTGGTTTAGGGTTTATGGTAGAGGTGGTGGGGTGGGAGATCGTGGAGGTGTTTGCTATCGAACCATTTGATATCGATGTGAATTGAAGGTGGTTGTGGACTAGCGACAATACAAACTCATCACACATTTATAATAATTATTACAAAACATCCAAACAAAACTTAAAGTATTGAATTAATTATCGCATTACAATAGCCTTTCGAGGCGGTATTTTCCATAGTTCTTCTTGAAGTCCTTACTCTTCACAATGGATAGACATCCTTTTCTATACACTATATCGTCCAAAATAAGAGCTGCTATCTCCTCTTGAAATCCTCTTATCTCAAAATCCACTAACCTATTGTGGCCCTGATCTTTGCGCAAGATGATATTGAGATGCAAATACGTAAGACAAAACAATAGAATTAAAATGCGACGAGTACGTACCATGCCATCTCCTATTCCTAGTTTTGCGCCAAAGTAGCAAAGCATTGTCCACATCACATAGAACCCGCATTCGTTGTTCCCCATTGGTTGATCTAGGGTCTTGACTTTCTTCATATACTCCACTTTGAATGGTTCTCTTCATTTCTTTTGCATCTTAGGCTCCACATTTTTCCAATCAGGTAACGCCTTCATTCTATGTGACAATGTAAATGAAGTGTGAAGGCTCAGGACATTATTAATTACAATATCATATGTGATTGAAAAGTGTGGTGATATTGGGTTCACTTACATATTTAGCACTTTGACTAGGGGTTCGATAAGTTTAAGTGGCTTCTTTTTTGAGTCCCACACCTCGATAGTTAAATTTTTAAGACTTATATCTACGAGGACGTAATGGTTGCTGCAATCACAAAGTTCATGTTATTGAATGATATATCAAGAAAAAAACACTTAAGTAAGGGTCGAGAACACATACTCGCAATTGTAGGTTAGCAGTGCATTTGTTTTGCCGACTGAGAACATTCTTTCAAACTCTATCTTCAAACTTGCTGAGACATACGGATCTTAGAGACCGGCTTTGCATGTTGTCTCATTTACATAGATGGGGTCCAAGAAGTCAAAATTGTTATTTCGTTTTTGAAGGCAAAATTTTGCTACATACCTGCAAAATAAACATGCATGAATATATTCAAATGAAGATCACGTAGTTTATTATAACGTTGTTAGGGTATGGTACTTACATAGTTCATAACATCATAATCTGCACATCCAGCGAGCGTCGTTGAAAGAGTTGAAAGAGGTCTTCATAATGAATAGCATGCACAACTTCTTCAGGATGATTAAAAATAAAACATGGAGGGATGCATACTTCAAAGGTTGCATTCTTGTCTTTGCTGTTGTTACTATTTATGATGTAATAATCATGCAACTGTCATATGTTTGTTGGCAAATTTCTATACTCTTCTTGGCTGGCGACCATAGGCTTGCCTAGTTCAAACTTGTATGCAACCTTGGCCTTTTCAAAATCGGTTTTTTTCAAAATAGAGATTCTCGGCATCCTCCATGCTTATATTCAGGTCCGCGGCCAAGTTTTGTATCTCTAGCTGCTGAAAGGTGTGTATTTCTCTAGCTCTTTCTTGGTTACCCGGATTTTTGCTTTGTCTTTTAAATTGGCTTTGTTTCTCAGGTATATAAGTCAATCGTTCATACAAGGCAAGTTTGACGGCCTTTTCTGCAATCTGAGCTCATAGAATATCGTCCTTAGTCAGCACTGGCTGCCGCCTTTTACTAGTCATCTTGCGATATTTACCAACTGAAGCTGATGACCTCCTCTGTTGCGAAGTCGAACCTGATCTAGAGCAAGGCCGTCGAGATCCCAGTCCTGGGGACTTTGAAGCTGGTGGAGGAGGAGGAGGAGTCTTCTCCTTTGGCGGTGGAGGAGGTGTCGGTGGATCTTGACGAGGAGAGAAACCTCTTGGCGGAGGCGACCGGGATGATTCACTGTCATCATCATCATCCAAAGATGGCTGGTTATCTAGCTTGATGAAGCGTTTGCGCCAGGCGACATGAGTGCCCAAGTTGTGAACTAGACGCGGCCTATCTTCCTCCACTGGGAAATCAATATGTATCTTATTGTACTTCTTGTCCAATATCTTATCAATGCTGACCCTGACATACCCGAGTGGCACTGGCTTGCCATGAATGATGTTCTCTCCTCTAGGAAATGCTTGTCCGACCGCCACCTTGTCTTTGGTCCACTGTTGTCGGATGTACAACCTGACATTCACAGGTTCTTTAATGTCGTCCACCGGATCAGGAGCATTGATCTCTTCATCGTCAAGCATAGGGGTTGAGCCACAGCTACTGCGGCCCTTGCCGGGCACTGGGCTATTCAAAGCCGGGATTGCATGCGGCCCTTGACTCGAACACATGGTTTGCATAGCGCTCGCCACTTGAGCAGCTATCCGTGCTTCAATGCTCTGTTCTAGCTCCTGTCGCATCCTTTGGAACTCCTCTTCTCTTTGTGTTCTACCTCTTGCCCGGCTCCTATAGGAAGCGGATTCACTTTCAAATGCTTTCTCCCAAGGAATTACCCCGGCTCCTCTAGTGCGACCGGGGTGCTCCTTGTTTCCAAGTGCTTGCGTGAGCACGTCATTTTCTCTATCCGACCTGCGGGCCCCTCTATGCACTTTCTCAGTGATCGTGGAAATCTTCTGGAGGAGATCGGTGACGGGTTCAGCCCTGGCGGAAAGGCTCTCGTCAGGATTGTATTGTGCCCCCCTTGCGAGTAGGTAGTTCACTGATCTAGGCTGCCAATCGCTTGTCTGAGGCGTAACGTTGCTCTGCTCTAGTGCTTCGACTTGGGCATCCCAATCCGGAATCTTCCTTACGTACCCACGCGATCCTAGGTGGTGAGGATTATTTGACCTAAGCGAGTTTGCTTTGTTTCTTTCGCTTGATGCCTTGGCCTCATCGGATAGCTTGTAAGCCTTGAACTCCTCCCAGAAGTCCCTCTGCTTGCTGAATTCACCTCCCGCAAAATTCGGTTCTTTTTCCTCCTTGATGAGCTTGTGCAACTTTCCCTTGAAATTCTTGAAGGAGTGACCCATGATTTCCTTGGCCCTCTTCTTGACTGTCGCTTCATCACAATCATTAGGGAAAGTGAAATACCCTCTGAGCTTTCGGCGGAACCTGCTTCAAAATTTATAAATAAGTCCTCATCAAACTTTTATGGCTATATCTACCGTGTTTTAGGTATGACCTAAGTTATTACCTCGTCTCCTTGGCCCTCTTCTAGGTTTAGCATATGTCTAGGGCTCCAAGGTCTTTGATCCCCTTGCTGGTTGTCATCGGCTCCTTGGTCATGTTCAGCACCGCCACCACTAGTTCCTTGGTCATCGGCTTCGGTCGCAGGGCGACGGGTGGTGAATCGGCGCTTAATTGTCATGTTTCTGGACATGAATTTCGATTATTGGTATTAGCTCATAGGTAGATAGATAGACTCAAAAGCCATACATAAGTCGAGCGGGTTCATTTAGGTATACATAAGTGAACTACCTATAAGTCATGCTATACATCTCTCTAAAGCCATGTATATATATGATATGAAATGTGTCAAGTCATGCTATACATAAGTCATATCTATAAGTCATGTTATACATATATCTCTCTATCTCTCTATCTCTATATATATCTCTAATCTCTATCTATATCTCTCTATCTAAAGCCATGTATATATGATATGAAATTTGCCATCTATCTATAAGTACTATACATCTATATATCTCTCTAATATCTATCTCTCTATCTCTCTATATCTCTCTATCTCTCTATCTCTCTATATCTATCTAAAAATTTGAATAGAAGTTGAAAATCTTCCAAAATAGACAAGTATATAGAGATTAGTCACAATATAAAGCCATAGACAAGTATATAGAGATTAGTCACAATATAAAGCCATAGCCAAAATCTTCCAAAATATTCCACTAATCTATATCTCTAAGTCATGCTATCTCTCTATCTCTCTATCTATAAAGCCATAGGTACAAGTCACAATATAAAGCCATGTATATATGATATGAAATTTTGCCATCTATCTATAAGTCATGCTATACATCTATCTCTCTATATCTCTATCTCTCTACATATCTATCTCTCTTATAACAAGAATTATACAAGGATGATACAACATGTCCACAAAATGTGCCTCCACAAAATCTAGATAAGTATATAGACAAGTATATAGATTAGTCATGTATCTCCACAAAATGTGCCTTCACAAAATCTAAATAAGTATATGTCCACAAAATGTTTATATAGATTAGTCATCTATCTAAAGCCATGTATCTCTATCTATATCTCTAATCTCTATCTACATCTCTCTATCTAAAGCCAGAGGATCATGAATCATATATACAAGTATATATATAAGTCATGCTAGCCACTAAATTTATCTATCTCTATATCTCTATACATCTATCTACCTCTATATCTCTACCTATCTATTAGTACTATGCATATATATCTCTTTATCTCTCTAATCTATCTATCTATCTCTCTAATCTACATGCCTTCCTTCCTCCTTCCTATCCCTCCTTCCCTTTCTCTCCCTCCTTCCTCTCCTCATCTATCTCCATGCCAAGCAAGCAAGCAAAAGCAGTGATGAGGCCATCTATAGCTATCTATCCTTATCCTATATCTACCTCATCACATATTTGATTCCAGATTCCTCTCTATATAGCTATCTATCCTTATGGGCATTCCATCGAACACCTTGTGGGCGGGTTAACAGCTCACCAAGAGTAAGCTTTCGACGGGATCCGAAGCTCCTGTCGCAGTGCGTCGAGCAGCAAGAAGAAGGAGAGAAGCAATGGCAAGTGGCGCTGCTCCTTATGCGGTCTCCTTCGTGGCGACCGATGAAGTTTGGACGAGCGCCACCGAAGCAGTGGTCCAGCAGCCGGCGAAAGCTTGGACGAGGGCGGGCGTCGAGCAGCAGCAGTCCGGCATCAAGCAGCAGTAGTCCGACGATGAGTGTGGGCGATGGCGAAGTCCTCGTGAGCAGCAGACGGCGGCGGCGGGCAATGGCATGGAGCGGCGTCGCAAGCACAGAGCGTGGAGCGGCGTCGCAGGCACAGAGAATGGAACTGGCGCGCGTCTGAAAATTTTTGGATGCGCGCCAGTGCTTATATAAACGAGCACGTCACTGCCGGTTCTTATTACAAACCGGCAGTGATGTACCCTATCACTGCCGGATTGTAATAAGAACCGACAGTGATAGGTGGTCATCAGTGTCGGTTTTATGAACCGGCACTGATAGGTGGTCATCACTGCCGGTTTGTAATAAGAACCGGCACTGATAGGTGGTCATCAGTGCTGGTTTTATGAACCGGCACTGATAGGTGGTCATCAGTGCCGGTTCTAATAAAGAACCGGCTCTAATGACCACCTATCAGTGATATGGTAATTTTGACTTTGTCTTAGAATTCAAATTACTCCAAAATTTTGAATAGAAGTTGAAAATATTCCAAAATAGCTTTTGCTAGTTTTGAGAAGATCTACATTATTGCTTATGCATTCAAGGTCTAATTCTTTATAGTTTTTGAATTTCCTTTTGAATTTGAATAAGGGTTTAAAATTCAATAACCCCTTTTGTAATTACTCCAAAATTTTGAATAGAAATTGAAAATCTTCCAACATAGCTTTTGCTAGTTTTGTGGAGCTCTACATTATTGCTTATACACTCAAGGTCTAATTCTTTATAGTTTTGAATTCCCTTTTGAATTTGAATAAGGGTTTAAAATTCAATTACCCCCTTTGTAATTACTCCAAAAATTTGAATAGAAGTTGAAAATCTTCCAACATAGCTTTTGCTAGTTTTGAGGAGATCTACATTATTGCTTATACACTCAAGGTCTAATTCTTTATAGTTTTGGAATCCCTTTTGACATGGCATACATTAATCAACAACGTGGTACAACTCAACAATCTCTAGAACTCCATATGATCTCAAATTACTAAAACAACATTTCATTAAGGATTACATAGTTTATGATACTCTAACAATTCACGGTGCAAGCACGATGATGGCCTCATCATGATCACTCCGGAGGTAAGCAGGTTCGTCACCCTCTTCAAGGACATGTAGGGTAACGTCCGCCCCAAAAGGAGCCATTTCTTCATAACCTTTGTACTCTTCTTCGTCTGTCACTCCGTCGACACCTACAATCTTCCTTTTGCCTTGCAATATTACATGTCGTCTTCCATTTGTATTGTTATCCCTTGCATAGAAGATTTGCAAAACATCCTTTGCAAGGACGAAGGGGTCATCTCTGTATGCGGTCTTGGATAGATCAACGGTAGTGAACCCATCCTTGTCGGTGTTGATTTCATTCAGCCGGACCCACATACAATGGAAAAGAGCAACTTTCAACTGATGTCCATAGTCTAGCTCCCATATCTCATCTATGAAACCATAGTATGTTGCCACCACCGTGCCGTACTCATCGTGGGCGTCGAAACGAACACCACTGTTTTGGTTCGTGCTCTTTCCGTCCTGTTTTTTTGTGTTAAATGTAAAACCATTTATTTGATATCCTTGATACTTCATTAACGTAGTCGAAGGTCCAGGGGCTAAGAGATCTAGCTGACATCCCGTCACCTTTCCTAGCCTTTGGCGTCGAAACCAGTCACCGAATTCCTGCTTATGTTTTTTCTCAAGCCAAGCCTGTGACCTCCCGATGTACTTAATTTGCAGAAACTGCTTGTGCTCATCAATGTATGCCATCACACCGTCGGCCTGCTGGAGAACAGCGAAGTGTGCTTGTCTGAAGGAGACGACTTCGTCCATTTTGACAGTTTTCTCACCTATTGTTCCTTTGCCCCCTAGTCTTCCATCGTGATGAGATACTGGAACTCCAACCCGCTTGATGTCCAGATAATATGTGGAGAACTCAATAGCCTCCTCTGTTGACCATCCTTCTACCATGCTCCCTTCTGGTCTGAATTTATTCCTAACATACCGCCTGAAAACTTTCATCAGCCTCTCGAAAGGAAACATCTGGTGTAGGTACATTGGGCCAAGGGCTTTTATTTGATCCACAAGATGAACAAGTAGATGCACTGAAATGTCGAAGTAAGTCGGTGGGAAATGCATCTCAAGCCTACATATAATCTCGGCTATCTCCTGCTTCAGGTGGTCTAACCTGCCCACTTCAATGACCTTTTCAGAGATCGCGTTAAAGAACGAACACAACTTTATCATTGGAGCGCGGACCTTGTCAGGGAGGATACCTCGCAGGGCAACTGGGAGCAGCTGAGTCATTATGACATGATAGTCATGGGGCTTCATAGAACCATAGTTAAACTTAAGTTCTCTCATGTTAACTAGCCTCTTCGGGTTCCCACAGTAGCCACTCGGTACTTTGAGATCATTGAAGAAAGAAATAAGAATTTCTTTTTCCTCCTTTTTCAGTGTCCATGATGCCACCGGAAGTTTCAAGTGGCCATTCTCAAGAGTTACTGGGTGTAACTCCTTTCTGAGGCCCAGGTGTTGCATGTCCAAACGTGTCGCGAGAGAATTCTTGCTTGTTCCCCCGGTGTTCATCAACATGTTAAGTGTGTTACCGCACACGTTTTTAGTTATGTGCATTAGATCAAGACAGTGACGTACACTTAAAAGTGGCCAATAAGGTAGTTTCCAGAAGATTGATTTTTTCTTCCAGATACTATCGGTTGGCGCTGCTACTGCCCCGTCCCCCTTCCCAAGGACAACATTTGTGAGTTTGCTTAATTGTTGAAGCATCTGTTTCCCGTCTCAATACTTTGGAGGTCCACGTTTCTCAGTAGTCCCATTAAAATATTTTGTATTCCTAAGGTAAGGGTGATCACGACGTAGGAACCTACGGTGTCCCATGTAGACCATCTTCCTGTTTTCTAGTAGATGTGTAGCATCAGTCTCGTCTAAGCACTCGACACACCCAGTGTATCATTTTGTCTTCTCTCCAGACAAGGAACCTCGCCCTGGTAGGTCGGTGATTGTAGCGATAAGTACAGCCTTTACCGTGACATGTTCTTTCTTGTACTCATCCCAAACATCCTTCACACCCGTCTCCCACATCTATAGTAGTTAATTGATCACTGGTTCTAGAAGCACATCAATATCATTACCAGGTTATTTTGGTCCTTGGATTAGTAATGACATCTGGACGTATGACCGTTTCATACAAAGCCAGGGTGGAAGGTTGTATATACATAGCGTCACTGGCCAAGTGCTATGATTGGTTCTCACCTGGTCAAACGGGTTCATCCCATCCGTGCTCAAAGCAAACCACAGATGTCTTACCTCTCCACCGATGTTCTTATAGAACATAGTGTTGATAGTCCTCCAGTCCGACCCATCGGCGGGGTGTCTCATCATTGAATCTTTCTTTCGCTCTTCGCCGTGCCAACGCAACATCTTGGCTGACTTTTCATTTGCAAACAACCTATGCACTCATGGAGCTATAGGAAAATACCACACGGACTTTACTGGCCCTCCTCTGGTCTTGCTTCCATCATTTGATGACTCTTGCTTGTATCGGGGAGTTTTACACTTGGGACATGCATCCAAGTCTTTGTATTTCTCTCCACGGTACAATATGCAGTCGTTGGAACACGCGTGGATTTTCTCAACCTCGAGGTCAATTGGGCAAATCATTTGCTTCGCAAGGTAAGTCTTTTCTGCTAACTCGGCCTCCGGGAACAGTTTATGTAGTATAACTAACAAGTTATCGAAACCTTTATCACTCAACTCATTCGTTGATTTGAACTCCAATAGCATGATGTTGGCTTTCAGTTTGCTTATTGGGCAGCCCGGAAACAATGGTGTTTTTGCATCCTTTCTCATCATCTCCAGTTTTTTCAATTGTGAAGCACTAAGGAATCCCCCATGCACATCATGTAGAAGCTGTGAAATACCATCATTTTCCTCAATATCGTCAGCTAATGTATTCACAAGCACATCATCATTGGTAGGCACATCTTCTATATAATCATGAACAGGCAATAATGCTACACTAGGCATGAGCACATCATCATTAACATTTTGACCAACCTCCCCATGCAAAGTCCAAATCGTGTAGTTTCTCATGAACCCCCTTGTGATTAAGTGCAAACGTATATGCTCCACGTCGCCCTATTTTCTCGTATTCTTGCAGTCTTTGCATGGACAGAATACAAGATATGAGTCCCCAGCATTAGCTCTAGCTCGCTTGATGAAATCGTCGATTCCCGTCAAGTACCGTGGGTCTGTATGTGACAGATCGTACATCCACCCTCGAGCCATGTTTGCACTGATAAAATAAGATGGGCAGAGCATAGGAAACATAGGAACATATTAATAGGAGCATTTTTGAACAATATTCTTCGATATAATTTGAATTTGGTCGCGCTATAAAAATAAAGAGAACAAATAGATAGCAATGAAAGCATGGAGTATTAAATGTAAGTATTAAATGCATGCATGGAGTATTAAATGTAAGTAATAAATACCGAATCTATTCCACATCCCATCAAATCTTTCATGCACGTATTGAGTATTAAATGTAAATAATAAATATAACTAATTACAATTTTTATCCATAATTTTCGAGATGAATATTTCGAACCTAGCTACTCAATGATTATACAATAATTACCCAATAAAAACAAAGTGCTACAATTTTTCTAAATAATTTTGGATCTAAAAGATAAAAAAAATTGACACAAATTGCAACATCCCTGTTCTTGATCATGAAAACTAGCATAGCTCTAACATAAATTGACACAATGTAAACCAACAATTCTAAAGAATTATGCTTGTTACTAACCAAGAGCAAGAAGATATGAGGATCCAAGAGTGAAGAGGAGCCAAAAATGGAGATCAAGAAATCCACCAGCCGCAACAATGGAGGGAGAGAGCTCCTCACGCATTGTTCTGTACTGTTGGGCAGAGGAGGGAGGGAGGAGATCGAAGCTTTATACTGTACACAACATCACTGCCGGTTTCAGTCACGAACCGACAGTGAAACACCACATCACTGCCGTTTGGTGGCTTGAACCGGCAGTGATCACTGCCGGTTCAAGCCACCAACCGGCAGTGATGTAGTGTTTCACTGCCAGTTCAACCCCTGCCCCCAATAATTGGGGATCTGTCAGAGGAAGAACCGACAGTGAAGGGGCATCACTGCCGGCCCAAACAAAACCGGTAGTGATGGGCCGACAGTGATTGTCGTTTCTGTAGTAGTGTCAACTGGGACATATATAATTTCCACGGGAATTATTGTTAGGAATATTTAAGCACGTCCTGTCAGGGGAGTAGAGTATGTAAGCAGCACGAGTGAGATTCCCAGTACTCCACATGCCATGGTGCGTGCCAGGTTTGCATATATGTATGGTATCAGCACCACAAGGTCGGCCCATGAAATGCTGAGTTGTGCTCGGTATTATTCTGAATGCGTGCATCCCGGCACGAGAGCTAGAGAACATGCAGCTGCACCCTCCAGATCACACTGAACGTCGCCAACTACTAACAACCCTCTGCATGCCCTGTCCAGCATTCTAGACAACCTCCAGGTCTGTGTGTGTGTGTGTGCACAAATACATATATAGACGTGCTGGTGGTGCTCTACAGACTAGTGTGCATTTCACTTGCACCATTCTCAAGCTCGCTAGCTGCACCACCACCAGCAGCAGCTACGTTTTCGTCGGGCACGGCGAGCCAGTGAAATGGACGTCCGACGCGGTCCTCTGCATGCTAACGTCGAGGCAGTCGGCACAACCAAAATTTTAGACTTCTCCTGTGACCCGGGCTTCTCCTAATATTTTAGCATTCAAAGTTTCATATAAAATTTTCCTATCAATTGTCTCCTAATGTGGATTCACATACCGTATGGTTAGTGGTATTATTTTATTATTACTTAAAAACACTAAGAGAATTTTACTATTTTAGTATAGCGCGGCGATCAAGGTGATCCAAAATGTGTTCATCAGCAGCAAGTGGGAGAAGAAGTTCGCCAAAGCCATGGTGAAGATGGCCACCACCGAGGTCAATACCGCCGCCAACGGCAATGCAAGATTAGGAAGAACTGCCGCGTCGTCAACCAGCTACGTTATGATTATTGGCGGCACTAAGAAGCTACCGTGTGTCCTTTTCATCAGAGAAGCACATTGTCTCTCACTGCATTTTCATCTCAAGGGGTACTTTAATAAGTTAATCTATTTGGCTTGGAATTTGATATTTCACTACTTTTCAGAGTTCACATGTAAGCGCCTATCTCAAATTTATAGGGTGGGAGATGGGAATTGATTCTATAAATCACCATTCTATGTTTCTACTTAATTTGCAACTTATAACATGTGTTCTTCAAACTCGCTTTTCGATCTAAGATAGAAATACAACAAATAAGTATGTATCTCGTATATGAATAATAATATACAAATATATACCATATACAATTATATTAGATTAATTAATATATATCTAAATTATAATTATTAAAATAAATTTAATTCCAAGGATTCATACCGGGCCTAAGATGAATTCGCTGGTTTCGATGTGAATAGTAAAACTAAATACATTGCATTCGATTCTTTTTTTTTCTTTTCTTCACTTGGTCTAACATAATAGGTGAAATCATGTGAATTTATTTGAGAAAGTGCTTGATTAATATTTTGGTTTGCAAACTACAAAGTCAGTGGTGCACGCTCAAGAAACAAGCTTCACTTCACTCTTCACAGTTCAATCACAGTTGTGTTCAGGAAAAATGCGTGGGTATGCATGGGGGCATGGGGCTCAATCTGAGGCTCAAAACTTGCAGCTCAATCCGTAGAAAAATCAGTCACTGGGCCTCTTTTCTTAGTGCGGCCCATCTCATTGTGGAAACCAAAGTTGGCCCAATCTCTCGCCATTGAGACGCTTGACTTCGTGCTCGCCGGCGTCCATGGGCTCTTCGCCAGCCTCCAGCCTTTCAGGGCCGAGGAATGAAGTCGACCTCTGTTGCATGTGCACAAGACCCCACTTGAATGCCAGAAAAAAAAAATGAGTGGCACAACTACGACGGTACTCACAGGATGGTTGACTTGTTGTGATGTGCATGCAATTTATTTTCTTTTGCTCCGTCTGAAGAACGTTAGAGGCGTCTCGCAGTGGACTGAATTAACTTTTGTATTGTACTCCCTCCGTACCCAAATAAATATTATCGTTGGTGTCTATGTCATGTCATAAGTTTGATTCGATTTATAGAAAATACATATAATATTTGTATCTCTAAATAAATTTATTAGAAAACTAGATTCAAAAATATTTCAAATGATACTAATTATGTAGTATAAATATTAATATTTTTTAATATATTTTTAATTAAAAATGTTTTTTAGAAACATAAACGGAGGGAGTAGGTGAAACCGGCCGGCCGGAGAGTCACAGATAGAGGTTTGTAATAAGAGATATGATGTTAATTGCCATGCATGGTTACTGTAATTAGCTAGCTTGAATTATTAGACTTTTGTGTATAAGCTAGAATAATGAACAATTTTAAACAGACAGTAACCAGAGTAAGTTGGAGATTCTTCCCAGAGCTCGATTGCCAATAATGTTCGCAATAATAAAAAAAGAAACTCGATTGGAAAAAAAAAACTCATCCGTACGTGTATGGAGAAGAGCTTCATTTCTTCACGAAATTAAGGAGAACTAGTCAGTGGACACCATGCATACCTGATGTACCTATCAGTAATACATTACACGCCGTGATTTACGAAGAGGTGATAACTGACGATCGGTGCTAACGACTGTTTGTGTGTGTGTGTCAGCGGGAATTTTATCCCCAACTGAATTTTATTGCTCATATGCTGCCCTTGGGCATGCAGTAGATGATTACAGAGATTGAGAAATACTTACATTGTTTACGGTTTTAAACTTTGCCTTTTGCCATGCATGCATGCTTATTGTTTTACCTACAACAATAACCATATATCAAACCAAAGCATCAACAATATGTCATTTCATATGATTATTTTTTGGCCTAATGCATGGCATTGGCATTTGGCAATGCAAATTAAATCCACCGCATGCACCCGCAGAATGAAGCAGCGATTTGAATTGATTACGCGCGCGTTGAAGCATCAACTAATCGAACGCGCACCGCCGGGATTAGGCCTGCTGCTTTCCGCGATCAGCGCCAGGCAGTAGGTGTGTAGGTGGAGTCGTTTATCACCGACCGTTAGTTCATTATTCTCTGTCGAATTCTCAACAGTGGGCATTTGTTTCTCCATTCCACACTCAGAGAGTTCTTCTGAAAGTCTGTCTGTGACACTACACAGAGTCATCGACAAACAATCCTACTATATATCTACTGGCCAATGATGAGATGAGACCATTGCTCGTTTAAGCTGGTCGTCATCAATTGTCAACTGGCCAATTAGCCGGGCATAAGTCAACTGGTGATGAGCGAGCTCTGTTTATTTGTCTCCTACTGTACTCTACTGTATATATCATTGCAGCAGCTGGGCGCTGACATTGATCGATGAGCAGATGAACTCTCAACCGATCCCTAACGCACACATTCGTCTTCCAAGCAACCACCGTCGTCGTCGTACGTGTCTCTGCATATATGCTTTTGTACTTGTACCATTCATCCGAACGACGACTATAAATACACGTGCCAGCCAGCAGCTCTCCAGCATCACTTCTCCAGCACTACTAGTGCCACACTAGCTAGCTCTCCAGCAACCTCGATCTCACTGTTCGCACACTGCAGCAACGCAAAACACAGTACTCTAGCAAAGCAACGATGGCCACCAGCAGGCTTTCCGCTCTGACATCCCTTGCGTTGCTGTGTTCGGTGATGATTTCCTGCCACGCTGACGGCTACGGTTACGGTTACTACCCCAGCCCGACGCCGACGCCGAGCGGCGCCGTCCTGGCCGTTGGCTTCTACAGCTACGCTTGCCCCAACGCCGAAGCCATCGTGAGGGGCGTCGTCACGAAGGCGGTGCAGCAGAACCCTGGCATCGGGGCAGGCCTCATCCGAATGCTCTTCCACGACTGCTTCGTCCAGGTACGCGTACTATACATTGCACTGTGTTCGATCGTTCAGGTCCAGTGCACGTGTATGCCTTGCCTGACCGTGTGTGTGTGTGACCTCTTCATTGACTAGGGCTGCGACGCCTCCGTGCTCCTCGACCCAACCCCGGCGAACCCACAGCCAGAGAAGCTATCGCCGCCAAACTTCCCAAGCCTGCGGGGCTTCGAGGTGATCGACGCAGCCAAGTCCGCGCTCGAGGCGGCCTGCCCAGGCAAGGTCTCCTGCGCGGACGTGGTCGCCTTCGCGGGGCGCGACGCCAGCGCCGTGCTGAGCGGGGGCAGGGCGGACTTCGCGATGCCGTCGGGTCGCCGCGACGGCCGCGTGTCGCAGTCCAGCGAGGCGCTGCAGTTCCTCCCGCCGCCCTCCTTCAACCTCTCCCAGCTGATCTCCAGCTTCGCCGCCAAGGGGCTCGGCGTCGACGACCTCGTCGTGCTCTCCGGCGCGCACACCGTCGGCCGCTCCCACTGCTCCTCCTTCACCACCGTCGACCCCCGCCTCAACGCGTCCACGTCCGACATGAACCCCGCGCTGGCCGCGTCGCTGCGGCGGCAGTGCCCGGTCAACGCCACCGCCGTCGACAACACCGTGGTGCAGGACGTCGTGACGCCTGACGCGCTGGATGGCCAGTACTACAGGAATGTGCTGGCCCGGAACGTGCTCTTCACGTCGGACGCCGCGCTCCTTAGGTCCTCGCAGACCGCCGCGGCGGTGGTGCTCAACGCCTTCGTCCCGGGGCTGTGGGAGCACAAGTTTAAGGCGGCTATGGTCAAGATGGCCAGCATCGGGGTCAAGACCGGCGCCAACGGCGAGATCAGGACCGACTGCCGGGTCGTCAACTAGAACTACTAGTTGTGTTAATTTCTGGTCGGTGCCTGCTTTTTTTATTTTGCATATTTCTGTATTCTGTTTAATTAATGTTCTCCCTGTATAATGCATATTTTTGTATCTATTACCTTTGCTGCTCGATCCTTGTAATAGCAAGTAAAACTATTTCTTGTTGAATTGCAATTTTACCTTTTTTTACAGCATCGTCTCCAAATGTTTGTTTGGTAAAAAAAAAAGACTCCGAAAAGTTGTAATTTAGGCCATTACCAGTGATGAATCTGGTAATGTTATTTCAAGGGGGAAAAGACAACTAATCCATAAGTATGACAAGTTAATTATATATAAATTTCAATTTACATGTGGGCTAGACAACTCGAAATTTTGGCAGAGACTTGGACACTGATGTTATCAATCCGGCCAAAGAATTGAAGGTTACTTTGCTATGACTTCAGAAAAAATTACACAACCATGGGATCTGAGTATGGTTGCAAACGGCGCGGGCCGCGCCGCTAACCCGCTGGACAACCCGCACCGCAATCCCGCGTAAACCCGCGCCGCAATCCCACGAGATAGTCCAACGGCGCCACATCGTCCCATACATACAACGGTGCCTCAACGTTCGCAGACCTGGAACAGCTGGCTGCCCGCAACGTCCTCTACGCGGGCGCTACGCGGGCGGGCTGTCGCAAAACCCGCAAAAACAAGCGGCGTTACACGGGCCGCTACATTTGCCCGCAAACTCCCACGCGGCTACTGCGGACGTGCGGTGGGCTGACCGCCGCCGCGCCGTTTGCAACCGAAGACATGAGCGATGCAATTGATCGGTGATAGTTCAGTCTTATGGAAATTCGTGCGGGTTGATTTAGTGGGGAAAATTGAGAAAGAACAAGTTTTTTAAAAATTTATTTTCAAGTTAAATGATTACAACGGGAAAAACTAAGTACCTACGCTATTTGCCAGAGTCGTCTTGCTAGTTATGTACTGTACATGTTCACTTTACTATTTGGTAATAAACGATGTCTATCTGGCCCGACTTGCCTGATCAGACATTCGAGGTAGCTACTACTCCGTCCGTTTTAATTTATAATTCGTTTGACTTTTTTTACCATAACTTTGATCATTCATTTTATTCAAAAAATTTGTACAAACATAATTAAATTCAAATCATTCATGTAGACTATTTATTAAATAAGTAAGCTACACCAAAACAAATGATACTTTACATAAAAATTTGAATAAAACGAGAGGTTAAACTTAGAGTTGAAAAAGTCAAACGAACTATAATTTAAAACGGATTAAATATCTGCTATTCTGCTACACACAAACCACCGCCAACCTATGATTGCCGAGGATTATGCTCCACCGACCACCAACTTACTCTTGGTAAGCAGCGGTCTATTTTGTGTGTCAAAGTCTTGAGCATCAGGTTCAAACAAACTTATCTTGACAAACATCCGTAGAAACTAACCTTCCACACGACTTCCGACTTCCGCCAATCGGACGCCAACAACGTTGAAATGAATCGGATTAAATGGGTCACAAGTCAGCCCCTGAGCAGTTCCTCCCATGTTCTTGCTAAATTTCTCCTAAACAACTCAGACCACACTCATTTTATAGAGGAAAATTCATGGTCGGTCCTTCAACTTAGCAAGGGATATCATGTAGGGTCCTTTGCTCTTAAAATGCTATTTTTCAGGTATTATCCATGTCTAAACGAGTCCAAACCCGCTTTGGATGTTGACGTGGCACCCTAATTGTGTGCTGATGTGGCTCCTACGTGTGAGGTTCACATGTCAGGTTCACGTGATCGCTGGTGGTTCAAGTCACCAACCGATAGTGATATGGACTGTCACTATCGGTTTCTTAGGACCCTCAACCATTATTTTCTAATTTTGAAGCTAAGAACTGACAATGAATGGTTATTACCGTTAGTTTCATAGCAGTCGAGGGTGATGGACTGTATGTGAAAGTTGGATATGAGCATATATCCCATATACTCTAATTCAATTTTATCAATCCCAGACAATAGATTTTAAGGGAAAGAAGAATAGAGATTTAGTGGATATGATTCGTATCGTTAGTATATACTCCCTTTGTCCCATTTTTGAGTCGTTATAGCTGTGTTTTCACATGTCCCCATTCAAAGTATCGTGCATATATCATGCTGAGTTTCCATCCAAGTTTAAAGAATATTGCATGAATTTGAGTGAAGGCTAAAACGACCTCGAAATAGGGATAGAGGGAGTAAGTCTCTAAGGAATATTAGCAGAAGTCGACCTTGATTTGACCTTGTATAAGAAATTGCACACGGGCTGCTGAAAGCACGGTGGGTCTAAAATTTCCCAAATAAGTGGGCTGATTCGTGGCCCAGTACGGCCCAAAACATTGGATTCCTCCTTCCTCGCCTTCCTCGTATCCGCTCGCGAAAATAGCCAGAGCACATTTCCTCACCTCCCATGGCGATCCATCCCCGGATCACCGGCGGCCGCAGGCAGCCGCTGCCGCTACCCCTGAAGAGGGCCCTCCTGGCCGCTATCACTGTCGCGACGGCTCTCTCCATCCTGTGCATCCTGTCCTTCACGGACACGCTGACCTTCACGGACACACTGTCCTTCCTGGGGTTCCGGCCCCGCGACGTCGACAAGAGGGACGGCAACCGGAGGTATCTCTACTGGGGCAGCCGCGTCGACTGCCCCGGCAAGCACTGCGGCTCCTGCGCGGGCCTTGGGCACCAGGAGTCCAGCCTCCGCTGCGCCCTCGAGGAGGCCCTCTTCCTCGACAGGTGATTTGGTGCCGTCGCTTCGCCCCTCCTTCTTCTGTTCTCCCGCGTCGATTGAGGTCGCTAGGCGGCCCTTGGCGTCCAGAAATGGGTGCCCGGCTGTTCAAGATGGTCGTGTCGATTGAATTACAAATTGCTCGATCTTCTAGTAGGCGGTTAGAAGATAGGAAGCATCAAACCAGAAACCAGATTGAATGAAAACAGGGGCTCTGATGCGTTTCAAGTTATCGATTTCACCAATTCGTGTGCACTGTGGAATTATGCTAATGCGCAATGGCCCCCATTCTGCAGGGTGCTTGTCATGCCTGCAAAGATGTGCCTCAGTTCAGTGCACAATACAAAGGGGGTCCTCCAACCAAGCAATGCAACTTCACAACAAAGGTATTGCTTCTTAAGCACCAGACCTACATATGCACATTGTTTTTTGTCCAGTTTAAAAAGATCTTGCTGATACTTAAACTTCATATCTTCGTAGGTGGGAAACGGGTTCTTGTGCAATGGAATCTTTATATGATATCGACCTCATATCAAGAACTGTACCTGTTATTTTGGATAATCCACGATCGTGGTACGAGATAATATCAAGAAGTACAAAGCTCGGTGAGGATGGCTTGGTGGTGCATGTGCAAGGGGTTAACAGAGCTGAACTCAAACAAAATTCAAATTACTCTGGTGCTCTCCTCATAAACCGCACAGCAAGTCCTCTTGCTTGGTAAGGAATAAGGATACTTGTTCCCTGTGAGTCTATACCATGCTACCTGCACTCAAATAAATAGCTTAACTTTATAGTAACGGTTATTAATCATGTCTATCGTGTAATGCATAAAATTCAGGTATAGACTTTAATCATCATTACAGTTCAGGTTTATGGAGTGCAAGGACCGGACCAAGCGTAGTTCTGTGATGTTACCATACACTTTTCTGCCAACAATGGCAACAAGGAAACTGAGGGATGCAGCAAACAAGGTATATTGTTAAAAGATTGACTTACCATTTAGTTTTACAAATATTTGAAATGAAAGTGACCACCAACCCACGGGAAAATAAGCATTTTACCTGCACTGTCTTTCTTGTCTCAAAATCTTATTCTTGACATTTGTTCTGTTAATCTATCATTAGCTCTGGTGTGGAAATTTATCTGTTCTAGTGCCTGATGGAGAAAGTACTACCATCAGTAATTGAATGTACCCAATTACTAGAGTAGCATTTTGTCAGATTCCCACCTAGAAGCACTCATGTTTCCACATCCTGTTATGAACGTCTCTCTACTATTCTACACACTATTGTAGTATTTATATCATTTGAATGTAGCATGTTATGTGTCATGTGCAGCAGCTGGCCCCTGCCAGTCTGCCTGTTTAAACTTGCTAGCAAGCAGCGAATGATTACTTCATTCAGTATATTCTCATCTCTCATGCTTTCATGACATGCCATGTATGCCACATTTATTCTTAGAATAGGGTGCAGCATGCTATTACATCTGTGCATACAGGTCTGTGCATGGATGTTCAGGGAGAACTTAATATCTCCTGTGTATTCAATAATCTTTTTGTAACATTGACTTATTAAATACAGCATGCTATTCTATGCTTATAAATTTGTGTGCTCTCTTCAGATGAAAGAGATACTTGGTGACTATGATGCTATTCATGTGAGACGGGGTGACCTACTGAAGAATAGGAAAGATAGATTTGGTGTTGAGCGAAGTCTTCATCCTCATCTGGACAGAGATACTCGCCCCGAGTTTATCAAGAAAAGAATTGCAAAGTGGATTCGACCAGGTCGCACTCTTTTCATTGCCTCAAATGAAAGGACCCCAGGCTTCTTTTCATCTCTATCAGACAAGTAAGACTGACACCATGTACCTACTCTTTTTGCACCTGGCTTCTTTTCATCTCTGTCAAGTAATATTGGCACCATGCATGTACCTACTCTTCTTGCACCTGTATCCCATACATCAATGAAAATTTGAGGACGTCGCCCCAATGGTGTATATTTCAGGGTGTATCCATGACATGTATCCCCACAACCTACATATTTGTGAGATACCACACCTTGGATATATGTATTCCTGCTAAAAAAACATTAGGAGATGACGTCCCCTGGCTGTCTTAAGAGATGGAATGGAAATACCAGACCCTTTGGACACAACTTGTGAGCATCCTGGTTTGAACCTGGGAGAGCTGCCTCTCAACTACATGCTGTACCAAACTATGCTTTATTTCTCATATGTATTCCTGCTTGACCAATGCTTAATGATTTCTATTATTTCAGGAACTGTATTCCTAAATGATTGCCTAATTAATATATTTCAAATGTTTAAAATGTTCCATGAGTGATGGATGGTTTCATCTTTCCCAAGGAACTATCACCATGGACTGCTATTATAATAGTAGTATTTGCGTAGCAGTTAGCAATGCAGCATTATATATATTTGCATGTGCTCTCTTGAGACAAGCTATGACATTGTTGTTAGCACTAGGTCCTAGTGCCCAGGTGAGCAGCACCTGCTCTCCTTCCCTCTCCCTCTCCCCTGACCCAAGGTAGAAGATGAGCTTGAGCTCAAGCTACACACACACACTCAGTTTTCAGCGTTGGCTGAAACCTGGACACAGGAATGGTGGCAAGAGCTGCCTTTTCCATTGTATTGCATATGGATATATACAACCTACATGTACCAACTAAGGTACAAGACTTCCTACTCCTTACTCCTAGGGTACAAGGCTTAGATCAGCCATCTCTACTCTAGTACCAGCCCATACAACTGGTGTACTTCTACCAACTACAGTACTAGAAGAGGTACAAGCAATATGGCCTATTGCCAACTCTGTACCAGGAGCAGCACAGCTGACCGAGTGCCACTCTGCTGGAGTGTGGAGGAGTGAACAGCAGCAGATTACATCTTACAATTGTTTGTGTCTCTTATGGTGGCATGTTCTGCATGCAGGTACAGGTTAGCATATTCATCTAACTTCAGCAGCATATTGAATCCGATAATCGAGAACAACTATCAGCTGTTCATGGTGGAAAGGTTGATCATGCAAGGTGCGAGGACATTTGTGAAGACAATGAAAGAGTTCGATAAAGATCTTGCTCTCTGTGATGATCCAAAGAAGAATACCAAAGACTGGCAGGAACCAGTTTATACAGATGACTAACGGCAGTTGTTTTGTGTTCCTAGATACAGCTTAGGTCCAACTGTATCACTGATCTTAAAGGTTTCACAAAGATGACCAATTACTTACCATTTATGAAATGAACTATATATGGCATGACAGAAGGGGAACAGTAAAAGCGAATGTTGTCTGAAGTCTAAGCTTGAAATTTGATTGGATTCAGATATGACTGCTCTTGTACACACAATGTTCTTTTGTTCAGTTACGGTGTTCATTTAGTTTGTTTTTCTTCGTTTGTTTAAAACAAAAAAGATTACTGGGTGGTGGGAGACTGTTTGTTAACTTCTGTAGTGGACCAAACAGTTGTGTATGTATAGCATGTAACTGCCGTTGGAGCAAAGCTATCAACTGATGAGACACATTAATTCCTGCTCCTGTTGCTATATTGTACTTGCTTGTTTCAACAGCATCAGTTATACGAGCTCTATCATTCCTAAAAGTAGAATATTGAGCATCTTGCGTTGATTTTTCTTTTTTAAAAAAACACTTTATATGGTAATCTTTTTCCTTTGCTTGGGCCTAGTGATGTAGAGAAGTCATTCAGCAATATAGAAATTCGTGTAAAAGACTGCTATAAGCCGATAACCCATAAGCTATAGGATATTAGCAGGGAGTGCTTGTGAGTTGTGACTACTAGCAATGTACAGATATTACTGCAAGTTTAGTGAACCCTATGCTAGGCCCCCTCAGAGTTTTCATCACTGTAGCTGGAGAGACGCATCATGCATGAATATATACTGACACTTGATGAATCTCATTGCATATCCAGAGGTGATATAAATTGATCCCAAAAGCACCTTCGATAGTTTTTTGTCAATCAATCACCAAGCTAGAGAGCAATAAATCAATTAATCAATAATGCACACTCCATTTCATATCCCCATGCACGGCGAGCGAGGAAGAACTTGTTGAGATTTGATTTTTGAGAAGGTGGTGCAATGCAAGCCTCTGCAGCTAGCTTAGCTGACTAAAATCAAGGTTTTAAATCACCGGCTATGAAAATTTAGCGACAGGACTGTGGAACAGCTATAGCGGGCTATAGCCGGCTACATATAGTCCACTTAAAGCCATAGCTGATGTCCTAACAGCTATAACCGGCTATTTAAAACCTTGACTAAGGGTCTGTTTGGTATAGCTTATAACAGCTTCATAAAGCTGTTGTAAACTGTTTTTTTGTCAAACACCTGCTGTTTTTATTCCCCTCTCACAAAGATATAAAGTGGAGTGAAGCTGAAAATAGTAGCTTATCACAGCTCTCTCTCCTCTTTCTCTCTCATATTCATGCATAAAGTTGTTGGTGAAGCTGTTTTGCCAAACACTTTTTCCAAAATAGCTCAGCTTCATCTAAAGAGTTTGCTCATAAAACTATTTTCTAAAAAAAAAACAGCTTCACTAGTGAAGCAGAGCTATACCAAACGGGTCCTAAAATCCATCCATCCATGCATCCATCCATGCATGCAATCTTGTTAGTTTTACTCAGACAAGCAAATCAACACTTCATTAGCTCTTGCACATTAATTTCTCAGTACGCACGCACTCAAAAGAAATTACCAAAGCCTAGCTAGCGAGCTAGCGATCCAAACTACTCCTCTCTGATGATCTGATCTCTATATTTACACGAACGATCGAGAGCAATGCAAGCCGGCCGGCCGGCCGGCGGCTAGACGTCGCTGCTTCCCTGCTCATGGTCGTTGTCGTCTCCATCCTCCTGGTGCGCCCGCTTCTTCTTCTTGCCGCCCTGCAGGGCCACGCCGAACAGCTTCACCGTGCCGTCGTCATCCTCCGGCCGTCGCGGCGGGGAGGGGGAGTCCGCTGGGTCAAGCTCCATCAGCCTGCAGGAGGACGCGGTGCCGCCGACGGCGCTGGGAAGGGACGCGTGCGCCGCCGACGAGGGGCTGCTAGTCACCGGGGCCACGTGGTTCTGCAGGAAGTAGATGATGTCGTTGTAGAGCTTCTTCATGTGCGCCAGCT
The DNA here is from genome assembly GCA_022036555.1 of Microstegium vimineum. Classification (NCBI taxonomy): domain Eukaryota; kingdom Viridiplantae; phylum Streptophyta; class Magnoliopsida; order Poales; family Poaceae; genus Microstegium; species Microstegium vimineum. Next base: position 5,928,957 of record CM039141.1, read on the forward strand.
CCGACAGCAGCAGCGAGTTACGCCGTCGCAGCTGCCGGTTGTCCTCCGACAGCGCTGCCAGGAAGTCCCCGCCGGCGCCACTGCCGCCTTCACTATTGCCGCCGCCGCCGGCGTGAACACCGTGCGCGGTGGCGGCGGGCTCTTCTTGGAAGTGGTGGTACACGGGCTGCTGTGTCGGCGGCGGGGGCGGCGGGGAGAACGGGTTGAGGTGGTGGTGGTGGTGGTACGTCTGGTGGTGCGGTGGCAACGGCGTTGGCAACGGCTGCGATGACTTCCTCCGGTGGATCTCGGCGAGGAGGTGCTTGGCTCCCTTCCTGAAGTACTCGTTGGCGAACTCCCACCTATCTGCAACTATCTTCCTGAAGCCCTGCAACAAAAAACCACAGCAATAGCAAATTCGATCTTAAACCAAAGAAAAAAATCCAGCATTTTTATTTTCTAGCACAAGATAATAAGGAGAATCTATACTATCCATGCATGAGATGAGATGAGAGATCGACGACGACACTGTTGCACAACAGCACATTGCAATTGCAGCTACCATGCATGGCGGATGTACTACGTGCACATGCTACCTGCATCAAGGCATCAAGCTAGCTAGCAATGCAAAGAGAGAGACGTCTGGTACATCACCACCATGGACGATGCTCATCAGATCAGTGCTTCTGTATGCATGTGTCGTCGAGTACTGTATGTACTGCAGTGTAGTCAGCTCAGCTGTTATTAGTCATGTCATGTGATGTGTGGTGGTAAAATGCAAGTATAAAGGCAAGGGTATATACTGCTTGGCACAGAATACCATAGGGTATATATTTCTCTCTCTGTGTGTGTATTATTAGTTTTTGTTGTGCCAATCTTTTCCCAATGATTGGGAGTGAGACTAGCGCACAAAGGATGATTCATTCCATGTGTACGACGATGCGCTTATGTTTCATGAAACCTTGTAGTGTTTTCTATGCTATGCATATATACAAGCACATATCTGTACTTTGGATTTTCACAGCAGATACGTACATATATATATTACCAATAAAACATTAACAGGCGAGCTGGTGGCAAATAAATGGGGGAAAGCTCTAAAAGTTATTCGCATCAACAAGTCAATGGTTGTTGACAACAGATCAGATCAGGTCATCAGGAAGTATCTAGCCTGGCACAAAAAGAAGAAGGCAGTATAGTACTAGTACCCAAACAGTATCTATATATCTTTGGCACAAAACCAAACAAAAAAATTCTTTTGGACTATTTCGAAAAGGCTGTAAATTAAATAAACCTTGTAAATGTATCATTTTGAGTCATTGACTCGAAGCAACAAGCTACTAGTTGCAAATGAATTAAAGTCCCTTTCAACAAGTCAACAGCCAGAAAGCCGAAGAAAACAGTACTGCAGATGAAATGCAAAACCACACACAAATGTTTTCATGCATGCTGCTACATATCTGCCTGTCACAGGGAGGGGAGCATGAATGCAACCGATTGGCGCGCGAGTCGTTGGCAGGTCACACCAATGCCTGCGCCTTCCCATCGTGCTACCTAGCTGCCGTATATATTCATCACAGTGCAACCAAATCCGGTGAACCAAGACCAAGAAGAGATCGAGTACTACCCAAGAAAAAAAAAAGACACTTTTGCTTGCTTGCTAGCTTAGCTTGTCACAACATTGTAGCTAGCTAGGAAACAAACAAGAGCAGCAATGCAAACCGAGCTAGAGACGAGAAGAAGAAAAAAGGTCTGTCGATCTCCAGTCAACAAAACACAGCAAGGAATTGAAACCATGGATGCATTGCATGCCACTGACTGAAGATCATCGACCACAATGGCAATACATATAGCACTGCAATAATGCATACATCCACTGCTACGAATGAATGAACTTACATAGGTGTTGAGCTGCCTGACGAAGCTTGAGAAGTTGTTGTGCTTGAAGTAGTTTGGGAGGAGGTCGCGGGCGAACTCGGGCGGGCGCCACACGACGAAGGTGGTGTCGTCATCTCCCCAGGACACGATGTGGTCGGTGCAGGGGTCGTCCACCAGCTGGTACGTCTTGGTCAGGAACGGCGCCGGCACCGGCTTCGCGTGCGAGCTCTCCATCGACACCACCATCTCGCCGCACCGCTCCACAAGGAAAGCCATGGCCGGCCGCCGGCGGCCAAACTAAGGTCGAGCTAGCTTAGCGACGAGCTCTATATTTCTCTTCAGGAAAAGACCGATGGATCGATCCAGGACAAGTTAAGCCAAAGCAAGATGAAGAAGAAGAAGAAGAAGAAGACGAGGACAGTGGAGGGAAGAAGGCGAGCGAGAGCCCAGAGCTAGCACAGGTGGATGCAGGATCGGAGGAGCAAATATAAGCTAGTTGTAAACTATGGGAGCTGCAGCTGCAAGCAGGAAGAAGAGGAAGAAGAGAGAGAGGGGGGAGAGAGAGAAACTAAAGGCTGCCGCTCTTTAGCGCTATCTCCAGTCTCACTGTCTCGCACTCGCACACATAAACACATGAGCGCACACTCTACACACCCCACGAGCTCAGCTCAGCTCCTCCATCTTCCCTCTCCTTCAAATATTCTCTCTCGTGTGTGGGTCAGAGCTTCAGGCTTGCAGGCCACCACCACTGCCTGGACGACCTGGACCGCTGCCTGCCTCTCTCTTGCTTCTCTCCCTCACAGAGTCACAGGCCACTCTCTCTCTCTCTCATCATTATATATGCATATGCATATGCATGGATATCTGTGCAGGAGCAGTGCAGGGTGGTGTGGGTACTCCAGTAGTACTACTGCATCTACCGCTGCTCGATCGCTAGCTAGCTGTTGGAGAGAAGATCGATCAGAAGTCGCCACTCGCCAGCAGCTGAGAGAGTGTGAGAGAGAAGCTTTGCATTGCATTGCTTTTAGATATAGCTAGTTAGGTCGTTCTTTTGGCATTACCCTCTCGCTCGTGTCGCTCACCATACTTATTATAATTGCTGCCTAGGGCATACGTGTTGCTTGGAGGAGATCAAGTAGCAAGTGTGTGTACAGTGTATAATACTATTAAGCATTTGGTTATTTCAAATAGAGATGCCAAGACGTAAGGTGCAGTACGATCGACACCTTTGTCTCCGTTGGATCTTTTTTAGTCATAATATGATTTGAAAAAGATGAGACTGATTACGTACTCCTTTGTCCCAAATTAACTGTTGCTTTTGGTTTTCATGTCGCAAATTTAACCCGATTAATAAAAAATATGTATAATATTTATATCTCTGAATAAATTTATTAAAAACTAGATTTAAAGATCTTTCTAATGATGCTAATTATATACCATAAATATTAATATTTTTAGTATATATTTTGTCAGAGATATTTCTCGAGAAGCTGAAGCAACATGTATTTTAGGATGGGGAGAGTATGTATATTATCTATTTTTCCATGAAAAAAACCCTTCAACTATATAGGGTATGAATCCTTATACTAAAAACTATAGTATGGGTCTAGTTCTCAAAATCTTTGCTACGGGAAAAGTTCATTTTAAACCTCAACGACCACAACATTTCACTTTTAATTTTAGTTCAAAGTTAAAGATAAGTATTTCAGTAGATGCATAAAACTTAAGGAGCAACAATACTATTGATGTTTGATCATTCTAGGTCCTTTGAAAGAGATCAGATTTTTTTTTTTGAGGAATCCAGAGGAGCCGATGCCCCTGTAGCGCGATTAGATTAAAATAGGGGAGAAAGGTTAATGATTTAATATATGAATACCACATTCTTTTCAGAAAGGTCTTATTATACAACCTTCAACTAAGATATGAGCCTACTAGCAAGTTTGCAAATATTATCTATGTGAAAAGTTCATTTCTAATCATGAACAATTATTAATTCCTGCCCTAAATGATTTTTAAGACATATTCCACACTTACAATATAATTATTGAAAATATAAATCAATTTGGTATGTACTGAAATAAAGTTTAAATGACAATAGACGAGAGAGGTTTTAGCTTAATAGCAAAGTTGACAATATGTATTTTCAACCATGTTATGATTTGTTTTGGCTATATTATTCTATTAAAAATAGTGACATTTGGTAAAGACTAAAGTCAACTATTCCCAAGCACTTTTTTATCATAACACATCTATAAACGCATAGGAAATGTATACTTATATGAATCAATCAAGACAAATCTAGTTAGTCTGCTTCCAAACATTCAGTATCAATATTAATGAATAAAAATTTTATAGTAAAAACTGGGAATGGTTGATCTAAGATGGCCCAAAGACCTCACTTATTAGAATAAATGGTTTAGAATATTTGTAATCCATTTATGAATTTTGAAGTTCAAATACAAATTTAGCCATCCCATATTAAATTCAAACTAAGACTGTAAAGTGACGGGTTTTAATAGCTGAAGGTTGGAAAGTAAATGGTTTTATAGTTGAGGTTAGAAAACAAGACTTGGCAAATACTTAAGAGCTGTAAAAAAGTTTTCATGGTAAAACTTAAGAGTAAATTTTAGACATGCATTTACTTACTCAAAGGATAATATGGAAAACCCATGAATTCTTCAGATCCTTTGTGTCATAAGAATACCTATAAATGTTGAAAAATCAAGAAATTATACCTCCTCAAGAATAACTCATAAATTAGTATGTGGTGAAATTAAAACATGGTAGACACCCTTGACTAAGAAGCATTTATATATGTGCATGACATCTAGAGGTCCTCAAGGGAGTGGTTTTTATGATAAAATGTTCAAAATCATGTACTTTTATCTCTATCGATTGAATGGTCTGAATATTCATAGAGCACAATGCCAATTTGCTCATCTTTTTTTCCCAAGGATATGCATGTGATATTTTACACTAAAAAACGAAACAAGGTTATTACACGTACACCTTTGATAGATACACAAACAGAAGGATGCAATATATAATTAAACACACCATCTATATAATTAAACCCACCAATCCACCATCGATCTAGACATCAAATATAGCAATACCAACTCCAATATGCATGCATGGATGGGTCAGAGATAATGTTGACAGACAAATATATAGATACTACCCACATGTATATTGAAATTCTAGAACACCACACTATTCATCTCAAAAGAAAATAATAGTGTGGCAGTAGTAATATATAACTAGCAAGATAAAAGAATACAACTAGTATATATTTTTTACAATAATAATAATGCTAATTGAATTTGTTTACTTGCCATCAAACTAATTAACTACTCTCTCCACCCCAAATTATAAGACATTCCAAGAATTTTGGAGAGTCAAAGCATCTCAAGTTTGTCTGATAATTATAGACAAAAATTACAAAGATTTATGATATTAAATAGGCATACTATGAAAATAAAATTGATAAAGAATATATGATATTTAGTATGCATCATAAATGTTATTATATTTTTATATAAGTTTGGTCAACTTAGGATACTTTGACTCTTCAAGATTCTTGAGATGTCTTATAATTGGGATGAAGGGAGTAGAATCTAGCTAGTTAGTAAACATCCTTAGCTTCAACAGCGGCGTTGTTTGCAGTAGCGTTCGGCTGCCGTCCCGGCCGGCCGCTTGCAAGCTACTCCCTCCGTCCCAGAAAAAGAGTCGTCATGGGAATCGTGCGGGTCAAACTTTCTCAACTTTGATTAGAGTTTTAGAAAATGTGTACAACATTTATATGTCCAAATAAATTTATTATGAAAGTATATTCAAAGATCTACCTAATGATACTAAATATATGCTATAAATATTAATATTTTGTAAAATATAGTTGGTCAAAATTGAATTCTGTTGATTTTTTGGGAAGCAAGAATTTGGGACGGAGGGAGTAGGGAGTAGCTGCAGCTGGGCCCAAGCTTTGAGTACTAGAGACTTGAACAGGACTAGAGGAGCCGTTCAACACATGCATGTGCCACCAAAAGCGAGTCTCCGATCCATGGTCACACCAACATGCAGTCCCCGGCCGCTGAGCAGCGTCACGTAGGAGTACATACCTAACGTACGTCGCCGGCCGGGTCGACGACGACGGACGACGTACGGTAAGATGGATTTGACGTGACGTGCGTGATGGAACAGGAGAACACTTGGCAACGCAACGACCCGTGGTTGTCCGTCCGTGGATCATATCATCAGGCATGAACCAGTACTACTGGCAGCAGCAGCAGCAGGCACGGGCTAGATGATCGCGCATTTTTTCCCCTTTTTTTATTTTTAATAAAAAGGCATGCATGCAAGAAAAGGAGACGTGCATGGAATGGAAAAGAAAAGAAAAAGGACCCAGTGAGCGAGTCTGCCTGAGAGGGCCGGCGATGGAGATGGTCAGGTCAGAGCACGCCGGCCGGCCGCACGCAGCAGCAGCTAGCAGTGGCTGATCGAGCGAGGAATCCCTCCGCCGTCCCGTCCGTGCACGTACGCAGAGGGAGGTCGCTGGTGGGTAGAGGGCGCACTGCACTGCGCCGCACGGCCCGTATCCTCATGGTATTTAGTGACCAAATTGTTCTTCTCCCCACCTGCATCTGTATGCGCTAGCTGCTGCAGTGGTGCATGCTGCTGCAGTGCACACACACACACACACACACACATGCCTAGATAGCTCTCTCTCTCTCTCTCTCTTTGGGGTCGTCTGGGGTCTGGGCTGGGCTCTAGCTAGCTGCCTGTATCTGTGTGTGTGGTTGTAAACAACGAGAGATACTTTTGTTTCGTGCTGCTGCTGCCGGCCGCCTGCCTGCTTGCTGCTTGCAAGTTTCAAGGCCGCCCCGTGACTTCCATGGAACAGCAACACACCAGACCTGAGAGAGGCTGAGACCTCACACTGTCACACAGACACCTCTCTCTCTATCTCTCTCTGAGAGAGGCTGAGACCTCACACTGTCACACAGACCTCTCTCTCTCTCTCTCTCTGATGTAGAGAGAGATAGAGAGCAGCAGCAGTACAGGGAGTACAGTAGAGACTTGTAGTAGTAAATGGGGAGAGTTATGACCATCTATCTATCCAGAGTCAAGAAGGGTGCAATGCCAGCTAGGTAGGGGAGCCGGAGAGGAGGAGAGGGATCCACTTTTGAGGGGCAGTAGTGCATGCAATGCGATTGCAGCTGCATTTTTCTATGGCCCTTTCGGTCCTTCCTCCCAGCCTCACAGCACAGGCAGGCCTGCATGCTGCCCTGCTATAGCGCAGCTGCATCAATCTGCATGATGCATGGGTGTGTGTGATGGTGATGCAAGGGCCAGGCGCACAGCAATGCTGCTAGCTGCTTCCATTAATATCATATCAATGTGCAAGAAAACAAACATTCCTGATTCCTCTCATCCCCAACTTTTCAACCAGCATTGAACCAAACAAAACAAAGGTTTCTCTTTTTTTTTTCCTCCTCCTTCCTTGTTCCTTCTCTCTCTCTCTCCCTCCCTGGTCCCAGCATGCATGCATGTACATAGCATCATGGACTGATGAGAGTTGCACAGTCACTGCTAGCTAGCCAGCTCCGCCTAGTGAAACTGAGTGACTAGTTCAAAATCCACTAGAATCCTTGTAGAATAGTTAAGTACTCCATTTCCAAGAGGTACCTATTGAAAATCGTTTCAACAAATTTGTCCATTAAAAAGTTTTGAACTCGAAAGTTTTTCCAAGAGATGCCTGCTAAAAATTCTTTCAATCTCTCACCAAAACAGATAAGAAGTATATCACTGAAAATTACTACCCAGTCATATGGGTATATGAAGAGCGCAAATTCCTTTATACCCCACCCAATTAAAATTAGGGAAACTTCAAACTTCAAAGTTTGAAGAGACCTAGCTAGCTACCACCACTCTAGCTATCTTGCAAGTAAGGTCGCACAGAGCTCACAAGACTATTACTTAGCTGGATCCGTGTATGAACTGCTTATCTCCTCCGAAGAAATATATGATCCTTTCCTTCTTCGTCATGCATATGCCTTCAAACTCGAAAGATATCCATTCAAGCAAGCAAGCAGCAACGAAGAAACCACTGGAGTCAAATGCAAGATCCATTCTAGGCCCCCCCTGCCTGCCTGCAGGTGATCAATAGATACAGAGCTAGGTTTTGGCATGCAAGTACTCATCAGCTGCATGCCACAAGTATGCATCAATGCATGCAATTCAGGAGGCAGCTCGATCGCCAGCTTCTTCATCTGCATGGCCTATTTCAGTACAATTTGGTACACTGGCCCTGCTGCTTGCTTGTATAAAACCTAGTATATTGCATGTACTACCTCTCTAAAGCATGAACAAAATATAAATAAACAAAGTTTTCAAAAAAGAAAATAAACACAAAAAACAGAAGGAAGAACTCATGCATTACAAGAAACAACTACTCCTAGCTAGCGCAAGACAAGAGGCAAACTTTTAATTTCAAGCAGGGATCGGAGGAGAGGTACATGCTGAGGCAGGCAGGCATGTGTGTGACACAACTATTTGCTTCAGTGCAGTACAGTGTGGATTGGGTGTGGAGTTTGAATATTATGGAAGATTCTGTTCCACATATGACAAGGTTGCTTTAATCATATGTTTGTGGTAGACATATTGTGAGTACATCACATGACCTATCCCCATGCCCACATGTGGCCCAGTACTGCATCTGTGTTGCCAGGTCTAGATCTATCTTTGACTGGCGAAATATGCATAAAATAATAAGGGCACAAAGGAACACTGCCGCCTGCTGCTGGTGCCTGTTGGAGAGAGAGAGAGAGAGAGAGAGAGAGCATCTACATATATCACATACTAGTATATTACTTCCATATATGTGTACTATGCTTTATATTTGTGATAGATGTGGTGAGAGTGACTACTGGCTAGTATAGTGAGAGAGATCATGCAAAGAATGTTGTCATCTTCCTCTCTAGCTAGCTAGATCAGGCAGCGGGCGGGCCACATTATCTGATGACACACACCATGCCCAGATGCCGTTAAAAACCAGTTCTCTAGACATATATCGTGCCGCACAAATCACAACAAACGTTTCTCTCATCTCGAGATTCCTCTGAAATATCATCCATTCTTTATCATATCATTGCATGCATGCATGCATGAGAAAGATACTGCAGTGTTATTATATATCTATCATGTAATGTATGCACACAAACTGTTTGATGTGATACTGTTGTCTGTATGTTAAAGAACATATGTGTATTCGTGCAGTGAACTGACACTAGCCAGTTAGGGACATAATTGGGGTGATTAGGACAAGAGAGAGAGAAAGAAATATATAGAAATACTAACCGGAAGACGGCAGCACGCACTTTGCAAAAGATGAAGCTGTTTGTCTACTAGGAGTATATCAGAACATATAGGGAGATAGGGCAAGGCATTGCATAGAGGTCATGTGACGAGAAGAGAGAGACCAAAATGTGCATGTAAAAGCTTCTACCACCTCCCTAGGCTGCATAGAGAACGTACAGCTGCAATCTTGGACTTTAGCATGATTGCCACTCACATACTGCAACGCAATGTGGAGAGTTATAATTAGACAATTAGGTGTACTTGATTAAAGACAGAGATCTAGATGTTTATGCTAGTTGTTCCTACTTCATTCCTAGCCCCTTGATTTGCATCAGAGTTTGATGCATGGGGTAGTACTACGTCTAAAGCATACTCCTTAGGGTCCCAAAATAATTGTCGCTTTAGTTTCCACCATACCATAAATTTAACTAGATTTATATAAAATACATACAACATTTACATCTTCAAATAAATTTATTTTAAAAATAGATCTATAGTAATTGTGTATCATAAATAATATTAATATTTTTATATAAATTAGTCAAAATTATTTTTTGAAAAATGAGGATGGCAGTACTGCCATACGCATCCCAGCCATATACAATGCCTACCTAGGTCCAGAGGCCACAGCTAGCGCTTATTCAAAGTGAGAACATATATGTATGTATATTAATGTTTGTCCCCTGCGGCTTGTATGTACTGGTGCTAGCAGTACACACTACACGTTATGGAGAGGTCTAGAAGTAGAGATTGGTGTTTTGGATGGAAACAATGCAAGGACCAATGCAAATCTTTTGCTGTGGCTGCATTGCATGAAAGGTTGATTCTTCTTTCACCATCTCTATGCGCAAGAGAGCTTTTCTCGTGTAGGAAAACGGAAAAGGTGAAAAAGACACTCCAAAGATGGGGAGGTCGCTCGCCAGACAAAGGAAGCTTTTCAGAGAACATTTCCTTGGCTTTCCCAGAGAGAAAAGAGAGGGAAAGAATGGCTAGCTCTAGCTAGAGGGCGAGAAAGAGATAGGCGGACCGGCCGGGGTCAGAAGTCAGAGAGCATTAGGCAAAAAAAAAACTGGTTAAAGTCCGTGCACGCATAAAGGAGCTGTAAAAGATGTAAAATCACTACTGCGAGCTCTGGACTACTACTTTTCCAAACTTACACATGCGCACACATATATCTTCCTTCTTCCCTCGGCCCTCCTTTTTTTCATGCATGGTCTGTTCTTCGATCAAATTGAGATGACGATGTTTCCCAAGTCAATGCCCAGTTTGCACTGCAAACCTAGCTAAGGTTGTGTGTGTGTGGTACATAAGCTTAGACAGTCAGTGTAGTTGTTAGAGCGTCCGCAATGGTTAGCTATTTGGCTAGCTAAATGTGACATGGCAAGTAAAAAGTAGGAGAGAGAGTAGTCACTAGCTATAAGCAAATAGTCTATCTATTTCACGTAGCCCAATACTATGTGAGAGAAACATGTGGGTCCACTAGTATATATTAGTCTCTTTTATTGTCTCTCACCTCCACATCAACTCACCAAATAGCTAGTACTAGCTATTACTATTGCGGATGCGCCCCCCCCCCCCCCCCCCCGACGAAGCTTCAACTTGCTTAATTAATATATAATAACTTCCCTATATATATATATATATATATATATATATATATAGATAGATAACTTCTCTGGCATAGGTTAGGTGGCCAATTTGCAAGGTTGGCCTTAGAAGAAAATTAAATGCATGCAAAGTTCATTACGAACCAATAAGGCGTTGAGGGAAGTACCTTATATATCATGATTTATGAGCACTAGAACAACGTGCCTGCTTGTAGATGAACTAGGCATATCATCTTGCATTATTGTGCGGAAAAAACTTCTGCATCTTTTGTACATCGTCCCCAGCTAGCCGGCCTGCAGCATTAAGTTAAACCATACATATCCAACATCAAACACATCATATATACTAATAGGTTATTAGGACTAGCATCCCACTAGTTTCCATGACATTGCGTTGCCACAATGCAATATTACTTGTGTTATTTTAGCTGCAGGACTCCAAAATAAAATGGTATGATATACTATATATAGCTTCATATGTGTCTACGGCTCTACGCTCCTAAGCTCCAAGAACCAGCAGAAGATACATACAGTTTTACTTAGATATGATAGAGAAAGTAAAGTTGAATTAAATATATATGGACATTGTCCAACACGTAGGTCATTACCAAAGTACTTAAGTAGCATGATATCATTTCTCCCTCCGACCCCATATATATGCCATCCACCATCCATTTTCACACGGCTCTGAATAATAAGCTGCATATGCAGGGGGGACGCTGCTGCAGTGCAGTGATGCAGTGCAACGGCAGCGGCAGCTAGCTGGATGGTGCACGGGCGAGGTGGCTGCGGCTGGCTAGTAGAACAATCAAGCAGCCCATCTGCGCCATGCATGCATGCGACAGGGGTCCTAGCTCGTCAGTAACTGAGCATGCGCCTATCCTATGGGTGCTGCTGAGGGAACAGGACATGCGTGCACTGCCACACGTGAGTGCACGCCAGGGCTCACATCCGTGAAGCTTCCAAACTCTCTCTCTCTCTCTCTCTCTCTCTCTCTCCTCTCTCTCACACAAGTAAGTAGATTAATTAGCAAGCAGCAATGCATGTGGTACACACAGAGACAGTAGATCTTTCCTGACTTTTCTTGCAGAATCTAATCATGCCTGGCCTGGCAAATGCCATTGGCTATCCCCTCTTCCTTTTACCCTAGAGGAATTACAGTGTGCTAGCTGGTCAAAAAAGCTGGACACAATGCAAGGGTAAACTATACTGTATGGGAGACTAGTGTTGATTTTAGTTGCAAAAGGTATCAAAGTATGCATGCAGTACTACTGGTAGTGGTACCCTAGCTCCTATGCAGGCTCAGCTTTAAGGACACCGTACCTAAAGGCTAGCTACTACGCCTGCAGTCCCACTACCAGTCAAAGAAACATAGAGTCACACTCAACTCCCTGCCTGCTCCAACAAAACAAATTAGCATCCATGGAGTTTTGGATTTCATTGCTATAGTTTCTCTTTCTCATGAGAAGGAGAGGTCAAGACAAAAAGAAATGCCCGTGCATATGCATGTTTCAGGCTTGCTTCTACAGAATTGACGGCAAAAGCAAGTGCTAGCTATATACATGCATTATTCAGAGCCATTTTTGTTGAGACATCAATTTATTGATGAGGTCCACAGGATAAGCATGCATTCTGAAGGAATTATTCTCCATGAACAGGTTCATGTGTTATGTATCACAAATGGAAAGAAAATGAAGATGCTGCGGTCAGTGAGTATGCTATCTAGTACAGTGGGGGTGGTTCCAACACATAATGAGAGCCTTCAGCTGCTCTGAGATGCTTCAGGCTTTCCTGCTTACGTACACAAGTGGCCTGTACCACATTTCGCTGCTGCTGGTCCCCTTCAAAATTTACTGCGAACTGATGAACGCCTGTCTGGTCAATCAACAGCTAGTATTCTATGCATGGTTCTCAGTGTGAATGTGCTTTGTCTCCTTGAAGCATGGATAGATGCAATACCCACAAATGCATAGCGCTCTCTGATTTATCATGTGAGGCGGCATATAGATAGGTTACCCTAAGCTAATGAGTTTCTAATAGAAATGGTTTGCTTTTTTTGTGTGAACTAATATTTATGACAGGGTGAAAGCCAAAGCTAAAAGCTCCCCTCCCCCAACCCCCAAAAAAGATATATATAGACACACATAGAGATTGAATTGTTCAGATTTTATATAGCGCTGGAGTAATGTAACAGAAATAAATGAAGTGTGGTACAAAATATATGGATCGATATGATCCTCAGCTCAATGTAAAATTCTTATGTATGCACCTAAATAAACCTTAAAGTATATGTGCTAGGAATGAATGAAATGAAATGATTACTCATACATTTCTTCATTTTATTGCTGACTTGTTGCTTCAAGATCTGTGCAGTTTTTTTTAGGGAGCGATCATTATTTGCCATTAAACAAGCATAAAATCCCTTGCCGTTTCCATCTAATAAATAAGATAATCTAGCACAATAATTCCAACGGTGACATATTCGGAATATATAATTCCTGGTAATTAATTAAGATGGCACCCAAGGGAGCAATATAGGAAAAGCCAACATATGTTTAGCAGCAGAGACACAAACTTGGGATACTTCTGTGGTCTGTGGAAGCACAAACAGAGCGAATGAAGAGCCCGCCGGGAAGTGCGTGCGTGCAGCATATGCAGAGGGAATTAGCCAAGTGACGGAGGGAATGTTGCGAGCAATGATTGTCCCAGCAAGCTCCCTGTCTCGATCCATATGTCTCGCCAGATTCTGATGCAAAGATTTCAGATCTCCCACAGACGATAAAGCTAGCAGAGAGCCAGGAGCGAGCGAGAGAGAGGCCGATCGATGGCAGGGAAAAGGAGGAAAAGCTAAACGGGAAGGAATCATTAGAAGTCGCCGGCTTTCAAGGCCCTCGTGGGCCATGCCCATGCTCTCTCTGTCTCTCTCGGTTATGCCCAAAGCCCTCTAAAGATGAGGAGATTTCTAAAAGCCTGTAAAAACTACATGCTGTAACTTATCTACTAAAAGAATGTTGCTAGACATGGTAGAGAAAGATGGAGTCTGTCTTTATAGGGAAAAAGGAATGAGTGTGTGTAGTGCCTCCAGTATTGCTAGTTTGCTACACACTTTATTTAGTAGTAAGTAGTTGCCAGCAGGAATCCTAAGTAGAAGGATCGATCTAGCCAGTTTACAGTTACTTTGTGGTACAGTAAAAACTAAAAAGGTACAGTAAAAAGCTAGCAGAGAACGTATGTAATCTGAAAACACATCATGTGTATATATCATGATCTAGCTACTAGTATTCAAGTTGACTCAGATGAGACATGCATACCAACAGGCAACTCTGACATGTATGCCCCACTACCAGCCGTGCTAGCTCTACGGTCCAAGTGTATGTGTATGACTCAGATTTGTAGTATAGGGGGGTGAAAAAGGAAGACGTATGCGTACGTACCTGCTGCTACTCCGTAGGCCGTAGCAAGCACAAGCGTGCAGTGAAGTGCGTCGCTGGCGGATGAAATGAAACCAAGGGTAAAGCCAAACAGAGGCGGTAGATTCCTCGAGCTCTTCTTGGACTGAAGCGCGCGCGCGTCCATCAGCCTCGTCTGAACCGTTGAACGTGAGGTGAAGGCGAGGCGGTAAAGAACAAGGCAACAAACTACACCACACACCGGTAGCAGCTAGCCCAGCAGCCCGGCTGGCGGAGGAGGCGACGACCGGCAGCAGGAACCATCCCGTCCCGTCGTCGTCCTCGATCGTCCATCCGCCGAGAGACAGGCGCATGGCGCCGATCATGTGCGCAGCAGCCCGCTGCCGACAAGACGAGGAGGTAGCAGCCAGGCGCGTCCCCATGCCAAGCAAAAGGTTTTAATTTCAACGCAGCAGCTGGGCGGGCTCGTGTTGTGCTACCTGTTTCCTTTGCCGGAGCAGCTCTCTAGCCCATGATGGCGGTGCAGACGGATCAGCTCCATCGCTGGAATGGAAGTCATGCACTGTTGCCAGGCATCTCCTCCTCCAAGTGTAGTGGTTGCCTTTTGATTCTTCTTTGGATGCTCATGTGTCCTCCCTTCCTTCATCTATAGCTCCCATTCCCAGCCAACAGTTGTCTTGAATCTTCAGCTCCATGCATGCCTCACAACCTGTTATTAGGTGATGAGAAGAACAGTCAGGCAGATGTTTATTTCAGTTTTGCAGATTACAGCCCAGACACATGCATGTGTGCAGATAAAATCCCAAACAGTGAAACTGTTCGTCTGAAGTTTCTGATCAAGCAAGCACTGGCAACTGTGGATTCAGTTGGTAGAGACATCATTTGCTCCACTTCGAAGGCGATATCATTGCCTGTCATACGGTCCAGCCTGGGTTAACTGCACTGTTGTCAGAGGAAATGACTGGACTGCCACACTGATCGTCTGGCATCCTGGGAATGCGAGGATAACTGGCCAGTGATGTGATTTCCTCTGAACAAACGGTGAACAGTAAGGACTGGAGATATGAAAGAGCGAACCCAAGAGGAAGGATGACCCAATTGTAAACAGAAAACTTTCTAGGAAGATATATAAGCACACCACACAGCAAAGGACTGCAGGTAAGCAAAGAGAAGGAGCCAGACAGGGTGAAATGATTACAGCAATACTGTAAGGGAACTGGAAGACGAACACACCAAACTTAGAAATGCATAGGTGAATAATATCGTTACAGGATTCAATGGTGCACACAAAGATCATAGAATAGGAACACCTAAAGCTCCCAAGTGCTTCGTACAGGGGAAAACATCAGTACTAGCGTTCAGGAAAGCAAATATTACATTTGTTTCTTGGATTGGGGAAGCCTGGCACATGGTCTGATGAGGATCAAAAGATACTCATGAACTGAACAGAAACATATAATGACATTCAACATCCACACTGCTTTGTCCAGCTCATTAAATTCAGCGCCTGCCACCCCTTCTTTTACTCTTCCTCCGGCTGCCCTTGTCATCAGAATCACTGTCCGATGCAGACTCAGATTCAGAGGATGCTGATGATGTGCTGTTCCTCCGGTGCCTTCTCTTCTTCTGCCTCCTTCTGTGTTGCCGCTTCTTGTCCTCGGAGTCTGAGGAACTATAACTTGAACTGCTTCCAGAAGAGTATTCAGAGCCCGTTGACGATGATTCAGAGTCGGAGTCAAACACCGAACCACCACTACTGTTGCTATCTGAATCACTCGGTGATCGATGCTTCCTCTTACTCTTTCCCTTTTTTCTTTCGGCTTTCTCCTTCTTCTGCTTTTCTTTCATCAACTTCTGCTCCTCTTCCCTCTCCTTTATAATATCAGGGTTCTCAAAATGAAGAGAAACTGGTATGCTTTTCTTCAGCTTGGGATTTTTAAGCTGCTGCGTTCTTGAGGGCCTTGATATGTACACTCGCTCGTTTTTGCACTCATAGGTCCAGTGACTATGCTGGAAACACTTCTGGCATTGGGTATATGAGCCAACAGAAGAAGTTTCTGAAGCTTTTGTCTTCACAGTGCCCAGCTTCACAGCCTTCTCTGTACTCATAAGATACATCTGTCTCTTGGCTTCCTTCCTCTCCTGCCAACGGCTTGGTCCCTCTTCCTTCTGCCCATAGGCATTGACATTGCGAGCAGCAGCAGCCGCAGCTCGTTCAGCTTGAGCCCTGCTCAATCCCTTGGCCACTGATAACGTGGCTGCCTTTATCCTGTCCGCAGCAGCATGTGGCTTACCATCATTCCCGGACATCTTGATTCACCCAGAGAGAACAAGATTATTCCCAATCCGCAACTCTGCAAAGAAGTCAACTGTGCAGATCAGTAACGAACTAATGAGGTCGGTCCTATCTTCAGTAAAACGATGATAATAATAAAACAGGATCAATCTCAACTCAGCCAGAATTAGGACATATGCGCACACATTCAGACCCAACGTTTCACCCCTTTTACTACAACTCTATAAAGATAAATACAATACAAGGCACACATTTGGTCAGAGTATTTTGTATATTTATATTTATATATTTTGGTTTTCTCACACATATATGACATTAATATAACAAACTAATTGTATATAACTAGATAAAGAAAGTAACTTGCATAATCATATTGGTTCCGTATTTCAGTTTTTATGGAGTACAGAGGCAGTACATGACCATCAAAAGTTCTGTAAAGATTTCAAGTTCTCGCACACAAACACTAGTTTTTGTCTCCCATTGTTATTACTCACACAAACAATCCATTCATTGTTCTATCTAGATCTAATGGCTCAAATTAAAAACTGCCTGAGACAAGTCTTACAATTTCAACCTATGTTGCACGGATACGGATACGTGTATCGGTATCAGAAGGATACGGCGCATGCGTCAATTTTCTAAAAAAAACCCCGATACGCTGATACGTTTATTATTTAAAAAATGAAAAATGCACATTAAAATTTTAATAAACTGGTAACCATCAAACATTGCAATTAACTCAAGTTTTCCATTGGACAGTACTTGCAGCGCCACATGGCATTTCCTCCAGTTTTAGGCTTCTCCAGAATAGTTACATGATCCCAAAGTGGAGCCTAGATGGCTGTTGTGTTTGCGGCTGCAGATCCTACGCTACCACTAGCACTTGCAGCACTAGCACTGCTCGTATTTGGAGACGCCATCTACTGCATACAAGCAACAAGAACTCACTAAGTGCACTGCAGAAATAGAATAGATCGAGAATGGGAAGAGGAAGACCAAGTGGGGAGGAAAGCCTGGACCCTGGATCCAAGTTGCAGGGGCAGAAATTTGTTGCTGGCGTCTGGCGGCCGGCGAGCAGGGACGGATGCTAGTCGACCGCGAGCGGAGGCGGAGGAGGCGGTGTCACCGCGCGGGGAGGGGATGCGAGGCGCGTCCGTGCGGGAGTGCGGCCGTGCGGGCATCCCCAGACTAGGATGTTACTCGAGGGAAGAGGAGACGCCGGTGCACTACGCAACCCTAGGGTAAGATGGCGAGTCGGAGCGGGGAAGGAGAGGTGGAGCGAGTGTACTTACCAGCCGGAGCGCAGCGCAACGGAAGCCGCAAGGTCGCCGCCGTCGACTAGGGTTTGGCGGTGCGGGGGTCGGGGCCGAGACGGAGGCCGCCCGGTTCTGGTTTGATTTGAGAGCTGGTCTTCTGGAATCTGGAGGAGGGAGAGGACGAATCGGATTGGCGATTGACGGAGGCGGTCGCGCTCGCGACCGACCCGGTTGGATGGGTTGGGTTGGGCTGGGCTGCGGGCGGACATTCAGTTGAGCCGCGCCTGTCTTGGGCTCTTAGCCTTTTTGCCTTCTTTTTTTAAAATAGAAAAATGTTGATTTTCGAGTCTAATAAAAATTATTGTCATGCCATTGCGGCTTGCTTAAATGCTGTACGTACTTATTATTACCACTCTCAGTGATACAGGTAGGCCCCATGTGTCAGTGACACGGGTGGCAAACACTGGATTCGAATTTTCAGTGACAACTTTTCTTTGATTGGACGCATACACAACACAAATCCACGTTTCATCAAACTCGCAATGTGCCAATGTCATTAACAAAGATTCGATTCGTTTCCCCTTGCGAAACGCTGTGTCGTCTTTCAAAGTTCCTGTTTGATTGGAGGTCTAAAAACTTGCCTGGGTCAGGCAACGATTCTCAGGCGTAGGATTTTGATCGCCTAGGGCTGAGATGCTTGCCTGAATAAAAAGCTGCCTGCCAGAGAGCAACCAAACATGCCTTCGCGATGCCCGGAGTCCCATTATAAATTTTTCTCTCCTGACCCAGGCTTGTAAAATCAGAACCAAAACTCACGCTCTGACCTAAAAAAGTTTGCGTAAGAGATGATAATCCAGATCATCCAGATATTATTCACCAACTATTTGTTCCTGGCAGCTTCAGCAGTGCTAGATTCATGATTTTTGCCTAGGATCGACCGATCTTCTCCACCAGGCGTCTCTCGATCTCCATCCTCCTCTTCATCAGCACGGTGTACTTCTGGAGGAGCTCCCGGTCCTCCTCCTTGTCGCCGGTCGGGACTGCCAACTTCGAGCCAAGAGAGGTCTTCTCCAGGTTGCCTTGGTATAGGCACGGGATGGGGACGAAGCTGCCTTGGGCGTTGCACAGCCACCCGTGGGCAGCTCTCAGCGCCGCGCCCAATGAAGCCGAATCTGGTCCATGGACAGCGTCAGTTCAGCGGCCATGAATATGGCTTATGGCTGGTGCCATCGGTTTTGTGTCAGGCCAACCAGGTTCGTTCAGGGAAAAGGAGATTTGAGCGATTACCAGGTCTCTGGACTGTGAAGACAGGGCAGCCGAAGATCTGGGCGATTGACTTGAGGATGCTTTTGTTGGAGGATGCCCCACCGGTTGCTATGATCCGCTTCGGAGGGTTCGGCATGCCAAACCTCTCGGCGTGGCCTCGCATTGACAGCATTTGACCCTCAATGACGGCACGAACCTACAGGCAGGCAGGCAACGATGTTGATGACAAGCATGGCAATTTGCTGGCCAAAATACCATATAAGTTGATGAACATTTCTTTTTTGCAAACCTCGGAGGGTGGGTCAAATTCTTCCACTTCACGCTCCAACAGAGTGTCTGATGTGACGTCATTGAAGTTTTCGACAACATACCGATGGAAACCCACTGCATGAAAAAAATTTGTCAGTTTCTGAATTTTAGAATATACAAGACCGAAAAACACTGACATCATAATATTTCCTGAGTTTTTTAGAATAAAAGAGGGAAAAACGCTGCAATGATAATACATCAATACCTGGAAGTGGTGGAAGGATTTCATGGTCTTTGTAGTAGAATCCTAACTTTCCCCCTACATGCATAGGGAAGTAACCAATTAAATAGTAAAATTACAGCATGTCAAAATAAAATAAGCAGCCATATTCAAATATAACTTAACACTATAACACTACAAGCATGACATTCAAATTTCTCATGTCATCCCATAAAAGTAGTTTATCTCTGATAGGTAGTATTAGAACTCGGGTAGTATTAGAACTCTAAAGGAAACTTGATAAAAAAAGCAGTACAATTGAGCAAAATGACCATTCTCAACTTCTGTAAAATCTAACCATTTAGAGGGGGTGTTTTCTCCAGATAGCTGTTAAAAACATCCCATGACTTTTCTGCACGCCTATTTCGCACATCTGAAACACAAATATAAGTATGATTCAGTAATGTAATAATGGCATAATGGCATATTGTTCGAAAAAAGACATAATGGCATGGACACTTCTAGGACAATTAAAAAGTAAACAAACATACCTTCTCTGGTCAAGGAGCCATTTTTGTAGCATAGCATCACCATACAACCATCAGGTTCAACGGGGTTGGGGAAAACATGGCCTTCAAGGCTTGGTTTAGCTTCTGCAGTTATCCCGAATACCTACAATACAATTAGGAGATGAATGACGTTCAACCATTAGGTTTAGCTTCTGCAGTTATCCCATGGAAATCAACCAAATCAGCATTGAGCACATCTTCCAACTTACTGTATCGCTAGTACCAAGGCTAATGGCAAGATCACCAGGAGTATTCAGAGTTAAACCTAGCCAAAATCTCATAGATGTTAATGTAAGAAACCATGAAACTGTTTTCACACCAATTTTCTGCAGCTACATATAGAAGATCACAAATGTCAGCTCCTTATTTGAAAAGCACTAGTCAAACCCACCTGCAAGGCTATTAGGATTGTCTCCAGACCACTGAATGACCAAACAGTTCTTATCAAACTGAAACCTGAAAATACACAATGTCTTCTTTAAGTCATTACAAAATTTTAGTGCAAATAATATTTATGGCTCTGTATTTTTGTTATTAAGCTAGCTTGCCGATTCACACTATTTTTTTTTCCATAATGTTCAGGAACTTCTTTTAAATCCGGTGATCATAATGAAAGGAATGATCCATAATGTTCAGGAACTTCTTTTAAATCCAGTGATCATAATGAAAGGAACGATGGGTGGAAATTTTTTATGATGTGAACCTAGAGACTTCATCTGAATCCAAAAATTGTAACAAGAGAAATTGTGAACAATTGAACATAATTTTGAGATGTTCAGACTCCAGGTTCACCCGGATCCAATAATTACAGCGAAAAGCTTTCACCCTGAATTTATGCATTAACAGTTTTACAATCAGAGCTTGTTTGCTAGTTAACAGAAACATACTGCCTGAACCATATATTATTATGATTGGCTGCTCAATAATACCTGAGCAGTCATGCAAATGGTAATTTCTAGTTGCGAATAAAAGAGAAGATAAGTACATGGCAAAGGTGATTCTGAATATATGGTTGCAAACAAACCAAATACACTACAAGTTGGCCTGAGAGTACATTTAGCACTGGCCCAATGTATAACCAAACAAAACTTACCTTTCTACAAAATAAGGAGCGATTCGGCCAGCAGCTGAATACGCGGGTGCTAGATTTCCAAGCTTTGCTTCAAGTTCAGGAGCAGTTGCCTAGAGAAAGGGCACAGTTTTGGTATTTTAGTCCATGAAATATTCTTACATAAAAGCCTACGGTTTTATGTTTTAGACTTTAATTCATTCAACAAATCTTTAATGTACTACAAAATGAGCTAGCAAGTACAAACCTCTAAAACAGACTTTGACCAGGTCCTTTCGTTTATATCCATCAAGTTCATCCCCGCACCATCAGTTTCATCAATACTTACATAGCTTCCAACAAGGATAGATGCCATGAACGAGCTCACCAAAGATATTCTCTCGGTATCTTCATAAACATCAGGCTCTGTCTGATAGATCTTCCTTATCTGGGGGCCAGTGAATCTTTCATAGGCACGAGATCCTGTCAGTTTTGCTAACTCCAGTGCACCTCCAACTGCATTCTCTATTTCTCTACATTGTTTAGTTGTGCTACTATCCATCCATATTGGCGAGTTCATTGTAGAAAATGCATTCTTGAGCTGTGATAACAAGCTCTTACTAGCATCCAAGGAGGACAACATAGCATGGCTGCCCTTCTTCCAATAAACACTCCCATGTTGCTGCCCACTCCCTGAGACAGCCACTACCTTACCAAAGTTGATCTTTCGTTTTAGCTTCTCAAGCAGCACTTCCAGAGCTTCCACCCACATAATGGTCGGCGAAAAAATGTGACCATCATCTGCGGGGTCTCTGTGCACCCCACCTTCAGTTTTGTAGTGTGGCAATTCAGAGTCAAAATTAACAATTTCAGAAGCTACAATCGTTAACTCATTGTTGAGTACCGTAGCTTTCAGCGATCTGTAACAGGAGAATGACAGTATTAGGTCCAAGTTTAATGGTAGCCCCACAAATTTAGTATGATAACAAAATGAAAAAAAAACAGGAAGGGAATATGTGAAGCAAATGGTGCTGCGATCATGGTTATCAACTTACTGGTATGCAGAATACAGAACAAAGAAACCATATTTGGGCTAGGTAAAAATCTTGAAAGAGATGAAATTAAGAAGAATGACATCCAAGGTGTTTCTTTTTCATACATCTAGTAAAGAACTTTGATTTCTCAGCCCAATGTAGAGAAATTTTATGACACTGCCCCGTTACATTAGACTTGCACATACTACTTCCTATCGGTACTTCTGTAACTTTTTCATTTCCCTTCCCCTTTTACAAGTAGACAAAGTTCCAACCTTTATTCATCTACTGCACCATGTCCATCTCTAGAACAATGAACGCTTGACACAGGCCATAGTTTTACAATAAGCCACACCGAGACGGCGAGACCACACGAAAAATAAGAT
Organism: Microstegium vimineum; assembly: GCA_022036555.1. Classification (NCBI taxonomy): domain Eukaryota; kingdom Viridiplantae; phylum Streptophyta; class Magnoliopsida; order Poales; family Poaceae; genus Microstegium; species Microstegium vimineum. Next base: position 5,951,511 of record CM039141.1, read on the forward strand.
CCAGTAACCATTGTAACTGATAGAGAGAGAGAGGAAAGGAGAGAGAAGGAACGAGACTTACTGAGTGGAACTGTCCAATCCAAGAAAGAGCGAGCCCTCCGGGAGAGAGCCTCGCCCCGACATGGCCGCCGCCTGTTTCACCACCGGCAAGATTCGCTCCAAGTGGGACGGGACTACGGGCAAGGCGAGTTCGACGCGGAGAGGGAGAGTGGGGGCGACGATGACGACGACCAACGAGTGCGCTACGGATCAAACGGAGCCGGGAGAGATATATGGAACGCGGGCGGCGATCCGAAGACGAGGAGTGGACTGGGGACCGTCAAATCCGGGGCTTCCGTCGGATAAGGATGTTTGTTATCGATTATTGGTACTGCGAGGATAATCATTGGTTGCATTTTGTATGGGATGAGGACGAAAGATCGACTGTGTTCTGCTGCCTGGGCAGTTGGAATTAATCCTGCCGACTGTCGTTCCCATATCTTATCCATCCGGGCCAACGCCACTTTTTTCTCGCTTCTCGTGCCAAAGCACGCCCGGTTCGATTTCCTGAAAATGTAAAAGTGTGTGTATCGGACGAACAAGACCCAACTTCTTCCGTCTAAAATGCAAGAGTTCGAGTCAGTTGGAAGAAAAAGTAAGGAAGTTTTCAGGATAAAATCCGAGCAAAAAAAAAAACACCACGGCGCAATGAACACAAAGCATGGATCCTTTTACAACAATACGGCCATATTAATCCACCAGATGACCAAGAACAGGTGCAATCAACTAGCGCCGGGGTACTGACCACCACGTTTGGGCGGACGGTCCTGGCCGGGTTGGGTCTTCCCAGCGCCGGCCATTGCTAGCGTGCTGGACGAGCGGGGCGTGCAAGATAGCCGGCGTGCCCCTGCTCCTGCCCTGCAGTGCGGGTAAACCTAGATCCATTGTTCTCAGACCGAAGATAGTTTCTTTTTTTCTCGAACACGATTTCACGTATCTTTTATATTCAGAAGAAAGCGCCGAGATCGGAGAGAGAGTGGCCACATACGACACGACACAAATAGCAACGAGAACGATTACAAAAGCAAGAAACAGAAGACCTCCCCGCCAACCCAAACAACACGAACTCAATGGCCGAGACACAGGTGCCGCCAAGCGCGACATTGGTGGTCGGAGCGAAGACCAGAACTACGGTGCAAGCACAGAGTGTCAACATCCGAGCTCGAGCCAGAGCGAAGGCGGAGCGAAGCTCACGCAACAAAGAAGGCACTACCCTAGTGCCAAGAACGCGTCGACGACGCCTTAGAAAACATGGAAGCTCGAGGGCGAATGGGGACGCGTGAGCTCGTGGCGGCCTCAACGGAGCCTTCACGAAGTAGATGATGCTCTCAGACGCCAACTGCGTTGAGATAACCGGCCGAAACTTTCGTTCCCGAGCCCCGATATTCACCGCAGACGAACGGAAAGACGACGACGCCTTCAGGAAGGTGATGACGCGATTCGCCACCGTTGTCGCTCCCGAGCGGAAGCCCAGGGAGATTTGGTTTTCACCCTTGCCGTCGCCAAGCACCATCCATCAACCCATGGTCTGGTGGGGAGGATAGGCGTCGCGGCGGTGCGGCCCGTCCATCAACCCACCACCACCGGTGGGGAGGACAGGCGCCGATTGAAGTGCCAGCGGCGTCGCCCCGCGCTGGCGAGCCAAGGGGAGGGGCCGCCCGCCCTCCCCCGGCCCCGGTCGAGGTCACCCTGACCTCGAGGCCGGGCTGGAGCAGCACGCCGGAGACGAAGCCGGTGAGGGAGGGGCTGCCGGAGAGGAAGAGGAGCCGGCCGCCCGCCAACCCTAGCCGCCCGCCGCCACTCGACGGCCAGCGCGGCCGATCCGGTCACGTGAGGCCCGAATCAGGTCGTCGGGGGACCGGATCTGCCCTCCGCCGGCCGGCGGCCGCCGCTGCCAGAGAGGAGAGGAGAGGTGGGGGCGGGGAGGGAGGAGAGAAGGACAGGGGTGCGCTGAGACGAGAGAGGGGGTGGGGAGGCGCTTTGTTGGGCCCTCCCCGCTGGCCGCCGCCGGCGGCGGCGGCCCCGCCAGCTGCAAGGAAGGGAGGGAGAGGCGGCGACGGGAGCGCCCTCGAGTCGCCCCCCACAGAAGATAGTTTCTTCTCTTTTCTGTCTTATCTTTTTCGCTTAGAAAAAAGTGCTATTCCACGTAGAAAAAGTACTAACATGGATTGCTATGAGCTGGCGGATCCAGAATGGGCTCCGCCCCGGGCTGCAGGGCGACGACATGTTGAGCTTTCTCCTCCTCGGGGTGGGCTAATGGGCTGATAGACCTTTTATATCATTTTTATGAAGCAATTTTCTACTGTTTATGGGTCTCGCCCCAGGCTGCAGCCCGGACAGCACGGGGCCTAGCTAAATCCGCCCCTGATTGAGGATCCCTTACTTGGGTCAAAGCTCTTGCCGACGCCTTGCTTCGGGCCTACGGCGATGGTACAGTTTATGCTACTGTTTTTAGGTGTCGTCAAAGTTTCTTTTCGTTGCGCGGGTCGTTAGAGGTAGCTCTAGCCTCTAGGAGTCCTTCTCGTGCTCGCTGTTAGTGCATGGGTCATTGGGAGCGACTCTAGGATAAGTGTTTTTTTGTGTGGTCTTCATTCAATGTTGTTGGCGTGTCATCTTTTTTATGATGGTTTCATGGCAGCACTTCTGTCAATGTCTCGTCTCTCTCATCGGAGTTGATCCTAGTTATATTATGCTTAGTGTGTTTCGGCTCCTTCCATTTGATCTTTCCGGTTCATATATTTGATGTTGTCAATGTCATCTGGTTCTTCGTACGCTCTTACTGGCGTATGCTTTGCCATCAATTCTGCTTAGCTGGATACTTTGTCGCTAATGTCGCTCCACTCTTTGTAGATACTTTGTTGCGTGGTCTCTAGCGGATGCTTTGCTGCTGTGTTGCTTGGATTGCTATGGCACATGCTCTGTTTGTCGATGTTGCTTCGGTCTCCATTCTCTAGGAGATGCTGTTGTGAGTGTGATGTCCCCTTTACTTGCAGATACTTTGTCGCTTCAGTCGTCTCTGACAAATACTTTGCCACCATTCTTGCTACATTCTAGGTGGATACTTTGGCATCATAGCTTCATCACCTACATTGGCAATCATTAGGCTGATGAATTTTCGTTTGCAGGCCTCCTTAGCTAGGGCTGTAAGGCAGAGGCTCTTTTTTTCCTTTCTTTTTCTCTCTTCTTGTTTTGGTTTGGTTGCTCGTGCAAGTGTGGAGTTAGAGTTCCCTCTTTTCTCAGCACGAGTATGTGAATATTGTACTCCCTCCATCCCAAATTGTAAGTCATTCAAAGTTTATAAAATTTGACTAAATTTATATAATACGATAATAACATATTTGATACCAACTAAGTATCATTAGATTCTTTATTAATTATATTTTCATACTATACTTATTTGATGTCATAAATATTTATATTTCTTTTTATAAACTTTAGTTAAACTTAAAATTCTTTGACTCTTCAAGATTCTTGGAATGACTTACAATTTGGAATGGAGGGAGTAACTGATTACACTTTTTTCTGCTTAAATTTAAAAAAGGTTTCACAATGACACACTCATTTTTTTTTAAAAATGCTTAATTAAATACGTGTCACAAGGACACGCTGTTTTTTTTTTTTAAAAAAACGCGTAGCATATATGACTTGCAAAGGGAAGAAAGCGTTGGATGAGTTGTTCTATTTTTGGACGTGCGATGCCACATGGATGGTCTAGATCAAGCGCTCCTGCTGATCCGGTGACTCCTGATTCCTTCCTGAATAGCACGCGCCCTTCCTCTTTTCCCTCACGAAACAGCCGCCGCCGCCACCGCCACCGCCGCCAGCTAAGGTCTCCAGCCCCGCCCGTGCTCGCCGGCGCCGCCGACCTCATCCTTCCTCGTCCCAACGCCGCCTCCTACAGCTCCCGGATCACACTACTCCACATCCTTAGCTCTCCATCGAGCTCAGTCGGTAGCTTTTCTCGCGGGCGCCTGAGCTCTCGACCTGTTCCCCCCTCCTCTCCTCACATACCGCGCCGCCGGTCTCCCTCCCGCGCTTCCTCATCTCTGCTCTCAGCCTTTGAGCCTGATAAAACCGGAATACCCAGCCGTGCATGACTGCATTGGTTCGGCTCGCCGGAAGAGCAGCTTCGTGGAGCAGGTGAGTCGTCCTCGGTCCACCCAGATGCCGTTCCCAACCCAGAAGACGTGCGCGTAATAATCGAATCGTTTGGGGTGACGGTGCTTGCAATCTCTGCTGCAGGGTAGGCAAAGCGGCGGCGGCGGCGGCGCCGCCTTCTCCTCTCGGCCTGTTTGCGCAGCGCCGGAGGGCGTTCCAGGGCGTGAAAATGGAGACGGCGGGCAGCAAGGGCGGCCGTGGTGCTCTGGTGGTCCTGGAAGGCCTGGACAGGAGCGGGAAATCGTCGCAGTGTGCCCGGCTGCTGTCCTTCCTCAAAGGCAAAGGCTACGATGCCGAAGGATGGAGGTTCCCTGACAGGGCCACCAGTGTCGGGCAGATGATCTCTGCTTACCTCGCGAACGAGTCGCAGCTTGATGATAGAACGATTCATCTTCTCTTCAGCGCCAATCGCTGGGAGAAAAGGTAGCTGTGCTCTTCTCACCACGTAACTTAACTAGTTTCTCGATCAGCGGCTTTCTTAGCAGATTCGAGATGGCTATAACTATGAAGAGATCTGTTAATTTGGATTGTCACTGCCAGAGCTTTGATGAAAAGCAAGCTACTCAGTGGAACTACTCTCGTTGTAGACCGATATTCTTATTCAGGAGTGGCGTTTTCAGCTGCTAAGGGGCTTGACATTGACTGGTGCAAGGTGAGCTGTGTGCCATTCGGATGAATAACGAACCTTCTCTTTTTCATGTCAATAGCTACAAGCTGAGAAGTGGTGCCTGGTTATCCCCTTTTTTTCAGGCTCCAGAAAATGGACTTATTGCTCCAGATCTTGTAATATATCTTGATGTACAGCCAGAGGTACTCTATTTATACACACTTAGCCTATGGTGTTCCAACATGACATTTGTTTTAGTTTTCTTTCTATGTTTGTTATGCTTATGGTCTGCTTGATGCGTTTGACTTCTGTTCCATTGCTTACACATTTTAGGTGACGATAGCCACTGTTTGGCCTTAACCCAATTAATATGGTCTGACATTAATTTTTGTTTTGGGACACTAAAAATGATGCACTTTAACTCTAAAGTGTTTATCGTAAGGCAGGAAGTGAAGAATACATTTTGTTCAACAAATTTCTTTGCCCACACATCTATAGTGCTAAATGATGTCTGTGATGTTAAGTTGCTGTTTCATGTTGCCTGTCACCTAGCCCACGCTCACCTCAATAGTATACATGGATTATCCTCCTGCTTCATAATGGTCAATGCGAATCTATTGTTACAGAAAGCAGCTGAAAGAGGAGGCTATGGGGGTGAGCGGTATGAAAAGATAGAGTTCCAAAAGAAAGTTGCAGAGCATTACCATTCACTCCGTGATTCTACATGGAAGGTAACTCAGTTTCTGCAAGAACTACCAAGATGAGGTCCTTGTATTTGCTTTGCCTCTTGTGCCAATGACTCGGGTCTGGTATGTGTGCCAATTCAAGGGTCTGGAATTGCAAGTGAAACATATCTAATACTACCTATATTGTTCAGTTTGCAGTGATATTCGTGATATTTCAGAGCTATAAAATTTTTGTTCCCAAAACAGAAGCTCGTAGCAGAGAAGAAATCCATGTCGTGTGCGTTACTTGATTATTTATTGTGTGCAAGCTTGAAATCTGTTGTGTGTTTAGTACTTGTGATTTTTTTTTTCGAGTTTTTGATAGTGCTCCAGACCACAGATGTGCTTCTTTTGTTACTGAATCTGAATGACAACTCTTTTTTGTTTCTGATGAAGGTGGTCGATGGTTCCCTTCCCATGGAGTCTGTTGAAGAAAAACTGAGAGATTTAGCTACGAGCTGCATTCAGGAGTGCCAAGGGAACCCACTTACCAATCTGGCCTGGTGAAGTGCGCGCAGTCGCACAAAGTAACGGCGCTCACAGGCTAATACATCGTCGTCTTTGTGTGATCTACCGTGGTCGGGATGGAATTAGGCATCTGGAAGGACTTGCCTTGCCATTTGCTCTATCAGTATCCCTTGCGCAATATATTTATAATTTCAACGTGTGTTAAGAAGTTTCATAGTTTTTTCTTTCTTCTTCCTGAAGTTAGTCTGTCTGTCTGCCAGTGTCTTGATTTTGTGTAACGTGAAACATGTGATGAGACTACAAAACACTTAAATTTCCATGTTTCATGTATCTGCAAATGCTGCTGGGGTGAACAGAAAAGGGACAAAACAGTAGCGCTTGAAATTTGGACTTCCCAAGCAAATGGATTCAGAGGGAAGACTTTATCTCCTAGGTTATTGGTCAATCAGGAAGCGTAGACGTCCATGCTACTCATGTATCTTTAAATGCTGCCTGTGTCAACAAACAATGGCAAAGGCATGAAAAACAGTAACACTTGACATTTGGACTTTCCAAACAAATGAATTCAAAGAAAAAAACTTTACTTCCCAGGCTATTTCTCAATCAGGAGCATACACGTCCATGCTATTCAAGTATCTGCAGATATGCTACTGGGGTAAACCAACAAACATTGGAAAAGGCATGAAAAGCAGTAGCACTAGAAATTTTGACGTTCCAAGCAAATGAATTCAGATCAAAATTTTACTTCACAGGTACAGTAGTTCTCAATCAGGAAACGTACACGTCCATGCTGAAACTCGATAAAACTAGTGGGTTCTTTTCAGTCGCATACTTGGGCCTGGGCTCGGGTTGACGGGGGTCCTCGTTTCGTCCAGGCCAGATCACCAGATTGGGAGGCCGCAGTTGGATCGTGCTGGTTCTACTGCTGCTGCCATGTGGATCGAAGGTTGTGGATTGGGTGGTCCGTGCTGTACACAAACAGCCTGCAATGCATCACGAGTGCAGACAGGTTTTTCCCTCGAAATCGAATCGAATTTTTTTTCCCGTCTTTGCGATGCGGGACTACCACCTCTGAGTGAGTCTGAGGCGTGGACCTGACGGCCACACCGCCTGCCCTCTAAAGTACTGTGTGGAGAATTAATTCGATGGTGCAGCTCCGGTTAGCAGGTTCGAAGAGAGTGAGACAAGTGTAGACGCACGGGAGTGAGTGAGGACGCACAGCGATGGCCGATAGATGGCTGTCGCGACTACGAGCAAGCCGACGAAACCCTTTTGGCAAGCCAAAGGATCCACGTCAGAATATATTGGCCCAATAACAGACAAAATCAAACTTACGAGTGAGTCACATAAACCATCACCCGAAATGCATTCATTCAGATAAAAAATATATATATATTCAACCCTGTATACGTACCGAGGTCCATGCACAGAGCGAGCCTCGAACTTATATCTGCAGGTAGGTGGGTTGTTGCACACTTGCACTTGCACTTGCACACACAAGACAAGCAAGCAGAGTTGCTGCCCTCATCGGATGGGGTGCACGCACCGTGCGTATGCTCGTGCGTCTGGATAAGACAGCGACACGCACACGCCGCCGACGGCCAAGCATGCAATGCAAACGCATCCGCATCCACCTTTCCGTTTCCGCCGGGGGCCAGCGAGGATATATGATGTACGTGTGGTGTGGCTGCCGCTAACCAAGCTTCAATTCCGCTGCTGGGATGGGAGCAGCTCTAGCTAGCTTCCAGAGTTCCAGGTGAAAGCGAGATGCATGGCCCGGCCATTCCATGTATTCTTCGACGACACATCTTTCAAATGATTAATCAAAATAAAACAATACATGTGCATACGCATCTCACCTCGACCATCCATCGTCATGCATCAAAATGCTTACCTAGACTCGTTCTAGACGCCAGGAATGAACCATCCAATCCATCCACCCTCGCACATTACATTACGCTCTCGATCAGGGGATATTTGTTTTCGGCGACTAAAGTTTAGTTTATGTTATATCGGATGTTTGGATTTAGAAATTAGAAAGAGAGTTAATTATAAAACTAATTATATAGAAGTAGACTAATGAATTTTAGGTTCTACCTCCTGTCACTGCTAGCTACTTTTAGTCATATATATCAAGGATGATGATCATCATCATGCTCAGGAAAAAAAGGGATGGAGATGATGATCTGGCCTGCTTTGAATTGAAGCTCGTCAGGGACTAGTTTATGTTAGTGGCGAATCCTATGGGTGGATAGTTCTTTGTTGGCATCAATGCGAGAGCTTTTTAATTTGGCTCAAGATCACCGCCAGCTGGTTTGCAAAAGTTAGTTCAACCGGCAGTGGTTGGAATCTACAAATATGAATGGTTGGTACCAGCTAGCACCTGCAAAACAAAACAGTTTCTGGATCCTTGAAATATTTTCCATTTCTGCATGACCTCATTTGTTCTCTGCTACATCTGGAATATATAGTGTCCCGTGTTTGGCCGGTGGAAAAACCGACTAATTATGTTATATGGAGAAAATAAAATGAAACAAGATAGGAGTAGTTCAAGTGAATAGACTCTGTCTATAGTGATCTCACTAAGCTGTAGGAGTAATTATGTAAAAAAAAATGCATAAGGGGATAAGCATGCTGCGGAACAACACATGTAAGATGGAACGAGAATAATAATATGGACGGATCCGGTACTACTTTTGAAATTACCCACCAGCTTTACTATAATCAGCACGTCACCGTCTCACCGAGCTTGCTAAGCAGCAAGGAATCAAATTGTGTAGAGAATCAGCATTTCCTCTTTTTCTTTATGTTATTTTTAATTTCCATTTCAGCACATAGAACCTTATTACACGGCGCATGCAGTGATAAAATATAAAATGGCGATCACGGGAAGAATCTTCTTACAGAAGTGGTTACAGTGCTGGTACATTTTTTTTGGAAAGGTTGCAGGAGCAGTGCATCCTATTATTATTATTATTACTCTTTTAACGCACCGGGAATCCCTGCCTCCTCCGTACTCCCGGACAATGTTAATTACTGTTCATTTTGTTTTTAGAATATAGATTTCTATTTTGTTTTTCACAGGATTTTTTTTCTTTTCATGGATTTTTTCCTCAAAATAGCGCAGCGTGCCACCGTGCTAGTATCATTTAAGACCAGCTTAAACTTATAAACCTAACTTATCAGATATGATATTATGTTTTTCTCTTACACTGAAACAATCAAAAACAGTATCAGCCAAATAGACTCGATTCATCATGTAGAGAGGGAGTGGACGTGGACGGGGTGTCGGGGTCACGTGTTTGGAAAGGGGTCCACCTATATAAAATCATCTGATGCATATAATTGCTATGTAAATTTATACAGTAGTTGGGAAAAAAATAATATTTTTCTTCATAAAAAATCATAATCATATTAGGCAGGAGGAAAAAAAATCATAATTGTCTCTTGTATAATATAAAGTTCGTGGCTAAAAAACAACAATACCATTTTAGAGGCACTTTTAACAAATCTATTTAAACTTTTTTTGGACAGAGGGGTACTGTACCTCCCAAGAGAGCGACCCTATCTTGACACAAAATCTTCCGAATCCGTTTATCTGTATCTTCACATCCACGTCAGGGAATAACGCAAGTTGGATGAGTACGACATGCGGCGTACCTGGTCACTCGATCTTCTCCCCACAGACAAAAAAGCCGTTTTAAACGTGCACAAAATTCCAACCGAGGACGAGCTGTAAAGATGCCCTGTACCACATTCATATTCATATGCTGCCAATGACCTACTCCCTCCGTTCCAAAATATCTGTTCTTCCCACTTTTCAAAAAAAACTTGAATTAATTTTATATAAAAAATTATTAATAGTTATAATACATAATTGATATTATTAGATAGATCTTTTGATCTAATTTTTTAATAAATTTATTTACAGACACAAATGTTATACGTATTTTATATAAATCTAGTTAAAATTATGATAGAAAACCCAAAACGATAATTAATTTAAGACGAAGGGAGTATCTGTCTAGCTCATCCCATTTTCATGTCTTATTCATTTCATTTATTTTGTTTATTATTAAGGGTGCCGACGTGCCGTAGTGTATTACTCTGTACTGTACTCCTTTGGACGATCCGGGTCGAAAGAAAGGTACAATTGTTCAGAAGTAATAAGCGTGGCAGGAATTGGCAGCGGATTTCGGATGAGAATCTGGATTCCAAACCGCGGGTGAGCTCTCTACCGATCTGCTTCGCGAATCAGGATAGCTTCGCGACACTGCTGCGATGGACAACTCATTGAGGGCTTCAGATGAGCGGCGGCGCTCGAGAAAGCAGAACCGTGCGCAGGTCATGCATGAGTCACAACTTCAGAACAAGGATTTACGTACCTTTTCAGAAACTTCGTCGTCTGAACTCAACTTTTGCTATAACAAAAGGAATACTACTCTCTGACAATCTTCAGCTCACGGGTCACACCTTCGGAACAGAGGATCACCCTTTTCAGAAGTTGCATATACAACGCACGTTCAACTTGAGCCCTTGGATCTGCCTCAGACTCTCCGAGTGCAAAATCGCCGTGAAATCCGTGCGTCACACACTTGATACATGCTGAGCGCATGTTTGAAACACGGGAAACAAAATTCCTGTTCCAAAAAAAAAATCCTGTTCCGATATTTTCCCTCCTATAGAATTGAATATTTTAATTGATTCTTTCTTTTACTATGACATTAAACTAACTTTTGTGAAATTTCTATAAAATTTCTACATTCCAAATAACCTTTGTGATCAAGCCGGCCTCCATTCAAAGGTAAGGTCCGGATGCACGTTTTTTATAGAAACAAAAAAAATGATAAATATTTAGGGAGAGAGATAGTAGAAGCTAGTACTCCCCAAATTACTTTAGTTTTCATCAAATTTACGGTAGATAGTTAATCTTTATGTCTATAACTAGATATACTATAAGAACATATGTTATAACTAATTTAATAATATTTAGCTCATACCTAGATTTACTATATCTTTTATAACTAATTCAATAATATTTAGCTTATATATCATAAATGCTAGTATTGTTATACTCACTCCATCCATTAAATTTTTTTTTCATATTTTAGAAAGTCAAATATTTTAAACTTTGACTGAAATTATATGAAAAATACTAATACTAATGAGATAAAATAAGTATCATTATAGTAGTCATAAAATAGATTTTTATAATAAATTTATTTATAGACATAAATACTAATACTATTTACTATAAACTTGATGAAAGTTAAATTAATTTGACTCGCACATTTTATAATTACATTTCTTCATGAAATGAGGAGTATAATTTTAATCCCACCTAAATGAGGAAGTTACACTAGCCCCACTAGCTCGCACTGTACCACCTGTAAGCGCAGGGGTGGGGTGGGACCCGCCACGACCTGTCACTGCCGAGTGGGCCGCACCACGCCTCTTGATTGCTTCTGCAGTTCCAACAGTGTTCAGAGCAGTGCTCACCTGACCCCCCTGCAGAAGCGTCGCGATGTGCTTTAAAGGGTCGGAGGGGGGCCTCTTTCTCCCACCTCCTCCTCCCCTCTATCCACCCATCCATCCACCCGCTGCCGTCTCCGTGCGTGCGAGAGGCGCGCCACGAGAAGGTCGCGCGCCTGAGATCGCCTGTCCCGTCCGTTCGCGGCACCTCCGCTCCCGGCTCCTCCCACGGTGAGAATTCCGCGTGCTCGGTCGCCTTGCCTGGCTGCTGCTGCCTGCTGGTATGGTGCTGCCCGCTGCGGCGGGGCGGCCGTGGTTGCGTTGCGTAGCTCCGGCCAGGCCCCCTCAATTGGCTCCCGAGTCCCCAGTCCGGAAGATTCCTTGCTTTGCCGGCGAAATTCGAGCTCGTCCTGACGGTTTATGCGCTGGATTTGCGAGGGGGTTGTGAGTGAGGTGATCGGGGTCACCTCGGGCCCAAAGGTGGCGGTTCGGGTTCCTGTGAATTCCTTGCTCACTCGGTTGCAATCAGTGCTCGCGCTCTGTTCCTGGTGCTTAATTGGGCATGGGGTACGGCAGAATTGGGATTCGGTACTCTGTGTGGCTGCCCGGGCTGCTGGTTGCGCCTGATTGTGACGTTTATCCTGCACCTGCACAGAGTTGACCAGTAGGCACGCACGATAATGATTGGAAGCAGCCAGCCACTCGCCTTTGTCTTGTTTTCTTTCTTCTCTGTTCTTTCTACAGGCGAACATCGGTTTCAGTTTATGCGCGGTTGGGTTGAAAGACATACGTGTACCTTGGACTTCGAAGGCTTCGTGCTAGTTCTGTTCATATTGGTTGTTGAGATTTCAGTAGAGTAGTAAGACTAAGAACGTAGTGCTTCGGTCTGTCGCTGTGGTCGCTAGTGCTTCCTACTTATCTGAATATAAGCTTTTCATTGATTTTTTTTTCTCACACCAATTTCTATCAAGTATCAGGCTATTGTCCTCCTTTTCCCCCTTGCTTTACTTGATGCTATTGTTCGGTGGGTGGGTTGTTCATTTCTCAATAAAATACTGAACAATGATTGCCTTATCATGTCCGAAGAATATGGTCGATGGGTGTAGCCGCCTGTCTAGGTGACTGTGCTGATAAGTGTGTTCCTGGTCCACGCATAGTATGCTGTTACTTCAGCCTGTTGTCCTGTTATGAACATTCTAGTTTCCTTTCACACTGTATCAGCACCTTTACTTGGGACTGTATAGTTGGTTGGCTCCTTATGATTTCATAGGTTCATATTGATGGTCTTGCCACATTGCTCCTCCTTATTTTAAAACGGATTGCCATGCTACCTTGCGTCTGGAGTCTGGTACATATTCATCCATTTTCTTACACTTGTGATTCGGGTTTTTGGAGTACAGGTGTTTGCTCCCGTAGTTTTTCCATGTCTTACGATTTTGTAGGTTTATATAGGTGGTCTGTTTGCCACATTGCTCTGTTTCAATAATTTTTTTGTCTCATTGCTTTGTACCTGGTAAAGTGTGTGACATGCTAATGTCTATCCATCTGTTCATCTTTGTTATTCAGGTTTCTGGAAGACAATTCTTTACTGTTTAGTGTTCCTGAAAAGTAAAAAGGGTAAATGGGATCAGAAGGACCTTCAGTTGTGACCGTCCATGTTACTGGATTTAAGAAGTTCCATGGGGTTGCTGAGAACCCAACTGAGAAAATTGTGGCCAATCTTAATTCTTTCTTGGAAAAGCGTGGGTTGCCAAAAATCTTGTCCTCGGAAGCTGTACAATTCTTGAAACAGCAGGGCAGGGGGCACTTCCCACATTATATAAGGTTTTAGAGTCTGCTATTGCAGATAGAGGAACTGGGTCCTCGGCACAGGGACAAGTTATTTGGGTGAGTGCTCAGTGCTAACCTATTTTGATTTGATAGTGTAGTATAGGATCACGTTAGATGAAGTAGTATTCCTCCAACTTTTAGCTAAAATATCTGTGTTCTGTTTACCATGTTTTTATTCGCTCAAACTAGGAGATTAGCCTTCAAACTATCCTAGTTCATATAGCAAGTTCTTTCATGCATTGCCGATGAAACCATGAAATCTGTAGGGGTTTTACTACGGTACACCCAAATGACTGTGAGCCGTTCATTCGTTCCGATCGGATGGCTACGATCATCTATTACCTCCTAAGAGGTAATATATTTATTAATTTTTTTATTTAATAGGAAAGCTAAATAAGGAATATTTTAGATATAAAAAATCATGTCTAGATTTGATTGATGCATATGTGATTTGGAAGATATCTGGTCTCCTCGCTTGTCATGCACAATCTTGCATACCAAGTACATGTCCAGGCAATGAACGTGTCACGTGTGATGAAATTTATGTACATAAGTGCCCAACATATACATGTCCAAGTATAAGAAATTTTACGTGCATACGAAACATTACGTAGTCACTTTACACGTGCTCAGCATATGTAACGAATATATAGTTTATTAGAAAGCTACTAGATTATGTAATATAGTTTTAACCGAGTCAGTAGTATTTGTAACATGTTTTTTCAGAACGCTAAAGTTTATGTATCAATATGTTGGTGGATTTCTTTTGTACATGTATTTTATTTTATAAGTGAATATGTAACGTATTTTTCATGCAAACTGTCAACGAGGAACAAGAACGATGCCCACGGAAAAAGGAAGGAGGCCGATTTCCAATGTTTCCTTTTTTGTTTCTTAGATTAATTATAATTTATTAATTCAAAAAATCTAGAAAATCAATGGTTGAGATTCGTTTGAGGTATTACCTCCTAGAAAGTAAAATGTGTACCATTGCCCAATCTGTAGTATTCAATGGATATATAATGTATTATTGAAGTACTTTTGTAAGAATATATATTTCGTTTTTCTACTTTATTAAAGGAACTTACCAATTGAGCAAAAGAACATCCACCATTTGCATCATTATTGGGCACTCATCAATGTCATATGCATGTTGGTACTTGATATGTTTTGTCTTATGGTGATGGCCTAATTACGATCCACGAGAATTTACCCTCTGATTTGACCATGTGATAAGATGTTTGCCTTAGAGCATTAAAAATATTGGGAAAAAAGTAATGCTTCTTAAATGATGATTGGAAATAATGCTTCTGTTAGCTTTCCACTAGAATTAGTTTCATCTTGTGGGTTGCCATGCTTTCTTCTCTGAAAATATATTCAGTGCCTCTGGAACTGATTCTATTATGGAATAATATGTCAGATCCACTTTGGGGTCAACAGTGGGGCAACAAGGTTTGCCCTTGAGAACCAAGCTGTTAATGAGGCCACCTTCCGGTGTCCAGATGAGCTAGGATGGAAACCTCAGGTTGCTTTGTTGTTCAATGCCTGTTTTTTATTATCTACACTAACAAATAAACCTTGTCAATGCATTTTGATCATCTTCATTTGTTCCTGTGCAGAGGGTCCCTATTGTGCCCTCTGATGGAGGCGTCTCCCGAACGAGAGAGGTAAAGATTTGATATGTTTGATATGAAGGGTGCTGTTGAATTTATCTGCAGAGTCTTACTTCGTTTAATGGTCTTGTCATATCTAACTCTGTATCTTGAATCCACTTTTTTTGTGCGATATTTACCTTCAAAAGTGTGTGAAGTTGATAACCAGAACCGGATCAGTTCTTATTGTATTTGGTTGTACCCACCAAAAAAATCATTGATATGCAGGAGTATTGTAATTCGTCCCTTCCTATTACTTCTATTTTAATTCAAGCATCAATCTGTGAGAAATTAACAAATACTAAGATAAATAACCTGGTAGATTCTTATTTCAAAAAAAAAAAGCTGGTAGATTTGCCATGATTAGCAATAGAGCATAGAAGACCTAGTCCCAAGACCCCAACAATATTACAATGGCTTCAACGTCTTCTCTATATTATCTTGTTCTGTTCTCCCCCAACCTGATTTGTATCTTCAAACTTCTCTTTTTATTTATAGAATAAATATATTGATCAGTAGGGACTTTTGCCTCCTGTTTCATTAAAAGAAAAAAAAACCTGATAGATTACAGATTTTACCTGTGCACCAAAATGTTGTTTATTGTACCAAGCAACCTGCCAGAGCTGGAATTTACATGCACAAACTCCCTTTAGGCTTTTTGATTGATCTTTTCCATTAAAGCATTGCTGGTCATGATATTAATCACCCTTTTCATGACCAACCAGACCACCCTGCCAGTGAATGAATTGACCAAGTCACTCCGGAAGATAGGCTACGATGTGGTGCCCTCCGACGACGCTGGTCGGTTTGTATGCAACTATGTGTACTACCACTCTCTTCGGTTCGCGGAGCAACACGGCATCAAATCTCTGTTCGTGCATGTGCCCCTCTTCTTGACGATCGACGAGCAGGTCCAGATGCACTTTGCCGCTTCCCTCCTCGAAGTCCTCGCTTCCTCCAACTAGGAACAGCAGTTCGAAGGTGCGGCTGCTCAGCTTTGCTTCCGGTCCAGTTCATTGCTGTAGTTAGGACAGAAGAGAAGAGTGAGTGTAGTGACACTGTGCTGTCCTGTTGGTTTCCTGCTTGCAGATCAGCGTTTGGATTCCTATCTCAAGGATGGATGTAAAGCTGGATGCAGGATGAATAAGGTGGTGTGGTCATTGGCGATAGATGTTGATCTTGCTCCGGAGGGTCCGTTTAGAGAAAAAAAACAAAAGGAAATTGCTGCATAGAGTCAGACAGTCGGTGTATCTTCCTGTGGCCAATTGCGGCTTGTATTGTATGCCATCAAGCGCTGTAAACATGACTGCAAAAAAATTGGGGACCTGGATTTCAATAAGATTGAGTCGTTGGGGGCAGATGCACTACATTACATGATTTGCACGCGATGTGTTAGAAATCATGTGTGCTGACGCGGATAAATATGCTGCTAGTCTGAGGGCGTTCGTTCAGCCAGATAAATATACTGACACACTAGCTGTTGGCTGTTGCTAGGCGACACGCTTCTGCATTTGACATGCTATGAACTGATGACCATTCGATAAAAATCTTCTGCCAATCAATAGGCCTGCTCGGCGTTGGTCTGAGACTTGAGAAAGAACCAGAACTATATGCTAAGAAAAGGATTATGTTTGCAAAAGAGACAAGTGCTGCTGATCCCTGCAACAGCAACATGCTTTATTTGTAGCGATGTTGTGTCGGCCTGTATTATCTTATCTTGTCACTGTCATCAGCAAGGTCAGTAAGGGAGTGCCGAAATGAATTAAGGACCATTTTAGAAGATAAAACAAATCATTTTATGAGACCCTTTGACTTAGTAAACTGAATGATGATTTACAGGATTTGTTTTCCTAGACAAATAAAAGTATGTTTCCAAAAGTTCAAAATTCAAAATTGTGATCTACAGTCTCACATAGTTTCTTTACCACTCCACTACACACTTATTATATTATATATATATTTTTCTCTAACACAAAAAAATTACACATTAGTATTTCACTAAAAGAGGAATAGATGCCACATGATAAGGCCAACAAAACTGGTACAGTACAGGCCAGCGACAAAGGCACCGACAGTATATTATAACATTTAGTATTATTTATTGAATATTCTGGTCGCTAACTTTCTTTAAAAACAGGCACTAAAATATATTAACATTAAATAATATTTTATTGAAGATTTTCGTCGCTAAATAACTTTAAATAAACAAGTTTCAACTACATATCGATCACAATAATACTGTAACTGCGTTTAGGACAAGAGAAGAAAAACAGAGCACCACCACCAGAAAAAGCAAAGCTTATTCATTAGTACCAAGGTACGTACACAGCATATTAACATGACCACAAATGTTCGTTCTCGTCTACAGTTTCTATACTCCACTCTTTCCATGAGACCATTCTATTCAACTGCACACACACAGGGAGAGTTGATGTCCAAACTCCAAAGGGTAAGGTCCAACACAGTTCGTTGCATGCATGCATTTCAGGCACTATGACCTGACCTCAGTCACTCTTGATCTCCTCGGAGCGCAGTGAGGTCGGGTACAGCAGCTGCTTGCCACCGGACTCGGCCATCGTCCTGCTCGGCGCGTCAGCCTGCCTGTCGCCATGGCCGTGCATGTAGAGGAGGCGGTAGCAGGCCTCGACGACCTCCGGCGCGAACACACGCCACAGGTACATGGCTCCGAACCACGCCGGCACGGTGAGGTATCGCTCGCCTTGCCGCGCCGCCTGCACCATCGCCTTGGCGCAGTTCTTGGCGTACTCCACCGGGAACACACCGATCTGAGCCTGAAACACGCATGGATGTGCAGCATATGAACATGTCAGTTCCAATTAATCATCAGCTATCTGAGCTCATCAGTGTTGTCTCACTGACATCGCGCATCTCCTGATCAACCTCCACCTCGCCATGCTCCTTGAGGAACTTCCCTTTGGACATCTCGGACTCGATCCACCCGGGCGTCACCACCGTGATCCCGACTTGGTTTCCCAGCTCTGTCCGCAGCGTCTCGAAGAAGTTTATGAGGGCAGCATTGGCAGCCTGATCGAACAAAAATGAATGAATGGATATACATGAAACTGACAGAATTTCCGAATCTTTCCAACATGCTGAAATGAGAATTCCCTTACGTACGTTATAGAAGCTCATTCTAGGAACTGGGTTCCATCCGGTTGCAGATGCAGTCACCACGATTCTTCCCCGGCTCCTTTTCAGATGAGGGAGGGCAGCAAAGGTTGTTTGAACGGAGCCCAGAAATTGACATCCTGATGAAGAACCATGCAAGTAGATCAGATATTCAGATCAGATCAGAAACTAAGAAAAGCAAGGAAAAAAAAAGTCTTTCAGGAGTAGTTTCAGAAACGTTTACAAGCTGAGAGCTGTATTTTGTGACGTCTGGAATCTCCTGAAACGCGCCTACGCTCGCGATGCCGGCATTGCACACCAGATGGTCCACTGAAATTAACAGACAAAAGGAAATAATTAACAGGCAGCTTAACTTGCAAACGACGACGGCGACAGAGAAGCCAAGCTGTAAAAAAATTGATCGGCCGGGGAGCTGAGTCTCACTCACATCGGTCGTAGTGACTGATGGCGGCCTGAACAAATGTGTTGCAGTCGTCGGGGGCAGAGACGTCGCCTGGGAGCACGATGACGTCACGGGCGCCGAGCTCGAGTGCTCGGTCGGCGACCTGACGGAGGCTCGTCTCCCTTCTTGCGACGAGGGCTAGAGAGGCCCGCTTCAGCGCGTACTGGTAGGCCAGTTGCTGCAGATCAGAACATCATCACAAATAAATGAGGAGCTGACAAAACTCAAAACAGTCATGCAGTAGACGACAGACAGTAGAGTAGACTACCTCGCCGATGCCGGAGGAAGCGCCGGTGATGAGCACGACCTTGCCGGCGAGGTCCTCGGGGAAGAGCCAGGAGAGGAAGGAGTAGCACGTCTTGAAGAGGTAGTAGGGCGGGTAGAAGAGCAGCAGGGTGGCCACCATGGCCGGCGTCCCCACCCAGTTGAGCACGCCGTTCACCAGATCCATGGCGACGACGCGCGCCCTCTTCGCCTGCTTGCTCAGTTGCGCACAACACAGGAGAAGGAAGAACTACGAACACGAGCCTCGATCGCTAGCTAGTCGCAGCTCCGTGCCTTCTTGGCTTCTTCTTAGTAACTTTGAGAAGGGGATGTGCAGTGGACGTTTCGCTCTCTGTTATCAGCGGTGATTCAGTGAGGAGGGCAACAAACAGTATCGATCGCCTGCCGCTGCTGCATGGATAGAGCAAGCTCCGCGCGGCGACACGTACCTGCCGCCGACCGAGACGTGGATACGTGGAGAGCAACGAGGCCCGAGAGCTAGAGGACACAGCGGTGGACGCCGCCTCCCGTACAGCACCTACTGGATGTCGTCCACGCCTCCGCTCCCATCAATCTCGATGTTTTTTCTCTGTTTGAATTCGTTCCCATCAATAACTAAAAGAAGTACCATCTACTCTAAGGGCCTTTTTATTTCCCATGACTAAAATTTATCTACTAAAACCAATGACTAAACTTTAATCTCCTCTATTTGGTTTCAATGACTAACTGCATTAAAGTAGTTTACATTGTATTTTAGTCCATTGTAGCACCTCTTGGGTGACTAATGAGACTAATCTATAGTCATTTTTTAGTTAGTTAGTTTGGTAGTTTAGTCACAAAAGTAACTAAGATTTAGTCACTAAACTTTAGGAGATGAAATCAAACAGACCAGATACTCACCTCTCATTTGTCCATAAAAAAACATAGGAGACATGTTTTAGATAATATGTTGTAGCAGTACAAATTGATTTTAGGGTACTATCTTAAAGCAACTTACGGAAGATATAATATGATAATTCTGATGAAGATGCTCTACGACTGTATCTGAGGACTCATGCAGTGATGCTGGAGCATTGCTTACTGCAGCTGATGCGTTGGAGCGAGGTCGAATGTATCATTTTGTTGAGCCATGTTGTTGCAAATACTCCCTCCGTATCATAATTAAATAACGTTTTAGACAAGCTTTGAGTCAAACATTGGGATTATAAATGATCAATAACTTTTAAGTTATTGAGATTTTAAATG
Organism: Microstegium vimineum; assembly: GCA_022036555.1. Taxonomy (NCBI): domain Eukaryota; kingdom Viridiplantae; phylum Streptophyta; class Magnoliopsida; order Poales; family Poaceae; genus Microstegium; species Microstegium vimineum. Next base: position 5,971,563 of record CM039141.1, read on the forward strand.
TGAAAATTATATGAATAGATTTGTCTTGAAAAATACTTTTATAAAAGTATACATATATCATTATTTCATAAATATTTTTATAAAAATAAGAGGTCAAAGTTGTGCTTAGGAGACCGTGTCGCTGTCCAAAACGTCATCTAATTAGGATACGGAGGAAGTACGTAAGTTTCTGGTATTTACATTGTGGTGGTGCAATGTTAGAATCAATGGATCGGGGTCCGGGTTAGGGGTGTAAAGGGATAACCTTTAGGTGCATCTCCAAATCTTTTTAGTTTAAATATTTGTACTAGTTTTCAAAAATTTTAGAGAAGTAGTATAAATACTTGAAATAATGAGGTTTAGAGGTGCACCTAAAGGTCACTCATTTATAGGGGATTGGATATCATTTTTTTTTACGGCAGTTATACTACCTCGCGATGACAAACTGTGAAATTATTTAGGACTATTTAAATTTACTATAAAAAATGGGGATGTAGCTCAGATGGTAGAGCGCTCGCTTAGCATGCGAGAGGTACGGGGATCGATACCCCGCATCTCCAGTTTAATTTTTAGCTGTTTTTTTCTCATCTCCAATTTAATTTTTTTAGCTGTTTTTTTTTGTGGCTTTCCCGGTTTGATCCCTGAGATATAAACTCCAATTTAATTTTTTTAGCTGTTTTTTTTGTGGCTTTCCCGGTTTGATCCCTGCCCGCATCTCCAGTTTAATTTTTAGCTGTTTTTTTCTCATCTCCAATTTAATTTTTTTAGCTGTTTTTTTTTTGTGGCTTTCCCGGTTTGATCCCTGAGATATAAACTCCAATTTAATTTTTTTAGCTGTTTTTTTTGTGGCTTTCCCGGTTTGATCCCTGAGATATAAACCGATTTTTGTCCCTTTGTGTTTGGCTTTCCCAGTTTGTGTTTTTTGAGACCTTTTCCCCCCTCCATTTCTTCTGGCTTCCCTGTTTCTGTTTTTGAGACCCCTTGAGCTATAAGCTGCGTCTTTCGAGACACTGCACTCCAGACCGCAGTGTTCAGGTTACAGCGTGCCAATCAACAACACAGAAAGACCCCCCATCATGTGCCATGATGCGAGTTTTCATGCCTGCACCTCTCAAAGTCTTTTGAAGAAGCAAAAGTTGCCAAGTACACACAGTGCCTGTCTCTCTCTGCTCACTCTCCCCTCCCCCTTCCCTTTTCTTCAGAATGCATGCATAGCAACGGTAAAAAAAAGAAAGAAAAAACACCAAGACGGTTTCACCGATTTATCTGCGGCCTGCTCTCCAAGTACAGTAGGACACCAACACTGAACTGTGCCTGCCCGTCCGTTCCAAGCGTCATCAGTACCATACAAATACATCCAAACAGGAAAGCAAACAAAGCTGGAGCCATGGACCATTCAATCCGGTCGAAGCTGTGTGTCTTGTCCATTTCACATGGTACCACATGCCAAAACGCCCAGCCGATTTACTGAGCCATACACGGTTATAAAACAATGCCGGAAAAGACAAGCTGGGGCTTGTTTGCATAGAGTCATATCAATCCACATTTTTTTAGATAATGGATAACAAAATCTGGTCTCTACATCTAAAGATGTACACAGCCCAAGAATACAATGTTATGGGAGAAAACCAAGAGAGGAAACCAGAGGATATCAATCCACATGTCTTCCCGAGGATTAGAGTGGAGAAACTGACAGCTCATGCTATTCTATTTTGACCATTGCTGGGTCTACGGTTGTGAGTCCGCTTGGTAGTTGGTACTTCGTCTTCCTCAGCGATAATTTGGTGTACTATGCCATTAACCATGCAAGTGTTAAGCGTTGTTAACTCTGTTAACTTCTGCAAGAGCTTCATGTACAAATTACTCATGTGACAAATTTCTATTATGACAACAGTAGTGTTGTCTATATGGCAGGCAACACTTGTTCATCACAGCCACATGAAACATATTGAGATTGACATTAACTTTATAATGCGAGGTTTTTCCCATTTACTAAACCATATTTTCCTATTTACTATACGTACGTGGTAGTTTGACTCTCTCTCTAGTCTCTAGATAGAGGGGTTGGGTGCCCGGCCGTGTGGTCCTCCTGCCGCTCTGGCTGTCAGTGCCCCCCCCCCCCCCCCCCAACCCCGCCGGGCGGACCCGGCGTCTGAGCTTGACCAGACCTGCTCCGCCGTACGTCGGTCCAGGACCAGCGCCGTGCTCCCTCCCAGTCCCAAACCGCGCTGTCAGTGGCGACACCGCTGCATTCACGGCATCGTACTCGTACACACCACCAAAAGCAAGCAAGTCCTTCGCCGTCGTCGCCATGAACAGAGAAAGAATTCCAGTAACGCATGGCAAACTATGCAGTAAACGCGCTACGACGTTCCTGTTCACTGATGGTGCAGACGAAGGAGAGCTAGAGGCATTGACATATTGGCATTGACAAACAGCAGTAGCAAATCTTTCGGCCCTTCCATCATATTCATTTTTTCCTATCCTCATCTGTACACTCGTCTACACAACAGCTTACTTCAGTACAACAACAACGACAACGACAACGACAACGATGACGTCATCAATCCACGTGGCAAGGGATGGGGGTACAAGTGGTGTATAAGGCACAAGCATCAGGCCTCCTGTTGCCTTACTCTTACTACACAGGACTATCAGGCATTCCTCTTCGTCTTTGCATTGGCTTCAGGCCGTCCACCCTCCAGCCAAGCCACCCTTGAACAGAACACACACACACGCACCAGCCAGAGATTGGCTTAGCCATCGGTCATCTCCTTGGTTGATGTATATGGATATGGATATGGATACGCAGGGATGCATGGTGTATGCTAGGCCTTTGGGATCGAGCGTGACGAAACCCCGTGCAAAAGCTTTATGAATCCCAGGAAGCTCAGCTTCCCGTCGGCGTGTCTGATCCAGTCTTGAAGGACAACGTGAAGAGGCACTGACGGGCCAAGCCCGAGCTCCTGGCAAACAAGAGAGATGAATATGAACGATGTATAGTGAACAACTAACATCATGCCATTGCCATGCATGGCCACCAATTATCTGAACAGATGGAATCATACCGATGCAAGTTCTTCGATCACGATAGGCCGGTTCCCTTCCTTATCAAACAGCTCATATGCACGCCTCGCGTGCTGTTCCCAGGTCTCCAAGGCTTCCATCTGGTAAACACTGATGGCAGAAGCAGCAAACTCTTCGAAATCCAATTTTCTGTACTGAAGAGTGCACACCTGGTACCGTGACAACCACCGGTAAGTGGTCTGGGTTATCTCATATGCCAACACTAAAGCAAATACTAGAGGGTAGTCCGGGGGTGGCTTACGGTGTTAACAAAGTCAACAACCCTAGAGTCCTTCATTGCATCTGTGGAGTTCTTCACTAGGGCCTGCATGTTCCATTTACCTTTCAGCAATTGCATGGTGAAAGAGTGTATATATATATATACATACAGTGAAGTACGAAAGGTAAAATTAATTACTAACCGATTTCAGATTTTGCAATGAGATATAACCATTCTTGTTTGGGCCCAGCAATTCAAACTGCTCCCTTACATAAAAGAGTTGGTTCGTTGTCAGCGTCTTGGCTAGGGCCTGCAAAATTCATAGAAATAATTAGCAATATACAATTTACTAAGCTGTGTATCCATAAGCTCAAAAAAATAAGCTCAAGGTATGCAAAGGGAACATTCATCTACAGACCAAAAAAGGAATCCTAGTTCCTAGACATGCTCTTTCTAAAGTTAGATTATATGCGTACCCTCAAAGCAGACTTCCGCAGTGAAGACGAACTGATGTAAGCTCTCATTAGCTTATAGATTATCATATCCAAAGGAACTTTCACTTGTTGAGCATTACGGATCCATGGATGACCTGCAGTTATCATTTATTTGACAAAAGTGTTAAGCATCTTCACAGCAGGATAGCAGTGTGCAACAATTCAATGCAAAGCTAATCTTGAACTTACTGAGAGCCTGTGCGGCCGTCATTCTTTTGCGATAATCCTTATTAAGAAGCCTTTTTACAAAATCTTTAGCTTCAGCTGTGAGAGTGGGCCATGGGGCCTCATCAAAACTTGGTTCAGCCTTCAAGACAGCTCGGAAGATTCCTGACTCCGTGCGCGCCCAGAAAGGCCGACTCCCACATAGTAAGATGTAGGCAATTACTCCAATGCTCCACATATCTGCCTCAGTGCCATAAGATCTGTGGAGCACCTCTGGAGCAACATAGTATGCACTTCCAACAATGTCGTTTAGTCTTTCATCTGTAGAACAAAATGATGGCATCATGACCCACTGCAGCTACTTAATCTGGGAAGGGTAAATAGTACACATGAATCCTCATGTAACTAAATAAGACCAACCTGGCTTCACAAAGTCAGACAAGCCAAAATCTATGACCTTCAAGGGAGAGTTCTCTTCCTTTGAAGAGAAAAGAAAATTCTGGAAAAGGAATGAACAAATACATAAATCACCATACATGAGAGAGAGAGAGAGAGAGAGAGAGAGAGAGAGAGAGAAAGAGAGTACTGCATTGACTAAGGAATATTAGTATTATGGAAAGAATAAGAAATATACAGGAAAAACAGCATAATAGTTATGGTATCCGGTGACAGTTTACATTCAGTACCAGTGTAAACATAAATAAAATTCCAGGTCAATGATACGAATATCACAAGAAGTTGTCAAAGTTTCCTAGCAACATACCTCTGGTTTCAGATCACGATGAACAACACCTTGAAGATGGCAAAATGATACAACACTCAAAATTTGTACCATAACGACCTTCGCATCCTCTTCAGAGTACTTTCCACCTCTGCAAGGAAAGAAAATTCAAATCACAACCCTAGCAGAATAAATCCTTAGAGTTGTTGAAAATTATTTTGACGTTGACTCTATAGGTACCTAGCCAATATCCTGTCCAGCAGTTCACCTCCTTTACATAATCTGAAACATAAGGAAACAGATGAGTTAGGTTCAACATGGTCAAGTAGCCAGAATTGCATGTGTGCACAGTAATATTAACCCGCATGATGACAGTGGGCCAAAATGATTGGTCAGTGAACAAACAATCCATCAAGAGGATCTAAATCTATGGAACATATCTCTGAAGTTTAAAGTCTAAACCTACCAATATATACAAGAATAAGAGCTTCGGCTAATGAACACAATAACACATGAGTACAGAAAAAAGCATTCGGTTTTCAAAAAAGGGTGCAAACTTACTCCATAACTATATACACGTTATCTTCATCCTCGAAAGCATCGTAGAACTGCACTAGGTTACTGTGGCCTGCCAAAGAACTCAATATTCTCACTTCTCTTCTCACATCTTCAATGGCAATAGCTGTTGTCATCTGACAAAAGATTTATTGAGTGAGAATGTTGAAATTCTTGAGGTTAAATCGATCACACAATTGCAGAAAACAATTAATGGTAAACAGACAATTCAACCACGAAGATAACCTACATATAAAGTATATAGGAGTGTTTTTAATAATCATTTTGATGTGATTAAGCAAATGTATTAGCAGTTGGAGAATGCAACTAGCAGTCTAAGAGACAAAACAGAAAAATAGTCCTCTTCAATGATGATAGCAAAATGGGTGAACCAAAAAAACAAGACTAGGCATACATATGCAGATCTCAAAGCACAAATAATGGTCTCAGGCAACCTATCCAACAACCAATACTGTTCAGCTCAATATTACTACAACAGTGCACAGCACAGGCAATAAGTGATCAATTATAGATACCACGAACTAAAATGCCTCTTGCTGGCATCAATCCTGCAAGACACCAAATAGCCAAAAAAAAAAGAATAAATCAAAGTGGAAACCATTCAAAATCTCCAAAGAAAAAATGTAATCTTGTTTCTTATCGATGTCGTTCGTCTTCAATTGCTTCCCATATCAATGATTTTGTTGCACTCGTTTTCTACAAAGAATGAAACAAAAAAACGGTGTTGCTGCCATCCTATGACTGACAAACAACACGAGAACATGGAATGCGAGTAGCTGTGTGTGGGGCATTACAGCATTACATATGCAACAGGAGGACTGCCAGCTTTGCTCATAAAAGCACCGGTCTGGCCGGGGATACTGAGCCTCTACAGGGTCTTAATTGAATGACCCCTCGTATAATTGCAGGGAGGCGCATAATGAGTGAACTCTTCAAGGGGAATTAAAAGCATCGAGCTGTGATTCAACAGCTCTGCTCCCTTTTGACCTACAGATCTATCCAAGGTGATCATCTGCTGCTTCTTCCACCTGTGGATGCACCATGAGTGAAGATTGGAAGAAGATGCTTGGTCCCAGCAGGAGGAGGGAAGATGGCATGTCTCGGCAGGAGGCAGCTGATGGCGCCATGAGCATGACATGAAGACAATCAATGCAGGAAGCAGTCCGCATCCAGATGGACGAGGCTCCTCCCCTGTGATGGAGCTACCACATGAAAGCCATACTGCCACCAGCTATCACGAGCACCCCGGGAGCTATTAGAAACCGAAGGGTTCGCAAAGTTGCCTCCTTTCCATTAATCAGTTACTAAGTGCGCTTTAGCCCAGAATGATTAGTAACGTTCTACCAAATTTGTGACAGCATATATCCATCCAACTTTTATTAAGTGCTTGAAGCAGCAGTGTGACGAAAACGAACTAGGATCCAAGACAACAAGCATGGAGCCATGGAGGTGAAAAAAAGATGAGTCTTGGTCAACTCCCATAGAGAACTAAAAAGTTTGGATCTTGACGACAAAACTGAGCATAGCAGCATGGTGTAGACATGCTGGAATCCAACTACGCAGGAATCTGACAAAAAATTGGTCAAACATGCAAATGCAACTGGACGGGGACAACAAAAAAGAATTTAAAGTGCAGAGACGTTCTTCAATGACCAAATGATACAAACAGGTGGAGAACGGGACATGACAATGGGCAATGGCATGAAGATGAGGAGAGTGCGTGCGTGTGTGACGAACACGAACCTTGGCCTTGGGGATGACCTTGACGGCGACGTCCTGGCCCTTGTGCTCGCCCTTCTTGGCCTTGGCGGAGCACGTGTAGCCGAAGTGGCCGCGGCCGACCTCCTCGCCGAGGTCGTACTTGGCGAAGAAGTGCTTGGAGAAGCCGAAGCTCTTGTCGAGGCCGAGCTCCGGCTCGCCGCCCTCGGGGATGGACGCCTCGTTGGGCTTGACCGAGCCGTGCCGCCGCGCGAGGAGAGCGCGGATGTGCTTGGCGGGCGACGGCGGTGGGAACGGGCGCTTGAAGCCGCCGCGCGCCGGCGTGGACGCGACGCTCGAGTTTGCCGGCGAGCCCTTGTAGCTGGACGGCGGGAGGGGGCTGGGCAGGTAGAACGGGAACTTGGGCTGCTTCGGCGTGCCCGGCTTCGCCGCGAACGCCGCCGCCGCCGCCGAAGGCGAGGTCGCCCCGTCGCCCGCGCCGGACGCTACGTGGGGATCCTCCTCCGCCTCGGCCTCCGGGATTTGCGTCGGCTTGCCATGGCAGAGCCCCATGGACCGACCGGATCAAGAGCTGGAGGAGGAGGGTCTAGCTCGACGACGCCCAATTGAAGCAAAATTTCCTTCCTTCCTCCAAGAAACCAGGCAGCGGTGGGTCAGAGCGGCATCTTGAATTCAATCGACCAGAACCAGAACCGGTCGCAAGGGACCCCCATGGCCTCCAAATTCTTTCCTTGGACTTGTAACAAGAGCCGCCAATACCAGAAAAGCAAGGAACCTTCTCCCTTGAGGCGAAGATCTCGGCCGAAAATTTGGAACTCCCAAGAAGAGAGAAACCAGGCCAAAATCCTTCCCTTCCCTTGCAGTGGCCACGCACGAGACAGAGCGCAAGCGCAGCGAAATGCCAGGGGAAGAGGATATGGGGAAGGATGGTTCAGGCTCTCTATCGCGCACAGCGCAAGAACTTATTCCTTGATTCCCGAAGTGACCAAACAATTGGAAAAGCTGGAGGCTTTGAGCGAAAGGCTCGGATCAGAGCGGGATGGGGGCGGCAGGCACTAAAAGAAACAACTGGGCGGGCGGGCGAGTGAATCCTGTGTGAATTGGGAGAGAGGGGAGAAAAAGGGGCGGAGGAGGCCTCGCCTTGCTTTTGAGCTCTTTTCTTTTTCTCCAGTTTCTTTTGGTCGTCTCCTTTCTCTTTTCTAGCCCTCGACCCTGTGTGTGTTGTGTTGTGCTGTGCTGTTCTTTGGTGAGGGGGAATTTGGTGGTGGGGTTGGGGTGGCACAGCGCAGCGCAGCACAGCCCCTGCCTATGGGCCATGCTGACATGCACTTCTTTTGTTCGTGGCTTTGTTGCCATCTATTTGTTGGTCTGGTCATCACTTGCTGCAACCTACAAAAACACACCATGCCATGTGTATGTGTTTACCTGATGAACTCCCTCAAAATTGTTGCAGTCCCCCAGAAACATGGTCAGGCACAAGCAGAGGCTGGGGCTAATAATATTTAGCACTACAGTTTTTCAGTAAACGACGGTTCTGAATCCTAATAATGTTCTGTTGTTCCATTGCTTGTTACAGAAATGTACAGGGTGAGAATTTGTGGCGTTGTCTGACTGACTGATCTCACTGTCACTGTGGCCTCACCAGTTCGTCATCCCTCCCCGAAAAAGGCCACGAGAACAGGCTGTCCTTGTGAGCAGGCTCCTCCTCCAACCTCCCCTCCACAAAAGAATTGAGCAAGGGTGGAGGAGTAATGGAGGTATCAATGCTGCTTGCTGGGTAAGCCAGTACGCCCCCACCTTTCCTTTCCTTGTGGTGCTACTGCTTCGTCCAGGTCCATCCATCCATCGCCTCCGCCTCCTCCTCCGCGAAGCAAGTTGACTTGAAGACATGGGTTTGGGATCTCCGATTCGCTCTCCTTCTCCTTCTTCAGATCTGACCTGACCGCCTTCTCCTGTCACTGTAATCTTCCGTCAGAGTTTTTAACTGGGGAAGGGAAGCTACCATCATTTACTACTAGATAGAGACTACAGCTTCCTTAGAATTTTCTAACGAGGCAGGTAAAAATTTGGAAGAATCGTATAAACTTCTGCAGACGTCAGACGGTTTAACAACCCCCCTAGCCACGTTTTCGATAACTCCTGTGGTGTTTGTTATGTTATCGTCGTCATGGCCTCATGGGCCATCACACTGCTGTGCAGGATAAGAAATTCAGTTGTTGTTTGAGCTAGCTAGGTGTTACTGTCAGTTTTCTGCAGTGGAATAATTCATCTCCAAGGCCTTAACAGATGCAATCAGCTTTTAACTCAGACACGATCAGGTTAAGGACTTCTTTAAAAAAAACAAAGGAGGTTAAGGACTTCTAATTAATCATCGTATGAAACAGTGTGCTACTAGTACATTCTCTCCACTCATTTGATTGTAGCAGTGCCAGTGCCTCCACATTGGGGGATGAGATGATTGAGGCTGCTTCAGCCTTCACCTCCAAACAAAAAGAAGGAACAGGCAGGTTCAATGGAATTGTCCAATCTCATTGTCCTCTCTGCTGCACTGCACACTCGCATAAACAAAAAAAGAAAGGTTGGAGTCAGTATTATACGTGTGTTGGGACTAGGGTTGCCACCTGCTTAATTTCAGGTTTTGTATTGGTCCAACCAGCATCGTCAGCCCATGCATGGCATTCAAACTCTCATGCTGCTACCTGACAGTTTCCTGAATTTTGTTTTGCTCAATTGCTTGTACAAGTACTATGTAAATTACTACCAGTACATCCGATCAAGCACTAGAAATCAAGGGAGTTTACATGGGTAACTGAAACAATTGAGAAGCTAGTGCTTGTTGCCATTGCTGGCATGGGGCACTGTGGCACCACATTCACCAAATCCTAGATGAGCCAAGCAAATAGGGTCCCTCTCTTGTTGTAAACAAGCAACCTTGAGAATATATTTGTATTATTGTATATATAACTACCAACATTGCTTTCATCACCCACTAACTGCTCAAGCAAATTGCTCCATCAATTTTCCACAATGCACTTTATTTTTTCTGGGCGTCCACTTGGGAATTGCCGACTGAAAACTGAAAAAGGGCATATTTTGGGGGACAAATGCAGTTGAGGAATAAAGAGAACAACTATATCAGTGCTACAGACATACATATACATATGTAGCAGTAGTGCACTAGAAGCTATGTACACAAAAACTCATGACTTTAATTCTTGTTTTGCACTCTGCATTGATCCTTGGTCCAGCTGATCATAATATATGGATTTGGCACGGTCCAAGATATAGTCTTGCTCAGATTCCCTAATAAAATAATGTCTTTCAGTTGGTTCCGATTCCAAGTTGTTTATGCAGGCCTAGAACTCATGATTTCGGGAGTTCTGAGAGTACTAACTGAGTTTAATGCAGCAATCATCTCGCCCCCAAAAGAGTGGGCATATATTTCTACTCATTGAAGTTTGTTGCTACCGTTGGACCTTGAAATATATAACTGTTTCTGAAACCTTTTGGAAACCCTGCAATGATGCTTCTCATCTCTTCAGCTTTCCTACAAGTTTTGTTTTAACAGCACAGCAGGGGACTTGCATCTGCGATCATTTCGCTTGCATGTATCAGTAATTCCTCAATATTGTCACATACTCACACCTGATACATAGTATGTATTTTATATCATAGCATTTTTTTTTCTAGTGTGTGAAAGGCCTTGCAAGAGAAGCAAAGGCATGAAGAAAGGAAAGGCCGCAGCACCCCCCACCCCAAAAAACACAAAGTAGTTGGCCAAGGATATATAATAAAGATACAGGAACATGGGCTAACATGGACCAGGGGCTACTTTCATCGCATTGCAAGAAATCCCCTTTGCAAATTAGCCATGCAATCCTTCTGGATTACAAATAAGGTCCTCCTTTGATTGCAACTATTTCAGTACCTGTCATCATCTGTGTGGCACTCCCTGATTTTATTTCCATTTTTTGTAGTAGAAAAAACAGTGGTTAGATAGTCCAAACAGGAAGCAAGCATGAAGCATTACACCAGCAAAATTATCTGCTAGTGGTTCCTGCACAAAGCAGATGACATCCTAGAGTGGAAAGCTACCCACTTCCTTTCGGTAGATCATTTTCACTGACACCTTAAGCTATCGAATCTTGTAAGAAATAAGAAAAATGCATCTCCAAGATAATTCAATAAGGCTAAGTTGTAAAGGTAGTGAAGTACTGCCTGCAATATTATTTAAAACTGAGGCACTACAATTTAGCAAATTTATCTCTTTTCATTCAAGACCTGCAAGTAGTGAATAAAACTTCCACTTATATGCAAGACGGGATGCAACTTGCAACTACATCAGCAGATGGAGTCCAGTGACTAGTAGGAGTAGCTAATGACATGTATAATTTGATATTTGGTCTTACTGTCTTTATGTGCGATACAGTTTCAGTCAATGCCTCTACACTACCTTACTACTACTACCAAAAACGCGTTAAACAGCTAATAACAATCTTAATACTACTACTAATCAATGGGCTGAAATGTGTAGATTAAGCAAAGCATATGCATGACCAGATTAAAATCCCAGTTCAGACGACCTAGCAATCTACCTGCTGCTTTTCTCTCCTAAAAAAGAAATCTTTTTTGTTAGGGGTTGTAGCTGTACATGCTACGGATACTTTATCACAGAAGAAGCATGATAGTTGTCCATTCTGTTGGACATGTACGCATCAACTACGCATATATATATATATCCTTGTACACCAGTACAGGAGAGGGCGGCACAGCTCATCTGAACTTGCACTGGGGGCCCATTCAAGTGAATTGAAGAAGCTCTTTTCAGTTCTTCCAGCCAGTCCTAAACATGCAGTGCTACAACAACTCATTGACCTGTTATATTTATTTGCAAGCTGCCAGCCACGGCCGATGGTTGAGTTGAGCACTCCACTCACTGGTGAGTGGTGACTACCAAACTGCCAAGAACCATAGGAAAATAACCTCATGCCATGTCAAATCCTCTATCTTGAATTCAGTGGCCTTGTTAGTTGCACTGTTAAGCACAGCAATTAGTGCAGTTTCTGCCACAAGAAACGGCAAAATTCACTTTTCAGGTACTATTAGATTGTTTGAGCCCCACAGCCACAGGTTGGCAGTGTGAGGTCACAAGTTTATCATCACTGTGGCGTCCATGTCATGCCACTATCACCTCCAAAAGCTTACACCTTAATCATACAAAATTTTCAGTTCCGCCAATCATCTTTTCCACAATATTTAGGGGGTGTTCGTTTCCCTCAATATTTATGTCCCCAACTTTTCCATCCAGAGGCCACTGATATATGAGCAAAGACCAAGTTTATCAGCCTTTTTTGACCAACCAGCCGGCCGGGGCCAGTTGGATTTTCTTCATGCCAACCTCACCTGCAAAAAATGTATGCATTGTGGTGGCCTGGACCAAGCTGGTAGAACAGCAGGGATGGTGTCACCGGCACACCTCATCTAGTCACCTGTTATTAATACTTCTCACAAATTGACAAGTAACCAAAAGATCTTGCCTGTGTTGTTGATCAGATCAGTCAGTTGGTATTTGGGCATCAGAGTTTGGTACTAGTAGCCAGCTACTGGCTACTACATGTACGTGCAGGGATTCTCTGTGCATGTATGTATCCCAGACAAGAGGAGGCTGTGTGGCCATTTGGGTGAGACAGTTCTGCATGTAATGTAACATTGTATTGCATGGCTTTGTTATCATCAGGCAAGAACTGTGCTGTACTCTAATCCATGCTGAGGAGGAGCCAGTTTTCAGGTAGGTGGATTAACACATAAACAACAAGCATGTTTGTTATGGTCTTATGGAGGCAGGCATCTGCCTTGCATAATGTAATGGCATGGAATTCTTCTCTCATGTGGATTACGCACCCAATCATTGGCCAACCAATCAACCGCTCTTTATGTGTTTATATGCTGCTAGATGTTTCGGGCTTTTGGCAAGGGAATCTCTGCAGCCAGTCATGCAAAGTGAGTAAACAATGGAAGAAACCTGAAACCCTATGCAATGGATTCAATGCTGCAGCTGCAGAAGGCTGTTTGCTTGCCATGGCACCCATCCGGTGTCAAGATGGAGAGATCTCATGGTTGGTTCCTTCCTTTTCACTTTTGCTTTTTAGGCTCAGTACCCTCCGGTAAATTTTGCTCTTCTTTTTGTGCATACTTTTCTCCTTTCACAGGTGTTTGGATGGATGCAGCCCTCTTTCTTGGCGTCCTCCTACCTTTGACCTCACCCCCCAGCATCGGATGCGCTGTAAAAAGGAGAGGCTAAAAGAAACTAACCAGTCATAGTTCCTTTTCTTGTATAAACCTAAAGAGCATAATTTTACGGGCCTATTTGGATGGGCCAACTAAATTTTAGCTGACTAAATTTTGCTGCTAGATATCCAAACGATGAAACGACCAATTTAGTTGAGTTTAACTATTTCAATCTAACTAATTCAGTTAAAAATTAGCTAGAAAAACTTTTAGCTGGTTAAGGTTTAGTTTTATAAACAGCTGCCTCCCGATGACCATGAACACTTAAGTTATGTGTCAAACAACACGTGGCAGTTCGGAGATACAGTATAGCATACTGAAACTTGTCCAAATGGATCTTTAAATGCGTTAGTTGCAACATCTTAGTTGGAGTGTCGTTGAGCCCCCAAGCACCGATTTTTCATTACACATCCGGGCCCCAGTTTCAACCTCCCCATCGCCCAGCTTGTGGACACGAGTAGAAATAGAATCAATGGAAACAGTATGCAGACTTTTGCCCAGTTGCCGCTCTCAATGTACAACATTACTCCATAAATTTTGACATTGTTCAGCGCGAGGTGAGGTTCAGACCTGTTCAAATTGCAGCTAAAGCAAGCAATGCAATGCATGCATCACTGACAGTTCTGATTCATACAGAACATGGCCATATGGCAGGAGCTCCGATTTCAGGCTGCCATCCAAGAAAGCCGATAAAACTGTGGCCCTACGCCCAAGTGACAAGGTTGCATCAGGGAGGCCTTGACAAGTTGTCGCAGTCGCAGCAAACTTACAAATATAGCAAAGAACCAACAACAGGCTAGAGAACAAGGCAAAAAAATTGGAACCATGTTACATGGGTTGAAGGTGCTGAAGGTTTCTGTTCAGTTGGTGTTTTACATGCTACTGCACCAAGCACGAGCTCATGGTAATCCAGAGCCTTTTTCAGAATTCAGATAGGCATCTGCATCTCATACATGATGGCGCTGCTTCCAGCATCTCTTTGTTACAAGAACTTTCAGAGTCTGGTCATCTCACTGATAGATACATAGACAGATAGTCTGAGAAAGTTGTAACATCAATCACCGCTCGTGAATTGACACATCTTATATCTTATATATTGCTAAAAGGATGCACCAGTTGAACAGTAGAAAGCCACACCAAATCGGCATTTGAATCAAAGACCATCATCGGGTAATGTTCTTACTGTGACAGCCAGGTAGTGTTTCATCCTCTACAGAGTCAGAGATACAACTGACACATCTCCAGCTCATCATAATGTGGAACTTCGATTTTCCTGATAAAAGAAAGTTCCACGGATCTTCATGACGAATAACCATCCAAGTATTTCGACAAAGGAGAGTCAAAGGACAGAGTGTCATTTCAGGGTAATGTCAAATATGACTCCTTCAAGATTTGAGATGGTTGTTCTTGTTCCATTCACTTCTTCAACACACATTCCATGCTTTTCAGCTTCCTTGAGTACTAGTGCATCCATGCTGGTCATTAATGAGAAAGAATTAGCTTACTTAAAACAATGCCCAAGTTTGTAACAGAACATAATGTTAGAATTAGAACAAAGAGGCAGCACAATTCTCCCCCCACCCCCACCCGACACACAGATACCCCTCTTGTGATGCAAGCCTTTGTAACAGTACATTTTGGACATACCAAATAATGAGTCTAGAGTATGCAACCAGTTTTAATTTTGTCAGTAAATGATAATATAAACTACTGCAAGCCAACCTGTGTATCCTGTTTGCTCATGAATGCAAGCGGACACTCATTTTGCGCAAGTGCAATAGACAAACATCAACATCAACATCAACAAAGCCTGTAGTCCCAAGCAAATTGGGGTAGGCTAGAGTTGAAACCCAACAAGATACCCAAGTCATGGTTCCGACACTTCAATAGCTGCTTTCCAGGCAATCCTATCCAAACATAGATCTCTAGATATATCCCAAGCTTTTAAATCCCTATTCACCGCCTCCGCCCATGTCAACTTCGGCCTTCCTCTGCCTCTCCTTATATTATTAGCTTGGCTTGGGACTCCACAGCGCACTGGTGCATCTGGTGGTCTCCTCTGGACATGGCCAAACCATCTCAACCGATGTTGGACAAGCTTTTCTTCAATCGGTGCCACCCCTAGGCGATCACGTATATCATCATTCCGAACTCGGTCCATTCTTGTGTGACCACAGATCCAACGCAACATGCGCATTTCTGCAACACTCATTTGTTGAACATGTCGAGCCTTTGTGGGCCAACATTCGGCTCCATACAACATTGCAGGTCTAATTGTTGTCCTATAGAACTTGCCTTTTAGCTTTTGGGGTACCCTCTTGTCACATAGAATGCCAGAAGCTTGACGCCACTTGATCCACCCTGCTTTGATTCTATGGCTAACGTCTGCATCAATATCTCCATCCCTTTGTAGCATCGATCCCAGATATCGGAAGGTGTCCTTTTTAGGCACGACTTGACCTTCCAAACTCATATCTCCCTCATCCTGAGCCGTTGTGCCAAAGTCGCATTTCATATACTCGGTTTTAGTCCGACTTAGTCTAAAACCTTTAGACTCAAGGGTCTACCGCCACAGCTCAAGTTTCCTATTTACTCCCGCTAAGCTTTCATCAACTAACACTACATCATCGGCGAAGAGCATGCACCAAGGGATGTCCCCTTGAATGTCCCTTGTAATCTCGTCCATTACCAAGGCAAAGAGATACGGGCTCAAGGCTGACCCTTGATGAAGCCCAATTCTAATCGGGAAGTAATCAGTATTACCATCATTGGTTCGAACGCTAGTCACAACATTGTTGTACATGTCCTTGATGAGGGTCACGTACTTTGTTGGGACTTTATGTCTATCCAAAGCCCACCACATAAGATTTCTTGGTATCTTGTCATAAGCCTTCTCCAAGTCAATGAAAACCATATGTAGGTCTTTCTTCTGCTCTCTAAATCGCTCCATAACTTGTCTTAACAAGAAGATTGCTTCTGTGGTTGACCTTCCAGGCATGAAACCAAATTGGTTGGTAGATACTCATGTCCTTCTTCGCAGGCGGTGCTCGATGACTCTCTCCCATAGCTTCATAGTGAGGCTCATCAACTTAATCCCACGATAGTTATTACAACTCTGGATGTCACCCTTGTTCTTGTAGATTGGTACCAAAGTGCTTCTTCTCCGCTCCTCAGGCATCTTGTTCGATCGGAAGATATTATTGAACATCTTGGTTAGCCATACTATAGCTATATCCCCAAGGCATCTCCACACCTTGATTGGGATACCATCCGGGCCCATCGCTTTGCTCCCTTTCATCCTTTTCAACGCTTCTCTGACCTCCGATTCTTGAATCATCCGCTCAAAGCGCCTATTGTTGTCATCAAACGAGTCGTCCAACTGAACAGGGGAGTTCTCGTTCTCCCCATTGAACAATTTATCAAAATACTCTTGCCATCTTTGTCTGATCTCATCCTCTTTCACCAAGAGTTGCTCCCTCTCATCCTTAATGCACTTGACTTGAGTAAAGTCCCTCGTCTTCCTTTCACGAGTCCTAGTCATCCTATAGATGTCCTTTTCTCCTTCCTTCGTCAATGGCAGACAATGGCAGAATATCTCTGACAGGTAACAAGCTGACAAAGGAATAGGTGACATACGAATTGTTTGCCTGTGAACCAGAAGGACTTCTGCCACTGTATATACCATTCTGAAGTAAAAATTTCGCTACAAAGTACAAACTTCTTCAATGTTTAGATCCATGGGATCCATGGTTTATGGATTCATATAATGTTTCAGTTAGTTGGAGATGCTATGTACGTCCTGCCTTGTTTTCTCTGAGGTACTCAGGCACATGTACTTCTAATTACAATTTACCTGACAAATTTTACATATGAGTATTCTCATCTCAGCTAATTTTTTCTGTTAAGTGGTTCAAAACGCTATGTCTCAAAAAGAACTGGACCCCTGGGGAAAGCCTCCCCTGAAATATTTCTTTAGAAAAAAAAAAAATCTCAACCACAGGGTCAAGAAAAGGCCACAAGACCTAGCTATTAAATAGCTCAGGGAGTTGCCTTTTTTTTTTGTGAGACAGGGAGTTGAACTCCCGATCGTAGGTCCAACACTAGCTCTGCTACCATTGCACTATGCACACGTTCTCTTGAAAACGCTATGTCATAATGGCATTCTGTTAACTCAAGTAAATATAAACAAGTACAACCGGAAAATTATAGCAAACCCAAAACACGTGGAAAATTGGCACCTATCCTACTCATGTACTAAACAAAGAGAATTCAAAATAGACATTACAAAATAATCAACTAAGGTCAACTGTAATTGATTACAGTTGGTCAATTGGAACAATTACTGAGTTGATCTTTATAACATGGAAATTATGATGAACAGTATTTGCCGATATTTTTATGTGCCAAAAAAAAAGAGAACTCGTCTATTCAAATATAAATGGGAGGAAGACAATAAATAGAGAAAATACATACACTTTAGCTCGGGATACATAAGCCAATATGAATCTGCATTTGCCAGCTTGAATACGAACAATCCTTTCTACAGTATCAAAGAGGCAGGAAATGCTAGATTGCTGGAAGCTTTCTGTGAGTCAAGGTCCACAAGCTGCAAGGACTGCTATATAACAAATGAATAGAAGAGAAAGGCCAAAGCCTTAAATAAAAAGTCAAGTAGGAAGATTTCAAGGATATAAATATCAGCTCCAATAACAATATCAAATCCACCAGGATGTTTTTCAATAATATCGCTTAAATGATCTGAGTTTCCCCACTCTAGTTTCTCGGCTGTCAACACTGCAATAGAACTACGATTATAGATCTCATTATCAAAGATATTTCACTTTCTGTGAAAGTTGAAGTTAAGGGGTGGCAGCCTCTAACCTGCATGTGCATTCTCAGAATATGACTGCAACTCTATATTTTTCCTTATAATCTGCAAAGTCATTCTTCAGAATAGATATGTGTGGCACTTGAATTGAATAATAAGAAATGATGCAAGTATAAAAGGTAACTGCATCATTTATGCTCTACCACCCTTCTAGCACTCCATTCAAGACATAGACTGACAGTACACTGGACACAAAGGTATGCAGTGACTATTGCCATACAGATTGCCAAATGTCCTTGTCTATCTTTTGTAAACTTTATGCATTTATCTACATATACAAAATTGCTAAAACTAAAGGAAAAGTCTCAATGGTACTTTGTTCTATAATTTCTGTATGAACCTACGAGGTATCAGTGGATGAATTCATAAAAAATTGAACCTTGCCTCCAGAACTTCGTCATTGTGATCAGTCATGACAACCTCCTTGCAGAAACGGCTGCACAATATGCCAGTAATGCCTACAGCAAGTCATAATGTAGTCAGCTTTCATATGACCAAAGACAGAAGGGAGCATGGCAGCGAATTGACGAATTCTCTCACCAATCCCAGACCCTAGCTCGATTACTGAACATCCCTTCACAATTTCAGGGTGTTGAGATAGGTAGTTGTTCATAAGGACTGCCCCTGGCCACACTAACTGTCCAGTCAGATCAAAATCAGCTGCACACAATCATTAAAATGCCTATAAGTGGCGCTGCCATGGCAAGGAATCAATGGGAACAGGCATTATGTGCTGTGAGGAGTCCACCAACAGAACTAATGCTGTGACGTTGAGGCTTAAATAAGACCATCCATATCATCACAGAACCGGTGGAACAGAACTTTAGAAGCCAAGATTTATCTTTATGTTCGCAATTGGCTATAAACGACAGCATGAAGGGATTGAACAAGACATAACAGTCATTTAGTGACAAGAATTTATAATAGGACCCTTCATTTGTTTGATCACGAGGAACATGAGATTTTTGGTGCCCTCATATAGAGTACTAGAATGACAGGAAGGATTCTCATATACGGTAAGGCAAAAGTGGTCCTATGTCACATGATTGTGTAATGAACATCCGACGTTGCTGCTATGAAAGCCAAAATAAGAAAGTGGACAAACACCTGTGATGACAATATCTCGAGCACCACTACAGACAAGTAAAACAAGGCAACAAGGCATGAAGCATTGAAGCATATGCATACTACAGACTCCAGTAACAGCTGATTCAGCAAATGAAGCAGCAAGCACAGAATTTATAGCCGATAACTGCATACACTGTACAAGCACTAAAGGATCAAACAGAACAGTTGTGTTACAGTACTGATACCCAAAAATGGGCGAACATATTGATCAGTAAAACAATGCAATCAATCAACCATGCCCAGCGACCCTTGTACTAGCTCCCCAGTTTCTCTTCGTCAAAACTCTTTAAGCTAAAAAAATGACTAGCTCCCCAGTTCAAGAAACTAACAATTGACCAGTAAAACAACTGCATCACCCATTTTCCAGAACACAAATCCATTACTCTCAAAGAAACGAAATCTATGACGAGCAAGAAGCACTAACTGGAGGCAGCGCGGAGGCAGAGGAGGCGCAGCTCGTGGGACCCGAAGGTGAAGGTCGTCATCTCGTAGCTGCCCGCATCGACGAACCCAGCAATTCAGCAAACGAAACCAATCCTCAGCTCCACCACGCTAGCGCACAGAACGAATGACGGACGAAGCGTATACCTTCGGTCCACGAAGAAAGACGGATCCAGGCAGATGATGTCGTCCTCCTCTTCCTTCTCCACCCGCTTCCTCGGGCTGCCGGAGTCCGCCATCGTTCGCTTAACTTCTCGCCGCCGCCGCCGCCGCCGCCGCCGTCAACAGTGACTAAGGCAGAGGAGGTCGCCGCTGCGTCACTCCAAACTTAACCCACCTGCTGGATTGGGCCGCTGGATCCTGTTCTAGGCCCATAAATACAAAGTCGAATAAATGGGCTTTTGGCTTTCAACGACACATCGAAGAAGCTCGTCCTTAGCAGGCCGAAAATATCTTGTTAGGGAAATCAGTGGGCCATCCGGGATACATGAGGCCCGGCCCATACCAGCCGACGAGGAACGTTCTAGAGGCCACACGAGAGGCCGGAGCACGTTGCGGCGGCGCGGCGCACGATCTCCCAGGGGTAGGATCGTAATTTTTTCACTGCTCCCTCATCCGGCCATAAAACCCTAAACCCCCGGTGGTGAGGCGAGTGGACGCTTCGAGCTTTTTTTTTCTTTGGCTTGCTGCGCAAGAAGAAGGGGAAGGAGAGGAAGGCGGCGATGGCGAAGAGGCTGCTCCCGTCGCTGAACCGGGTGCTGGTGGAGAAGCTGGTGCAGCCCAAGAAGACAGCCGGCGGCATCCTCCTCCCGGAAACATCCAAGCAGGTAGCACCATCGCCCGCCCGACGCCCGTCCCCCATCTTGCTATCGCTGCTTTGAGAGTTTGAGTAGTGTAGTGGGTTCAATCTGCAATGGTTGTCGGCGATGGGGTGTTTAGATCATGTTAGGTTGGGCGATTTGAATCGCTTTGTAGGTTGCGAATAATTGGAAGCAGCTAAAAAAATCCTCACGATGCTTCCTCCCTCTGGTGAAGTTGTTCTGATTGGGTTGCGATTAGCTCGAGTGGTTCAGATTGCTTGGTGTAGGCTGTGATTCTTGCTAGTGCTGTTACTTAGCTATAACAATTTTATCGTTCAAGTAACTATTGTAATTTATTATTTGTGAAATTGCATGCTTCATGATCTTTAGAGTAAGATAAATGAGTTGTTATTGTTCGAAGTGCATAACCAATTTTGTACCTGAAAATGTTCCTGTGCAGTTAGCTTTCTGCAATTCTATTTCTTTCCATGCTTTCACTTTGGCATGCTTTTAATGGCTAGTTGCAGTTTGCACTTTTTTTATAATGGCATTTGGATATTGTTGGTGTTCAACTGGAGAAACTAATTAGCCTATGTTTTTTAAGTGTGCATTGATTCACTGCTTGACAATGTTTATGTGGAAATAGCCATTTGAAGTCTTTTAAACGAGGATTTGACTTTTGACTTATTAATTCGTATTCAGCATTGTATTGGGTGTGTTGAACTGTAGAAACGAATTATTGTGGCTGTAGAATTAATCCTCTGCTTGACGATGTTGCTCTTGTTGCAGCTAAATGCTGCTAAAGTGGTGGCTGTTGGCCCTGGTGAGCGTGACAAGGCAGGCAATCTGATCCCAGTTGCTCTTAAGGAAGGTGACACTGTTCTCCTGCCTGAGTATGGTGGAACTGAAGTCAAGCTTGCGGCTGAGAAAGAGTAAGTGAACTGTTCCTCTGTGAACTGAAGTCAAGCTGTGCTATACTGTTATTGCCTGATTAATCTCTCAGTTAGGCACCATAATATCCAAACTGTTGCAATATTTAAATTTGTCTTACAGCTGTATTATTTGCTGTTTTATGAAATCATCCAGATATGCTGAACAACACAAACCCATGATATGGTATTGAATCATGATAGCAACTGTTTTAATTGTGTCAAAATGGTGTATTGTTGTTGAATGCTGTGCTTGATACTGCATGCCAACCATGCTTTTTGTGACTAGATAAAAAAAACATGATATATCTTAACCTTTGGTTGCTAACTAGCAACATAATCAGTTGTGGGTTGCAAATACCACGTCAACTGCCTGTCGGATTTGTTATCATTCAAGATTTTTTTTTCTGTTTGATGCCATTTCAATTCTTTCTCTGGTACTTAATCTAAGCCCTCTTCTGAAAAATTTTCAGGTACCTCCTCTTCAGAGAGCACGACATTTTGGGCACACTTGTGGACTGATTCAGATCGTCAGCAAGCCTGTCACTAGTCTCTTCGGTTCTAGTGTGAGATGCGTAGGATCTGATGCGGGGAACAAAATCCATGAGAAAGAACTCTGAACTGTCATGATGTCATAGAATTTGTGGTGAAACGTCATAAGGATAAAACTTGTTGCTTGCCTTTTTGTGCGATGCAATTGAAGAAACTTACGCTTTTGAAGTGGTTCCCTTGAATATTTTGTTGCCCTCCCTGTTCCTGGGTTCTGTTCTCTCTGTTTTACGTTGGCTGTTCATGGGATTACTTAGTGAACCTTTGCACAATCCATCAAAGGCGATGTTTTGATCATCGATGCAGATTAGGGACTTCATGTTTGGCTTCCTAGTTCCTACCGTATGCTGTGCCACGCCAGAGGTTCGGCTGCAAAATGAACTATCGGTGTCTAGGCAGGGTGTGACATCAGCTGCAACTGCAAAATGAACTGCAAGATGAGCTGCGCCACAACTTCGATCATTGACGAAGTTAGACAAGATTAGACAGGATGAGGCATGAACCGAACTTTAGCTATGGTTAGACAAGATGATGCGTGGCAACCTCTGGCAATGAGCCAAACAGACCAAAGACTTAAATGCCACAATTAACCAAACAAACCAGACGTCCATGCCGTAAGCGCGGCGTAAAAAGAAAAAACAGCGCCACACTGCAAAATGAACTATAGGTGCCTAAGCGTGGCACGCGCAACTTCGATCAAGAACCAGATGAATCGAACAGGTCATTAAGGCGTCTTGTTATGTGTGCGGTGTGCCGTTGGATGGGTACATGTTCATCCATATCAATATGTGTGTTGATATATCTGATGGTGACTCTTGTGCCTGACAAAGTTGTATATATGGGTTTCTCAATTAAAAAGAAAAAGAAATGTATATTTGGGCTGCGATTGCACTATAAACCTGTTGGGTTTCGCCAAGGTTTGTTTTGGAAAATTTGACAAAGATTTTCAAAATTGGAACTGTAACCGATGGCAAATAACAATTTTTTCCATCGCCAATATTTTCTCAATATACAGGTGAGTTTGGATATTCTTCGTATTTCTAAGACTTTGGTTTCAAAGCTTCTTGAAGAAAAAAAAGAGCAATAGATTCCATTTTATAAAATTTAAAAACGATATAACAAATACTAGTGCAAACACATAAAAACGTATATTAGTGTACAAATGGATAACTTCAAACGTTTATCTGGAAAAAAAATTGTATATAGCTAACCAAAAAGGGATATCTACTGTCTGCACACAACAGATGTCAAGGGCCTAAGTTTGCCAAAGATCAGAATCTCAACAGCATCAACAACTTTCCAGGATCATTGGCACCTGCCGATCCTTGAGCAGCATCTATCTATTGTTCATCATCAGCTCTCATATGCGCTCAGGAACTTCTTAGCAGCATCCAAATTCAGCTCTTTGTAAACCTGCATGCACATTGGTCAATTCCAGAAAATAAACTTTAGCATGTATGAATTGTTGTTGGTTTCAAAATGTCGAATGAGGAGGGGCAAGTCAGTACAAGATTCTCATGAGCTTCTTCAAATGCCTTGCAGAAGAACTCTGCCTTTGTCGCTCCAATCTGCCATAGTATGAGGCAAACAATTTATTAAATTACCAGAAAAAATGTGTGTTTGAACTTGCCGGATAGTTAACGCTACCCAAATATGTATTCCAACAAAGATGACAAGCGATAATAAGCAGAAATATGGTATCCATGAGAGTAGTGGCAGTAATGATGCTACCATCGACATCAAATGGTAGACCAATCTAACAGGCAAAAAAACCAAGAAGACCAAACAAATTTGCCTAACTTCTAAAATGAACTTCCCATGAACAACGACAGATTGTAAAGCTTTTCCAACAGCTTTTTGGGTGTACATCGAGATCTATTAAAGGTGAAACTGGTTTTACTCCACCAGGATGAGGCAAAAAGAAAAAGAAAAATGGGATACACGTGCAAAAGAGAAATGAAAAAAAGAACAGCTTGTGCTTTGACAACCTATACCAAAAGCTTGTCAGCTCCTAGCCAATCCTCAAATAGCATTTCTCTCAGCCCTCAGCCACTCAGACCAACAGGAGCGCCATGGGCATAACCACAAAAGACTTGGTCACAACTTCCGTGAACAGAGAAGGGGGTGGTACAGAGTAGGCTACCAACAATTGGCACTGAGATAAAGCATGGCCTTAATGGAGATATGAGTGGTCTTTCCTATAGGTTTGGGTCGTCTAGTGGTATTTAACTGAACTGGAAATATTCAGCAGAATTTTACAAACTTCATATTATGATAGATGGAGCCAGTTTTTTGTGCCCCAATTTATTATTCCTCAAACAACAGGCCTAAAAGACGCAACATTACTCAAAGCTCTCAAAAAAAGTTTCACACCATCGTATTGAGTTGCTAGCTTCCTTATATTGGAAAAGAAATATACATACCTTTTTTTCCGCAGCCATCTTCAACTTCTGCATAAACATATCTGTGAAAAATGCAAAAAAAAAAATAGTGGAATATCGGAGCATAATTAGATCTATTCTATAATTGTTAGTGGAATACATAATAAAAGAAAATGTGTCATTTTGCCATTACTACAGTGCCAAAGCTGTCATTCCCATTCATTGGGTGGGCATTTACTAATGGCCTCAAATTCATTGAAAAAAATTGAGTGGCCACCCTAGAGAAAAAGTATTTGTCACTCAGTAATTGATGCAGAAAGAACATCTTAGTGTCATTTTATTCCATTGCTTAACTGCTAAGTGCCTAAGTCCTTCATATCAGATATGTAAGAGGTATATTTTGTGTGGATGAATTTTGTATGATAACAAATGATGGATTGTGTGGTTGCAAATCACTTTGTCACTCTGATTTTCACAGAAAAAAAGGGCCAAGTAAAAGAAACTACAGGTGCTGATAATAAGTTGGTTGTGGACCCAATTTGTAAAAACAGATCCAAATGAGCCAGGTGAAAAAGTTAAATTGGGTTGTAAGCAGTTGTAGACTGTAGTTATCAACATCTCAGTTGTTTGATATGGAGCAAACCCATGAAGAATGTTGTGCATTCACAAAATAATAACCGACCATGGATATGAGGAATTACAGGGAGGTGACATGCTAAAATCCTAAGTCTAATAGACACCCCAGATCATGAATAACTGCCCCCTTGGTTTCAACTGAACAGGGATGAAGGGGGACATCAGCCTTTGCCTCTACAACAATAATTTTTGAGGATAGGTTTCAAGCATAAGGACACAGTTGCACATCGCAATTTTGGGTTTAGCAATAGTTTTTTATTCTAAATTTCTTGGGATGAACAACAAAGTATCGGCTGACATACCTTGTGCAGCGGATAAGTCCTTATTATTGCCCTTGGTTGCCTCCTGCAAGTAATAGCTTCATTAGCAATAGTAAGAGGTATAATCAGGTAGCACCTTGATAACTAAACAAAACACACCTGAACTTGTGATCGCTGTCTGGTTCCTCTGCTAGATGTTCCAGGATCGGCCTACATTTGGCACAGAAAAAAAAAATTGCATCAGTTCATACTCAAAAGGTCTGCAAACAGGAGGAAATAAGATCTAACCATATTTTTTTTTCAGTTACTTCTGCAAAGGGACATCTAACACAGTTGCTTATGATTCCATATCAATGCGCTTGTAATGCATTGCTCTTTGTTCTGGTTGAACCAAGTTTTCAATTTAGATAAACGCACAGCACCACAGTCCCATGCGGCCATGCCCCCATGCCATACTCTCTCAACCACAAACCTTGAACTCAAATAGAAACAAACATTGCGTGACTACGTGTGAGCTCAACATAGAGATGACAATGACTTTCTCAAGGGCATACCCAGTGCTGTAGGCTCCCGCACTGCGGGGTCTGGGGAAGGGAAATAGCCCGCAAGCCTTTCCCGCACAAATGTGCAGAGGCTGGGGCTCGAACCCTGGACCTCTTGGTCACAGGCGGTAAAGCTCTACCGCTTGCACCAGGGCCGCCCTTCATGACAATGACTTTCTCAATCTATCTAAAAAGTTTGTCACTAATATTTACCCAGTTTAAGAGGCCAACAATAGCCAACATTCTTAAAACAGCAGGGGAAGCATGGTGTAACACTAATATTATCCTGCGTATCTTGAGAGGCTAGGAGTAACAAACTAAACATGTAACCCCCTTTTAGAAGCATTCCAGCTATTATTGGGCAGGAGTGTTAAGATATGTATCATTCACATTCTGGAGGGGCTTCCTTTGTTAACGAAGGGTGAAAAATGAGTAATCTCCCTTTACCCAAAAGAAGGGGAGAAAAACTAGGCTGTTCAGGGCACATGGATAAAATTCGCTTCTCTTTCCTTTCTTCGTTGCAGCATTGCATCCAACAAAAGTAGTAACGTCAATTCTGTTAAAGGATGATAATGTGCTATCACCTTTAATACATCCTCTGACCTAAGGCTACATTACATAGGCCCTCTGCCACAACTATTTCTGCAAACATCAAGTTGATTTCGGAACCCGGAGGTGCACTCTGAAACAGCTAAAGTGTGTCGCAACAGGAGATCGGGTCATCTGAATCGACTGGGATGCCGATTATACTATGCTACACCGGAATTCCCAATCGAGTTCCACGCCACAGATCGCGGCTTGGGACTTAGGGAGGTCCCCAAATCAGAACCCGGGACTTAGCGGCACAGGGCAGACGGAAAAGGAGAGGGTGGGGGTGGAGGAGGAAGAGGAGGATTACGCAGTAATCCCTGGAGCGGACGACGGGGAAGAGGTCGAGCATGCCCTGGAACTCCTTCTCGTCCATGCGGGCGCGGGCGCATGCGCAGGCGCGACGTCTCCTCCGGCTCTCTGCTGTTCGCCCGCGACGGGTCAGGGGTCAGAGCTCAGCGGAACACGCCGATGTGGATGTGGACTCGCATCGCAACTCGCTAGAGAGAGATATGAGTCCACGACGAACGCTTCGCTCCGGGGCCTTCGACACTCACCACATGGGCCAGGTGACTCGTCAGAGAGGGCTTTACGACGTTAAGTGTAGGGCCGGTGGAAAAATGACATTTTTATCCTCTAGATCAATAAAACTTCTAAAATTCATAGTAATTCATAGAAAAATCATAAAATAAAAAATAAAGATGTTTTGAAATCCTTGTGAATATATCTATGCAGCATATATATAATATTATATGTTTATATAGAAACTTTATGTGGTAAAAATATATCAAGCGTCGGGTATATATATTTATTTGCTACACAATAAATCGGTAGACGTAATGAAAATAGAAAGCTAATTAATTATTACCATTGATGCGCGTATTTATTTGCACATCGTCGCTTCTACACTACAGACAATACTCATGCACGGCGCTGGGTATGTACGATGTTGTACGCATGTTGTACACGTACACATACACGTACACGTACTTATTAATTCGCTAGCACGTGTCTCATCTCGGCCCTACCTAGCTATAACACGTTAACACACGTACTGCGTACTCATTTCCGTTCCATTTGACTTTTTTAGTATTTGTTTTCTTCAAAATCTTATACAAAATATCACTTGTTATTATATCTTATTTTAATAATAAAGTTTTAAGAATAATTTAAACTTATCTATATTTTTTTAATAGAACGTGGCATTTAGGGTTAAAAATGTCAAACTATAACGAGTACACGTCATGTTATCGTTGGCGAGCTAAACACAAACGTCATTTCTCACGACAGACAGATTTGGTTGGCGATACACTGCTTATTTGACAGCAGATTTGGATGGATCCATCTATCGGCCGGCCGAATCCCCCATGAACAGTGAGTTCGACCCGTACGGCCGTACGCATATACGTACTCCGTACTATACGTAGGAGGACGAGTAGCTAGTAGTTCGTGCGCATGCAGGCATATATGCATGTGATACTCTGATGCGACGTCGTCTCGTCGTCGATCGATCGACCGGCCGGCGTGGATCCGGCGAGCGTGCAGTGCTGGCCGGATGCATGGATATGATGCATGCCCGCCCTGCATGTATCGCTAGCTTGCATGCACGTCAAATACGTACGGAAATCCAAGGAGCTAGCGTACATACGAAACGACGCCCGAAGTCCGTGCATCCATGAAGCCAGCCAAACGAAACGACGACGTACGGCCGTGGATGAGAGTCGATGTCGCCGGCCACCACCTCTCACTATTTCACGCGCGGTACGGTACGGCGGTGGACAGGACAGACGCATCCATCCATGCATGCATGCATGATGCATGAGTTAGCTAGCTTAGCTAATGGCCTACTAATGCTAATGCATGTGCGCGCCGGCCTGTGCGGTTCGGTCGTACGTCGCCGGGGATGCCGGGATGGAGGGGGCCCCGGCCGGATCGATCGAAACCCGTGGGCTACGAGTACGGGTACATACGTGGGAGGCGCGCGGAGGCCGACGATACACTGCTATATATTGTCGTCAGATAAGGTCATCAGATCGAGTGATAGAGTGTTTGAGGGCACTCGCGCAGACAGTACGTACGTTACGGGCGGCGGGCGACGCCGCGACGGTGTATCCTCGATGAACACGCACGCATGCACAGGGCATAGCGGGGTTCCTTCTATAGCTCTGCACTACTGCGTGCATTACACTCGAGAAAAATTGGAATTAGTCTGACAAGGACATAGGGGAAACGAAAAAGTTCGGACAAGCAAATAAGTCCAAGGGTAAGCTAGTCATTTCACCAAAGCCGTTAACCACTGTTAGCCCCAAAAGCTGACGGAAGGGCATGTGGGTAGCGATTAAGTTGTGTAAGCCTATACAGATGACCACGATCTTTTCAGGGGTACGAGGGAGGCTACGATCTTTTTTAAGGGTATACAGGTAAAAGCCTCACTCGTCAGAGCAGACGGCCCAATACATCTAAGACACCTAAACTTGATTTTGATTTTGAGACTAATACTGTCATGCTGAGCCGGGTCCGGGCAGATCTCGTACATGCGGTGTGGTCAAACTCTCCTTATATGTGACAGAACCTCTTAAGATAGGGCCCACTTGCCAGGATTACCCAACTTAATCCCAACAGATGATCCAAACCTTAATTAGTCCATCAGGTGTCACCACTTTGCAGCGGGTCATCCACCTCTTTCCGAACAGGATCGCCTCATTACAATCATTACAGAAGTAATACGAAATTTTTATATTACATCAAAGTAGCGGAAATTTAAAGTCATAGTACAAACCGTAAGTTTTGAAACATAACTTAGTGTCATACGTTAATAATACATCAAGCTGCTGATAGAGCAAGAACAAACAACCGAGGTACTCTTGCCCAAGAGTCAAGCAAAGACAGCTTATTCTTCCTCTTCATCTACACTGACCACGGTCATGCAGCAAGAAGCCACACAAACCGGGTTGTGATCCTCATCTGCAACAGGGGTTAACAAACCCTGAGTACGGGAGTACTCCACAAGACTTATCCGACAAAGAAAAGTATTTGATGGACAAAACAGTATGCAAGTCATAGGATTCAAGGTGTGGTTTGCAAGAATCAAGTATTTTGCATAAATGAGCATTTATAAAAAAATTGAAATCATTTATGTTTTCCATAAGATTACTCAAGTATCGATCTAGATGTATGATCGATAACAGGGTAATTACCATCCAAAAGGGATCCAACAAGTATTCAGTTTAAGTGTATTACTACGCGGTAGAGGACAGGGTCATGTTTCCATTTCCGAGGAACACGACGATTCGAACCGGTTTATCCCAGCTAGGGCTTCCCTATCACACGACATATACAGCCGCTTAAAGCACGCATATGACTACCTTTCCCTGGATCCTCTCGCCAAGACCGGGGTTCCGCCACCCGAGAGCACAGTACACCTCCATCCAGTTCGCTAACTTGGAGGGTACACACTACTCTCGCCATCTCTCCACTCCCAGTGCGGGTTAACCGTTCTTCAAGCGAGAATGGCCAGAGTCCAGCTTCCCGGAGTATGTGATAAGTACTCCAAAGTCACAACCCTTGGACGTCTACAACGGACGGTTCCTAATCGACACAGGCGGAAAGAACCCGCTCACCAGACACCGCTGGTGGCTCTCCAACACCGTGTCCGCCCGGTCTCAGATTATTACTTCCA
This sequence comes from Microstegium vimineum, assembly GCA_022036555.1. Classification (NCBI taxonomy): domain Eukaryota; kingdom Viridiplantae; phylum Streptophyta; class Magnoliopsida; order Poales; family Poaceae; genus Microstegium; species Microstegium vimineum. Next base: position 6,001,612 of record CM039141.1, read on the forward strand.
TCAAGAGGACATAGCCATTTGCCGCAGCAATCCGCTATTCTTCTCGAAAACAGAACCATTGCCGAAGCAAACAAGTTATCACCTATTCTCGCAGATGACATGAAATCATCTGACTCTATCGGTCTAAGCATTGCTAAGCAGCATAAAGCAACATTCGTATTTTTAAAACGGTATCAAGGTACAGAAATAAATAATTCAAGGTAAAGCTATGCATCAAGTAGGAATTTGATTGAATACCGTAATGCAATAGTATAAACATAAGTGTATTTAAAGAAATCATTTTAAATACAAGAAAGTGTTTGAATGCACCGGGGCTTGCCTTGGTTGGAGGGATAAACGAACTCGGGCTCAGATTCAAGAGAGAAAACCCCTTCACTGGAGGTATCCAACCCAACCAACGAACAATCTACACGATATAATGACATGTTTTAGATGATGCTTGAATAGTAAACATGATGCTTAACTCAAACAAGCATGCTCTTAAGAAAAGACTAAAACAGATTACACCTTGAGTACCACTTCCCTTCATGAAGGAAAGTAACACTAGGTTAAAGAGCAAATTTATTAACCCTATTTATCTTGATTATCTAAGTTAACAATTACATTCAAAAGAACTGAGCAAGCAACATTACATCGAGCATGTCCAACTTGTGTTTGTCACTAGACAATGACCATTTGTATCAAATAATCCAAAATCACTCAAAGCCTAAAGGTATTAGGGTTTCTAAACATTTTATAACTAACTAGAACATTCTTACAGGATTAAAAACATACTGAACTAAATAGGAAATAGGAAAAAACCCTGCACAAAACCCACTGACGGCTGAGACCTGACCACCAGAGGCACAGACGCTCGAGCGACGGCGCTGAGAACCACAAAACACGGCGGCGAGTCGCCATCGGTGACCAAACCGAACGGATACCCCTCGAACTTGCTTCGGCTCGCCGAGCCGAACCCAACGAGGTACGCCACGACCCAACAAACCTTCAGAGACACCTCATCGAGGGTGCTGGCGATCTGCCGGAGCTCGACCGATCGCGCACCATCGAGCACAGACCTCGATCGAAGAAAACTAGACCTCGATCGCTGAAGAGAGACCTCGATCAGAGAAGCTAGGCCTCGATCACGACTCAGAGGACAACCTATGAGCAAAACGCCCACAGAGACGAGGCTAAAACCTACCCAGAAGACTTCGTCGACGGCAATGGCGGTGAACCAAGCTCGACCGCACATATGCCAATGGACACAGGCCTCGATCGATGGAACTAGGCCTCGAGCAGAGACGCTAGGCCTCGATCAGACCTCGATAGACCTTGATCGATACAAGCAACAACTCTAGCAAGCTAAGCGGCCCCTAAACAACACGAAGCGCAAGCCAATGAACACAGAGCTATAAGCAACCCCTCGACGACGGCACTGGCGGTCGGCGGAGATCTGCGTGACGTGCGCCAAAGGAAACACGCCCACGCTCGAGGGCAACTACCCCTTGAGACAAACTCAGGACGGCTAGGCGAAGCTAGCGCAAGACTTGGATCTCGAAAAGATCAACTACAACGACTAGACGACGAACAGACCGCCGCGCCGAACAAGAACAGCGGCGACGCTCGGGGACAGAGCTCGAAGGCTCGATACACGAATAAACGAGTAGAGCGGAGAGGTCGAGGAGCTCACCCTGGTCACGAAGCGCTAGCAAGCGTGGCCGGAGATGAAGCGGAGACGACCGTCGACGGAGAACGTGGCGGCGGAGACGAAGAACTGCGCGGCAACGAAGATGTTCCCGGAGTATGGTCCACCATTTGCAAAACGGAGAAGCCGACAAGATTCAGAGATGAACAAGGAGCAAGAAACACAAGATACAAGGACAATGCGGCTCCTGCGTAGCCCGGTCGAAGACTGACCAGAGCAGCGGCAGTCTCGTCGGAGCTGAGGAAGACAGATCCACACTGAACGAAATGCGGGCTCGACGACTTCAACCAACTTGACCCGAGGAAGCGCGAGATCAAAGCGAAGACAACGTCGCAGGATTGAGTGGTTGGAAGTGACTAACGAGCTCGGACGAGTTCGTCAATGGAGGTGGAGCGCTCGGCGGAGCAAAGCAGAGCAGAGCAGCGCGGTGGTGTGGCGTGGAAAGGGAAACAGAGAGGACGGTGCCCCGCTTTTAAAGACGGCAACGGGTTCCGTGATTTCGCCACGTACACGACAAGACGTGCGTCCCTGGACAGGTGTCGCACGGTTGTGTCGGACAGGGGTGGGCGTCGAGATCGACCCCGCCATGCAACTGCTCGATGAAAGGACAGAACTGACCCTGTGGCTATTTGACAAAATGCTCAAGCTTTCAGGGGTTTTCAGGAAAAACTTTGAACACGAAAAGATGCTCAAAATTTCATGATCAACAACTTTGCTTAAACAACCATAAGCAAAAACTTTATAGATTTCGAAAATCATGTTTAGGGTTTAATCCACCCCTCTGGGAAAAAGGTTTGGATTCCAAATTTTAATTTGAGAATTTGAAAAGATGACCTGCATTCAAACAATTGATCAAACATAAGCAAGTAAACTCATTTTAGTTCAATGCATATCCAGGTTTTCAAACAAATGAAAGATGCTTAATGCATATGATGACATGATCAAATTTTAATTAAGTTATTAACACCCGGGGTGTTACATTATACGAGCACCCGTGTCCGTGTCAAATTTAAAACTTTAAATTCAGATAGACAGATTTTTTTTTAAAAAAAACCATAGTTGGTGATAGATGCAAAGGTTAGAATTTGTAGTTCACCCTATAAGGTAAGGAGTAAGCAATGATTAAGAAATAAAAGGACTTCTACAATATATATTCAAGAATCATAAAGCGAGTGAGGAATACTCACAACGCCGTCGCAAACCTGCAAAATGATCATTTCATCGACCTAGCTATTATTTGTGAAAGCTAATTTTTACGATGTAATAACAAAAGGAAAGCTTCTACTAGAGCCAGGTGCTAGATATGTGTATACTACATCCTGTAACGCAATTCCATTCTAGCGATCGTTCACTGGATTTAAATCCAACGGAGGATCTGTTACTCCCATAACTTTCCTTTTTTAGAAAAAAATAATACACGTAACTTTTTGTTTTTAGAAATAATTAAGTTATACATATATGTTATGGGACAAAACTTATTTTTATAACTTATACTCATGACTTTGATAATATAACATTATACAGAACTTATCATCATAACTTTTTATTATAACTTTTTTATATAAAGTTTATATGTAATTTGATATATAAATAAGTTATATATACTACATAGTTATTTCCATTCGTAGTTTTTATATCTATACTAATATATTATGATAATAATTTGTACATCTAAAATTCTTGAATATAAGTTATATGTTCAACTTTACATCTAGATCATTCATTAGTTATATATCTTAGTTATACAAATAAATTATACATAAAGTTTTTGTGTATAATTTTTATAGATTTTTAAGAAATTATGTTGATAGATTTGTTTTGCAAAATATTATACCTAAAAGTTATGTGTAATAAGTTATATATATAAGTTATATACGTACTAAGTTATATATATAAGTTATATACGTAACTTTGCCACATTGAACTATTGAAGATATATGTTGAAGTCATGTGTATAAGTTGCATGTATAAGTTATAATATAGTTATGTGTACAATTCTGTAACTTTCTAAAAATGAAAATTTGCGAAAAATATTTTTTTGTCAGAAATGGAAACTTTCCAAAAATAGAAAGTTACGAAAATATTTTTTTACTACAAATAGAAAGTTTGAAGTGGCTGATCGTTCACCAGAACGTTCGCTAATTAGCCAGGCCTAGGCATGATAGACACTGTGTTTTCCAAAAGGGGCAAAATCTTCGCTGCACTTGAAAGATCAAGTGCAGCAGACACGCGTATAATCACGCCATTTACATATTAACAAGTATTTCAAGTGCAGCAGACACGCGTATAATCACGCCATTTACATATTAACAAGTAATGCTAATAAATATGATCAAGTGTACTGCTGATGGAATATCGAATATTGAAGAAGAGCACACACATCTCGTGGCGTGCCTCGATCTGTAGTCTGTACCTCATGCTGCATTGCGCAGCTCAGTTGGTCAGCTGTGGCGATCAAGCTACTGTATTGTACGTACAATATAAAACAACAATAGGGGATGCCCCGTCCGTGCAAATTGAGCAGTAGTTGACTCTGTGCCTCGTGTTCATGATCAGTTCGATCACCTTCACCGACCCGCCGACTGATTACTCCAGATCTCCATAGTATAGCTAATAAAGAAATGGCTTTTTTTATCAGTACGAGATCACAGCAGACGAGTTGACGAGATTAAACTTCAGCATCGACACACACAATGCAACAACCATAGACGTTGATATATGGTACTGTGATACAGTATGCATGCGTGGAGGTAGCCGATCGAAACACGCTGCCATAGCATGATAATCATTGGTACGAGCGAGAACAGTTGACCAATCAGGTCCGTTCGTTTGGCCCGTTTGGCTCCTACCAGCTTTACGATATACTGGTAGCAGCTGGTATTTTTTTTGCATTTTTAGAACCCATTTTTATCTCCCTTATTAATTTACTTCTTTCATAGAATGAGAGAGAAGGTGAAGTAAAAAAACTAGTTTCTCTTATTTTTAGAGGCCTTATAAAAAGACAATTAAAGAAGAAGAAAAAAAACGGTATATAAACACTGTGAATGCATGCCCCCTACGACCTACTGTACGTACCAAACAGGGCCTCGTGCAGCCCGATCGGATCCATTTGATCTATCTCATCTCTGCAATTCTTGCTCCCCGATGGACCCCCGACACCGACCCGTCGCCGTCATTTCATCCCAGCAGCGCCGAGCGAGCTACATATATACGTCCGAGTCCGATCGGGACCGAAACAAACTTACAAACAACACCGCGGACGCGCAGAGCAGCAGCATCGTCCTGCACTGCACGTCGGTCGTCGTCTGGTTCCAGCAGCTAGCTAGCTAGATAGTGTTCTATCGTCCACGGCCGGTATGGTGTCGTCGGTGCTGCTCATCGCGGCCGCGGCCTTCCTGGTGGCATCGTTAGCAGCAGTGCCCGTGCCTGCCGCTGCTGCAGCCGCTGTTCCGGCTTCGTACCACGGCGGCGGCGGCAGCAGCGGGTGCTTCAGCCATTTCTTTGCGTTCGGCGACTCGCTGATCGACACGGGCAACTTCCTCCACTACTCGACGGCGCCGGGGCCCGTGGCGCACTCCCCTACGGCGAGACCTTCTTCCACCGCCCCACCGGCCGCTGGTCCGACGGCCGCCTCATCGTCGACTTCGTCGGTGCGTATATATGCGTGTGCGACGGCCGGCGCGCCACTCGTTGTTGCATGCAATTGCCCAGTGCTCACTGACTGTGCTGTGCTCTGTGTACATGTGCAGTGGAGCGGCTGGGGTTGCCGCACTGGCCGGCGTACCTGGACGGGAAGAGTAAGGAGGACTTCCGGTACGGCGCCAACTTCGCGGTGGCCAGCGGCACGGCGCTCAACCAGCTGCTGTTCAAGAAGCACGGCCTCAACGTCAACAGCATCACGCCCTACTCCCTCGGCGTGCAGATCGGCTGGTTCAACAAGCTGCTTGCCACGCTCGCCTCCACGGAACAAGGTACCGAACAGCACCATATAATTCAAGCTTCCTTGTATGAAATCCTTGTCCAATTTATCCCTTGTTGAACAAACATAAACATGCGCTACCTAGCTGTCGCTCCGATAGTACACACAATCATGCATGCTTTTTTAACCTGTTTTGCACATCTATAGTACTAACTACTACTGTAGATGTATAATGACAAGATTAGGACATGTATATCGATCGATTTCATGCGTGTCGCCACGCCATCTATTCCTCTATTGGGCCCGCTAGAATTGCTCCATGCATGCATCACTTGTGGTAAAATATACATATTGTACTCCTATACGGTGACTGTGTCGCACACAGACAATCGCACACTAGGCCACGCCTCCACGCCATCCACGCGTTTAATTTAGATTCAGTGATTTCGAAATCGCGACCGAATGCTGGACAGTTACAGGTGGCTTAATTACAGTCGCTGCTAGCTGTCATATACAATATATAGTACATAGATGTCGATGATGTCAAATTTGATATAGTTTGACTCTCTAACACTCTAAATAACTTATAATTTGTCACGGATGGAATATTAATTAATTTGTGCATCGGTGCATGCATGGATGCAGAGCGGCGGGAGATCATGGCGAGGTCGCTGTTCCTGGTGGGCGAGATCGGCGCCAACGACTACAACCATCCCTTCTTCCAGAACCGGACGCTGGGCTTCGTCAACAAACGGATACTACCCCTCGTCATCAGGTCCATCGGGCGGTCGCTGGAGACCCTCATCCAGCTCGGCGCCAAGACGCTGTACGTGCCGGGCGTCTTCCCGCTAGGCTGCCTCCCGAGGTACATCTTCCTCTACCGCAACAGCAGCGCCGCCGCCGGCAACGCAGCGTACGACCCGGCCACCGGCTGCCTGCGGTGGCTAAACGACCTCACGTCCCGCCACAACACGCTCCTCAAGGCCAAGCTCGCCGAGCTCCGGCACCGCCACCGCGGCGTCTCGCTCGTCTACGTCGACTACTACGGCGAGGTCACGGCCGTCGTCGGCGCCCCGGAGAAGAACGGCTTCGCGCCCGCCACGGCGCTCGACGCCTGCTGCGGCGGCGGCGGCTTCCACAACGCCAACTTCACGGTGCACTGCACGGAGCCCGGCGCCGTCACGTGCACCGACCCGTCCAAGTACGTGTCCTGGGACGGGCTGCACATGACGGAGGCCGTGTACCGGATCATGGCGCGCGGCCTGCTCGACGGCCCGTTTGCGCGCCCTCCCATCATGGCCGCATGCAACAAGAAGCACTAGCTAGCAGCTAGAGTCGCCCACGCGCCGTCAAAGTGTTGCCAAAATAAATAAATAAATGCGCCTTTGTTTTACTATTTTATTTATTTATATTACTCGTATTTACTGGTGGGTTGAATGCCGATGATATATAATACTCCCTCCATCCATCCTAAATTGTAAGTCATTTTAAGAATTTTGGAGTTGACCAAATCTATATCTATACCTAATAATAAAGAGGCAAAATTTCAACCTCTTTTTTTTCGTCCATCCATTCTTTTCTAGATCCGTCTTCCTCTAACTACTCGGTAATGAAGAGTTTTTCCGTCTGGACTTATCTCCCTCTAACTACTCGGTAATAAAGAGTTTTTCCGTCTGGACTTATATATATAACACGTTCTCATATATATACGAGTTAGAATAGATCTTGTATCTAGCACGAAACATAGTCCAGTTAGGAGTTGTAATTGTAATCCAAATAGAGCTATAAATCCTATATTAAACACGTAAGACTTCCAAGTAAACATGAAAATGGATTCTAATCCAAATAGAAATAGGATAATTAAAATAAAAATTAAGCAATAAAAAGAAATTCTAATCGAAATCAAAATAGGGTAATAAGAATAGAAATTAAGCAATCATGTGTTGTCGGTACTAATCCACAACACATGATTTAAATGAACAACCAAAGATGAAGCATTTGTTTGGAAAAAAATCATTTGCGAAAACATCTCTAAGGGAAAAAACACACGGAAAAAATTGGACGTGAGACGTGAGGCCTCTTAAGCGGTGGCTGAGATGAAAAAGAAATCGTAGTGGCCGTGCACTCAAAAAATCGAAGTTGAGACGGAAATAAATTGGACGCCATGCTTCAGTGTTCGACATAGAATCGGTGAGTTAAACAGAGTACAAATGAATAATATTCTATTTAATCACCCGTTACAACGCACGGACACTTTTGCTAGTTTATATAATATGATAATAACATATTTGATACCAACTAAATATTATTAGATTCTTTATTAGTTATATTTTCATAATATATTTATTTGATGTCATAAATCTTTATGTTTCTCATTATAATCTTTGGTCAAACTTAAAATACTTTGACTCTCCAAGATTCTTAAAATGACTTGAATAGGGGGAGTAATAAATTGATTAATGTATGAATACCCAGCCAGTCAGAACTCAGAAGTTGTACTACGCTCCAAAAAATGCAGTACGTAGATCTCAACGACTTGTATTCGCCAAGGACGGTGGCTTGCATTGCATTGCATGTACTCTAGCATGAACAGCCACAACAAACGGAAGGCAGGGACCAGAGGATTGGCATGTGCAACCGCGCGCACTTCTGTCCGCGGTACTTGTGCCATGTCCGAAATGACGGCACGGTCGTAGTACCCGTGGGCTGTGGGCTGTGGCTTAACCGAACTCCTCCTACTTAACCCCTCTTGATCCCTCGTCCTATTTGTAGATTACAAATATATTAAAAATCTTTTCAATCGAACCCCTATTTAAGATCCGATAGAGGAAGACTGTCATTTCTCTCTCAGGACCCCCTAAATGCATGTATGAGTTCCTTATCCTTCTTTCTCTCTTCTAAAGATGACAAGTAGGACCAATAAATATGGTTCATAAGATAATACTAGGTAAAGTAGAAAAAAATTTAGAAGGTCGGTTGGAATGCGCTGAAGATTAGAGGATGAAATATGGATGAGAGATTCATATTGAATGAATAGAGGGGATGAAAAATTTAAGGGTTTGTTCGAGTTGGCCTAGTTGCCCGGTTCCAGCTCGGCCATGCTCTCCTTGTGCGACTTTTATGTGTTTGGTTGCCTGCGCTAGAGACCGAGCCAGGCTACTACAGTGCAAGATGCTCCTCCTTCCAGTCAAGCCCGCGAGAAATGTAAGAATCGAGCATTTCCGTCGAGTGAGGCCGGCACGACACAGGCTGGGCACGTGAGCTGTATGAGAGGAGAGAGCAGCGGTGCAATACCATACCAGCTCGGGCAACCAATCAGCTTCTCTCTCCTTGGCCATGCTACATGCGCCCAGGCAACTAAAGGATGAGTAAAATTGCATGGCAGCAGCCTGGTTCGGCTAGTAAGATGTAGGTCGAGGCATGCGGGAAACTAAACACGTCCTTAGGCTCTATACTCCGGCAAACGCGTCGATCTCACTCTGCTGCCATGCGTCATGCTTGGCTGAAGATAAGAACGCCGGGCGATAGAGAACTTCAAGCTTCATTCCAAGCTTCAGATACTAACAACTAATCTGGGACCGGCAAGAAAACATACATGATACATTGCTTTGCCATTCTGCATTTCTGCCTCCGCTACACCATTGCATTTCACGCCTATACATGGATGGATGGATGGAATCTTTGAGTCCTTGCATCCTCTGCGAATTCTTCGGTTCTTCGGTGTGCATGGGCTGGGCCGCCGCACCATGTGTATTGCGCGTACGTCCAGTTCCAGCTCCCAACTCCCACAGCATCTGTTCTAGCTTGGTACAAATCATATTGAGTAGGGCCTGGATATGGCCTGAATTCTAGCTAGCAGAACCCAACACCAAATTAGTTACTTTTTTTTACATAATACCAAAAATAGTTACTAGTAATAAATATGAGTTAAATAAATTATGTTTTTGCTTCCAAATTTTGGTGTTGGTTTTCCGAAAGGATCTAAACGCCAGTCCCAATAATTTTTTTTTTCATTTTGAGTACCATCATGTAGAGTGATCAGAGTTGGTGAATGAAAAACCTGTCTCCAATGGATAGCTATATCCTGTTACTATTCCCTATGTTCTTTTGTACATGGCGTATTATAAAACGTGCCCGTGCGTTGCAACGGGAAAAAAATAGAACGTTAATAAAAAAACATGGATATGAGTCCTTGTTGTATATTTATTTATATTTTACCTTTTTGATTCATGGTCTTTTCATAGCCTCGAATTATAGTAGTCTGCGATGGAGTCCATTGCTATTTATTTTTCATTTATAATTTATTTTTCTCTATAATTTGTGTCATTGCCCTACAAACCAGATAAGTTTGTCAAGAAGTCCATTGCTATTTATTCCTATTTTTTCTCTATATGGAACATTGCTCTTTTTCTATTTCTTTCTGAGCGTCTTAGTGAAAGAGGGAGTTTATATCACGGATTCCCGAACTATTCCTTTTTTCTTTGTTGCCTTGTTTTAGTTTGATATTTGGCATTACCAGTGATGTCGAAATATGACTCGTATTGAAAAATCAATTTTCTTTTTTGGAAAGAAATCAGCTAGAAAAAATATAATATTTATCTTCCGTCACGAGCCATGTTGGAATAGGACTCTTATGGAGAGCCAGTTGTTTCTGAGTTGGATCACATACATGACCCAATAGGTTTTGAAATCAACCTCCGAATCATGTTAGAGAAGATCTATTTATGAGTACGGATTATATATTGTCTGGTAGTTAGGAAGAGACGGAAAAAAAATGGATGGACCAAAAAAATGGCTAGAAATTTTACCTCTTACTAAAAGAGATTTATTAGATGGACGAAAGATTTTGTGGCAGAAATTTTAGCTATTTTTATAAGTTTATTTATATTAGATTCATAATACTATGTTTGTAATAAATGGATCTTTTTTTAGCTACAAACCTTTGGTGACGTTGGAAATTGTTTAACTCTCCCATATATGATACTCCCTCCATAATTAAAAAGGTTGTCGTTTAGGACAAGGTTTTAGTCAAACATTGGGAATACAAATTACGAATAATTTTTAAGTTGTTAAGTTTGAAAATGTAAAAATCATATCAATAGATTTGTCTTGAAAAATATTTTCATAAAAATATACATATATTATATTTTAATAAATATTTAAAAAAAATAAGTAATTAAAGTTGCACTTTGGAGACCGTGTCATTTTTTAAAACGACAATTTTTTTTGAGTATGGAGGGAGCAGGATGGCAGCTCATAGGACCCACTCGATAGAAAACCAACACAACGCCTAAAAAAATGCATCATGAATCGGCTGCAAGCCACCACGGACGTGGTGCCTCTTTATTTGTCCACTCGTTCCTCAGCTCTTCTTTACCCATCCAATATCCAATCCAGAGTCGAGCAAGCGTGCTTTCATGCCTTGGTCGCGGCATCGTCGGCCTGCTTGGAAAGTTCCGAGAACCGGGACCAACATCGGGCGCCAGGTCTTGGATAAGTTCGTGCTGGCCAAGCCCTTCCTGCTCGCGCTCGCCACCAATGCCAACATCGTCGGCTTTAGCACCAGGCCCATCGGAAACCCATAGAACATGGTCATCACCTTCAACCGCAAGATCACTTTTGCACCAATTCTTCTTTGGCATCCTAGCCGCGCCCATGTTCGGGCGTCAACTTGGTTATGCTGCTCTGGAAGGCCTCGAGGACGCTGCTGCCTAGAGCTATGAGTTATGATCCTGACTCTCTCGCTCGCTTATATAACCAACACAACTCTGTCAAATCAGAGTTTGTATTATACTGGAATTAGATGGAAATTGGTATATGTCTCGTTTTTTTCTTTGCCTTCGTCGTCGTTTTGGTATTTCTAATTTCTCTTTCCCTTTCCCTTTGTTTTGCCTAGTTTCTCATTTTCTCTCCCGTACATGAGTAGGTTTTAGATGGAAATTGGTATACGTCTTTTTTCTTATTTGCCTCTGGCGTTTCGTTTCCTTTTCCTTTTTTTGTTTGCCTAGTTTCTCGATCTCTTCGGTACAAGTTAAGTATACGTCTCTTTTATTATTTGCCTCCGGTGTTTTGTTATTTTTAATTCCTCTTTCCTTTTCTTTTTTTGTTTGTCTATATTTTCTCATCTCTCCGATACAAGTTATTTGCTGTTTTTTATTTGTCTATTTTTCGTCAAGAGCCATGATGGAATAGGACTTGTATGGAAAATCAGTTGTTTTCGAGTCCGGATCACATACACAATCCAATAGATTTTGGAATTGAACTATGTATCATGTTAGAGAGGATCTATTCAAACTTGTATGAGTACGGGCTATATATTGTCCGGTAGTTAGAGGAAGAGACGGATAAAAAAAAATAGACGGACCAAAAAATGGCTAAAAATGGATGAAAAAAAAATAGGCTAGAAATTTTGGCTCTTTATTATTAGGGTATAGATATAGATTTATCCTAAGTCGAATGTTTTCCACTTTTAGCCATCAATGTATTTTACAGCATGTATTTTATTTTATTCTGTATACCCAGTTAGAACTCAGAAGTTGTACGTCCTTCTCTGCCGAGCACGGCGTACCTGTGGGCTAGCTGTGGCTTTTGGCTCTGCTCCGGCAAACGTCCGTGTCACGGCCATGGTTCTTCTTTGCAGGTAGCTAGAAAACGTCAAACGCGTCGATCTAGAAATAGAGCAATAGAGAACCTTAGCTTGCGTCATGCGTGGCTGAAGATAAGAAGCCGAGCAATAGAGAACCTTAGCTTCATTCCAAGCTTCAGATACTGACAACTGATCTAGAAATATTTGGCTTACAATAAAGCTAATACGACAGGTAATTAGAATGGAGGGCTTATTTCACAAACAGGTCATTAATTGCAACGCATGGAATTCGATTTAGATGAAATCCTCTAAACCCGAACTTCACTCAGTTTCATTACACTTCGTGTCATGGAAACAAGGTATAATATAACCAGTTCTTGTAGAGATGAAAAAAAAACTCATTCTAACTCTTCCCTGTAACTCTAATGTCATGGAAACAATGTATAACCAAATTAAAAAGCTGATTTCTAAAAGGAGATGAAAGTAGAGCGTTTTCACGAGGAGCTGCTTTATCAGACTGGCCCTACAAGTACAAATAGGATACAAAATTTTTTTTCCACAAATGGCTATTTATGGTTGTCAAATGGAGCTCTAGACCGCATGGGTAGAATTCTTCTCTGTGAACGGGATTCAAACGGAGGCCAAGGCTAAGAGGGATTTCATTCGGGTTCGCTAGCAAAGCTTCACACATGGGTGATGTCGGCCTTTACACACATAGAGAAAGTGTGTTTGAAAAAAACTCATGGCTTTAGCATTTTTTCTTTCATGTTTCATACCAACCCCTGTGATACGTTCCACCTCGAACCTTCCTGATTGTGTTTATGTGCAGGTCAAAAGATCATTTATTTTAAAATTATTATCAAGTACGTAAGAAATTATTATGTATGTGACATCATTGATTAAATTGTTTAACTATATTTCTTCAAAATGATAAATATTGTTGTATAGAAAATTTTAAGTAATATAGAAAAGTGATTAACACAAATACCAAGGTCTAAGCACTGGACGTGACTTGGTGAGCAAGAGTGATGCTTCACGTTCCTTATATGCAGAGTGAGGCTTCACATGTAAAATTCTATCAAAATTAGTCAATTTAATTATATTTAATAATTACTTGTCCCTACCATCTCTAAAATTGATATCATAATTTATATTAACAAAAAAAAAGAATTACAAACCTTATAGGAGTCCTATAATATACGATTTTATTAGAGAAATATGTTACGACTCCATTGATAAATAAAAAACAGTTGAAAAAAATATAGTGTCACAATCTAGCGCCGCATTAGCACGGGTTGACTTGCTATATTTCCGTAACATTAATAAGCAAGAAAATAACTGAAGCAATTGCCGTGGAACACACGGGCCACCTCTCAACTGGAGCATTCAAAATTCGTTTTGATAATTGTGTCAGGCAACGTTGGAACCTTTAATTTACGTCAAGTGGCTGGAAACTTGGAGATTATTTGGATATATATATTTTGTCTATATAATTTGTCTTCTACTGTAGCCATACAACGACTGCTGGATCCTTTTTTTTCTTTTGAAACTTCAACGACTGGGGTCTTGTTTAGTTCTAAAATTATTTGGAATTTTGAAACTGTAGAACTTTCGTTTGTATGTGGTAATTATTATCTAATTATAAAGTAATTAGACTTTAAAAATTCGTCTCGTAAATTACAGATAAACTATGTAATTAGTATTTTTTATATATATTTAATACTATATGTATGTGTTTAAAGATTTGATGTGACAGAAAATTTAGAATTTTGAAGGGATATGCATGCTCTGATTGAATGATTGGATCAGAACGTCGCATGCCCGCCTGCACCTGTTGTGCAACCGCAGTTCTGTCCATGGACTCGGCACCGACAGGAGGACAGTGTGCCAGGCTGCTACGAAAATGATCCATCCTCTCCCTGCCCAGCAAAGCAAGGTGTGCCGCGTGCCGCCTGCCGCCTGCCTCGGTTCTGCACCTGGCTCGTGGAGAAACGCAGCATCCGTCCGACTTGCCTGGCACTACTACTATCTCATAAAAAAAACAAAATAAAAAAAATCCTCAATCTACTTTCTCCCCCTCTTCTCTCGTCTCTTCAATCAACGATGACCGAATATGAAAGTAGATTCGATTCGTGAGGCAGTAGAACAAGGATGCTGCTCCAATCCAGATTAAATTAGATTGAACCCACGCAGGCATCCGCATCCGCGCGGCGCAATCCATCCCCTTCTTCGCGAAGCACCGATCCTCACCGCCCCGCCGACACTTGGGGGCCTGCGCCTGAGCCATGGCGTTCCTATTCGGTGCATTCCTGGGCCTGGTGCTGGGCGTGGCCGTCGTGATGGCGTTCGCGCGTTTCGAGAACAGCCGCGCCGAGCAGCGCCGTGAGCTGGTACGTGTCCGTCGACGACCCAATTCCACCCTCCCTTCTTCGATTTCTCGTTGCTGAGCGCTAGTTTGGTTCAATTCGATTTAGGCCGAATGGGTGATGTTATTTCTGGATTTGCGTAGGTTCATTAATGCCTTCGGGGGCTCTTAGCTCATCACTGCTACTTAATTAGTACCAATGTTGTAGGAATTATATCTCTGAATCCTAGAATAACGGTGATGTGGGGACCGATTGAGTATGTCTATCCAGCTAAGTAGCTAGTATCCAGTATTCTGAATTCCTGATCCACTTCATGTTTTGCAACCTGTCATCTATTTTTCATGCCTGGCTTGATCTGTTTCCGCAGGCTGCTGTAGCTGCAGCTTTCTCCAAGTTGACTGTTCAGGATTTGAGGAAGCTCATCCCGCCTGAGTTCTATCCATCATGGGTTTCATTCACACAAAAGCAGAAGTTGAGTTTTTGCCTATGCTTGCTGCCAACACTTAAGTTGTGCACTACTACTGGTACTGATACTCTTTTGTTTTTGATATGTACAGCTTAAATGGCTGAATCAAGAGTTGGAAAAAATCTGGCCATTTGTCAATGAGGTACTAGCTTTTACATGGTCCTTCAGTATTCTACACCCCTGATTTTAGCTGAACTCTCTTACTACTACTCCTATTACTCTTGAGTGAATTTGGTTATCAAGAGTAGAATAGAAGTAATAATAAGACAGTCAAATGTGGTGGTTGTAGGCTGCATCAGAGTTGATTAAAACTTCTGTGGAGCCTATTTTTGAGCAGTACAAGTCATTCATCTTGGCCTCCCTCCATTTCTCAAAGTTGACACTTGGTACTGTTGCCCCTCAGTTTACTGGTATGGCCTCAACACTCGTGGTGCTTTTTTGTATGTACTATGATACAAATTATCTTCCTTGTCTGCACTGGCGGAGCCAGAACGATGGCTAAGGGGGGGCTAGATTGAACACTTAGACTGATTTTCATAGTGATTAATAGTTTTTGTCATAATCAATATTAATAGCCACCTTATATTTACATAGTTTTGTGCAAATCAAGGGGGGCCACAGCCCAGTTTGGCCTGAACGTGGCTCCGCCAGTGCTTGTCCGGTCCTATATTTTCCAATTATTTTTTGAACTGTGAATCTGTATGCAGCGAGGGTCTGATTGGTTGCCTCAGGTTTGTGCGGTGCAGTTTGCTCGTTGATTGCTTGCATACGCTCTTATGCAGGTTTGCACGGTGCTCAAAACAGGCCCAATGCTTGCATTAGCTAGTTCACCCAATTTGGTCGTATTACACAAGCTGATGTGCACATAGAAATGAATCATTTTCATCCCCTATACCTCTACTAGAAAGTACAAACATGAGATTCAACTAGTGACTACATGCAACAAAATTTAAACAACCAAACACAATTTTATCAAATGCGGCTTGCCTGTGCAGATCAACCAAGCATAAGGTATGCTGGCCTAGATTATGCTACATAAGGTCTAAATGTCTAATGTAGGCTAAGGCTAATGCAGACAACCATTTTTTCCCAGACCCTAAACTAGATCAGATATGTCGACTTCTGGTTTCGTAATCAATAGTAAATATAATTGGCAAGCTCTGCTTCTTTACAGATATAAGGATGACTAGGTCAATTATTATTTGTTAATCACGTTTATTTATTTTATCGAACAACGTAGGAGAGCACGTATCATTTCATTAAGGCCCCGTTTGGATCTCTGGAACTGAATTCATTTTAATAATTATAATTTAGAGACATATTAATTAAGCTAATATGATTGTATATGGATTATAATTGCATATTATTGTTCACTATATGAGAGACATACTTATTTGTTGTATTTCTATCATAGGAGAGGGAGTTTGAACAACATGTTATAAGTTGCAAATAGAAAAATGAAATGGTGATCTATAGAATCAATTTCCATCTCTCACCCTATGAATTTGAGATAGGCTTAAATGTGAACTTTGGAAAGTGGTGGAATGTCAAATTCCAAACCAAATAGCTTAATTTATTAAAGTAGATTTCAATTCCTCCAAATGAAGGGATCCAAACGGCCCCTAAGAGAGAAAAAAGATACAAAGGGAAGGTCAAAAAACAACCCCTCCCATCACTTTACAGATGGTGGCATCAATCAGTTAGGCCAACTATCGTTTCGTGATCATGTTTTCTTATCAATATTAAATAGATCTAGGCATATTCTTGCATGAACATTTGCAAACAGCTTCATTGATGGTGTTAGGTGTATATCTTGTTGTGTTTACCTACTAGTTTAGGGGGTTTCTTGCATATGTACATGCTGTATATCTCCCCTGTTTGTTTGGGTTTCTCCTCATGCTTGTGTTGTGTAATCAAACAAGCCAGCAAGCAATGCAGAGAAACATCTCTATGATTGTGTTTCCTATGGTGCAGCCCCGAGGGTGAACACAGTGGTACGAATTGTGTCAGGAGTTTGGTTGCTGAGTACGCTTACTAGCTTGGCACTAGGCTTAGGCTGTTTCTTTCTTTCGTTTATTTTTTTGTGGCGTGAATGAACTGACATCTTGTGGGCGTGTGGCGTTTTTGTGTGTGTGTGTGTGTTTTATAAATATTCTGACTTCTATTCCTTCTTTAATAACATGCAAGTCTCCTGCATGTTTGAGGAAAGAAGTATTTCAAAGTTTTATACTTAAATCTTATCTTTTGTGATCCAGTATCCCACTGATGGCCTAGTTGTGCTAAATAATTGGTTATGTTGATCAGTCTGGATGTCTTTCTGAAGTCTGTATGATAATTTTAGGCAGCAGAGAATCCTCATTTTCTTTTTCTTTTATTACTGATGATGACATGATATTTTCAGGTGTTTCAATCTTGGAGAGTGATGATTCTGCCATCACTATGGAACTCGAGTTGCAATGGGATGGCAATCCTAATATAGTACTTGACATCCAAACAACACTTGGAATTTCTCTTCCTGTACAGGTAATATGCTGTAGTTATACGCTGAATTAAAGTAGAGAAAGGTATATGAATCCCTGTAATCTGGTTTACTATCCAACAATCTTCTCCCCCCAACTTGTATATTGTTATAATCTGCATGCTACTTTTCACAATCTACAAGCTGAATCAAGCAGGCCTTATAATCTCATTATGATTTAACTAATTTGTAGTTGTACTATTTCCTAACATACACTTGTAGTATTTCTATTTCTGAATGTCTAAACCCAAAGAAGGAGCAACTGGAACACTGTGCTTATTATTATTTTTTAGAACATGCAGAAGATCTGCGTGCCACACACCAACACCCCTTCGTTCACAAACAACTAAACTGCCCATGACACAAAACATTACCACAACCAGGTGGACGAAAACACCTTAATGTCAGCTGAAGAGACATAACAATTAGATAAGCAATGCCCTTAGCCCCTGCCACTGTTAGATAATCTTCTGCTCTCTCATCTCTCTTTTTTCATTAGATAGGAACATGGACTGCTCCTTTCTTTTCTTTCATTGCTGCCTATCTTTAGTACAGTACTGCGAAAGAGCCTCTAGCTGAGTTGGTTAGGTGGTCTGAATAGCACTCCTCAGGTCCTGAGTTTGACTCCCCATGGGAGCGAATTCAGGCTGGGATTAAAAAAAATCCCCTCGTCAGTCCCACACCAAATCACAGGTCTAAGGCCTGGCCCCGGCCCCCGGCTGTGGCTGTTCTCACATGGGCTACGGTGCCGCTGTGTATGGGTGGGGCAGGGGTTTGGGGGTTTTCTTGACCTGCGTGAGAAGGTCTTCTTCTTAATCAATACCCAGGGGCTGCCTTACCCTCTTCAGGTCGAGTTTTTTTTTCTTTAGGACAGTAGCAGGCAGCATAGTGGTAGCACAAGTAGTATGGGCAGCATGGCCCTTAGTTGGTAGAGTCTGTAGATGACGTGTGTAGAGGCATAGCTGCAGCCTCAGTTCAGCAGCTCCATTTGACGTGTGTTGATATGTGTGTGCGTGCTCTGATCTCCTTTTCTTCAATCTCCAGCCTGTGTGTGTGTGAGTGAGGGGTGTGGTGATAGACACCTGAGTGACAGCCAGCCAACAGCCAAACCCCATAATCTCATCTACTCAACCGCCAATAGCCTGATGCTCTCAAGATGTGAGGTCCCATAAAAAATACAGCGGTACGATAGATTCCAAATGATCCAAGTTCCAAGGATTATAATGGAATTTTGCACCAGCCATCGAAGAAAGACTCCCAGTTGAGGGGAGAGGTTCTGGAGCCCCACCCTTTGTAGCAGCCAAACCAAAACTGCCGAGAGAAAACACATGCCACTAAAGGTGATTATTTGGTTCACCTTTCTGATCACATGATGGGCAGCAAGGAGGATGTTGCAAACCCCGGCGAGCCAGCAGGTCAGCGAAACACTGTTGTCCAACTGTTGCGCCTGGTGCTTGGCTATAGGTGGGTGGTGGTGGATGTGGTGCTCGATAGGACAGTGAGGACCTTGCCTCGCCTTCACGCAGGGACGGTAACAGAGAGGGAAAGGGAGAGGGAGAGGGAACAAGTTTTTGCTTGCCTTATTCCGTCACTGATGCACCCCTTTTAAGCAGGGCTTATAAACCAAATACTGAAAGTATTAAACAAATGAATTGATAAGGAAACATCCCACATTTCTCCTAATCAAAGCATTTGGTAAGCTTCAGTCATCGCGGTGCCTTTCCTTCTAACGCCTGAACCATGTAACCGTGCTGATGTTCCTGCCTCTATCTTTTTCTTGTGATGTTCAAATGTGGGTCCCCACATAACACTAACAGCTATATCTATACTACTTTCTTTTTTTTTTTTTGCCACAAACCAGTTTTGTGTCAAAAAAGCATGAAACGGTTATATTCAATCCTAGCAAATTTGAAGAACTGTAAACATAGGTGCAATAATTGTTCCGCATGAAACAATGATTATTTTTTTGTTCATTGCTCTTGTTGGGTTTCATCTCTAGCCTACTCCAACACGCTTGAGACTAAAAGGCTCCGTTGTCTTTGTTGTAATTGATGTGCATGTGCATTCCTTTAGGTATACATATATATACATGTGTGTCACTGTGTCAGTATCGAGCTTGGGCCTTGGGCTGTGTAATCCTAAACATAACTGGTCAGCCCTTGATTGATTAGGAATAGGAGAGGCATTCTTGGTTGGTATCATTTCTATAGATCCAAGATCTCCTGTGGCCTATATATACATGTACTCTGTGATCTAATCAATCAATCTATTATTTCCACACAATCCCTATTGCTTACACATGGATCATGGAAGGGAAAATGCTGCACAAATTTTTGAGCAGTTGAACTATGCTTAATGTTGTGTAGTAGGATATAATTTTTTAGATCATGATGTAATTATATAGAGTACCAAGTATATGTTTGCTTTTTTATCCATGTTAGGTGAAAAATATTGGATTCACAGGAGTACTTCGGCTTGTATTCAAACCTCTGGTGGCTGAATTCCCCTGTTTTGGAGCTGTTTGTTGTTCTTTAAGGGAGAAGGTATCACAATTTTCTTTCAGATCTAATGCTCCTCGAATTGACTGCAGTAGGTTGCATGATTTAATTTGTTTGACTGCAGAGCAAAGTGGAATTTACCCTCAAGGTTATTGGTGGCGAAATGACTGCTATTCCAGGAATTTCTGATGCAATTGAGGTTTGTTAACTACATCATCCGCTTTATTTTAGTATGTACCTATGCACCTGTTACATTACATTTATTGAACAATTCAGGGGACGATACGTGATACAATCGAGGATACACTGACATGGCCAAATCGCATAATTGTTCCCATTGTACCTGGAGACTATAGGTAACTCACTGCACACATAATCTGGAAGTATGTATGTTTGTCTTGGATTGTTGATTGAATATGCCTGTTCTTTCAGTGACTTGGAGTTGAAACCTACTGGAGTATTAGAAGTAAAACTGGTGGAAGCTAGGGACCTAAAAAACAAGGACCTTGTGGGAAAGTCAGACCCTTTTGCAGTGCTATACATACGTCCATTGCGTGAGAAAACAAAGAAAAGCAAAACAATTGTAAGAGTGCTTTTTCTTGTTTTTTTTTATTGAAACCAAAGTGCTTTCTCTTATTTAAGGTAGATGAATGCCATCCTAACTTTATTTTTCTGCAGAACAATGATTTGAACCCCATCTGGAATGAGCACTATGAATTTGTGGTTGAGGACATATCTACGCAGCACTTGACTGTAAAAATTTATGATGATGAAGGACTCCAAGCATCAGAGATCATTGGCTGTACTCGAGTAGACTTAACTGATCTACAGCCAGGAAAAGTGAAGGATTTATGGTTAGATCTTGTGAAGGACCTGGAAATTCAACGAGACAATAAACCTCGTGGTCAGGTTAGTTGATGCATTTCACATGCCTCTTCCAGGTTTAGATACAGGATCACAGGTTAGCTAATATGTAGTTAAATCGTAGAATTGGCTCTATGGAATTTTAATTCCATTGCATTTATTAGTCATAGTTGTGAATGAACTGATATGCTAGGCACAATCATGATTTGCTATAAGATTTTTTTTTTTTGACTGTCAACGGGGGGGAGACGTTCCCCACCTGAATTTTCTATTATGCCCAAAGCGGCTGATGGATAGAGTACATAGTTACAGGTTACAGAAGCATTAGAAGGAGGGCCAGATTATGGCATATATACAATGAGAAGAAGAAAAACAAAAACAAAAACAGCACCATCACATCTCAACACGAGAGTGATCAATAGAACATCAATAGATACACCAAAAGAGAGAAGAAAGAACACCAAAGCACATGAACTCTTCAACGATGCCTCCAGGGAGGTGAATGACGTCGCAACGTAATCATCGTGTAGCAAGAGACTCTGCAGGAGCAGGAGCCTAGCACGGCTTTCGCCCGAGCCATGTGCTTAGGTGTTCAGCAAGCCGATCCAGGAGGTGGCAACAGAAGGTTCTTCAATGACGCCTTCAAGAAGGAGATCTCGTCACTGGCCCAAACAGATCTGAGCAGAGCTTTCACCTAGAACCTTTACCGAACTCCGGTGGACCTGTCCAAAAACAAATGGAGGCGCACACATGGTGGTGCCGGTCGCCGCCACATCGCGCGGAGCCGCTCCCAGACTCGCCCGCGACAATGGGAGGCGCGCACCGGCTCGGCTATCGTCCTCGACTGGACGAAGGATGGTGCGGGAAGGGGGGGCTTGCCGGCCGCCGCCACACCGCACGGAGCCGATTTCGGACTCGCCCGTGATAGTGGGAGGCGCGCACCGGCTCGTCTATCGTCCTCGACTGGACGAAGGATGGTACCGGAATGGGGTGGTTGCCGGTCGCCGCCACATCGCGCGGAGCCGCTTCCGGACTCGCCCGCAACAATGGGAGGCGCGCACCGGCTCAGCTATCGTCCTCGACTGGACGAATGATGGTGCGGGAAGGGGGGGCTTGCCGGCCGCCGCCACACCGCACGGAGCCGGAGCCGATTCCGGACTCGCCCGTGACAGTGGGAGGCGCGCACCGGCTCGGCTATCGTCCTCGACTGGACGAAGGAAGGTGCCGGAAGGGTGTGGTTGCCGGTCGCTGCCACATCGTGCGGAGCCGCTCCCGGACTCGCTCGCGACAATGGGAGGCGCGCACCGGCTCAGCTATCGTCCTCGACTGGACGAAGGATGGTGCTGGAAGGGGGGCTTGCCGGCCGCCGCCACACCGCACGGAGCCGATTCCGGACTCGCCCGTGACAGTGGGAGGCGCGCACCGTCAAGCTAGAGCCCTTGGATGGAAGGGTGTTGCCAGCCGCCGCCACACCTCGCGGAGCTGTGCTTGGACTCGCCCGCGACGTAGGACTGTAGGAGACACACTCCGACGAGACGTTCACGGGTACGCAACCCTGCCGCAGGCAAGCCCACGGCCAAACTGCGCGCCGCGTGAAAGCTGGGTCCTGCTCCACAGGGTGTGTGCAGGGGATGTGACGCCGCCAAGCTTGAACACGCTGCCTCAGGCTGGAAGCAGAGGTACTGGGTGCCGGATCTGGAGGTGGGGACGGTGGTTCCGGTCCTAGGAGGCCGGATCCTCCCCGCCGGCCGTTCGAGCCAGCCGAGGACGGGGAAGAGGAGGGGCAGCCGTGGGCGCAGTCGGTGAAGAGAAGAATCCGGTCGCCAGCGGTCCGGATTTGGAGGTGGGGACGGTGGATCCGGACCTAGGAGACCGGATCCGCCCGCCGGCCGTGCGGGCCAGCCAAAGACGGGGGAAGAGGAGGGGTAGCCGTGGGCGCCGTCGGTGGAAAGGTCGCCGGCGGTCCGGATCCGAGCAGCCGGCAGCCGTTGCATGCGCACGCCGCAAGGAGACAAGGGGAGGTGAGTGAGGAAGAGGAGCCGGGGCGGCGTGCACGACCGAGAAGACCCCGCCGCCGCTGTCCTTGGGAGCTGCACAGGCTTCCGGGCGGCTGCCTCCAGCGGCGGCGAGGCACAGCTACGCGGGACTGGGACTGCGGCGGCTGCGGTGGTTGGGCCGCCGCCTGTGTCACCCGGGGAGAGCGACGCGGGGGCCTCTCTCGGGGATATCTTTTTTTGCTATAAGATTTACAACACAATACTACTCCTACTCACCTTTAATCAACTTTTGTTTTCAGAACTAGAGAGATATTTTAGTTGAAACAATGATATCACACTAATCTAGTCAAACTGAAAGTGACGGTATGAGGCGAGAATTAGTAGATTATAGAGGTACATAGAACATGTATATATAGGTAGGGGCAGGGACGCCTTGTATAAACATAACCGTCCTCCGATATCCTTACCAAATACAACTCAGTCTACAATAAGTGCTGGACTTGGAGTCCAAGATACAAAGCCTGAAAAGGCTAGCCGACTAGACCTAGGCTGCAAGACCCAGAATAGGTTGTTCGACACGCCCCTGCAGTCGAAACAACGGAACCTCGGACGTTGAGACTGGATCTGAATTCAGTGAACACAGAAGGTGGCAAGACTTTGGTGAAAATGTCAGCATACTGCAAGGAGGATGGAGCCTGCAGGACGCAGACATCACCAACAGCTACACACTCATGAACAAAATGGATATCAATCTCAATATGCTTGGTACGCTGATGTTGAACCGGATTTCTGGACATGTAGACGACACTGATATTATCACAATAGACCAGTGTGGCACGGCAGAGGAGCAGAAAGATGATGGGCTGCCTGGTGAACCATTAGGCGGCGGTGAACCTCCAGACGGTATGTCAGTGGAACCAGAAGGAGGCGGTGTCCTGCGGGTTCGGGTGTTTTCTAGGCTGGTATGGCTGGGGTCTTCTCTGCCTATAGAAACCATGGGGCGGTCTTTCCCCACCAGCCCACTCTTTGGAAGAAGGTTGAGCAAATGATATGCAACAGTGTAACAACATAGTGACCTCTATACATAGGAGTTAACTGGAAGCTTGACTAAATGCAAATGGACATGTGGAGCAGTGTTTTGGTTGAAACTACCATGGTTCACATTTGTCCCGTGCTCATGATAACGAAGTGATAAAGCATATATGCTAAACTATGATAGGTTTGAAATTATTATTTTTTTTAAAAAAAAAATACAGCAGGGGAGGCCCCCACTGTTAGGATTTTATTAAAAGAAAAGCAAAACAACTGTACAGTTGTACAAAAAACACAAGAAGGGGAAACTAAACAGGCAAGAAAACGAGGTTGGAGAGAGGCCAGAGCTAAAAAACAAGAGCAGCTAAAAAAAAGGTTAGCATGCAACTCAAAAGATGCTCCATCTTTTTTTTCGGAAACAAAAGGTGCTCCATCTAAAGAGTAAACTGGTGGTCAATAAAACTTGTCTCTTGGTGTCATCTAGGTCCCTAAACTACTAAAATTGATTTGCGTCCCTGAACAATGAACATGTTAAGAGTACTGCCTGAGGTCCAAATCTACCTTAGTAGATAAAGGCAGGTAGCGTGAAGCTCCATTTGGCCATATGTGTGTTCACCTAGCAGCAGCACCACCTTTTGATATATCTGTGTTGGATTGAGGGTAAATAGAGTACAACTTTGTAGCTAATGACATGTATCAATTGCAAAACTTATCTCTCAACATCTGTGGTGCCTGTGGCCAGCTCCTACACATGCAATGCCTGCCTTTCAAGCTGTATATACTGACCCACATGGCACCCCGAGTGATATTTCAGTTTTTTAATGGAAACAGGAGGGTTTCCCCCCTACTGTGAATTTATTAAGAAAAAGGAGAACAAGCTTACAAAATAGTTCAAGAGACAAAAAAAGGAAAGGAACAAAATAAGCAAAATTACAACAGGGCAGCCATTGGCATTGTTCTATAGAAGGAAAGTACTTCTTTGCTCTATGAACTTCAAATAATATGTGTTCTTTCATTTTTTCCTGTATTATTATTGAACTTCAAATAAAACTTAGATCATATACATTTATGTAACAATGGTCCTCAACCTTTTCTTGCGGGGAAGTTAATGATTTTGCATGTTTCCTTGTTCCTCAGGTTCACCTGGAGCTCCTCTACTACCCTTACGCTAAGCATGAAGGGGTTCCTAATCCTTTTGCTAGTCAGATTCAACTAACTTCATTGGAGAAGGTTCTCAAAACCGAGTCTAATGGATATGATGTTAATCAGAGGAAAAATGTTATTATGAGAGGAGTCCTTTCGGTAACGGTCATATCTGCAGAGGACTTGCCACCTATGGACATTGGTGGCAAGGCTGATCCATTTGTGGTCCTGTACTTAAAGAAGGGAGAAACCAAAAAGAAGACAAGGGTTACTATCTTTCCCAATCTCAGAGTTCTGTATGCACATGTACTTTTTCAAGGCTCTCATAATTCAGTATTATTGCAGGTTGTGACAGACACGCTAAATCCAATATGGAACCAGACATTTGATTTCATGGTAGAAGATGCCCTGCATGATTTGCTCATGGTGGAAGTATGGGACCATGATACATTTGGAAAGGTGCATTCTGTCTCTTGCATATTGTTTGTTTATTTGAATCCTAAAACTCCCTATCTATGGCTTCATGCCATTTCTGCCAATTTGTCCCTGTGTTTTCTTTATAAGGGTGTTTGGTTTTTGTTGTCTCGACCAGATAAACATTCTGGTTTAACAAGTCATAAAAACTGTAGGAGAGGCTACTTGATATTTTTATTGCTGCTTATGCAGTTTCAGTAATGTGTAGCCCTCCTGTTTACTTTTTCACTGCTTTTAGTTCTGATTTTTCTCATCACATTTGCTGCTTCGTGGGCTCGTTGTATCCGTGAATTTAAAGTTACTGAGTTACCTAGATTTGCATTGTGTGGAATATAATCGCAACTTGAACTCAAACCTAGGTGCTGTTTGGTTGGTTCCACGGTGATGAAAACGTAAATATATTTAGTTCAAACGTGTATCCCGCCATTAACGTCCACACAGCTTAGTATAGTATCCTCTACGTTGGCGTTACATTTCTCTGCACCACATAGCTCGCTAGTGTTTGATTCTGTATTCGTGTGCTAATGTTATCTATTTATTACGTTGCAGGATTACATAGGGAGGTGCATCTTGACGCTCACAAGAGTTATACTTGAAGGTGAATTCCAAGATACCTTTGTCTTGCAAGGTGCCAAATCGGGAAAACTGAACGTGCACTTCAAGTGGACGGCACAGCCAATCTATCGTGACCGGGACCGGGACCAGTGAGACCTGTAAACGAAAAGGCGGATAGACACTTTTCCCCAACGGTGCATGCATATTAGCTGTCCTGTACACAAATCGACAGTTCTTGGAGCCACACGACCGAAAAGAAATGAACTGACCGACCTGTATTTTCTCCTTAGCGATGGAAGTGCATGGACCTGTATATTGAGCCGTGAGTGAATAGGAAATGCTACGTTGCTAGCACAGATATGCCACGTGTCCATATATTGGAAGTGAACCTTAGCAAAACTCAAAGTTGAATGTGGCTTCTGACCTTTTCTGATGTTTTCATTATAGTTAGATAAATTTTAATGGTTTCATGTTCAATAAATTTTGTGGGAAAAGTTGATAGCTCTCACGTTAAGAACGAAGAATCATGTACCCTTGCTAGGGTACTTATATATTGATAACGATGATGATTGTGTTGTGTGACAATATGACAAATCAGACAAGCAATTGCCTGTTTTTTTTAACATTCACCAGGGGGGAAGGACCCCCACCTGAATTTTATTCATGTTCAAATGATTGGTTTACAAAGCCTCAAGTAGAGGGTTTCAGTATAAAAGGAAGAGGAGAAGGGGCTCCATGACTCTACATTACAGAATAAAAAAAAAGGAGCACCACCACCACTGATCTGTCAGAGTTCTAGCAGGCAGAGGGAGCATGTAACGCCAGAGGTTGGCTTCTATCTTGCAGGAGGCAAGAATCTGCTGCAAGTTTAGAGCTTCGTTCCTGAAGATGACACCATTCCTGCATTTCCAGAGTTGCCAACAGCATAGGGCCATGAACATTGGCAACTGAACATCAGAAATTGGTTTGGGCCCAATGTAATGCTCAGAACGCCACAGCAAAAGGACATCGGCGTTTCATCCACAGATTTCACAGACCGGGGGACTCTACGATGTTTTTTGTGGTGCAGGTTGGATAGCACTGCATTTCTAGGTTGAAAGGGGCGAATACTAACTAACTATCACATCAGGTCAACCTGCTCGTCAAGCACCTCCTCCAGCTCTTCCTTGTCTGCGCCAAAACCCTGTCCTTAACGTTGCTCCCCTTAATGAACAGAAAGGTTGGCACGCCCTCAACAGTGAATTGCTTAGCAACAGTCTCCATTTCATGAACATCGACATCGACCTTCAAGAAAACAACATTTCGGTACTTCTTGGCTAGATCAGCAAAGACAGGACTCATCTTGCGGGATGCTCTGCACCACCCCGCGGAGAAATGAACCACCACCAGCTTTTGGGGGTCAATCTGTTTGCTCCACTCCTGAAGGCTGTTGACAGTGATCACCAACTCCTCCGATGGCTTCGCAATACACGGCTGCCGTCTTCTGTTCAATTCCAGTGCCGGATTGTTGGGGCTCTGAGATACTTGTTCTCTGATCTGGTTCTCCACGGCCTCAACCTCTGAAGCTGTTAAACTAGTGTTCGTCCAGTCAATGGTTGCATGGACCTGCACGAGAGAAGGTAGATGCTGGATACCAATACCGAAATCATCATGCCTGGACCTTGTTCCCCGGGCATCCAGTTCTAGCCGAAGCCTTCGGAGCTGTGGCATGGCTCCAGCTTCAAACTGCATGCCCTTCCCACCACCATACTGACTGTTACACCATAATGACTTGAGGCACTGAAAGCCATCATTGCTACTCACGGTCATGCTTGGACTGCTATTCAAATCTAGTCTCAGGACGACCAAGTTTGGCAAGCTCCCCAGGGCACGGACACCTTGTGCTTCTACTGCTTCAACATTGATATGCAGGTGTGTGACGGCTATGAGAGATGACATCTCCAGTGGAACTTGCTGGAGGCGGCCGCGTATTCTCAGCTCAAATTTTCGCAGGCTGTGGGTGTGGGCTGATGATGAGTCAACCAGCAAGTCAAGCAGAGGATGAGGGTAATTATCAAGTAAAAGGGACTGCAGGTTTGATTTCCTCAGCTCCTCAAGGAAACGCATCACTCCCTGCCGATCAGTTGGGTTATGACGTTGCAAGTGACTAAATCTTATCCCAAGCATCCTCAAAGGTCCCAACTTATTCACATGCCATGCTAGTTCCGAAGCAAGTGACCCATCAGGACCCATAAGGACTTTTGATAGTTCCTCCAAATTTTGCATTGTCCTCATTTCTCTCGGCGTTATTGCCAATTCATCGGCAAGCAGAGATACCAGCTTTGTGTCTCTACGCAGTACTGGTAGTCTTCTCACTCTTGTTCGCCTTAAATCTAGGGTAGCCAACTGCTCAAGTTCCATGATTTGTTGGGGCAGCTTGGTGACATCAGTCC
Source organism: Microstegium vimineum (assembly GCA_022036555.1). Lineage (NCBI taxonomy): Eukaryota > Viridiplantae > Streptophyta > Magnoliopsida > Poales > Poaceae > Microstegium > Microstegium vimineum. The sequence goes on from CM039141.1 coordinate 6,030,149, forward strand.
CGCCAAGTCCTAAGTACCTCAGCAGAGACAAATGTCCAATGCCTTCCAATCGTTTGTTCTCCAAGCCCGTGGTATCCTCAAGATCCAGCAACCACAAATGTTTGAAGGCAGAAAGATTATGGATCCTTACAGCATCACCAGAAAATGCAAGGGACCGCACCCTAGATAATTGCAAAAAAAATGCACCGCCTTTTTCTTCTGCACAGCTTGAGGACACCAAACTCTTGTGCTCGAAAAGACAATATGTGTTAGAGATCAAGGTGTCACCTTCGTCTTCATCACTACAGTTGAGACTGACTCGTCGAACCGTTTCACAAGGAAATAGTCCAGAATCCAACTCTTTGCCCAGTGTAATAAAGTTTTCTTCGGATGACAATGATTCCAAGAAATCAAAGACAACACCATGAACAGTGCAACCAATTGGCTGATCATCATTGCCATCAAAGGCCGGTTGGATCAGCCTCCTACTGATAAGCTCATCAAAGTAGCTCTCCCCTGTTTCCCATGAACTCTCTCCATGCCTTTCAGGGATAAGTCTTTCAGCTACCCATCTTCGTACCAGACGATCCTTCTTGATGATGTCATAATTTCCTGCAAAAGCAGTCAAGTACAAGAAGCAAGACTTCAAAGGCAGAGGTAGGTCAGCAAAACTGATGTCCAGTATCTTTCTCATTGCTTGTAACTCAGATTGATCGGATTCTGATAAAATTGTTTTGTTAAGCTTTTCTGACTGCAACGACAGATCGGCAGATGTCCTCCCTAAAAAACCCGATGTAACAATTATGGCCAATGGCAGGCCACCACACACTTCAAACATTTTCTTCAAAGATTCTTTGAAATGATTTGGCCATTCTTCTTCTTGAAGAGATACACTATTGCAAAATAAGCTTTTCGAATCAGTCTCGTCAAGAGCGGTCATCTCATAAACAACATCATCTGGACGTCCAGAACATGATATGGCAATATCCTTCTTGCGCGTTGTTGTCAATATCCGACTTCCAAGATCATTATCAGGCAAAGCACAAATAATAACATCTGAATCCTGTGTACTCCGGATGTCATCGATGCAGATGAAATACCTAGAATTTAAGGTAAAACTTAATTAACTAGGCACCAAGATCAAGGGCTACTTAAAAATGGCCATACGGTACAACGTATTTTTTATAAACTTGAATAATACCGTCTAACAATTTGTCTACAAAATAGATTAGATTTCAGCAAGTTATTAGTTTTGATTTGCCATCTAATTGAAATAAATTTCCATGCAAGATTTCCCAACCTATTTTCATTTCATCAAAGGGAAAATCCAGATTAGCAAGGAAAACATCTAGTTACTTCTGAATCCTTAATTGAAAGGCAGAGCCCCTTCCATTGCGTTAAAAAAACATTTAGTGTTATCATTATTGCCATAAACAAGCCCAATGGACAGGAGGTGAAAGAGAGGTGGGAAGTTTATTATGGCATTGTCCATCCATCCAAACATAACTGGATGCAGATATATATTGTATTCCAAAGAGATTTAAAAGGTAGAAATACACCAAGGATATCTATGTACAACATTTTCCAAAACTAGAGAACAAAACCAAACATCAACCATAAACACTCATCTGAAAAGAGCATATAGATTGACACTTTTTGCATCAGATTAGCTGTATTTTAATAAGAGTTAGAATTGATTTTGTGATGCCATTGTACAAGCTATCTTCAGCATGCTAGACGAAACTAATACAGGTAAAAATACTTGAACTCGAAAAAATACCTCTTGGTGCATAAGAATTGAAGGACCGAGAACGACGACCAGAAGGGGGGTTGAATTGGAGCCTCAAATTTCTCTCGAAATATTCGGGTCACTCTTCCCAAAAACCAAAACTAGTTGTTTGGTGCTCAACCTCCCCCCAGCAACGCGAGCGGGGATTCAGACGAAAACGGAGAAATGAGAGCTCACCGGCAGTGGAGAGAAACTCGCCGGAGACCCCAAAACGCAGGTTCTCAGCCCCTAGGGGAAAGAGGCAAGAACCTAGGCAAAACGGACGAAAACAGCAAACTAACAGAGGCTCCGGACCAGTTCAGACTAGACCACCGGACCAATGACGAGTGGTCCGGTGGCTGGTCCGATACTTTTACCAGCCGGGACCAAAACGAGCAGGGAGCACGCGACCTTCGGACGACCTGCTCCGGACTAGTCCGACGCTTTCCCTCACCCAGCCAAAAAGCACGCAGGAAGCAACCCACCTCCGGACTACTCGTCGGACTACCACCGTCGGACTAAGGCAGGTGGTCCGACGAGTGGTCCGACGCCCCTTTGCTGCTTGACACGAGGAAAGTCAAGACCACTGGACCACTTGCTATGGTCCGGAGCTAGGGGTAAGTGGTCCGACGCTCACGAGCAGAAAACTGAACTCCGCGAAAACCGATTTCACTCCGCCAAATCTTCCCAAAACTCAACCAAATGAACTCCAACCGGAACCAAACTTTGTAGGCATGATCCTTGTGCAGTTGGGGAGCTATCCCGAAGAAATCATCGCTCAATTTGGAGAGAATAACCGGAAACACTCGGATTTGGGGAGAAAAGGCAAAACGAAGAACGCCGCAAAGAAAACGTCCGATCTACGCACTCGTGAGGTTTGAGGAGAATTCCTTCGGTGCAAAGATGTTCCTCACGAATATGAACAATTTGGTTCAAACGGATTTTGCAAAGCTACTCCCTACAAAGAGAAATCATCTCGGGAAAAAGAGAGAGCAAAAGCAAAACGCGAAGAACACAAGCAAAACATGGACACGATTAAGAAATCGAAGGCACCATGGCTTACTGAGGTTACGGCCTCCGATTCCTCGCAACAAAACCAAGTTCTTACAAAGGTTGGTGGAAACAACCTAGGGATCTCATGAACTAGAGAGAGGGTAGAGAGAGAGAGTTGGGGCAAATGATTAGGGTTCAAGAGATAGGATGAGGATACCCCTTCATCCTCTATTTATCAGGGCTTTGGCTATTTCCCAAAGACCCCCCTAGATACATGACCGAATTACCTAGCCCTAAGACATTGTAATCCAAGTCGATAACTCTCAGCCACTCGTTTGAATGGACGGCCCCGCTTCCTGCCAGGAGTTGTCATCGCCTCGACGCAACCTTCAGGATTCCGTCACGTGCCATCCCCGCTTCCTCGGAAGCTCCGCCCGGGTTTTGAGGCCCAAACCCACGAAACCCGCCACCGGTAGCTTTCGGCTCAACTACCGAACCTCGAGTTTTGAGGCCCAAACTCGGAAACCGTCCTCCGGTGGTTTTGCGGCTCAAACCACCAAACCGCTCGACTCGAGCCACCTTGTCCTCGCCCGGTCGGACTCCGAGTCCCTAGAGCCTCCACTCGACCCGCTAGTCCGCCGTCTTGACTCGGTCGACTCGGTCTACCTCCATGTCTTCTCGCACTCGCCGGTGCCAGGCACTAGCCACCACAGTTAGTCCGCCGACGCTCATGGTCCCTCAGTCCGAGCTCCGCTTCCGCCCTTCACCGCTCTCAGTCCATCGGCACGGTAAGCCTCTACTCGACCTTCTCCACGCCATTGACCACTGTCACTAGGCATAGTACCTGCACACCACAAACCGATAGACAGACATACATTTTCTTTCGCAAAGGATTAGTGATAATCGTTCAAACTGAAACACCCAAGTGTTGATCAATCACCCATCACAAAACTGAACATCATAAGCATATAACAACCATGGGTTCGCAAGAATTCCCAAAGTTTAGTGATGATTTCATTGATTTGTTCGTCGTTGTAGCTCCAGAATTGCCAAGCATCCACCTCCGACTTCACTTGGCGGAGTATTTCGATTAGTGTGGTCCTCGTCGATGAGTTCCGGCTGACAGAAACAAAAGCTTTGCACTCGAACTGCCCTTTAGTGTATATGTCTCCATATATCTCCTTAGCAAGAACAGTCTTGCCATGGCCTCCCCTTCCGAGTATGGAAAGCACCTTCAGCTCCTTCTGCTCGCTCTCCAGATGATTTAGAATCTCTGGTTTTGAATGATTCATTCCAAAGAGGACAGGCTTCTCCTCCCAGAACAATCTACGGCCGGCGGGCACTTCTCTAGGCCCAGCATAAACAAGTTCTGCGTCAGAAGAAGTAGGGGCTTGCTTCAGAAGCTCGTACCTTTCGCAGCGGCTTCGAGCTTCCTGGATCTCGCCCTTGAATTCCTCAATTTGCTTCATGTCCGATTCGCTGAAATCCTGCTTCAGATCAATCCAGTCTTCTATGTCGTAGACCATCTCCCGGACCTGCTTCATCCACACCTTGACTTGCTCACCCGTGGCCCGTCCTCCGGCAAATTTGTTCATGAGCTCATCTCTAAGGCTCTGAAGATCTAGCAGCAAGTGCTCGGTCATGGGATGGTTCTCCGTTAGTGGGGTGATCTTTTCGACAAGGGAGTTGATTACCCCCATCGAGTAGCACACCATAGCCATAGGCGGACCCTGCATGACCTCTCCGACTGAAACAACAACGAAGGATGAGTCTGCACAATTAGAAATGGTACGGGCGACTACATCTATATGAGTTCGGCACTTTGACAGTTCGACGATATATAGGGGAGACGCACAAATTCGGACTTAACCCTTAAGCAACTCTAGTGTATCCTAAACATGCTTTGGCCTTAAGCAACTCTAATGTATGCCAACACTCATGCCTCCATGACTAAGCTATGTACCAGTTGTACTGCGAACACAAGATTGATATACTCACTCCGTCTCTAGATATCTTGTTTTTCTTAACTTTAATTAATTTTATATAAAAAATTATTAATATTAATGATACAATATTAATAGATAGATCTTTTGATCTAATTTTTTAATAAATTTATTTGGAGACATAAATAATAAATATTGCACGTATTAAATAATAAATATTGCACGTATAAGTCAAAGATGTGACATGGAAACCTAAAACGACAGTTAATAAGGGACAGAAGAAGTATCGGCCTGTTCGCTTGGCTTTTTTTTGGCTGATAAGTCGTGGCTGATGCTGTTTTGGCTGTTTTTCTGTGAGACAAAAACATTGTTTCGGTGGATGATAAGCCAAGCGAACAGGACGTATATTCTTGTGTATCGAGTTTGCAATGAGTGGTTGCCAGAAGATGATTGATTTTGGTTAGGTTTGGAGACTAACTATGGTGTAAATGTGTCTGCAAGATGTCTCTCGCTGTGTTGGTGTGGAGCACATTAATGCTTTGATCCATTGTTGTACCTACAGAGCTCATATTTTGAAGTGATGAGCTCTGTCGATATAAAAGCCGGTTGATCTTGACTGATTGAATAGTGTTGCGTGAGAGAGAATAATCTAAATCAAGTTAAAAGTAGTTCAAGCGAACAAAGTCCATGATTGTTTGGAGGTTGTTAGTAAGGATGCATTATCTTCTAATTGCAAACCTTAAGAACATGACACATCATAACTATAAAAAATCTGGGTACCATGGATCCTAGTTTATATTTACTGTGAGAGAGAAGGAACCAGTTTTGTGCCGATGAAACTCCACTGGCATGGATACGACTCATGAAACTCACATAATAAGCATACTTAATACTCAACCTCATATTAACGCAACCATCTCTCTCTTTTTCTTTTATCCGGATGAGACTAGAAACCAAATTTAAGGTGGGAAGTAGTATTTTTCCCCTTCTTGCCACGTCCAAAGTCCCGCCGTGAATTTAATTACTTGTAGTCAGGGCGTGTTTAGTTCCAAAAATTTTTGGCTTTTGGCTACTGTAACACTTTCGTCCAATTATGGACTAATTAGGTTCAAAAGTTTCATCTAGCAATTTCTCGATCAACTGTGTAATTAGTTTTTTTTCCGTCTACGTTTAGTACTCCATGCATGTACCGCAAGATTCGATGTGACGGGGAATCTTGAAATTTTTTAGTTTTTGGGTGGAATCTAAACGTGCCTCGTTATCTATGACCAATCCCCACCAGCCGAACCATGGTGCCCCCATCTTCCCTGTAGTCCGAGTACGGCGAGCGCTGTGCTCCGAGTAGAGCTTGACGCTTGCTGTAGCTGAGTCAAGTCGTTGGTCCCACTAGCCACAATGTTCCAATTAATGCTTCAAATAGCGGACGATGTTTAACTATATTAAATTAAATACCAATTTGTTCTCCCAGAATGGGGCTTTAATATATAGCCAACCTCCTCTTGACAGAACCTTGTTTTAATACGGGTGAGACTAAAACCAAATTTTGCGAGGGGGAAGTACCATTTTTTTCATCTTTCCACGTTCAAAGTTCCGTCATAGTTGGTAGCGCCTACGTCAAATCTTGACGCTCGTAGCAGCTGAGTTAATGCATGTTTTGACGCTGTCGTTATAATGTATAATTTTTTTTAAAAAAAACTTAAGTCTTGTTTAGTTTTCTTTAAAATTTTAAAATTTTACAAGATTTTTTGTTATATTAAATCTTTAGACCCATACATAGAATATTAAATATAGGTACAAAATAACTAATTGTATAGTTTATCTATAATTTGTGAGACAAATCTTTAGTTAGATAATAATTATCAAATAAAAGAATAGTACATTATCGTTTTTCCAATTCTTTTTTATCTAAGTAAGACCTTCGTCAAGTCGTCGGTCCCCACTTATTACCGTTAGCAGAGCAGACGATGGTAGCAGATACAGTACATGTACAGTCGTCTGTTCAACCTTTGACACAGCCCTTAGGGGTTGTTTGGATCGAGGGTCTAAAGTTTAGACCTTATCACATCGAATATTTAGATGATAACTAGAAGGACTAAACATGAATAAATTAAAAAACTAATTACATGAGAGTAAACTAATTAGCGAGACGAAACTATTAAACCTAATTAATTCATCATTAGCACATGTTTACTGTAGCACTACATTGTCAAATCATAGACTAAATAGGTTTAATAGATTTGTCTTACAAAATAGTCTCCGGCTGACAAATTAGTTTCGTAAATAGTCTATATTTAATATTTCATACATGTGTCTAAATATTCGATGTGACGGATCTAAACTTTAGCGCGCAGTAACCAAACACCCCCTTAGCCCCTCACCTCCCCGTACGAGTGATATTAATGGAGCCAACAATGATGCCTCGACTATTGCTGCAGTGTACTGTAGACCTTGACAAACACCCGCTTGGCCAGAGTCAAGTCGTCGGCCATCAGGTGATGTAAATTGGTATAAAAATTGAAGTGCTGTAAATTGGTTTGAAAATATGATTGTTTGGAGGTTGTTATAGTAAGGATGCATTCTCATCTAATCGCAAACAGTAGAACATGACACATCAGAACTATAAAAGCCGTAACTAAGAACAATAATACAACCGAATGTTAGTTGTATGAACCTTATAGCCTATCTTTCAACTCATTTATATAACTAGTCCATTAACTCGTGCTACCGCACGGTCTAATAGCTTGAAAACATTTGATTTTTTTAAAAAAAAACTTAGGTTCCATATTTTAACACAATACTCATATATTAATAATATATATCCAATTATGATAAACTTTATTTAATAACTGATGTAAATACTTTTCAGGCCCAACAAATGGTTGCCGACTTTGCATCATATCTCCATAGATATCATATATGTTTAGCTTTTGAATATTTTAATAGAAAACTTGATGTTTTATTTTTCTTTATTATCTTGTTGTCGTAGCCTTTAATACAATTACCTTATGCACTTTTGTATCCCTATTAATGTTGCATAATAACTCTATACCTCCAAGTAGGCCCTGTTTGGTTAGGGCCCACTTTTAATCCCTAGAATGCAAAACACCCTGACTAAAGTTTAGGGGCCAATAAAATTTAGTTACTTAATCACGAAGGGGCACATGGGACAACTACTTTAGTAGGTGGAACCAAATAAAGATTACTAAACTTTAGGAGCCACTAAACTTTAGTGGGTGGAACCAAACAGGCTATAGGGACAATGTGTTTAGTTGATCTCTTTCATGTGTTCATATGCTAACTGGATACTCGTATAAATATTTTCTTATTGGATTTGCTAGTAACATACTTTTGTTACAGATTACTCCATATGAATTTGCAAACCGACTCATATTTTTCACATTTGCACCGTACGTTCATATGTGCTCGACATTTGTTTAGATGAAACCTCGATTATGTATTTGGATTGAAAATTAGTGTACCCATCACTTCATGTACATAGGTATATATGTATAGGGACAAATGCCATGCATGCGCTAGTTTTTCTATGTTAACTATAACATAAATGAATAATTCAGAATGGTAATAGTATTTTTGGAAAAAAAAATATAGTATGACAGATGTAGATAGTTTAGATTTAGGGATTACTTTACATGACCTATGTTAAATAATACAATATTGGTGGGTAATCTATAAATAGAAATTTAGGTGTTACTTTATATTATTTTTTTTTTCTTAATAACATACTCCTGCATCCCAAAATAAGTCTCCATCTCATATTTCTATGAGTCAATGAATCTCAACTTTTGACCAAATACATATACATGGAAAATACTAATATTTATGATACCAAAAAGTTAGATGAATATTAGGGGAGCTACTTTTTCATAATGGTAGTGGTGATAATTTGGATCAAGATTTAGTAGTTAGTTTAGACTACTTTTGTAATTGCTGAGGTTTATCTTTTATGGAAGAAAAATGTATATATGGAATGACTATCATTGTCATATAATTCCATATATCATTGTCATATGACATATGTATATATATATGGAATTATATGACAATGATAGTCATTCCATATATACATTTTTCTTCCATAAAAGATAAACCTCAGACAAAACACTCCACTTGTTCATTGTTTTGTTTGACAAAATTAAGTAATCTACTGCAGTAGTTGGCTAAGGTTTTAGATTTCTTTAAAAATACCAGCTTTTAATTAATTAATTATAAGGGAATGGAATGCCAATTAGCAATGATGATGTAAACCGTGCTTTTTCCTCAATATAGATACAAATAGTACATGAGTCCATTTTTTATGTTTGTACTCTCTCAATTCCAAGTTTTATCTAGACATATTATTATATCTAGATGTATAGTAAAATAGATATGTATAAAAAAATCAAAACTTTTTTATAATTTAGAATGGAAGGAGTAGGTGATTATTAGCCGGGTAGCACATGTCATGGATGTTATGACAAATTTGGCTTTAGTTCTCATATAGGGCGCCGGTAAACTGGACAATTTAAGTATAAAGTAATAAAGTACATATAGTAGATAATGGAAGGACATTTGCATTTAAAGTTGAGCTTTAGCCTGTAGTATGCATGTACTCCGTATTCATGCCGCGCCATCACCCAACAACAGTGCACGCCTTGAGCCTTGAGCACACCGAAACACCTCTTGTCGTCGTTAGGTGGCCCAGGGGTATAGGACAGGGCGACCCAGATAGTACATGCATGCAGCTTTGTAGTTATCCTCATCATCATATATCCATGCCATGCATGTCGACCTACAGTACGCGTGGTTAATTAATTAATTTGTTGATGACCGAGGCCACTGGATTGATGAGCTTGGAATGTGTTTAGTAGTTTCTTTGTCAGCTCGTGCGATGGTCTCGAACTGCAGAATATAGAATAGTATCGAACAATAAACAGATTGCAAATTAAATAGGAGATCGGACAACTAACAGATCGCGCTAGATGGACTGCAACTTCGCATGGTTTAAAAGGACGCCGCGCCGCCGTCGCTAGGGCGCCGCCAGTGGCCGGCTGGTCTTTGCTTCTGCGCCTGTTGGTTGAAGAATCTCCTTGGGTGCAGGACACCCACGAGGATGGCCAGGGAGGTGCACGCCGATGCGGCCGCGTTTTGAAGGCCGAGTATTAGTATGCTGATAGCATAATATAATAATATATAATCAGATCGTTTTTATTTATTATTAGATGTTCTATTTTAGAAAGGGGTTATTATTTAATGTATGTTATTTTATAATGGCAGTTGTGGGTAATTTTTTAGAAAAAAGAAAAATAGATCTAATGGCTATCGTTGTCGAGTCTAGTGGATTGATGCCTAGATGTTTCTGATTAATTTAAGAATTTATAACATTTATCTTTTTTCTTAGCGCGTCCGATAAGAATTAACGTGGAGCTTTTATTGGAGCCTCCAATTAGTAATAGTAAGATAGTTGCATCTTCATAATCAATATATAATATATATCTCACTTATCTATCTCATAGATTTTTTGTTTGTTTGTGTGTCAAGCTGGCTGTAAGATTACAACACACTTCTCCTATCGTTTTTCTTTCTTCTCTCCTCTACCTCAGCATTTAGTCTGTTTCTCTAAGGGTATCATGGGTGGGTCCTATATATTTACTTCAAATATTAGTACTATCCAGAATGAGTATTTGTTCTGAAGAAAGAATAAATAAACCTTTCTGCCTGGACCGGGCAGCTCTGCCACGTCCCAAGAAACAGGCCCATATATATGCCTGACACCTCACAAATGGGCGTATTCCGCCCCGTCGGATTATATATATATATATAAGATAAGAAAAGAAAGCACTTGGAGACTTGGCGTAGCTAGCTACTAGTTACTCATCGATCAGCTAGCGTGACTGCCGCCAACATTTCACGAGCAGCAGCAGCAGGCAATGAGTTCCATTGTGCGCCTCGTTTTCTCTTTGGTAGGCGAGGTGTGCAGTGTCATGGAGAAAGACAAGGAGCGGCATGCCAAACTCTACGGTGGCCTCGATGCATCAAGCGGGAGATGGAGATGGTGATTGCCTTGATGAAGGACAAGGACAAGGAGTGTCGAGGAGCTGTGCAGGCCATCAGGTTTCAGCAGCTGCAGGAGTTCGCCTACGATGTCGAAGATTTCGTGGAAGGTCTCTGGGATCCAGCAGCAGCAGCCTATGGCAAACTCCTCGTCGCCGTAAGGATGGATCCCCGGACCGAACAGCTTAGAAGCATTGAGCAGTTCAAGGAGACGATTTCGTCTCTAGCAAATGATTTGAAGCATCATCAGGGCGAAGCAGAAGATACAGATCATCGTCATCATCATCAGGGTGCTGCTATGTCGGACGACCCGGATGAAGAAGAAGATGCAGAGGAGCAGCTTGAGGCTATGGACGAGCCCAAGAGTAGAATCGTTGAGCTGCTCAAGCCCTCACCAGGGGAGGAGCAGCAGCAGCTGCGAGTGATCTCCATCGTGGGATGCCGCGGCGTGGGAAAGACTGCCCTAGCAAGAGCAGTATACCACAAGTATTTATTTTCCTCCTCCGATGAATTCGACTGCGTTGCTTGGGTCATAGCTTCTGGATGCAACAAGAAGAAGGCTCTTCTAGACAAGATTCTCCAGAGTGTTCGGGCGGATCTTGCAAGCAGGGCTCCTCATGCTCCGTCGACGGAAGCTCAAGGCGCCAGTCTCCAGGGCATTTTGTCCGATAAGAGGTCCGTATCCGAGTCCTTTAATTAATTTGGCGAGGTTTCCTTTTTCAACTATTTTGTTTCCAAATTATAAGACATGTTGGCTTTTCTGGATTCATTGATTTTACTATATATTTAGACAGAAGTAAAATTCATATATCTAGAAAATGTCAAGATGACTTATAATATGGAATAGAGGAAGTATGTTCCAAGTATTCAACGGGTAGAATTATTAGTCTGCCGTTTAATTAATTAGAATCATTTCTTATACAGCTAGCAAAAATTATCTGAATTTTTCGTATTTTTATTTTGAAGCATGCATGTCTAACAAATTGAAAAATAAGTAAGGGCTCCTAAAACTATCAGGCGAGTCTGATATATACTTGAGGAGGTGGCAAGTTACCAACTCTTATTGCTATCTAATCACTGAAACCTCGTGGTAAATAATTGGTCTTGCGATTTTAAAATTCGTTAGTACAGTATGTATCAGCACACGGGCAATTGTTTTCCATATCCTGTCTAATCCTAGTCTACAATATTTTTTCTAAAAAAAGTAAAGTCTTCAACAAATTAGAAAGGTAAAACTGTATAACATATTAACATATATAATCCCCTAAGCCATTACATTGTTTAAACAATAGTTCTTTTTTTATGTGATGTCTGGAATCGTCAATTTTTCTGTGACCAGACACCATAAATTTATTTCATATATATTAGTACTCAATTGAAATCATGTTATTCAACTTGCTTTGCTAGGTGCTTGGTCTTTATTGACGATGTGCAGCAAGTAAAAGTGTGGAAAGATACAGTAGATGCCTGCCCAAAACTTGGCAGCAAAAGCAGAATAGTTGTGACCACGAGTGTTCTCTCTGTCGCCACAGCCTGCAGCTCTGGAAGCTATGTGTACAGAATGCGATATCTTAGTGATGATGAATCAAAAGGTTTATTCTGGAGAAAGGTTTATGGATGTGAGAAGGAACCTCCATATTCACTGGTAACGGATTCAGAAAGCATCTTCAGCAAATGTGGTGGTTTACCACTGGCACTAACTAGTGTAGCCAAACATTTAAATATAATAGGGGAAAAGCTGGAAAGTACTCACTGTAGAGAGGTGGGACAAAACCTTGGCAAAGACTACCTGTCAGGTAACAATAATGCAGTAGTGAGTGTCTTTAAGGAAATGAGAAGAGCACTTAGGCATTGCTACGACAGCTTGCCTGACTATGACCACAGGTCCTGCATGCTTTACCTAGGCATTTTCCCCAAGGGCCATCAGATTAAAAGCAAGAGCCTAGTGAGAAGATTAAAGGCTGAAGGATTAGTTGTCAATGAAGGTTGTAAATGTTTTGATGAGTTGATTGACCGGTGTATTGTTGAGCCAGTGCAGATCTGCAACAATTCGGTAGCTGCCAAAAGGTGCCAAGTTCACAGTGTGGTGCTAGAGTACATCATTCAGAAGTCAGTAGCTAAAAATGTGGTCACTCTTATTCAAGGCCATGAGCCAGTACTCAAAGGAAGCACTGAAGCCTGTGTCCGCCGACTCTCTATTCAGTCCAGCACCAAAGAAAGATTTGATGAACTTGATGATGACAGGTCTGCTTTAAGGTCGTTAACAATGTTCAACACTGAGCCTTCTGATTTACAGAGGTGCAAGATGCTGCGGATCCTTGATCTTGAAGGTTGCAATGGGCTTGGCCAGGAATTTCTTGAAGGCCTATGTGAGTTGCTGCTTCTCAAGTATCTCAACCTCAGGAAAACTCGCATCGACAGGCTTCCCCAAAAAATAGAGAAACTTCAACGTTTGGAGACACTGGATATCCGAGAGACAAAGGTGGAAAGATTGCCCCTGCAGGTCATCATGTTGCCCAAGTTAGCTTATCTCTTTGGCAAGTTTCAGCTACCTGAGGTTCCCAAAGGAAAAGAAGCCGACAAGCTTTATGAGTTCCTGAAAAAGAAAAGTGTACTGCACACACTTGCTGGATTTGTTACCAATAAGAGACGAAGCCCGAACATGTTATACTTGTCGCAAGAAACCTGAAGAAGGTTAAAGTATGGTGCAACGATACTACTCCTGCTGATGTATTTCCTGATCCTGAACTTGTCCCAAGCAGTAGTGTTGCTGCTTCTGATCGTCCATCAACAAGGAGAAGGAACTGGTACCCTCCTGAGATCTGGCAAAACACGTGGTGTAGTGTCACAGGATCATGACTGTCCTTCGAACAAGACTGAAGAACGTCCAAGCAACAGCACTGATTTTATCAAGCTTCTTAAGATGCGCGTCACCCCTCTAGAGTCTGTATCCATTATTTCCAGTGAAGTCTGCAATGACCTCTTGGGTTCACTACAGGGTCCGTGCACCATCAGTTCTATCAAACTGCGGGGAATTCTGAACAGTCTGCCTGATTCTAACAAGTTAACTGGGCTAGGTAGAATTAAGAAGCTGCAGCTCTTCTCAACTGGTCTCGCCATCAGACACCTATCGGCCTTGCAATGTTTGCGTGGCTTGGAATATCTCAAGATGGTAGAGCATAATACTGATAGATTTTGCGACGGTGTTTTCATTGTGGAGAAAAAGGGATTTGAAAGCCTCAAGAGCCTGTGCATTGACGCCCCAAAGCTTCCAAAAATGCAATTCAAAGAAGGTTCCATGAGAAGCCTAACATCCCTTTACCTACTTTGTCCAAATTCTGAGCTGCCATCAGGAACCATCGAGGGCATCTCACATCTTGCAAATCTCAGTGAGGTGATACTCCACAGTTCAATGGAACAAGCGTGGGAAACAGTAGCAAACGGACACCCTAACCGGCCGTGTGTTGAAGAGGCAACCAGCTGAACCAATTGGCAACACATTAGCATAGCACAACTTGTGGAGCAGCTTGTTCATCACGGTCACTGCTTTGATTTTTATTCTCTTGGTGCCTTGTTTTGTCTGAACTTGGTGGACTTGGTTGTGTGTAGCTGCATATTGGTGTTTTGATTGTATCAATCGTTGTAGTAGGCTCGAGTCCCAAAAGAGTACGTATTATTGCCACTGATTATAAATAAATGTAATGCACCGTAATGTTGTTCACTAGCTAGCAATTCTCTATTCAAGCAAAGTTAGACTGCGTATGTATGTCTTCAGTGTACTCTTAAAATTGATTCTGTATGTCACTGCCTTTCTTTATTTGGTTTTGTTGGATTTTAGCTAGTTTTGATGATTGCAAACATCCACAGGGAAATTAACTTGCAGGCAATGCATATTCAGCTGGTGACGGCAGCCGGCCAGATGAACGGGAATGAAGAGTAATAATTCACCTATGCTACCCAATTTCTCCAGCCCTCTCCTGCCGGTCACAAATTAGTGGCATTTACATAATTTGAGTAGCACTTTTTGTTACAAATATATGTCCCTAAATACTACATGTTATTTTCGTTTCCCAAAAAATAACTTTAACTAAATATATATTAAAAAGTATTAATATTTATGATACTAATTAGAAAGATCTTTAAATCTAGCTTTTTAATAAATATATTTAGCTAGGCTTTTTGTGTGCATGTCCACACAAATGCCAGCTGCTCACATTCTGTTGGATACTCCATATTGGAGTATAGTAGGTTCTGTGGGTCCTTAGTTACAAGCGTTGTTTACCGAATACTCTTACAGTCTTACTGCTATTGGTGTTAATCTTTCTTGTCGGCCACAATGAAAAAAGAGAAAAGATGCTCCATTTTATGACTAAGCATCTTTAGACAGGTCACAGGTGCGTGGTAGGTGACGACTGGCGCGCGAGGTCTTGCAATAATCCGGAGAGAAAAAATAAAGAGTTGAACTGGACATGCACAAATTAAAGTTGACGAATAATTTTCCTCGCAGTGGAACTACTTTTCGCAAAGCATAGTGAACTTTATGATTATTATTTGGGCGCTTTGGAATGATTGAGCACCTTTGTTCTAATCTGATTCGACGTCAGATAAAGGAAGGCTATTTGTTTTCAGATGAGTTGCCGTTACAAAAGAAGGTTGGTCTTTTTTAAAAAAAAATCAAAAGAAGGTTGGTCTTGGATGTGGACACTTGGGTGAGGTTTTATACGTAACTCTTTTTTAACGGCATGCAGTTTTTATATATATATAATAACTAGAGAACAAAGAAGTGTGCTGTAGAGTAGTGGGCCGTATTGGGCCAAAAGTATACAAACCAGGGCAATTGGGCAATGCAACCAACAGACAGGGAAGCGGGCTGGGAGTGTGATCAAACTGTCTGGTAGCCACGTCGACAGATTAGCCGGTCCAACTACTCGAGAAATTTGTGCACAATGGAAGAACTGCAATTAAAAAAATCTTCTTTCTTCGCCATGACTACTCATGGGCTCATAACAGGACCCGGATTAGCAGCTACTCATGCATGGGCTACAGAGCACAGATGCATCCCGGTCTGGGCTTGCACCGGGCTTTTTTTTTTGTAATAATAAATAATACTAGCACTCTGAACATGGAAATCAGCCTGTTCGTTTGGCTTTCAACCGGCTTAAATCCAGCCGGAACAGTGTTTTTCTTCACAGAAATCAGCCAGCATGAATAATCCTGCTGAAATAGTGCATAATCCTGCCAAACAAACAAGCCGTAAGAAGGCAAGGCAAGTCTCCAACGGGATCATTCTATTGGTTCCTAGGCCCTGCTTATGCTACGACTACTGGTACATACCTGTGTGACTTCCTGTGAGATTGGTAGATTATTAGACCCGGATGTGTGTCTTGCGTGTAGAGGAAGCAGATTAAATATGTTTTTAAGGTCTGTTTGGAAGAATACAAAATAGAGAAACGAAAGAAGAAAAAAAAACACATGAATAAGATGGACTGAGTAAATACAGGGTATGAGGAAAGACTCTTTTCTTGGTTGGAGCGAGTCTTTATTTCCTTAGTTTTGCACTACAAGAAAAAGTAATTCAACATTTCTTTGTTCTAAACACTAGTAGTAAAAAGTAATTCCTTTTCTTCGAAGCTTATTCCTCTAAAGTTCATTTGAAAATCCTTCGATCCAAACATACTCTTAAATACGTGCTGTTACCATGAACCGTAGCTCTGTCCATGAACCCGGCAGTGTACTGTGTCATGCCCTGCCCGGCTGTGCCCTTGCCATGAATCTGACGCCATCCCATCCTCCTCTGCGGCTCTGCCGAGCAAGGCGTGGCTGACTGCCAGCTATGCATTGCTCTGATCCTGGCTCTTGCAGACACCCGCATTCCCTGCATGATTTTTCCTTGCAGATAGCAAACGCATCTCGAACTGCCAGCTGCAGGTGCAGCCCATCATTTTCGTGCTACCATATATGTATTTGACTGGAGACAGGAACGTGGAGCCATAAATTTGACTGACCTTTCAAGCTTTCACAGATGGTACTGACGAGTGACGACTGATCTGGACCGCTAAGAAAGAGGAAAATGCATGGCCGGTCCTCAAGTTGGCAAGCGTATCACCTAGGTCCATCTACTCTCAAAATGTTAATTCTGGGTCCATAAACTTGATTTAGGTGCATCCAGGTCCAAATAGATCTCAAATGAACTCGGATTTGAGACAAACCTTATATCAAAATTGTAGCCCTCGACACGATCTACACTTTGTAGTTGAAATTTTTTTGAATTGAAACTGTTTAGGGTCTCAAAATACTGTTGTAAGCATCCAAATTTTAAAATTTAAAATTTAAAATTATCCAACATTCTCGGATGGTGACATGATCTATATAAAAGTTATAGTTATCGATACAATATACAACTTTATAGTTGAAAACCTTTTTATTTGAACACGTTTAGTATCCCAAATATGTATTCTAAGTTTATAAATTTCAAAATTTATAAACTTAGAACACATATTTGGGATACTAAACAACTTCAGATTAAAAAAAATAACTATAAGTTTTTAGATCGTATCGATAATTATAACTTTCATATAGACCATGTCACCATCCGAGAATGTTGGATAATTTTAAATTTCAAAATTTGGATGCTTACAATAGTATTTTGAGACCTTAAACAGTTTCAATTCAAAAAAAAAATCAACTACAAAGTTGTAGATCGTGTCGAGGGTTACAATTTTGATATAAAGTTTGTCCCCATCCGAGTTCATTTGGATCCATTTGGACCTGGATGACATCTGTAGTCAAGTTTATGGATCCAGAATTAGCATTTTAAAAATAGAGGGACCTAAGTGACACGCCTTGGTGACTTGAAGGACCGGCCATGCATTTTACTCAGCTAAGAAAACATGCCCTCCGGTTCCCCCTGCTTGTGGTTGACCATTCTGCCTCAGGTACACGATACATTTGACGCTGGCTCACTGAACCCTGCCCTGGTGATCACTGAAGTTTCTACACACACACATACTCCGTATATATATAGAGAGAGAAGCAAGCCAAACCTTATACTGTATTCAGATGGTGATCACTGAAGTTTCTACACACACATTATATATATAGAGAGAGAGAGAGAGCAGCAAGCCAAACCTTATACTGTATTCAGATTAACAAGACTAGATCTATGTATATGTGGTCTCATGTCAAAATTTGAAGCCTAAAATTTAAAACCTGTCGTTTACACTTAAAATTTAAGGGAAAAAATTATTGGAACATTTTTAAGATGACCTGGTACATAAAATTTAAAACCATGCATTCACACTTTTTAAATTTTCACAAAAGTGACTTAAATTAGTTGGAGACGACTTTATAACGATCAACTGAACGGCAGGGACAACACGGTTGGTCACAGCTCCCTCACAAGTCCATGCAGTAGGGCTGATCGGTAACCAGAGCGTCGTAGGCTCGTAGCAGACAAAACGTCACCTGAACCCACGCAGCACTTGTGCACCAACTGAAAGCCTCGTTTAGTGGAACCACTAACCACAAAATTCATGAATGCAGGGGCAGCGGCTTCTCGCGTTCTCGCCGCGACGCGGCTCCTCGTCGTCGCCGCCTGCGCGGTCCTCATCATCGGCGGCGCAGAAGCAGAGCCGTGGCGCGTCCACGGTGGCGGCGGCGGCGGCACGTGCTTCACGAGGCTCTTCAGCTTCGGCGACTCCATCACCGACAACGGCAACTGGATGCACTACGCCCGGTCGCCTGGCGCCGTGGCGAGGCCACCGTACGGCGAGACCTTCTTCCGCCGCCCCAACGGCCGCTTCTGCGACGGCAGGATCATCATCGACCACATCGGTACATATATGCATGCACGAGTATTATACGCGCGGGCTTACTTGCACCTCCATCTGCTGGCCGGGGTGTCTCATGTCTGCCATGTACGTTCGTCGTTCGGTACGCTGCAGCTGACGCGCTCAGGATACCGTTCGTGACGCCGTACCTCGCCGGCAACAAGAGCGGTGACTACTTGCACGGCGCCAACTTCGCGGTCGGCGGCGCGACGGCGCTGGGCCGGGAATACTTCAGGAGAAAGAAGCTGGACGCGCGTTTCACGCCGTACTCACTGCGTTGGCAGATGCGGTGGCTGAGGAAAGTGCTCGCCATGCTCTCGTCGTCGTCGTCGTCAGAGCATCAAGGCACAGTCACTACAACAGAGTGGAGCGATCTAATGGCGAGCTCACTGTTCCTGGTCGGAGAGATCGGCGGGAACGACTACAACCAGGCTTTATTCCAGGGCAGGTCGATCGACGAGGTGAAGACGTACGTCCCCGACGTCGTGGCCGCCATCGCCGCCGCTCTCACCGACCTGATCGGTCTCGGCGCCACGACGGTGGTGGTGCCGGGGAACTTCCCGACCGGGTGCAACCCAGGGTACCTAGCGCAGTTCGCGACCAACGACACGGCGGAGTACGACGCCGCCACGGGCTGTCTCCGGTGGCCCAACGACCTGTCCGAGCTCCACAACCGCGCGCTCAGGGCCGAGCTGGCCCAGCTCCGCCGTAGACACCCTGGCGTCAACCTCGTCTACGCCGACTACTTCGCCGCCGCCATGGACATCACCGCCCACCCCCGTAAGCATGGGTTCGGCGGCCATCCGCTCGTGTCCTGCTGCGGCGCCGGTGGGGGACCCTATAACACCAACCTCACGGTGACGGCGCACTGCGGCGCCAGCTCGTCCACGACTTGTCGTAGCCCTTATGAGGCCGTGTCATGGGACGGCTTCCACTTCACCGACCACGCGTACCAGGTCATCGCCCACGGCGTGCTCCGGGGACCCTTCGCCGCGCCGCCCCTGCACCTGGCGAAATGCGGCAGCGAGCCGTGACGACATGCACAGTTGCACACCATATATATATATTGCCGGCCGCCACGTCGTCACATGAACCGATGAACAATTGTATTATTCGCGTACTACGTACCATGGCAGCAACAGCGAGCGATCACCGTGCAGATTGCAACAACAATTCAGTGCAGCCGTCGGCGTCGGTTTCCACCAGGTGGTGGCGACCGATGATGAACAGGTCCCGGGCCATGATCTTGTACATGGCCTCGGTGAAGTGGAGGCCGTCCCAGGACACGTAGGCCCAGTTTAGATTGGAGGGACTAGTGACTTGTATGTAGTAGTCTCAAATAGCAATCCCCCTAAGACTTTTACGTAAGTAGTCACTACTAGTCCCTCTAGTAATTCAAGTGTTTGTTAAAATTGGGACTAATTATTAGTCACTAGTCACTAGTCCCTCCAATCTAAACAGGCCGTAGACGGAGGGGTCAGGGCACAGCTAGCACGGCGCCGGGGTCGGAGCAGTGGACGGTGAAGTTGGCATTGTAGGGCCCGCCGCCGGCGCAGCACGCGTCGAGGACAGTGCGGTCTCGAAGCCGTACCGCACCGGGGAGGCGACGGCCGGCGTCCATGATCTTGCCGTAGCAGTCGACGTAGACGAGCGAGACACCGTCGGTGTCGCGGCGGAGCTGGGCGAGCTTCGCTTGGAGGAGCGCGTTGTGGTGGTCCGCGAGGTCGTTGAGCCACCGGAGGCAGCCGGTGGCCGGGTCGTCGTAGTCGCCGGCGCTGCTCACGCTGCGGAAGAGGAAGAGGTGGCGCGGGCCGGGAGCAGCCCAGAGGGATGACGCCCGCCACGGCCACGTACACCGTCTTGGCTCCGAGCTGGATGAGTGACTCCAGGGCCGATCCGATGGAGGCGATGACGAGGGGCACCAGGGGTTTCACCCACTCCACCGTCTTGTTCTGGAACAAGGGGTGGATGTAGTCGTTGGAGCCCAATCTCCACCTCGACATCATCTCCTCACGCTCTGCATGCATGTAATACGGTGGTGAGGTCGTATCGTATTTGGTGGTGCCATGGTAAAATAGAATTTGCCATTCACTGGTCAGTCTCGATGGGTATTTCTGGTAGTTTCAATTCCTCGTAGGGGTGTTTGGTTACATCCTCTAAACTTTAGCAGCTAAACTTAGGTGATTTTAAGCTCTAAACTACAAAATACCCCTCTAAAGTGCTTCCTAAACTTTAAATGTTTTAGTTGGTTGGAGGGAGCTAAAATCCCCTAAATTGCTGTAGATAGAGAAAGGGAGGGCAGGAAGAGGTGTAAATTAGATTTTGTGATAAGCAATTAATGACTTTTAGATGAATTTAGTGGGAGTAACCAAACAGTCCCCCTAAACTTTAGTGGGGAGGTCCCTAAACTTTAGTGGCCCCTAGAATAACAAACATTCCCTTAATAATTATGAGTGTCACGTAGATAAAAACGGTGAGATGATATTTTAATTAATAGAAAAGAGAAGAGAATTAGAGGAAACAGGTTCTTCCTAGAGAAGTTGCTCTGTCGTCATCATAATCGCGTCACAAAAGGTCACATCTCTTGTAGCGAAGAAACTGTTTGTTTCTATCTGCATCGGCGCGTGTGCGAGGTTGTACCCTGCGTTCGTCGTGCTCGTCACGCATGCTTGCCCCGCACCACCGGCCCGCTGCACGCTCGCCGGTCGCGCACACCGCGCTCGCTTCGCCTGTCGCGCTGGCCCCTGCAGGCTTGGCCACCACGCTCGCTCGTGAACGGAGAGGGAGGAGGAAGGGATTAGGAAGAGAGAGAGAGTACCAGAGAGAAAATAAACTTCTTTATTACAGGAAGAAACTCCTGTTGGGTAGGGTGGTTTTTATATTCAGAATTTTGGTGACGTTGCTATCTTGGACTTCACCCATAATGTCTATCACATGGACTGCCCTAATGACATGTTTTTTATGCCACGTTTCCTAAGCTTCAGTCGCCTGAGCTCCCAGTCGATTTGTAGAGAGCACTGTGAGCTGCTTTGTTGCTTGGGCTGATGGATCAACTTGTAATTTCCACATAAGGGTGCGCACACACCCCTTATCCAACGGCTCAATACGTTTCTTGAATCGTGCAAGTCAAATAAAGTAATGATGTACATATTTTAAAACATTGAGACATATATTTTAAAGCATTTAGTACAAATCTTAATATAAAATGGACGTTAGGAGATAAGGATGGGTTGCACACCCGGTTGTGGTTTGCAATTTTTCATGATGGAAGGAGGCACAAAGCTAGCGGATGGCCACTGTTCATCACATCATCTGATTTATTTCTGTTTTTTGAAATAAAAGACGTCTATGGAATAGCAACTCTCTTTTTATTATGTACACCATCTCTATATATATTGCCTAATGGTTCAAACGGCTGATAAATCAGTTAGTTTTGTTTTATTATGAGAGAAAAATACTATACTATGACTGATGAGATCAAATGAATATGTGCGGGATATTCTATCCTCGTGTGCCCTTATCTCTTCGTGCATCCAATGGTGTTGAATCGATGTGTGGGCATCACACGTACCGCAGTTAATTGGAGTCTCCCTAAAAAAGAGATAGAGAGAGAGTAGATATATATATATCTAGCACGATGAAAACTAGTTATGTTTACACTTTTCTCTGTCTAACTAATCTATACATGTACCACAGAATTGAATTCTTGCCATCCATTCAATCGTAATCGGCTCATCGATCAGAGCGCGCGTTGGATACGCATGTGTGGTGTCTATTGACTACTGTGTCATCCATCCGTATCCGGATCCGGATCCAGACACACGAAGAACTGGGCTATCGATCTACCGGGACCAGAGCGAGACGTACTACTACTGGTGCTGAATGAATGCGACGGGGATGGATGTAAGGTTCGATGATATTGATTTTTTATTTATTTATTTAGATTTAGATTTAGATAATTAATAATAATAATGGAACAAATAAAGGTGGATGATATTGGTATGGCAAATGTCATGGTATAGTACCGAGGCCGTCGTCGTCTGTGGAGGCGAGCTTGGCGAGCACCTCGTTGAACCAGCCGATCTGCACGGCGAGGGAGTAGGGCGTGATGCTGTTGACGTTGAGGCCCTGCTTCTTGAACAGCAGCTGGTCGAGCGCCGTGCCGCTGGCCACCGCGAAGTTGGCGCCGTACCGGAAGTCCTCCTTGCTCTTCGCCTCCAGGTACGCCGGCCAGTGCGGCAACCCCAGCCGCTCCACTGCATGATATGAGCAGGGCAGAGCATATATATGCACAGCACAGTCAGTGAGCAGAGCACCAGGCAGTGGCATATGCATGCATGCAAAGATTGGCGGCACTACGCACCGATGAAGTCGACGATGAGGCAGCCGTCGGACCAGCGGCCAGTGGGGCGGTGGAAGAAGGCCTCGCCGTAGGGGGAGTGCGCCACGGGGCCCGGCGCCGTCGAGTAGTGGAGGAAGTTGCCCGTGTCGATCAGCGAGTCGCCGAACGCGAAGAAATGGCTGAAGCCGCCGCCGCCGTGGTACGACGACAGTGTCGCCGCCGGAACAGCATGCACGGGCACGGCGTCTAACGACGACGCCACCAGGAACGCCGCGGCCGCGATGAGCAGCACCGACGACACCATACCTGACCTGCCGTGGTCCGTGGACGATAGAGGCTAGCTAGCACTGCTGGAACTGGAACTGGACGACGACTGACGTGCAGTGCAGGACGATGCTGCTGCTCTGCGCGTCCACGATGTTTGTAAGTTTGTTCCGGCCCCGATCGGACTCGGGTACTCCATATATGTAGCTCGCTCGGCGCTGCTGGGATGATGCCGACGGGGCGACGGGTCCATCCTCCATCGGGGGACAAGCATTACACGAGGCCCCCTTTGGTAGGGTACACTACTGGAAACAACACAGTTGCCGATAGTTTTATGTCAGGCATTCGGCAACGATTTCTTCACCGAGAGCCGCACTCGATTGGTAAAGAATGGTACTTGACAGACAAAGCAAAGAACCACCCTCAGCAAACCACCTATTTTGCCGAGAGTCGGACCTTTGGCAAAGTACTACTCTTGGTAAAGGAGACGGCAGTAACATTTGTTATCCTTTGCCGAGAGCCGGTTGTTAGGCTCTCGCAAAAACCGCCGTCCAAAACCGCTTCATAGTGTAATTTGAACGGTTTTGAAAAGTTCAGGGTGTAAAACAGACGGTTTTATAGTTGGGGGTGTAAGTTAAACACTAGCTGATAGTTCAGGGGGTTAAGTAGACTTTTTACTAATGATATATATGTTCGCTTGAAGTACTCTCGGCTTGTTTCAGCTTTCTCTCTCACATAATACTATTCAATTAGTCAAAATCATATGACTTTTCTACCAGCTGAACATAGCTTAAAAGTTGCCAAAAGTTAACCAAAAATGTTTACAAAGATTTAGCTAACGAAATATGAGATGATAGCCTACTTTGGTAGTAAACCAAATGATTTCCAAAGGTTACTCATATTTTTTTAGTAATTGATTTTTTTTTGTGTGGAGGGAGAGAGAGAAAAAAAATCAATTACTTCATCGGGTCATTTAAGCTGGGTATTGTGTGCATCCCCACGGTGCATCGCCGCCAATAAAACCTACTCTATATAATTATAGAAAAGTTAACCCATCATGTAATTTAGAAATCAGATACATAATACTAGACATCATACCAACCATAAGCATTTGGTACATGTTTAATAGTATATATATACTTCATTTGTTTCAAATAAGTGTCACTCTCTCCGTTTATAAATCATTTCAACTTTTTAAAAGTCAAAACATTTTAAGCTTGATCAAATTTATATATAAAATTATAAAAAATATAACATTAAATATGTATGTTATAAAATTATTATTAAATAAAAAATTTGGTATCATAAATATTATTATGTTATTATATATAAATTCAGTCAACCCTGCTCCAAGAGAGTTGGAATGATATATGTTGGGATGGAGGGAATCAGGGAAGTACTATAGTGTGGTGATCAAATGTTTTAAATTTGGCTAGATTTATAAAAAAAATATTAGTAACATTTATATATCTAAATAATTTATTATAAAACATATGTAATGATTTATCTAATGATACTAACTATGCTAAACATTACTCTCTTTGTTCTAAATTATAAGTTATTTTATTTTCTTGGTACATCTATTTTGGTGTACGTTTAGATATAATGTATGTCTAAATACATAGTAAATTATATTTATTTATCAAAAAATCGAAACAATATATACTCCCTCGTCCTAGAAAGAATGTAACCCTAGTAAACCCATAAAGAATGTGATTGTAGAATTGTATATCACTATTTTATCTATTCATGATAAAAACATCAACTATTTATAAAAATGGTAGAGAAGTGGCAACTGCGTAATTTCGTATCTACACTAATCTTAACTTGAAAAGTGAGATTTAGTACCTTCTTTTTCGGGATAGAGTAGTAAAAACTAAAAATGTTTGATTATTTCAGAAAATTAGAACGACATATGTTTTGAAATGAACCGAGTACTACATACACATGACACGTGCGCAACAATCCTTGCTCGCGAACGGTTAGAAGATGGAATGGAAGCAGTAAAAATTCCCCAATCTTGACCGCAACGCAAACCTCCCTCCCCGTTCCGGCTTTCGTTTCCGCCGCGGCGCCGCATATTCAAATCAAACCCTCCAATCCCAAACCCTCCCCTTCTCCCCTGTTCCCTCCCACTGCGGGCCCCACCGTCACCGGCCATGGCGGCCTCCTCCTCCCGCGGCGCCGCCGCCGCCGCCGCCGACGACGTCGAGCCCTACCTCCTGGGCTTCCTCGTCTCCAGGATCGTCGGGATGCGCTACTACGAAGGCAAGATCTCCGGCCGCGACACCGTCGGCCTGGTCCGCCAGCCGCTCAACCGGTACGACAGCAACGCCATCGCCGTCTTCAACGCTCGCAACGACCAGGTCGGCCACCTCCCGGGTGCGCTCGCGGCGGTGCTGGCCCCGCTCCTCGACTCCCACCTCATCGCCGCGGCGCACGGCATCGTGCCCGCTCGGGATCCAAGATCAACTCCAACGCCTACAACCTCCCCTGCCAGGTCCACCTCTTCGCGCGCCCCGCCGCCGCCGCCGTCGTCCAGGCCGAGCTCCACGAGGCCGGCCTCGACCTCATCCACGCCGACCACCCCGAGTTCGCCCTCTCCCAGGCCGCCGCGGTCATGGAGCGGACCAAGAAAGGCGGCCGTGACCACGACCGCGACGTCGATAAGCTCTTTTCGCATGTGGGGAAGGAAGGGAAGAACCGGATTCAGCCCATGGACCCGCCCGGGGATGTCGTGCTATCCGAGCTCTTCGCCCACCAGAAGGAGGCGCTGGGGTGGATGGTGCACCGGGAGGAGTCCGCCGATCTGCCGCCCTTCTGGCAGGAATGTGAAGATGGCGGATTCGAGAACGTGCTTACCACTCAGAAGACGGAGAAACGGCCGCCGCCGCTGAAGGGCGGGATTTTTGCTGATGATATGGGGCTAGGGAAGACGCTTACGCTCCTGTCATTGATTGGAAGGACCAAAGCTCGCAATGTGGGTGTGAAGAAGGCTAAAGGGGGCAAGCGGAGGAAGGTCGAGGATGCTGGGGAGGGATCGCGCAGCACGCTTGTGGTGTGCCCACCCTCGGTGTTCTCGTCTTGGGTGACACAACTGGAGGAGCACATAAAAGTCGGCAGTCTGAAAGTTTACATGTACCATGGCGAGCGGACGAGAGATAAGGAGGAGCTCTTGAAGTATGATCTCGTTCTTACCAGTTACAGCATCTTGGGGACAGAATTTGGGCGGGAGGACTCACCGGTGAAGGATATCGAGTGGTTTCGTGTGATTCTGGATGAAGCGCATGTGATCAAGAACTCTGCAGCACGACAGACGAAGGCGGTCATTGCTTTGAATGCTGAGAGGCGGTGGGTGGTCACCGGGACACCCATTCAGAACAGCTCGTTTGATTTATACCCCCTCATGGCATTTTTGAGATTCCAGCCTTTCTCAATCAAAAGCTACTGGCAGAACTTGATCCAGCAACCCTTAGAGAAAGGGAATAAGACTGGTTTGTCACGGTTGCAAGTAAGTTATTGAATTTCCCTTTCTTCTTAATTCTGACTGCGTTGGCCATCTTTATCGTTGCACAACTGTAAAAATCTAGGGACTAGAAATTATGGGTACCCGCATCAAATGCTCTTGAATGGTAAAAGGGTAAAAGGCGCTAACTGCTAACCTTTTTTTTTTTACTAGCTAACTGCAAACCTGACAGTACAGTTATCTACTTATTCTATTTTAGTGGTAGGAAGTCATACAGTCTCTGTATGCTGTTGTGTTGTGTGGTGTATGCTTTGAACTCAAATATTACTTGGCAGCTGCCATCACAATTTGCTTCCACATATATAATTAGCAGTATACTATTATTTATATCTAACTCCAACATGGTACAACATGCAGTAAAAAAGTACATGACACACTGGTCTGATTTAATTTGTAAATTTGGTGTTTGAAACAATGCACCTTCAAAGTGATCTAAAAAAATTGCTTATCTTTCACTCACAAATTTTGAATTTCTTTTGTCTGCTTATTCCAGAACCTCCTAGGCGCTATTTCACTGCGCAGAATCAAAGAGATAGACATTGGAACCAAGAGCATGGTTGACCTTCCCTCCAAAACTGTTTTGGCATGTTATATTGATCTTTCTGCAGAGGAGCGTGAATACTATGATCAGATGGAACAGGAAGGGAGAAACAAAATGCAGGAATTTGGTGACAGGGATTCGATTTTGAGTAATTACTCAACTGTGCTTTATTTCATTCTTAGGCTCCGCCAGCTCTGTGATGATGTCGCATTGTGTCCTATAGACATGAAAGCATGGCTTCCTGCAAATTCAATCGAAGGTATGCCCTTTTCTTCCTTTTATCTTTTACTCTGACCTTTTGTAACCAAAATATTGATGGCCGTCGCAATCTTTTCATCTGCCCAACTTGATAATTGAGATGCGTTAACTCAAAATGGATGGACTTCTTATTTAAAAATATAATATGTCAGGCATTGCGAATAGTATTTTGTTAATTTTCATCTGCCTAATTTGATCATTTATTATGTTACTTTTTTTTTAGAAATGAGTTCTATCTTATTTTATTTACAAAGAAATGGCAAGTATTAATTGTTTTTAGTTTACCCATTCAAGCTTAAAAAAATGATACTAATTGGTTTTATGTTTAATTTGATTAAACTTATCTCTTTTTGGAGTGGATGTTTATAGCATGTATAAAGTGTCTGGGAATTATATTAGAGAGAAATAAACTCACTTTATTCACCAACATTGGTCATATGTTATTGCACTGTGCAATACCCTGTCGTTCTTCAAAGAGACTTTAGATCTTTGCATGTGCCTTCAATTTGTTTTCTACAAGAGTTCAATAATGTGGCATTACTCTTGTTCTAAGACACCACATTACCAAGAATTGTCATTATGCTATCAGCTCAGCCAAGTTAGATAGCAGCTCTGCTTTCTGGGAAAAAAAGACCTTTCATGTTGTAAGGACGTCATCAGTAATAAGTTTCATTCCTTTATTCCTTACAAAAAATCGTTATTTATTATCAGGCCGAGCAATTATTAACTAAAATGTTAATGTACATTTAATCATAGTAGAATGCTCTTTCCTACCACAAATTAAAATCATTTTGGACGTTGGAATTGTCTACAACGTAGATCCTTAACGAAAAGTTTCTATAAAAATATGGTCTACAATGTGAATTTTTCATGATTAATCTGGTAATATAAATTTTGTGTTGTCAATCAACCTGGCTCTTTATGTATTGATAGTCCAAGTTATAAATTCTGACCATTAAGAATCCTAAAAAACTCCATATATACACAATCAGCCGGAATATGAAATGTTTCCTCTACATGGTTTATACCAGTTACTCAGTCAGGTCTAGTGATTTGTTTAGGTTATCGATGCTTAATGAGATGCTGAGTAGCAAGAAGTGCTTGAATATATAATGAGTTAATGGCTAAACATTGTGTTCTTGAGATTGAACTAAAACGCTGGAAAAATTGGGGCATTTTTAACAGTTTAGATATCCTTATCCTTTCACTTTGATTTGCCTTCATGCAGATGTTTCCAAAAACCCAGAGCTGTTGAAGAAACTGGCCTCATTGGTTGACGACGGAGATGACTTTGACTGTCCGATTTGCCTCTGTCCGCCAACTAAAACTGTCATAACCAGCTGCACTCACATATACTGCCAAACCTGCATCCTAAAAATCCTCAAGAGCTCCAGTTCCCGTTGTCCAATATGCAGGCGGACCTTATCCAAAGAGGACCTCTTCCTTGCTCCAGAGGTAAAGCATCCTGATGAAGATGGATCAAGCAACCTTGAGTCTGACAGGCCCCTCTCCTCCAAGGTTCAAGCATTGCTGAAGCTGCTGAAGGCTTCACAGAACGAAGACCCCTCGTCGAAGTCTGTTGTTTTTTCTCAGTTCAGGAAGATGCTGATATTGCTGGAAGCTCCCTCAGAAAGGCAGGTTTTAAGATACTACGTCTTGATGGCTCAATGAGCGCGAAGAAGAGGCTGCAAGTCATCCAGGAATTCGCTTGCGGTGGCCCTGACTCCCCAACTGTGCTACTGGCCAGCTTGAAAGCCGCGGGAACCGGCGTGAACCTCACAGCCGCCTCGACGGTGTACCTTTTCGACCCATGGTGGAACCCCGGGGTAGAGGAGCAAGCCATGGACAGGGTGCACCGGATCGGACAGAAGAAAGAAGTGAAGGTAATAAGGCTCATCGTGAAGGGCAGCATCGAGGAGAGGATACTGGCCCTGCAGGAGAGGAAGAAGCGGCTGATCAGCAGTGCCTTCGGGAAGAAGGGAGGCAAGGACGAGAAGGAGATGCGCGTCGAAGAGCTCCGGTTGATGTTGGGCCTAGATAAGTAAGGAAAGGCTTTGGCTGCTGCTGGTGGGTGGTGGGGTAGACTAGTAGTAGCAGTAGCAGCAGCATTCCTTCTGGCTGGGGTGAAAGTTGTAGCTAGGGGGCAAGGGCACCATGAGGAGGCTTTTTTGAAGCGCTCTGCCTAGCCGGGGGACTGGCGGAACATCTGATGTTAGAAGAGCTCCCTTTATATTTCAGTTTGTTCATCAGCGTAGGCAGTTCAGTGTAGGCGTCGTAGTGCTGGAAGAAAACGAAATCCAGCCATGCGTGCATGTATTGTCTGATGCTAAACATTCATTAGCACTAGATCAGTGCTAAATGGATGGAGGAGGTGTGGTTTTGGAGTCCTGAGCTGTGATGGTGAACTGCGTACTGCCTGTGATTACTGAACACGGTCAAAACTACTAGAGTATAGTGTTTTGTGCTAAATGAATTATGTTTGTAGCTTTGCTCTTTCACGAGTTCACGACTTCATCCAATTGTACAGTCAGTAGTATACTGCTGGTCTGCTGGGCTTGGGAAACACCCAAAAATCGGATTACATGTAAAAAAAAATGCTCTGATTGGAACCATAGAGAGTAATTATACTCCATCCTCAGATTGTTTACCAAATTCACATGGCTAGAGAGGGTGATTTAGCGAGCAATCAGATGTTCTTGAACACACAGGAGTAGAGAGAGCTCCAGCAATCAACTGCGGAGAAACATTACTCTGACGCTGACTGCACTAGAAAGTATCATCAGTTCCAGAGCAACCCAAATCTCAAAAAAAAAAAAAAAGTTCCAGAGCAACCCATACATGCATGATCCTACAAGGGCAGGGCAGGCACAATCTGCTTCAGAGTAGCAATTCATAATGGGGGATATATTTGGCTGCAACATCCCATTCTGAAGGCACCACACGACAGCAATGCGCATCGATGAAACATGCAACATCTGCCAGAGGCCAGAACGCACAACTTTCTGTTGGCAACAAGCAACGGAATCAAATTGAAATGAAATCACCAAACATGAGCAGGCATTTCGTCGAATGCCATGCACGCAGAAACCCAATCCACATTATATTCACACCAGTCAGTTTCATTTGTCGACAGGGCAATGTGCAACAACAAAGAAGGCCAAATGTGTCGTTTATCTACTCACGACCAATCTGAAACAGGCATTTGATCGAACACCTAGCCAGTGCACTCCAAAACTGAACTCGGTCGAACGCCATGATCGCAGGCACCGGAAGCAAGTCACACGGAGCACGGAGCGGAGAGGAGGCTTCAGACTCCAGCCCCCGCCTGCGCAGCTGCGCTGGCTTAGAGTAGCCCGAGGAGGAGGAGCAGAAGCAGGACGGCGGGCGCCACGGCGAGGACGAGGAGCAGCTCGGATCCGGCGACCCGCGCGTGGGCCGCAGCCTCGCGCCGCGCCGCCGCGATCTCGGCGCCGCGGAGGAGCCCCTCGGTCCGGAGCCGCGAGAGCTCCTTCTGCATTGCAAAGCTCGCGCACGGTCATTCTGACGCGATGGAAGTAGAACGGACGTGCGGGGGCCAAAACGAGGCCAGAGCAAGGGAGGACGATCGAGGGGTGAGACTTGAGAGGAGGGAGTTACCGCTGAGACAGCCGAGGAGGACGATGTCCGGCGGCGATCCTGCGTCGTTGTCGGCGCGCGAGGCCGGCGGAGGGAGGCGAGGAGGAGCGAGGCTCTGGCGCAGCGGAGCGCGGCGAGGTGCGCAGCCGCGGCGTCGGGCGCCGGCTTGATCTCCTTCTCCATGGCCGACGCCGCTCTTCCGCTTGCGCTTGGCGTGCGCAGGGGGTTTGGGCAGGCGGCTTCTTCTGCAAGGGTTTTGGGCGGCAGCAGGAGGATTCCAAAACCAAAACACTCCGCGAGTTGAATGCTACTGCAGTGGTGTTTATTCGTACGTGCTGTTTCAAAATATCTTAGATGCTACCAGTTTAATTAATTAATTTATTACAAAATTAAATTAAAAAATCTTTCCAATAATATGAAATATATATTATAAATAATTTTATTTTTTTAAAAAAAATTAATCAAAGTTGATTTTTTAGAAACACAAATGACAGGATAGAAGGAGTACCTACAAAGTACTCGACCAAATGCCATGGGCCAAATTTCGTATAGAGTAGTTAGCACAAAATGAAGGAATGACAAAAGCAAAATTATTAAGGCCTTGTTTGGATGTCCGGTAATTGGACAAAAACATCTGTAAATTATAGGCCATATTTTTTTCCAACTCAGACTGAATTTGATGACCGGTGACCCTAATTATTTTACATCCGAATTAGCCCAAAACCGGTGTAAAAAAATTATCATGTCCTGAGGTCCGACTAAAAATCCGCTAACTATCGGGCGCAGCTCGAGTCGAGCGCTCGGACGCTGGGTGACGAGGCCGCGAGGGGCGAGGGTTTCTCCTTCACGCCGCTGGTCACTCCCTCGCCGCCGCCGACCAATCCCAACCACGCCGCTGGTCACTCCCCCTCCCCCTCCCCCAACTACTCCTTGACGGCTGCCCACCTCGCCGCTGGAGCCGATGGAGGCCTGAAGCGAGCGCTCGAGCCAGATCTACGACCCCATCCGCGACAAGGTCACGTCGGGCAAGGGAGGCTCATCCACGTCCTCATCCATATCCTCAGCACCTGAATCTTGGAGCCTCGACGACAGATCTTAAATTCATTCAGGTACCCTCCCTGTCCTCTCTCCTTGTATTCTGTACATGTTCATGTGTCCTCTTTTGTCCTTTTCTTTAGTAGAAGAATTACTGTTAGAACATTTGGAATATTTACAACCATAGCATGTATTGCATTGTGCTGAGCCTCTGTACTTCCACATGTTGGTCTTGCATGATGAGGATTTTGGACATGAGCAGCCGTCTGATGGAATATTTTTGGGTAAAATGCACTTTTCATCTGTGGATATCATAGTGGAGAGACAATACATAGGCATATCACAGCAAACTTTAATGCAATCTCATCATTAGCATTTTATTTGTTGTAATACAAATAAAACTGACTGTAATACACAAGTAATGAGGGACTACATGGCTGGTCTTTTCTTGCCTTTATGATGTATGATGAATCAATATTTCAATTTGTTGTGCTGCTGAACCTGAATACAATTTTCCAATGTTCTCTGACTTCTATATTGCTGAGACCGAGAGTTTGCTCCTACTGAGTTTGTCGTGTAATTGATGATTGATCACGCTTTGTTTTCTTGCTTGAATGTTTGCTCCACCTATTTATTAATGGGAGGTTGGCCATTTCCGAGGAGCTGTGGTTTCTAGATTTGACGACCATGGCGTTCTTCCTCCAGCCGCTTCCAGATCAATCCGGGGCTCTAATAGCTGCAGCCTGAATAAATGATGGGCTTCTAGTTACGCATCTTCGCATATCAATTTGATTGCTGTAGCTCTATGTTGTAGCCATTTTTTCCTTTATTTTCCTCTTCAGCCAATGTTAGTTGGGACCTGGGGATAAGTATATCTGCCTCTATTGCTGCTGTTGCGTCAATCTTAATGCTTCAGTAGTTAATTATGATTCTTAATGCGTCAATCTTAATATCAATTTCCACAAGGATTTTTGGTTGATTATGATTCTTAATGCTTCAGTCAATTTTGTGTTATATTGCTAATTTTATATTACAGATTAAAATTTCTCAAAGTTTTTTTATTTAGATTATACAGTGTATTTGATAACATTATATATTTTGCAGGTTAGTCGAAGCATTTACTAGTGGACGGGCATGAAGTCACTGAATATTGTTTGTTGCTAGCAGTTATTCAACCATCAGTCAACTATTTTATGTCCTTGTATTTTAGCTTAATTAGAAGAACAATCCGAGCACCAACTTTGTTGGATCCTATTTGAAGGAACTCTATCGAATTTTAGATCCTTGTTGGATATGAATTTTGTTTAACTTTTAGTTTAAACATGTCTTATTTTTTAATTATTTATATG
This sequence comes from Microstegium vimineum, assembly GCA_022036555.1. NCBI lineage: Eukaryota > Viridiplantae > Streptophyta > Magnoliopsida > Poales > Poaceae > Microstegium > Microstegium vimineum. The sequence continues at coordinate 6,063,642 of CM039141.1, forward strand.
CTCCATGTCATGAATGTGCTTATTGGATCATTGATATGTCTAGTAGCCACTTCTGCAGACTTTGATTATTTGAGATGTCAGCGCTGTGTGTGTGACGCTGTGTGTGTGAATTCAGCGTGTGTGTGTGTTAATTCAGTGTAAGTGTGTGTGTGAATTCAGTGAACGCATGCAGCAGTGCACCATGAACACAAGACAATTTTTTTACCTTCAATCCAAACAACTTATTCCACGGGAAAAAATATACAACTGTATCCTTGTGCACTATAAATTACATTTGTAAACCAATTACATGTCAATAAAAATACCATTCTATTCTACCAAATAAGGCCTAAACGTTTTGGCTAGGCTGGGACGCATGGGCTGAGCCTAACGGACGGTGGAGTGGGCTTGTCGGCCTCAGCAGTTTCCTGGACCGGTGGCCCGTGAGATCAGCTCGATTCCGCCCAGCCCGCGACGACAAACCGGCTATCCACATGATGGGCGGCAGCCGGCAGCCACAACCCACAAGTTATGCTCCAGTGACAGTGAGCTGAAAGCAGCTAATGAATGGTTCATTGCACATCGGTTGGGGATTAGGTTAGGTGATGCAGCATATACGTACGCTGGGCCCTTTGCCGGTGAGTGCCACTCACATAGTCACATGCTCCGCGGCCGCGCGCATCCGATCCGTCCACATCAAATAATGCCGGTGGTTGGCTTGGCTGGAATACTTGTGAGCTCGGCTATCATTGCATTGCAGATTTGCAGTGCATTGCATCATCGAGGTAGAAGAAGACCACTTGGAGCTCGCCTTACAAGCAATCTAAATAATGAGTTTACGGTTCGGAGTACTAATCCCTCTCTTTTTTTATAAAGAATTGGTATAAAAAAATACGAACATTTATGGTATCAAATAAATATCATTAGATTAATTATAGAATATATTATTAAATAAATATTGTTTATATTAATATTATGTAATTAGTTATTTTTAACACATTTAATTCTCTATATACATATGTCCAAATATTAGAAACAAAATTAGATGTGAACTAAACAGGGTCGCAGCTGCTCCCTGGGAAATTACGAGTCAGAGAGGATGAGGGGACCGTTATATCTTAACTCTAAATCTTTAAATCCTAGATCTTGAGATCCGAAGCCCCCTTTGTTCCTAATTAAATCAATTGACATCCTAAATACATGTCAAGGGCCGAGGGGCTATTCGGATTTTTTTTACTCGAAGGAATTGAAAATCTACTCTAATAAGTTAAACTATTACATTTCACTATTTTTTATAAATAACATATTCTTTAAACTCACTCTTCTACAATAAAAATACAACAAATAAGCACATCTCTTTGTAGTGAATAATTATATGTATATATATATACAACTATATTAACTAATTAATATATATCTAAATTATAATTATGAAAATAAATTCAATCTCAAAGCTTCAAACGGAACCTCATACTAAATTGATTTATAGTGCCGATAATGGCAATGCTAAGGTACAAATTTTACCTTCTAGAAGGTAATATCTGAAATCAATTTGAGCCGTTGATTTTTTACATTTTATGAATTAATTAATAAATTAAAAATAAGAAAAACAAAAATACTTCCGTAATTAGGGGAGAGCTGTGCAAAAAAACACTCCGTACAAAAATACTTCCGTGAAAAAACCGAAAAACAAAAATACGTACCCATGCATCCCTTAATGGACGGGGGCCTCGATTCCCACTGGAGATACGACCTAATCACCCTATAAAAAGGGAAAATTGTACTTTTCTTCTCAAGCAAAATGGAAAATTGATTTAAATAGTAGTAAGAATATATAAATATAAAGTTATATAAAAGATTAACTATATCCATAAACGATCACGCATGCATCAATCAAATATAGAAATATATTTAAAAAAATTCTCATTTATTCTATTTTATAAAATTAAAATTAATTAAATATATATTTCATCTATTACCTCTTAGGAATCAGGTGACTGTAAATATCCGATCGAAATGAATAAACAACTCACAATGATTTGGATGTACCGCACTATACTTGATGGGATCCTTTCATCTTCCCTCAAAGCCACGGACACATTGTTCAGTGGCACACGTACTCCGTTCTAGTACTACACTACTACTGCTGCTACACTACACATGCCAAAGTTCGGCCAGGTGCTCCAAAATCGAGCCCCAGCTAAAGTTTTTTTTTTTCACAACAGCAGCAGCTACATGTACAGTTGAAATGGCCAGTACTACTGCTAGTAGAGCCGCGGAGTAGTACTCCGTGGAGCAGGAGTAGTGGACAACGGGGGTCCGGCAGGAAACGTGCACCATGGACACGTGTTCCACGCCCACTGATGGCTGGCTGCCGCCGCCTGACAAGGACAACATGCAAATGCAAACCCCTTTCGCCTAAACCTGCCACGTGGGCGTCAGCAGGAAAAACGTGCTATACGCTGCCGGGTGCCACGTGTTTTTCTCGCCGTCTTAGGCTAATGATTTAGCCAACTAAGGGCCGTAACTTATGTCATATCATATAAAGCTAGCAACATATAGCTAACTAGTATTATGGAGTACTCACTCCGTCTTAAAAAAAAACGCAATTTTAGATTTAAATCTGAACATACGTTGTGTCCAGATTCAAAGCTAGAATTATGTTTTTTTAGGACGGAGTAAGTAGCTTATAAGCTGGCTGCATGAGTATACAAGCATTTAATGCCTAATACATGTGTGTACACGGGATTGGAAGGGAGTAGCAAAACGCCAGCTCTTTCTCCTGCAACAGGCTGCATGTTGGCGTCTCCTGCTCGATTCATGCGTTCAGCTCGGCGAAGAGATAAACACCGATTCTCTTCTCTCTCTTAATTTCTCCCCCCCTCCACGTATGCTTGCTCTGACGTGTAATTTGATTTCGTCGGCTGAGTCAGTGCTACTATACCAGTACTTGCTCTGAACTGCACGTAGAGAGCCATCGTGGCGTGCCAAAATAAATTGGGATTTTGAGTTTTTGACCCTAATTGGGATCCCGGACTGGACACTACAACGAAGCAGGCAGGGCGATGTCAGGTGCCCCCGCCGGACGATCCCATGCATCGTCCCACAGCCACGGAGGCACCGCGCGGTTCTCCGTGCCGGGCGCCGGGCAGACCGCGCGATTGCGGCAAGGCAGCAGGTGACAGGGCGGCAGCCGGCAGGCCACGCGGCCATGAGTAGGTGTGGTGTGTTGTGTCGCGCTCCCCTTTGCGCTTCTTCGCCGACATGCTGCTGTGTGTGCCGACGTCTCAACTCCAAATCTCGTCCGATTTTACTGTATCTGCTTCGATCCAAATTCATCGCGTTTTGCAATTCATTCGTTTGAATCCCAGAACTAACGGCCGTGTTTTCCTCTCATTCCCTGCGCTTTTGCGCAAAACCAACCCCCCTTTTTTTTTTTAAAAAAAAACTTCTACGTAAAAGATGGACACAATACATATACATATGGTTATAACAAAATTTATGCATCTAAAAAAACGAAAAATGCAATTTATAATTTATAGTAGAGCCTAGAGGACTCCCTTAAAAATTAGGCCTAGATTTTGAATGTCAAATGAAAAAAAAAACTAAATATGAACTAATTAAAGGCTGGCTCTTATCAGTGCATGATTTAGTGTATTAATTTGATGAGGTGGACAATTCTATTTTAGTCGTCGTAATCCAAACGCCACTGTCCTGCCACTGCACTCGCTCGTTCGTATCTATCGGTGCCTGACGTGGACGTGAAACGGCAGCTGTTGTGTGGTGGTTTGCTGACGGAGACAGTTTGCGCTTTCAGAAGAGCTCCGGACCACCGCTATCTTTTTTATTCGTTAAAATCAAATGGAACAAACTAAATTGGCGTTATCTAGCTAGTACTAGTAGCTAGCATGCCACCCCCTTGCATGTAAATTATTCGAATACAGGATTTCGAGTTTGCTTCGATTTTAATTCTTTGAACAGGTCAGGAATAATAAAGTAATAGTGCTCCGGGTGTGGTCGGTTGCGTATCTTTCGTGTTAATCATCATCAAAGGGCAACCTAACAAGCGAAAATCTTCTTGAAGCGGCGGCGAAAATGCCTCCGAATTGTTGTAGCCGTGTGCAAGTCGATTTGCGTCGGCGGCGACTTGAGAAAGGGGAGAGGGAGGGGAAAAAAAGAAGGTACGGATGATGAGCATTACCAAAAAGCAGCTGGGGATTTGACTAGGACCAACTCTGGACGGCGGCAAAAGGTGCAAAAAAGCGCGTGAAATAGTATCCTGCTGGAACATAAAATATCGTACAAATTCTATTCCACGCTTATTTATTTTTTTTAACTTGATACCATACTACACAGCTGCACGAGACGTGTTCCCTGTCCTTTTGATGCGATTTTCCTTCCGTATTCAAATCCGATGCTACCCAACTAATTTGGTTCACGACGATGAAAAAAAAAATAGGGTGAAGTAGATTCAGCACAAATCGCAATTAGTATTGCACCTAAGATCTGTTTAGAAGGAAGTAATTTCACAGACACAAAAATAAGTTCACTTTTACAGAATAAATGCAGGAACAAGGAAGTTTTCTTGCGTTTCAAACAGGGCATGCTAGTATATTACTATAAATAAACAAAAATGCTGGCTTGGTTTCAAATTTCAGCCACAAGCTTCGCCACAGAGTGTTTCCTTACCACAGAGCATCCCGATGGGTGCCAACTTTCAACGCCTCCCTCCCCACCCAACCCACACCACAAGCGCTTCGAGCTTTGAAGCCAATGTTTTCCATTCCCTCCATATTTAAACGTGCCTCGGGCGGGTCACCACCGGGCCGCACCACAGCCGCGCGCGGCGCGGACACGCTGACCGGTGGGGACAGGTAGCCTAGGACTCCACTTGGCGGTGACTGGTACTAGTGTCTGGGTAGGGGTACATGCGCGGGAGAAGAAAAAAAAAAACGCGAGCGCCGAGCCGAGGCATGAATGATGACGGCCAATGAATGATCCCGCTTCGGGCTTGTCAAACCAGCCGCACTACAAGTTTATGGTGTTCACACGACGACGACACAAAAGCCTGCTGCTATGGAAGCTGCATGCCACAGACCACACACAACACACACACACAAGCAGATTGACCAGCTCTCGGAAGAGTTCAGAACTTCGAATTCTTACTCGGTCCGAATTTTGACCAAACTTTAATAAACTCCTTGAAAGACTTCACCCTCCAAAAATTGACCAAAAACCGTCACCCGAAAAAGAATATTCAAACTTGGAGCTATGGCTCTGTTGGACACGACACGGTTATAACTATGGCTACAGCCAATTTGTTACGAGAGAAATACGCTGTTCAATGGCTAAAAAATTAAGACTGATACTCCTTCAGAAATTCCAAACTACTGTAGAACCCATGTTTGGAAAGTACTAATCGGTAGGTAGTACAATTTTAATGTTTCCAAGCAAGGCGGGTGCGGGTGAACAAATCATCAGGTGCAGTTGCAGGCCATGATGATAATTCCTCGTCTCGCCATCGATCGTAATTCAGCCTCTGCAGGAGACAAGCTACGCTGAATTCAGCGAAAAGACCGAGCCCCACAAAAGGCAGTGGCGAGTGAGTCTGAAAAGCAGGGCAGGCAGAGAACATCCTCATTCCGATGACAGCGTAGTTGTAGTAGTAGTAGAAACAGAAAGCGTCCCAACCGAGGCAAAACCACGCATTTCTTTCGAAAAGCAGCTCAGATCACAATTGGTATTGGACTCAGCATTGTAGTATCTTTACAAGTTTGATTGACAAACACTAGGAGGACCAGCCATTGTGACCAAAGGTCAGAGGACATGCAAGCACCTCACTCAAAGAGCAATTCCGAAACAAAGCCTTATTGCTGTTTATGTACTGGCCTGGACTAAAAATTTTAGTAGCCGATAAAAAGAAGAAAAAAAAGAGACAAGAATCAAGTTTTCAAAGGGATTTTGAAGGTTACAAATCTATGATCCCTGGTGCTCAAAGGAACTGGTGCCTCTGCCTCATCTTGACCAATTCCTGTTGCTGTTATTATTCCTTGGCTTCCCACTAGGCTGGAAATTCCGGTTGTTGTTCCCTTGCTTGGGCAGGTTTTGCGGATCCACCATTTGTATGTTTCTCTGCTTCTTTGCTGCAAAGTAGACAAGTCGTCGTGATTAAATTAAAACTCTTAATAAATCACATAAATCGCTTCACTAGTGCTAGCATGATATAGCAACCAGCACATGAAAGGTGTCCGAATCAAACTATACTATAGGCATGGCAGAATGGGAACCATGATTAATAACAATAACAATGAGAAGGTATCTATAGCCATAGTAGCATATATGCATACCGTTATCGAATTCTTGGTACCCTTCCTGAAGCTTTCTCTTCGTCGCCTCTAGCTTCGCGTTCTTTGCGAGTTCTAGCTTTGCTCGGACAGAGTTTGCGTCAAGTTGAGTCTGAGCCGCCGGTTTCTATAGATAGATCAAACCAAATTCAGACCAAACTTTGCGGCGGCAATCAGATCGGTACGTACAATTCATCGACAACACGAAATGCTCACCTCAGACACAGCAGTCTGTGACCTGCCTTGAGCTGGTGAGGCGTCCTGATGCTGCCTAGGCCTCGCCTGCGGTCTCCCGGGGCCTGACTCCACATTCGAGGGTCTAGCTAGCATCTCCGCGACAAACTGCTCTTTTGTCTGCCCGTTCCTCAGTTCCTGCGGTCGAGACTGCCTCGGCGGCGCAGATTGTTCTTGCCTAGTCCAGAATGGCTCCGGATCATACAGCTGGCCCATTGGTGGAGTATTCCTTCTAACTGTTTCTTGGTTCAGTGGATACCGGTGGCCAAAATCCCTATTGGCATTGTTCATGACGCCTGAATTGAATTCACAGAACAGAACAACCAAGATATATATAGTAAATACAAGAGTATTCCTAACCAAGAATGATCAGAGGGAGGGGAGGGGACTGATGAGGCATCATCTGATCACTCACCTCCATCACCATCCATTCCACTAGAGAACATGGAACCTTGGTTTTCCTGAGGAATGACGAGATGGAGCAGTGTCAGATCACACCATCGACCATGCATGTTTTCGATTGATTTTGTTGTAAATCACATACGTACCTCGGACAGCCGAATTGTAGTGCTTGGCGTTGCAAAGAGGTCACCTTCATCGATGTGGGTGGAAGCCGCCCCTCGATCCTCCTGCTCCAAGCTGGAAGGACCCATGGACTGAGGTGTTTGATCTGCGGATCGATGCGGAAGCTTTGATCAACTCGTCAATTGTAGCACTACTAATGGCGAGCTAGCTAATTTTTGCTTGTTAGAGTACCTACCTACAACAGCCTCTCTGCGGCGAGCAATCCACACGTCAACTGTACGTTTCCAATCTCTGAGATTCACACCAAACATGTAAACATAGAGAATAACAGCCCCAAAAGGGTTTCTGAATGATACACATGGAAACGTACTCGATGAGCGATCTCACGAGATTCCGAATCTGCTTGGAGCTGTGCTTCCGGAAGTTGGCCACTGCTTTGCCAATCGCAGTGACCTATCAACATGAACGCTTGTTAGAGACACTACCGAATTAATAAGAAGGTTGGAGGAATTGATCCATCATCAATCAACGGATTATGGTGGCGGCGGTGGCTCACATCCAAGGTGTCAAACGCGAGGTCCAGCTCCTGCAGCCGCCGGAGTAGCTCCAGCAACTCGGACTCCGTCTGCAACAACGTGAGAGCAGACAAGATTCAGTGCGAGTTACCACCAGTATGGAACCGCATGGCGGCGATACAAACCAAACGGCGGCGGCAGAACGGTGCAGAGGTGAGGAGGAGATGTACCTTTTCTTGGTCGTTGAGGAGGACGGCCTTGATGCGCTCGGTCTCAGCGAGGACAGGATCGTCGCATCGCGGCGCACCGTCATCGGTGATGGCCTCAGCGCGGTCAGAGCTGCAGAGGCTAGGTACGCTGGCGGCGCCTTCGGGGTGGAGCTGCGCGGGCATAGGCGCCCCGGCCACGGGGGTTCCCCCCGCGCCGGCTCCTCCCTGGCCCGCCGCCGCCGCCGCCGATGCCGCCGCCGCACCCACAGCGGCTCCGGCGCCGGTCGTCACGAGGAGCGCGGTGAAGAGGCGCTCGGCGATGCCGTCGCGGCGGTCCCGGAGGGCGGCCGGGTGGTCGGACGCGGCGACGGTGATGGCCGCGTCGATTGCGTCGAAGATGTTGTCCCCCGCCCCCCGGAAGAAGCCTAGCCAGTAGTCCCTTGATGGCGGCGCCATCGCCGATCAATCGGCCGGCTCGCCCGCCCTCCCGCCTTGGCAAGACCGCCCGGACACTTGTCCCTCCCTCCTCTAGTATAGCAGATTAAATTTACGTTCTTTTCCAATTCGATTTTCTCGATTGATTGGGTTCTTCTATCTTCGGTTACATACACGGGTTCAGACCAGAACAGGGTTGAGAGAGAGATTGAAAAAAGAGAGGGAGAGAGACAGATGTGGATTGCCACGCACGCTAGGACGCAAGAACGCGGCGGCGACGGATTCAAGAGGGCACGAGACGAGAGAGCCCCAAGAAGACGCGACCGGGGAAGGAGAAAGAAGGCGGCGGCGAGGGCAAGGGCGAGGGCGAAGAAAAGGGTTTTCTTTCTCCTCCCGTCGTCCCTTCTCTCTGGCCTCACCTCTCTCCTGGTCCGGGTAATTCTGATGCTTGTCCTGTCTACCTGTGCCTATCTGCTGCCTATCCCCTCACGACCTGGCCGGGTCTGGGACGACGGGGTGGTGGTGGTGGGCCGTGTTGCGGTGGCTGTTCGCTGTAGCGATTGCTCGCGGATTCGCGAGCGCAGAGCGCCGCAATCCGGGTGCGCTGCCGTGGCCCGCGTGCGTGCGTGTCGCCACCGCGCCGGGGCTCGTGTTTTTGTTTCGGCGCGAGCGCAACGCAAGCTGCGCGCGAGATCGCAGCAGGATAGACACGCGCGCGTGGCAGCAGACTCACCAAAATTTCCCTCCAAAGCGAGGTAGGTTGGTGTTCGGGTTCTCTTTGTGTGACCTCTCCAAATCCGCTACGATCGCTCTGGAAAACATGATGATTTGTTAAAAAAGTATAAACTCTAGATTTAGGTCTTTTGGGAACACGCTAACCTGAACAGTAATAGCTTTTACACTAGTGGTGGTGTTATTAGCTCAGCTGAGCCCCATTTAGATTGCTCGAGCTAAGAGCATCTCCAAGAGTCTTTCTAAATCTCACTCTCTAAATTATCATTTGAAGAGTCATTTGTATACAAATCGTTTTGTATATCTTTTCATTTTCCAACAGTTTTTCTAAATTTCATGCATACTCTAAAGAGTCATTCCTGTCTTCTATATTTAGCTAGTGAAAAATCCAGAATAAAATATGGCTATATTTAGAAGACTATTTAGATAAGTTGTTGGAAGATAGTTTTTTACCAAAATCTCTATTCCTAGTATATAGGAAGGATATTGAGAATCTCTTGTAGATGCTCTAATAGTTAGTTCCAGTAGTATTTAGGTAAACATTGCACGTTAAAAACTTTTCAAACATTAGCTAAATAGTTCATTTTAACTTTAAGCTACTGGTTAGTTTTTTTAGCTCGGTATATCGAACCTTTATTGTAGATTTTAACAGCTTACTATTAGTATCCAAACACGTCCTTGCTCATATGTTTGCTGACCTTTTGAAGTGGGCATTAACCAGATTGATATTGTAATAACAAATTTTGGAAATCATATTTCTTCGATCGCTAAAAATAGACTTCATCTATATTAGAGATTCTCCGACAGACTAGTAATAATTAGAGCGTATAACGTAATTGCTCGTTAATCCTCGATGTTGTTTGTTATGGCGTCCACAATGGCACTTGCTATATAGATAACTCATGTGGAGGTGATAGATGATAAAAGCAAATAATATTTTATACATCTTTATTTTTCTATGTGTTATCAGGCTCATATGTTCCTCTCTTGAATTCTTAGAGTACACGAAATAGATTTAATATTTGCTCATCATTAATGACTCTCTCTCTCTTCTGCTTGTTTCTCTGTCAACGTTAGATTGTAGTCTAGTCATCAGCTAGCTAAATAGCTAACTGTTCGGAACGACCTTAAAAATTGGATACGAGCTTTGGCCGCTGTTTGGTACTGTATTATTCATTTTGTTTTCTTTCTTGCTCATCCGTGCTTTTGGCCGTTGTTTTGGTGCTCTTCCAACTTTTCTCCCTCTACACGCGCCATCTGCCTAGTATATATAGCGTGTATATGTGGTATATATATAAAGCGTGCCACTCTTCCTATGCTTCAGATGCCCGAAAATGGCAAGAGATTTCAGGCTACGTTTTAATTGTGTGCAAACAACAAACAAGCAAGCAATGAGAGGGAAATGGCTGATTTCTGATCAGACACTTCATATCTGCATCTCCTGAATTTCAGGCACCTGAGTAATAGCATATCCCAAAGTGTGTATATGTATATACGAGAGGCAAACCTAAGTCCATTGATTTTTCAATTACAAGACTATCAGCACTTCATTTTCTAGACACTTTTATTTTTGGTGGTGGTCTTTAGTTAAACAAGCCCATAAATTTACGCATGTACGGCCACACACATAGCTCCAAATATATTTCTTGAACGGTAAAAAAAACTTGGCATTCTAGTTCTAGCACTATTGTTTTAGAAAATTGTCATCCTAGCCCGTTAACCAACTAATTAAGCTGCATAGTACTCCCTCCTTCCTTGAATGATAATCGCATTTAGATCATGAAAAAGTCCAACAGATTAAATTGACCGTTAATTTCTTTTACTATATATTGTTGTTTGTGAAAGAATCAATATCTTCTCGTTGATACTAATACGAATCTATTGATACAACTTTTATAATCAAGATTGTATATATTTTGAATAATTGTTGGCCAGAGCTTATATAAGCCGCCTTTTCTCATGCTAAATACGGTGATCATTTCAAAACATATGGAGTATATACCTGCACGTGCAGTGGTTCCGTGCACGTGATTATTGTCGGTGGTTACCTAATTGACAACCTCATTTAGGGGAAACACCTCTAATAAATAGGGTCTCATTTAACAAAAAAAAATATCTCTAAGGCCAGTTTCAATGAAAATTTTATTTAAGTTTTATTCGTATTAAATATCTTGTGATATAGATATTTTTATATCATTAAACTGTATTTAAGAAAGAGAGAGAGAAAAATAGATTTAATCTAGATGAAACTCTCTTAGCACAAATACCAACTCTTTATGAGTCATAAAATTAAATGTCTATGAGAAACTATATAATTAAACTCTCTATTGAGGGTGAGTGTTTCATCAAGTTTAATTTTATTTTTTAAATGACAGGAAAAATTTAAAGATTGCCATTACAATTATGCTAAATTGGAGATATGTCATCATGACCCACATGTCATTGACTCGTGTGAGCCCCACATGTCATTGTGATACTAATGGCATATCTCCAACTTTGACAGTCATTAAATCAACACCGTAAAACTCCCACCACTAGGTCATCCGCAATGGTATAAGCTAGCCAATAGCTCTAATTCAACCTCTCCAATAGTGTTAACTTTTAGTAATAGCTCATAGTATGATTAGATCCACGTGACAATCTCACGTGACCTTGAAATACGTGTATAAGTCTATCTTGATCAAGAGTTAACATTTCTCTCTGTCCTATTAAAATATACAAAGAATACTTAGAGGTAGCTTATAATTCGACCACTGTGCGGGTGCTCTAAGACTGGTATTAGGTACCGTGGTCATGTCCTCTTTGTAATAGTTTGCCTGGAAATCCTAATGATGTCAAGCCTCCTTTGGATTTATAATTACGAATTAATGGATAAAGCTCTGTATTTATCGGTGTAGGTGACATATTAATTTTCCAAATTAACGTTCTTTAATGAGTAGGGGAGTGCTAGGTCTAGTCAAAATGGTTGAGCATCTCAACTAAAAGCATTCATGTTGCGCATCAATTCATTTGTCGTTTCCCATCATTTTCTTGGTTATTCGAACGCTATCCTGTTGTAATATGTTTCTTTCCTTTAAGTCCACACCTTTAGTTCTGCTAGGATATAGCTTTTTTTTTTAATTTAAAGTTTTGCTCGATTGAACGTGTCGTCCTAGAGCCTAGAGGTGAGGAAAGCGAGGTAGGCTATTTGCACGGCCACTAGGTTTGTGTTTATTCCTCCTTTTGTGTGTGTGTATATATATTGTATATAGAAAAATGGTAATTTGGTTCTAGAGCACATTTGTTGGGACAAAAAAAAAAATCTTCAATGAAAATTTTGTTCTAAATTCTTGCGCGCCAGTTGCTACCAAAATCAACATCATCTATCATAAATTCCACTTTAAATATGAATCCACTGATCCACTCTTTCCATATCAAAATGCATATAACTCGATTAATTAATGCCCCGTTCTGAAACATTAGTTATTATAATGAATTTTGTTTGAAGGTATAGGTGCTCGCGTTTTATTTTTCTCTTTATAAAACCCGATTAAAGATAGAGAGGTTTGAACGGGAATGCATTTCATTCAAACTTAAAAAGCGGCAGTTTTTTTTTTTTCTATGTGTGGATGGACAAGAGGGGCATGCATGCTGTGCGTCCAATGGAGCGGTAGAAAACGGCGGGAAAAAGCGCACGCGGCTGCGGTGTGGCACTCCGTACTCGCTCTCAGCTCTTGAGATGGTCCCCTCCAACGGAGACGGAAAGGGAGGGGGCAGGATTGCAGGAACCACGAACGGAACGGCGGGGTCAAGGAATAAATCACGGTGGTGTGGTGTCTATCTTTGGCTGAACTGACCGGGAAAGCCCTGGCGTCGCATGCGGGACGCCGGACGCCAACCATACCAACCAACTCGTTAAAAATTCAACCGTGGAGTATGTATGTGTGTGACGTGCCATTATATATAATAATATAGGCTTTGTTAACTCGTTGCATCTTTCGACTCTGGCTGGTTCATGCACTGCACTGCACACTTCCCCGGTGGTCATATAATTAATTAATTAATTAATTAATTGAATCCCAATCGAATCGGATCGAGTCGAGTCGGCCATAATAATAAGCACGAATGTGCGTGTAGGGCCGGTCAAATCAGCGACGCTGTAGTATGTAAGTACTCCGTACTTAATTAAAATTAATAAACACGAAATCTGCCGTGCTGACGGACAATTAGTAGGAGCAGCTGCTAGTACTTGTACAACTCAAAAGGTGAAATCTTACGTCATGACATGACATGACATGATACGCGTGACACTGATGGCCTGACCATGAAATCGAATCTGTGCACACAGAGAGCTCTCACTCTGCTGCGGCCTCCCTATCTGAAGCCGAAGCAGAGCAAGTGAGTGTACGGATGCAGCCGTAGAGATAAGATAAGATGCTCGAAATACTAGTGCCCTGCCCTGTACTACCCTGCCTGCGCATGCATCTGAAAGTGAGCAAGGAACAGCAAGGAAAAATGTACTACTAGCATGTAGTACTACTCGTATCTGTTACTGAGTAGGAGTACTGCGTAGTAGCCCGTAGTAGGACTGAAAGTGAGCAAGGAACAGCAAAAAAAAAATCTGCAATCTGGGGCTGCCAAGTGCGAACCCGTACATACATTCACGTCCACCATTCCACCTCTCAAAATACTAAGAGCGTGTTTGGTTCACGTCACCACTCGCCACAGCCAAAGTTCTGCATATTTGCCTATTGTTTGGTCGGTGAATAAAGATCGGCTGCCACCGCTGTCGTATCCGTCCTTACCTTGTTGTTTTGTCCGTGGCGGAGTGTGGTCTGCGGTGGTCATATCGTTTGCCACAAATCTGTGGCGCCGTCGAGACCTCGGTGTGGCTGGCGAAGGCCAGTAACCAAACGCGCCCTAACTGCCCGGTAGGCCCTCCTGGCTAGGCTAGGCGGCTAGTTGGTCGGCGGGAGAGAGCCACCGGCCCGGGCCAGGCAGCTAGCCTAGCCAGCCACCGCACCCACCCAGAAATGTTGCCAGCGTGCGTGATGTCACTGCGGTTTCCCATACCCGGGGCGCTGGACTGGACGCTGCACGGCGGCGGGCAAAAACGACCGTGCGGGCAAAAGCTGCCGCTGCCGCTGCCGCGCGTCAGCGGGGAGCCGGGGCACCCCCGGCCTGCCCGTCACGCGTGACGAAGGGGAGGGGAGGGTGCCCTGGCCGGGTCAGGTGTCTGTTGAGGCCGAGGGGAACGCGCGTCGCGCAGGCGGAAATCGACCGGGTCTTGGCCACTCGCTAGCATGGCATGTCGGCAACGCGGCGCGGACCGAGTCCCACACGTACAGTGCTGACTAGGATCGACTACTTTGCATGCATCAAAGGGACTCAGGGGAGCTGCGTGCCTTCAGGAATGTCGACACACACCCACAGAGATCGTGATGCACGATCGTATCCTAAGGGAGAGCCGAGCTAAGGGCCAGTGGAACACAACAATAGCCGGGGGAGGCAAAGTCACAAAATTTCCCGGATAGATGGATTGACGAACATGATACGTTATTAAAGGTGATTTTAATACTACAAGAATGAAATTGTACGTATGAGACTGTACGAGAATGCACCTTCTCAAGACGCGGAATATGACACTATAGAGAGGGGAGGTGCATGAGGAGGACGACACGTGTGTGTGTGTGTGTGTCAGGCAGCTAGCAGTGCCTGCCGTCTCCCCTGCCTCTGTACCGCCGCTCCGTTGGTGGATGGTCCGGTAGCAGCAGCAACCCACAGAAAGCGAAGGTGACGCCGTGGCGGCTTCATTCGCTCCGATCCGGACCTATTGGAGCAGCGGAGCGGCGAGGTGCCGATTCGATCGAGACCGACTGACGTCGTGGGGGACTCGACCGACCGTGACAGGCACGCGGGACGGACTTCCTTTTTTTTTTCTTTTCTATTTTTCTCCACCATCGGCTGGCTACGCTCGGCGGTCAGGAACCGCAAGACGTACTACGCATGATGGTAGCCCACAAGTTCCCCGGGCCGCCAGTTGCATTGGGTTGGGCGGTGCGGTGGTGGTGTTGCTGAGTGCTGACTCACTGACGGCGACGCGTCCTGCTCGTGGAATCCACGACTATCTGCTGCGCCTCTTGCGGCTGAGAAGAAGCCGAGCGAAAGTGCTCCCTTTCCCTCCCAGATTTTTCTTTCCCCGCACCAGACCGCCGCCCACCCGGTGCGTCATGCGTGCTGTGCCGTCCAAAGTCCAACAGGATCAGGCCATCGTCCCCTTCGATCTGGACCCACTCATGATCCCCCGGCCTGCGCTGTGCCGTCGCTCCCAAATCCTCTCACTGTTTTGGTCTCACACAAAGATACTCCCTTTTCCCTCCCTCCCTCCAAGTCCAAGAATGTCAAACCCACCTCTTTGAATTCTCATTCTCAAGTTGTGTGTGATGTGCAAAAGACTTGTTCATCGCTATACCACTGATGATGATGGCTTGTAAAAATTAGGAACCACCACTAGGCGAGTGCGAGTTGTTAGCCCAGCCACCACAAAGGATGCTGCGGCCTGCGGACGGTCCGGCCCACGGGACACAGAACTGGCCCAAAAGCCTTCCGAGACCTAGTTTGGGCTACATCTTCAGCATTGTACTGCGGCCCAAGACCTTCACTGCACGACACACAGCACGAGTCGTCTCCTCTCTTGTGTTTGGAATCCAGCAACAGTCAGTCTCCGGTGTCCACACTCGGACTCGGGTCGTCGGGTCGGTCACTCCGCTCGACATCAGACAAAATCACGTGGTGCTCCAGAACTCTCTCCCACTCCGCGCAAAACCTTTCCTGTCATCAGTTGTCCGTGTCCAACCGTTGAATGCTCATTGGGTGGTGAGGTCTCACGGCGGAGTACTGGGACGTGGGATCAAACTCTGTCGGCAGGAAGCAGGTCATTCTGCAGAATTTTCCATCAGTTCCTGCAACTGCAATACGTACGGAATAGTATCTTCAGAACCTCTGTCCGTTATCTGAAAAAACAAAAAATTTCAGAACCTCTGATTACCAGCTTGCAATAGTATCCATCGTGACCGATCCACCAATACTGGGTATACATACAGAGATGAACCTCTATCCTATCCATCAGCTTGCTGTCAGGATTAAACGAGGCTCGTCTCCTGTCCTGTGCAGTAGCCACGCATTGCAGATAACTGAAGCAGGAATCCATGTCCGTGCAATGCATGCAAGACAGACAGAGGGCCGGTTCAGAAATTAAAACTCTATCTTGTTGGTTACAAAGATGCAAAATAGAGAGGGAGGGTACTATGATGACGTTTGTCCAGGTGTCCTGTCCGGGTCACTGAAGATTACAAAAAGGAGTCAATCGAAAGACCAGCAGCCATGAGCTTCAATCACCAAATGTGGGCATACTAGTAGATTAGTGGAGCATCGTTATCATCACGCGTCGTTGCAATGTCCTCCACTGCATGAGACGTTCTAAGCCTGTGATGATGCCACTTTTTGTCTTGCCATTTCCCCATCCATCCCTGAACCAGAGAGCTGAACAAATCATTGTCCCATCAGTCTTGGCACCATGCATGACTAAGGGCGCGTTTAGATGCGAAAATTTTTGGCTTTTGGCTACTGTAGTACTTTCGTTGTTATTTGGTAAAAATTGTCCAATTATGGACTAATTAGGTTCGAAAGTTTCGTCTCGCAATTTCTCGATCAACTGTGTAATTAGTTTTTTTTCGTCTACGTTTAGTACTCTATGCACATGTGCCGCAAAATTCGATGTGACGGGGAATCTTGAAAATTTTTGGATTTTGGGTGGGAACTAAACGGGGCCTGAATGTCGAATGGATTCATGATGACCGCCGGGCTAGCTAGCTAGCTAGCGGTAGAGACATTGACATGGACTGCTCCCGAATCATCCAACTCAAAGGTAACATGCACGGTTTGTGCACTTAATAACGGCTACGTACACCGATGATGGATCATGGTCATGGTCATGGTCATGGATGGCTACTTGGCTAGGCGCCGCGTATTGGCTGGGAGGAGGCAGGTACGGTGCGCTTAAACTAGCTTATCTTTTGCCATCGCAATCATGTTTATGTTTATTAATTACGCAGCAATGCGTGACATTAATTGTGTTTCGTATATGCATTGACGTATACGAGTAGTTTAATAATAATTAGGACAGGTTTCATCCGGCTAGAAATAATTAATTTTGTGAAGAATCTAAACATAACTGTTAAGCGCGCATACATCTGCTAACTATTAGCTGATAGAGCTGCTGCTAATTCGTTTAAAGTGTTGATGGAGGGAGACTAATAGTTGATATGTGCCTTCAAGTACGTTGTAGTGATGCTGATGCACAATGACTATAATCACCATATATAACAATGTTGTCAGCTCGATATATATAGGTGTTGCATCCACATACGTACTAATGGCTATCAACACCAACAACTAACATACACACTTATACGGTAACCTCACGGCCGGGTCCAAGGGTAAGACATACACGTACGGTGCTGCTTCGAGAAGAACAGCTTCGCTTTGGGACAGAGGGGGGTAGAGAAGAGATATAAATACGCAATGGCTAGCGATTGCAATTTGCCCACCTTAATTCTAGTTCACCCTTTCTCCGCCACCGGTCTCATTATTCAAGGAAAACAAACTATATATATATATATATATATATATATATATATATATATATATATATATATATATATATTGTCTCCAAAGTCAAGGCGAGCACATGGACACTACGCAGCTAAGGTGAGGATCGATGATAAATACAGTACTAGTTGCTGTCATTTTCCTTTCAAGCTCCTCCAAGTTTGACAGAAAGGACGCCGAAAATTCAGTGATGTGCACGTAACGTAACGGAAAGGGAGCCAAGCCAAAGACCCAAAGCCAAACGAAAATCCCCAACGGCCAACGGCTTTCCAGTCCAGTCCAGTCCAGTCGGCCCCGTCTGTGTCTCGGGCCCACGCCACGTTGACGCCCGCCATCTCCGGGCACCGTCCCCGGAAGGAACTGTCTCTCTCTTCTCCCACTTCCCAGGCGCTCCTCCCGCACCCCACCCCGAATCAGTGAATCCCCTCCGTCCGCTCGCGATCCAACGGTCCGCACCCGAATCCCTCGGCGCCCTCCGCTCCGCGGGCCGTGGGAGTGGGGGCCACTCCGGTCCGCCTCCCACGTCGGGCGCATCTGATCCGGATCGCACCCGCGCCTGACTGACCGGCTCACCGGATCTTCTACTCCAGCCTCCTATGCTACTACTGCTGTTTCCTCCTCCGCGGTCCTCGTCATCCATCCCGCTCCCCTCCCGCCTTCTCATTCCAAAGCTCTCCCCCCCGCGCCGCCGGCTGCTGCCTGCTTGCACTTGCACGGTTGCACCTCCGCGGATCCGCCCGGGCTCCGGCGGCATTCTCCTCCCGCTGGTAAGGAAATGCCTCGTTCCCTCTGATGGATTCCGCATTTCTGTTTGTTCCGTTCCAGCTTCGTTCGTAGTGGTAGGGCTCCTAGTTCGCGCTCTTCGCTTTGCCACCAGCCCAGAGCTCACCATTGCCCTCGGGCCTCCGCGCCGCGAGCAGCTGCGTGCTATTACGGGTTGCAGGTGCTAACTGCTGGTAGCTACCAGCGGCTGGGCTTGGATAGAGAAGCAAATGGCTGGAGCGGTGGAACCATACGGCGGGACGGCTTTACTACTTCATTCAGTGTTGGTTGCCTCTGCCTTCGCTAGTACCACGTCGAGATCCAATTCCGTATGTATGAGTATGACGCCCTGGAAGATCGACTAGCTAGGTGCCGCAAGTCGAGTATTTGTACTATTTGCCCCAGTGTAAAAAATGACCAATGCTTTTCTGCGTTAGCTTTACCACCCCTAAAAACTGAATCTTTTGTTATACTTCGAGATGAATACCAACACGTGTCTGTTCGTGATCTCTTCCTCGTCTAGGTTAGTTTTGCTTCAAGAGCGTCACCGTGGTCGCTGCCGTGTGCGTGCCAAAATCTCGCCTTCAACCATTCTAGTAGTCCCTTCTCTGGTTAATTATTACCAACAAAACCCATCTTCTTCCGGCACTGGCTACTCAACTGTAGTACGCCTGCCTGTACAGACAAGTGCTCCCTATTTCGTGGACAAGCAGAGAGGAGCTTGCACTCGCTCGTAGTCCTGCTGTCTAACTGTCCTTTTGAGTGGAATTCAAGGCGCTGCTTGCTTCTCTTCTCCTGAACTAGATTGCTTCTACTGCGGATTTGTATTCCAGTTTAGTGGGTGAGTGATAGGCAGCATTTCATTTTCATTTGGTTCTTTGCTCTTGCATCTCGTAACGGTCGGTACTTGTCTGCTAGCACAAGCATTCAGCTATACAAGTGTACATCCTTGTAATCGTTCTCCTGGCTTTCCCGCCTTTTGTCTTCCCACAGGTTCTGTGCTACAATTTCATTTTCCTGTAAATCTTAGCTATTCCATGAATGGACTACTTTTAACTGCAGCCAATTAATTGCTATTCTGGTTCACTAAGGCTCACTTTCTGCAGTCAGGGTCGAGGATTTCTTGTAGATGACTCGATCTTCGACTATCGATTTTGGACGGAAGAAGCAGAGTGAGCTCTTCGGGTCAGGGCCACTGCGTCCAGCAAACATCATCAGGAATAAGTTCCCTACCTACAAGAATGGTTCCAACGGGATTGTTATCAAATTGGCGGATGCCCAGAAATGCCATCTCTTAAGGAGGCCGTTGCCAAGGAGACAACAGATCGGCTTGATAGGTGTCAACGTCTTTCAGTACGTGAGCTCACCATGAAATTCGAGAAGGGCTTTAACACAGCTACCTTGTTGTCTAATGAGGTATGGACACTACCTGTTTAGATATTTGGTCCAGTCAGTTGGGATCCCTATTTTAGTATCTGTTTACTGGGCTTCCATTTGTATATACACAACCTTTTTTTAATCGTTTATGGTTCTATTAATATCTCTGCTGTGGCTAGTGTGGTAGCAGTAATTATAAACTATTAGCAGAAGGTGGGTAATTTTGTAATTATTCTATATTTCATTTTAATTGCTTTTAACACGCAGGCTAAATGGAGACATGCGGTTTTATTGGAGCGAGACATCCTTCTAAAGAATCTTAGAAGTGTATTGGAATCACTGAGAGGTCGAGTAGGGGGCAAAAATAAAGATGAAATTGAGGAGTCTCTATCAATGGTTGGTTTCTCATTTCAAACCATAATTAGGTTCTTGCAATATTTATTTTTATTTTGGTCAATGTTTATTACTTTTGAATTTGATGGCTTGTTAACCTCCTATCATTTAAGATTCCTCCTTTTTAAAATATGTGCTAAATTTATCACGTTTGTGGACACTTCAATAGTTTCATACTTTCGTAGGTGGATATTTTAGCAGTTGAGCTATCCAAAAGAGAAGATGAGTTGCTTCAGCAAAAAAAAGAGATCACAAAAACTGCAGCCATGTTGAAACTGGTGAGTTCAAATTTCTAATTTCATAGGCACTAATTCTGCACCTTCATGTTATGATTTTTTGTTGATATGAGATGTGACCGTTAGGATACCAATTACATGCGAGAATTATTTTAGTATCATAGGCTAATTTTTTTTTTTTTGATAACAGGAGGGGCCTGGTCCCTACTGATTAACTATATATTAAAAAGAGAGTAAAAAGTTACAGGAACTAAAAATAAGAAAAGAACAAATTACAACAGGGACCATAGTCATTCCTCCAAAAACGGGTAGTACTTAGAATCTTAGATAGATGTCTCCAAGTTTTTTGTCCTCTGATAGCATTTTCCTATAAAGAAGCACACTCAACCTCTATCCATTTGCATTCTGTTCATTCTTCTCAAGCACTGTTTTTTTTCCCCGTCTTGCAAATAGGCTTCTAAAGATGCCAAGATAATTATTGATGAAGAAAGAGCTAATGCTCGGATGGAGATAGAAAGTGCTAAAGCTTCTGTACAGATAATTCAATTAGCACTTAAAGAGCAGGAAAATTTTTGTCAAAGAACTGGGAAACAGGTTAGTGATATCGAAAAATCGAATAGAGCTCTGCCCCTCCTGTTTGTTCAAAAAGATTGCATTGCCTTCATACTTTTTCTAATTTCTTGATCACTTTGAATACATGGACTAACTCACTAAACCACCTCCTTCCTATTTACTTATTCATGCTCATGTCTTAGTTGTCCTCTGATTCTTAGTATTTCTTCTTAACTATCTGTAGACATGTCCTATTCTAGCAAATTAAATTTGCTAATTGATTATCGACAAAATGCAAATGGTAACCTACAGCATTGATTGTTTACTTATTCTTTTTATCTTTATTATAGACCATCTACCTGCGCAACTGTGACACCTTACTTTTACCTTTTCAGTTAATTTAGCTGAAGTTTGGATGGAGCGGCAAATGTTTTGCCGTGTCACATCGAATCTTTCGGCACTAGTTTAGTGTATTAAAAATAGACTACTTATAAAACTAATTACATGCCCCTGCGGGACTTAACAAGATGATTCTATTAAGCTAAGTTAATCTATAATTAACAAATGTTTACTGTAGCACAACATTGTCAAAACATGAACTAAATAGGCTTAAAAGATTCGTCTCGCGAAGTTGCCTCCGGCTGACAAATTACTTTTTACTTAGTACATTTTAAATAGACGAAACTAGGGACGGGAGATTCGATGTGACGGGGGCAAAAGTTTTGCCCTGTGAACCAAACAGGCCCTTAAACTCTAGACATTAGCTGTTCATGTATTTTAAGGGCTGTTGCAGTTCATTCAATCTCCAGATGTTGATCTAAGAAAAAAAATTCACCTGAAATGTGCATACATGATAACCATTTGCTGCTATTACCTCTTAAGGATGTTGATGAACTGAAGGAAGAAGTTCAAGAAGCACGAAGAGTGAAAATGCTACATTGCCCAAGCAAGGTGGAATCCAAATACTCGTGCTATAGTTGAAAACTGAAAGTTATATTTTAAATAGTGCTTGTTTGATTATATTTCAAGTCATCTGAATACGTGTCTAGGCAATGGACATTGAGAATGAGATCCAAGTTCTACGTGACCAACTGGCTGAAAAATCTTCAGATTCTCTTAACCTTTTGAAAGAGGTTTGTGTTTCAAATCCATTTAACCAAATTGTTGCTTTTATTTTGTGTTCCTTGTCAAACTTATGAAGTTCCACAATTTCCTTTCATTTTTCAAATATTACCTACTGGTATTAAGTGTTAACTGATTTCTAGTTACGCTTTTATTGTTATCTTTTCAGTTGGAGCTGCATCGAAGTTACGAGGAAAATGACATGCCCTTGTATGAATTAAAGGGTCTAGAAACCTTAGGCTCAGTGTTGCGCATAGCTGTTCAAGACTGTGCCCATGTAGATGTTTCAAACAGTTCAATCCAGTGGTTTTGCATACAACCTGAAGGAAGCACAAAAGAAATTATTTCTGGTTGAACAATTTTCATCCTACAAACTACTAATATTTTCTGGAGATGATATATTTCTGACGTTTGCTGCTACTAAAACTTTTAGGTGCCACAAAACCAGTATATGCTCCAGAACCACATGATGTGGGGCGGTACATCCAAGCTGAAATCAAATTTGGTGGTCAAATCTCAATCGCAAAGACAGCTGGTCCAATAGATCCTGGTATGTTTCCCTGATGGATTATCCAACACATATATCTGCTTTAACAATTTTGAATTTGTGATTGTGTCATGGCTAACAGTACTTTAATTTTGCAGCTGCAGGATTGGTTGATTATGTAGAGGCTCTTCTGAGGAATCCTGAAACTGATTATAATGTATGATCACTTGTCCATTCTTTTTTGGTTACCATGCATGTTGTTTTAAAGAAGGCACACCTTCAACTGTTCGGTTACCGTTTTCTCCCTTGCTGTAGGTAGTTATTCTTCAAGTGAATGGAATTGCTCAGGCTGCAGATTCTGTACATGTGCTTTGTATTGGGAGATTGCGAATGAGACTTGCTAAAGAAAAGACAATCGTTGCAAAGGAGTTCTATTCCTCGTCAATGCAGGTATCATGTAGAAAACATTTTGTATGTAAGATGGCATCGTAGTAAGTTTGTAGGGGAGCATCATTCATTTATAGCTGCTGTTCCACATCATTGGCTGGCTATGATAAGAAAGATCTAACCAAAACCTAATACAACCCATCCCAGTTGTGTGGCGTTAGAGGAGGTGGAGACGCCGCTCCCCAAGCGATCTTCTGGCAACCTAGAAATGATCTCAGCTTTGTGCTGGCCTTTGAAACAACCAGAGAACGCAACTCGGCACTCATGCTGGCCCGGAGATTCGCGATCGATTGCAATGTAAGTCACTGAGATGAAGGGTGGCTGCACCTGCACCTCGCCGTATTTGTGAATTGGTAAATTATCAGATTCCTGACAATTTTTGGTGTCTGGATATGCGCAGATCATCCTTGGTGGTCCAGGGGACAAAACTCCGTGGTAAATAAACAAGCCACTCTGAAACCTGAAGTTTGCCCCTCTGTCCCTTTCTTGAATGTACATCTCTGCACATGCAGTAGTTAGAGATATCTGATTTGATCTCTGAGAGCAATTGAGTTCAGTTTAGCAGTATACATAGTGCCAAGCATTGGCACTTGTTCATTTTTAGGACTCGTTGCGTTTGTACTACTCGCAGGTTGTGGCGTTGTATACATGCAGTATGCATGCCGATGCACTAGGCACCTAGTAGTAAACCGCTTCTTAGGATCTGCACATGCCTCTCGAGCTCCTTTGCGAGAGACTCGACTTCTGCACTGAGGACCTGACCTTGTGCAGGTTGTATTCATCTTGGAGAAGCTGGAGCAGCTTCATCAGATCCATGCTTAAGCAGTATAGCACTCAATCTTCTCTCTAGCCTCTAGGTGTACGGTGTGGACGATGAAAGTGCTTGCTTTCTTGTATACAAGTTGAAGCATATAACAACGGAGCACGTCAAGCATGAATGGAACCGTACTGTTTGCTCCTTCGTTTCATTCATCCCCGGCTTCCCGCTTCATACCTTATCTAACCAAGACCATCTATGACTCTTTTTTTTTTTAAAGACGGCAAAACTTTTGTCCAGATTTTTATTAGACGAAGAAAGAAAAATAGGTCGTCGATGGCATTCGCAAGTTAAGCTTCAGCCAATTGTGGATTTTGGAAGGTTCGGTTGTAAACTAATCTCTTTGTCCAGGTCGTCGATCGTCACAGAAAAGTCGAGGGTACCAGTTCCCGTATGACTCACGACCCTATGTGCGAGTCATTTTGATTAAGCGCACTCCGCAAGAGCCATGTATCATACACTTAACCATCTTGGTATAAAAAGTATCTTCATTTGAAAAGATATTATTTTTCTAATACGACAAGTGCTAGTACGCGATTATTATGGTGCTGAAATTTTATATAATTGTTTTAACAAAAACTAGGAATAAAAAAGTTGTAGATCTCGTCGAAATCTATAATTTTCATATAAAATTCATCTTCGTCTAACAACATATTGAGGAGTTATTTTTTCAAATGTTCATCCTGCTCACGTCACACCCAGTGGTGCGACAAATGTGTAACAAGCTTTTCTACATAATAACGCCGTTTAACATGACAAATTTTGCCATGCCACAATCGTTGGCGCCACCCGTCGGATTGGCGCGACCAAAAGAGTCAGATCTGTAAATATTTTTTGTGGATGAGTTATTATTAAAATATTAAATAAAAATTATTTCTTTGCTTGCATGAAACCTCAAAATTTTCATTGCCTGTTTAAATATGTCTTATCCGTTACTTTCTGTTGGTGAAAAATATGAACTAAACAAGATTGCTTGACAAAATATTTTGGATTCTATGGGGAACTAAACATGCCCTTACAAATGTTTTAGTTATATATACATATATAGGAGATATGTATTTCCCTATATTGCTTTGTCGTCCTGCAGATCATCGGTTCATTTTTTGGGCTTACTTAAGTGCTGAACATTTGTTATCCAACACGAAGTCTGTATTAAAAAATATATGTGTGTGTTCTCATGAAAAACATATCAATATCATGTTCATAGTTAATGCTGAATAGAGTGATTAGATTAATTTGGGCTAACCCTAAAAGGGTAGCAATATAGGAGTCATACATGGGCCTCATGAGCCTAACACAAACACATACTCCAACACCCCCCCCCCCCCCCGCGCAGTCTGAACTACCGGCGCAGTGGAGTTTCAAGACTGAACAAGTGAAAAGAAGAACAACACACAGGAGCCCCCCACAGACTCAACTACCCACTAGTGATGTTGAGGCTGGATCGAAACTCAGAGAAGGTCGAGGACGGGAGGCCCTTGGTGAAGATATCTGCAAACTGGGAGGTGGTCGGGATGTGTAGAACCCGTACATCGCCGATGGCGACCCGATCACGGACGAAGTGGAGGTCGATCTCCACGTGCTTGGTCCACTGGTGCTGTACCGGGCTGGTGGAGAGGTACACCGCACTGACGTTGTCGCAGTAGACCAACGTGCTCCGGGTGAGGGGTACGTGGAGCTCGCCAAGGAGCTGCCAGAGCCAAGAAGCCTCAGCCACGCCGTTAGCGACAGCGCGGTACTCCGCCTCGGCACTGGAGCGGGAGACCACCGGCTGGCACTTGGACGACCAGGACACGAGGTTGCCGCCCAGAAAGACGACGTAGCCAGAGGTAGAGCGCCGAGTGTCCGGACACCCGACTCAGTCCGCGTCGGTGTAGACGACGAGCTCGGAGGAAGCAGCCCGGTGAAGAAGCAAGCCGTAGTCAACCGTGCCTCGGAGGTAGCGAAGGAGGCGCTTGAGAGCAGTGAGGTGGGACTCTCGTGGATCGTGCATATGGAGGCATATCTGCTGCACTGCATAGGTGATGTCCGGCCTGGTAAAGGTGAGGTACTGAAGAGCACCAGCAAGACTCCTGTAAGAGGTGGGGTCGGTCACCGGGGATCCCTCGGCCTCGGACAGCTTGGCCTGAGTGTCAACTAGAGTGGAACAGGGCTTGCAGTCAGTCATCCCAGCCCGCTCCAGGACGTCAAGAGTGTACTGTCTCTGGTGTAGAAGAAGACCGGAGGAGCGAGGCTCAATTGTGACCCCAAGAAAGTGGTGGAGCATACCAAGATCCTTCATAGCAAACTCCTGCTGGAGAGAGGTGATGATGCGCTGGAGCAGGGACGAACTAGAGGCAGTGAGGACAATGTCATCAACATATAGCAACAGATAGGCAGTCTCACCCCCGTGATGATACACGAACAGAGAGGTATCTGACTTGGCCTCTACAAACCCCAAAGTCAGCAGAAAAGCAGCAAATCGAGTGTTCCAAGCTCGAGGGTCCTGCTTGAGGCCGTAGAGAGACCTGTTGAGCCGGCAGACCAGATCAGGGCGAGTGGAGTCAACAAAGCCCGCAGGCTGACTGCAGTAAACTGTCTCAGTGAGAGTCCCATGGAGGAAGGCATTCTTGACATCCAGCTGGTGCACGGGCCAGGTGTAACACCCTAAAAATTGAATTAGAAATTAGATGTAAATTTGATTTGAATTTGATTTAATTTCAAGTCTTTTTGTGAAGCATAGAATTAAATATATAAAACTTAAATTAAATCCCATGTTAGGGTTCACATGGTTGTGCATTGCATGCTCTTGCATCCTCTTTGTGTGGCTTTGCAAAACTTGGAAAAAGGGATTTCAAAATTCTTTGGAAAATCTTTTGCAAAATTCAGAAAAAGGAAAAAAAAAGAAAAACACTGTTCATTTTCTGCTTCTGGCCCGAGAGCCAACTCGGCCCGGCTCCCTCTCCCTTCTCTCTTTCTCCCCGCGGCCCATCTTCCCCGGCCCAGTACCGCGCCCGCGGCCTCCTCTCTCCCTCTGACCGCCCTGGCCCGCCTGTCGGCGCCGCGCGCCTCCCTCCTTCTCTCTCTCGGTTTCACTGACAGGCCGGACCCGGCTGTCATCTCCTCCTTCTCCCTTCTCTGCTCGAGTCCGAGGCGAATACGCCTCGCCGCCGCGAACCGCCGACGCGGAACCTCCGCGTTCCCCTCCGGTGCGGACTCTACCATGACCCCCTTTAAATAGCGGCGAATCCCCTGCGCTGTAGGCTCATCTTCTCGTCTGGTTTTCGCCGCAATCACAGCAGAGCAGAGCCGCCATCGCGCCGCCGTCGTCCGAGCAGCACACCGCCGCCGTTCCGCTCTGCCGACCGCCCCAATCGCTTCGCCAAGCACCGCAACACGTTCGCGTGAGTTCCGAACGCGTCATCTCCCTTCCTCTCCCTCTCTTGTGCTCTGTGTCAACCCGCCGCCATGCGCCGAGATCCCGCCGCCACGGCGTACCGCCGAAGGCCCTCCTCCGTCCCTATCGAGCCCTGCAGAAGCCCTAGCTCGCCTCGCAGTGCTCCCTGCTCGCTCTCCGCATCGTTTCCCGGCTGAATTAGCCATCCGCGCTCTCTTCTGCCGTGCGCCGCCGCACACCGAGCAACCGCCGCCGCTGTTTCGCGTCGTCGGGCGTCTCCATCCATCCCCAAGCCTTGCTATGGTCCTGAGCGTGTTCGCCATCGCGTCCTCGATCTCCCGATGCTCTTGGACCTGGAAACGGAGCACCACAACGTCCTATCGGCTTACGCCGGCGAGAAATCGCCTCGACCGGCAATGGAGCCGCCGAGCGCCGCCCAACTCCGGCAGGAGCGCCGCCCGCCCGCTCTCTCTCTCCCCGGGATCTAATCCTATCCGTCGGTTTCTAATCCAACGGCTCCAGATCCACCATACCCCTTCGTCTGCGGATTTTGCTAAAGAGTCCCTCTGTTTTCCCCCTCTGAACCCGCAGTCCAAAACGCCTTTGCCCTTTACGTTTTTCCGTCGGGAAAACGTATTCCTCTCTGAATTCAGTTTAATTCCGAAAATAAATAAAACCCTAATTTTCCCTTTTGATCTCTAATCTTCAAATGCTTATATTTTCTTCGTTTTAAATCCAAATCGACCCGTTCGAGTTGCGTTAGATCCGTATTTTCATGCTCTATCCAGTAGTATAGGTTTCACCTATGTTAAGTACTTTTGAAAACCAATGAAAATTACTTTGCTTTTGCTAAACCTCTCTCTCTTCAAAATCCCGTTTTATCTATAACTTCTCCGTTTTAGATCCGATTAGCGTGATTCTCGTATCTCTGTGATCGTAGTAAAGTATAGATCTGTTTTATAACCTTTTCAAAGGCTCTTATTTGTTTATGGTGTAATGTTCTGATCATGTCTTGTTTGCTTCGTGTATGATTGTTCGGATGATTGCGTGGTGATGTTGATCGAGTACAGCCGGTGAGATCTTCGTTGACCAAGAGTTCTTTGTAGCAGATCAGGATCACCAAGAGCTTTGGGATCAAGGCAAGTTTAACATGGGATCATCCTTGTTACCTATTCACCATAATTCAATCTAGTCATATTGCATGTGTCTAATTTGATTCCTATTAGATCTATACCATAGTTTTGTTATCCTTTACCTTGTCACCATGGGTTTATATGCATATGGGTAGCTTTGCTATGCTTTACAATAATGGATCTTGAGATGAATCTTGACTAATGATATATGCAACAATGAGATAAAATTGGCTTTTGTAGCAACATGGATTAGGACCCCACTGTAGGGCAAAAGCTGGGATTTCTAATACAACCACAAGTGCTATAATGGCTCTGGCTTTAGTCAAGTATTAAGATTCGTACTAGCATGTTGGCAGTTCGTGAAAGGTACCTTTGCCAAGCTGGTTATGGGGTATAGCTTGTGTGGGGACCGCTGCAGGTGGTACCATCGGGGTGTCCCATATACCCCTTTGCATTGGGTTCGTAGGGTCTATCAACATGTTAGGAAGACTTTTGAAAGACTTCATAGTGTTCCCTGCCCGCTCACCTTGGAAGTGTTTTGGGAGTCATGATCCCGGACATATGGGTAACATGGCTTGTGGGTAAAGTGTATAACCTCTGCAGAGTGTAAATCTGTCATGATAGTCGTGCTCACGGTTACGAGCGGCCTGGAAAACTCACAGTGTAGATGATCATGTTGTTTAATTGTTAATATTGGATATTAATCTTATCATGTGGTTATTAATTGGGTTATGCATAACTAAAGCTAAGTGTTGGTAAAACTTGACCAAGTTAAAAGCAACCGCAGTACAGACAGTGTCAACCGTTTGAGCTTCATAACCCTATGTTACTCTTGCTGAGTACGTAAGTGCTCACTCTTGCTTTCTCAACCCCTTCAGATGGCTATGAAGGCTACCGTGAGGAGTACTAGGCTAGTGGTCAACCAGTCGGCGTTCCCTGTGAAGTGGAGCTTCGTCGCGAGAGTTATCTTTATATTCCGCTGTTATGTTATTTAAATATTATTCGTTATGTAATAAACACTCAGTGATGGTACTATTTAAAGATTTATCGGCTTATGTGTGTGATTGATCTCTGGGCACACATGAGTTATTCATATTCAATTTTATCCTTAAAATTGGGTGTGACACCAGGAGCGAGAGAGAGCCAGTGAGAGAACTGTGCGAACAGTAGCTGGCTTCACCACTGGACTGAACGTCTCGTCGTAGTCAACACCAGGGCGCTGAGTGAACCCCCTGAGAACCCAGCGATCCTTGTACCACTCAAGTGTGCCATCAGCTCTGCGCTTGTGAGTCCAGATCCACTTGCCGGTGACGACGTTGGCACCCGGTGGCCGGGGCACCAGATCCCAGGTCTGGTTGGCCATCAGCGCCGCATACTCCTCTTCCATAGCGCGACGCCAGTGAGGATCAGCCAAGGCGTCGCGAACGGAAAGGGTACAGGAGAGGCCTGCAGCGCCCCAGGCATTGCTGCAAGAGCTCGGGGCCGCAGGACACCAGCCGCGTGCCGCGTCACCATAGGGTGAACATGACGCGGGTGTCGGTGAAGGATCGGCGGGTGGTACACCTGTGGCTCGGCACGGACAGGGGGCGCCGGAGGAGGCGGTTGTGTAGGCATCGACGACGGAGGAGAGACCACCGTAGGTGACCGTGGCGGCGTCGACGGCGGAGGAGAGGCCACCGTAGGTGACCGAGGCGGCGTCGGCGGTGGCGGGGCCGGTACCGAGAGGAGCGGATCAGCCCGCCCACGCCGCTGGTAGACGCGCACCGGCTGAGCGAAGCGAGCCGGTGGAGCTGAAGTCGACGTCGCCGGACCCGCGCAAGGCACAGGGTCAGGTGGAGCACCGGAGGGCGCGGGCATCGGACCCGCGCAAGGTGCCAGGTCAGGCGCAGCACCGGAGGGTGACGGGCCGACGCTCGTGGCCGGCGAAGGGCGCGGTGGAGCAGGACCTGCAGGAAACAGCGACAAAGGTGGCTGGACCACCGTGTCATTGGGAAATAGGTAGGAGGCATCAAGGTCAGGTGGGGAAGGAGCTGTGGTGGTGGAGTAGGGGAAGACGGACTCATCAAACACCACATGGCGAGAGATGAGGACCCGACGGGAGTCGAGGTCGAAGCAACGGTACCCCTTGTGATCTGGGGAGTACCCGAGGAAGACACACATAGTCGAGCGGGGAGCCAACTTATGGGGAGCAGTGGAGGTGGTGTTAGGGTAACACGCACACCCAAAGACACGGAGGTGGTCGTAGCGAGGAGGGGTACCGAAGAGGGCGTGGTGTGGCGTGGGAGCTGGGCAGGCAGCAGAAGGTAGGCGGTTAAGGAGGTAGGTGGAGGTGTGAAGACTCTCGGCCCAGAAGCGAGCAGGAAGCGAGGCCTGAAAGAGAAGGGTGTGAATGGTGTCGTTAGTGGTGCGAATCATGCGCTCGGCCTTGCCGTTCTGGGAGGAGGTATAGGGGCAAGACATGCGCAGCTGGACACTGAGAGAGAGGAAGAAAGCACGAGAGGTGGAGTTATCGAACTCACGCCCATTGTCACACTGGACGGCCTTGATGGTGAGGCCGAACTGAGTGGACACCCAGGCGAAGAAGTGGTGGAGGGTGGGGTAAGGCTCAGACTTAGCACGCAGGGGAAAAGTCCAGGAGTAGTGAGAGAAGTTGTCAAGCACGACAAGATAATACTTGTAGCCAGAAATGCTAAGGATAAGAGAGGTCCACAGATCGCAGTGTATAAGGTCAAAGATATGGGTCGCATGTGAAGAAGAGTGAGGAAAAGGAAGACGAACATGACGACCCAGCTGGCACGCATGACACAAATGCTCATCGTGAGCCCGAGTGCAGGGTATGTCGGAACTACGACTGAGCTGTGTCAGGGCATCGCGGCCAGGATGGCCAAGCCGGCGGTGCCAAGTAGTGGAGGAAGAAGTGGCGGCTAAAGCAGCTGACGAAGTGGAGGGTGAAGTGGAAGGAGCAGAAGCAGGAAGCTGAAGGGTGTAAAGGGGCCCCGTGCTGTCGCAGCGGAGAAGAGGACGACGGGAAGCCAAATCCCTCATAGTAAGACCAGAGGAGTCAAACTCCACAGAACAGGAATTGTCAGTTGTAAACCGACGAATGGAAAGGAGGTTGTGAACCATAGAGGGGGCCACAAGGACATCGGGAAGACGGAAAGAGCCATCCGTGTGAGCGGCACCCACGGACGTGACAGGAAGACACGCGCCGTTGGCAACCATGATGGACGAAGGGTGAGAGGGAGAAGGAGGGTGGACATAAGAGAGTAGCCCGGGGTTGGGAGTGGTATGGAAAGTGGCACCGGAGTCGGCGATCCAAGCTGGGCCGACAGGAGGAGTCATGCCCATGATGCCGAAGGAGTGGGCCAAAGCCGTCGGATCCCAACCGACAGGAGGTGGAGCCCACAACGACGAGAGCGGAGAAGCGGCTGGGACGACGCCAACGAACATGGCCGTCGTTGTACGAGGGTCGCCGCCGGGAACCGGGAAGGGCCACATGTAGGGCGGAGGCTCCAGTGGACTCCCACAGTCATAGCCCGCACCAGGCGACATGTAGGGCGGAGGCGCCGGTGTGCGCCCACGCCTCCCCCGACCGCGGCCACCGCGGCCCGCCCCACCCCCGCTCGGCCCGGGAGGAGGAGGACCAAGAAGACACGACGCAGGCGGAACTGAAGGGCGCGGCGGTAAACACAGGCGAGGAAGGCGAAGACGCCGGCGCGAAGAGGGACACAGGCTGGGTGTTGGAGGAGCAGCCAGCCGTGCCGACGCTGGGCAGGGGAACACCTGCGCCAACCGCGGGCCAGAAGCTGGCTGCAGCAGTGGCGGCGGCAGCAGCTGGGGCGGGAAAAGATATGCCACCGGTGGAGGCGCTGGGCAGGGGAACATCTACGCCAAGCGCGGGCCAGAAGCGCGCAACGGCAGTGGCTGCGGCGGCTGTAACAGCAGCGTCGGCTGCAGTAGCGGGGGCGGCGGCGAGGCCTGCGGCCATGGCAGGGGCGGCTGCAGCACCCAGGCCGCCCTGTGCAGCTGCATTGGAGGCGCTGCCCGTGCCTGCCGGGGGCATCCCGAGACCCCCAGCAGCAGCAGCGGTGGCGGCAGAGGTGCCGGCAGTAGCTGCACCCGGAGGAACCTCGGCGACGAGCTGGCCAATTCCGCCCGTGAGGGCTCCTCTGCCGGCAGCAGCAGCAGCCAGGGCCGCGGCGGCGGCGGCGGCCGCAGCACCAGCCCCGCCCGTGAGGGCTCCTCCGCCGGCTGTAGCAGCAGCCAGGGCCGCAGCCTCGCCCGCATCGAGGAGGACCGCGCCGCCCGCAAAGGCACCAGCCCTGCCCGCGTCGAGGAAGAGAAACGACGTGCTGCCCGCGAGCCCCCCCCCCCCCCCCCGGCGCGACCCGCGGTGAAGTCGGGGCCGCCGCCGCCCGCGGCGGCGCGGGCGTCGGGGCATGCGGGAAGCTGCGCCCAGGGAGAGGTGGGTGGGGGAGGAGGGGGGCCACCGGGGGGAAAGGGCCCGCCGGCCATGGCGGCTGTGGTGGCCGCCGCCGGCAGCCTGCAGCCTGGAGGCTGGAGGAAGAGGGAGGGAGGGAGAGAAGAGAACCCTAACCCTAGCTTGATACCATGCTGAATAGAGTGATTAGATTAATTTGGGCTAACCCTAGAAGGGTAGCAATATAGGAGTCATACATGGGCCTCATGGGCCTAACACAAACACATACTCCAACAGTAAACTCACCAACTAATCTCAAGGCGTTACGAAGGATAAAACTTTCGAATCATCTGCTTCATCCTTTCTAATGATATATGCTAGGATTAGGAGGAAATCTTGATAATGTTTGGTTCCTAAGCCAGTTTGCTTTGCCCTGCTTGCATAGACCATGCTAAGCTTTTGCTGCATCTGACGAGCCGATTTGGCTCACTCGTCATAATAAGAAAATCTACTGAAAAATCTTACATGTATAAGCTTCTAGACTACTAACAAAGTAACAAATCAACCAAACTAATGCTTGGCTTCGTATCCTAGCTTAGCTAGGCGAGGTAAGTTTTGCTCCAAAGACGAGAACCAAACACACCGATGCCAGGAGGGTTTTTGACTCCCTTGTGATGCTTATCAGCTTGTCTATTTGTAAGGAGAGCAATTGCCGAACATTCAGGGATTTGCCACCATCTTCGGTGGAGCTTACTCAATCCATCAGCGACGAGGCTTTTCGTTGGCTGCAGACAGGCTATAGGCGTTTGAGGTCGCTCATAGTTTGTCTTTGATCGTAACTTTCAGTTAGTTCGTTTTCTTTTCTT
Organism: Microstegium vimineum; assembly: GCA_022036555.1. Classification (NCBI taxonomy): domain Eukaryota; kingdom Viridiplantae; phylum Streptophyta; class Magnoliopsida; order Poales; family Poaceae; genus Microstegium; species Microstegium vimineum. The sequence continues at coordinate 6,097,252 of CM039141.1, forward strand.
TTCAATTTCTGTTGTCAATACTTCAGTAACCTGTTGGTTACTGCTGTCAGGCCTATGTGTACTGTTTCTACCCACCTTAATAAAAAACGTGTCCAGATATGTTCGTCAATAAAAGGACGAAACATTTCCTAAAACAAAAGAACCAAATACACCCAAACATAGCAGCCCTATCTTGAGTCCAGATATTGCAAAAACCATCCGCTATAATACAAATGATAATCAGTTATACACAAGTGACAAATCTAGGATTAAAGTTCAGGGGGTCTGAAAGGTCATCTTCAACCTCCCGCCTCTCCTTTACAAAGCAAACCAGGCAAAAATTCTTGGAACACATGATTGCCTCACAACTTTCATTCTTCACCTAAGGATTGCATGAAACACGAGACCAAACAATAGTGACTTCAATTATACCGAACCCAATTTCAAGCTCACCGATACTTTTATTTTCTTCCAAAGGGTGAAAAACTATCTCTTTTTCCACAACTTTGGTGTCACCTTCCAGTGCCTTGACCTGAAATACCACCTCTCCACAAAGTTCTGCTGAGATAACATTCCGTGAAAGCTTTATCTTGCCGTCACCAGCAGCAACAAGCACTTGCTGATCTCCAGAATCAAGTAAGATGATTACCTCATGACCAACACCGTCGGCGCAAAATCCAGTGGTACTTCTGTCACTGCGACCGGCAGTAGAAGCAGTAAACAGACCGCGCAAACCATCTGGCCACGACCCATGGACGAGTCTCACAAATATCGTAGCCTCCACGGAGGAAACGATGTGGCCAAGCCTGAATTCTAGTCTGCTAAGCTTGCTAGTGTAGGCACATTTGAACACACGTGAAAACATGCCAGAGCATGTTAATGGAGAAACTAGAAAGCTCAAGTATTCATCCTCGGACTCAATAGCACCCTTTACTCTAAGATCAACCTCAATGATCACAGGATCTGACAATACATCTGAAAACATAACAGCACGGGTAGGGCCTTCCAGTACAAAATATGGATCCTGCATATACGTACGCCGCAAAAGTCAGAAGAAGGCAAAGCTTATCAGCATAACACATTAGTGACAGAGGATATATACACAAACAATATATAATCAAGTTCCTAGAGAGATCGATGTCTAGCTTAGTTGCAAATTGCATATTTATATGAGACCTTTTACGGTGGTTGGAGGTTTTTTTGGTTCCTCATGGTTCCTAGCCAAGTTATTACGTTTAATTAAATTGACATCTAGAAGGCTAGTACCGTAATTGCTACCTCCTTCCCCTTCCCCTCTCCCTCCCCAATCGCTCACGCACGGAACCAAAGGGCTGAACACGAGTCGTGCCCCGTCCGTGCTCTCGCCCTAGACCTAGCCGCCGCCGTCTCGTCATCTCGATCCCTTGCGCGGCGACTGTGCCGCCGCCTAGCCCTCGCCTGCGCCCATCACTCCTCCCTCCACCCTCCTCCCCGGCGCCTCCACCTTGTGCGAGCGGCCCCTGGCGACGTCGTGCCCCCGCCCGGACTGTCGTCGCAGCTGCTGGCGACACCGGCGGCCTGCCCTCACCGCGCCCTTCGGTCCTCCCTCCTCCCCGGTGCTTCCTTAGTGGTGCGAGCGGCCCCTGGGGAAGCCGTGCCCCGCCCCCCTGTTGCAGCAGCTGCCCAGGAGACGTGATTGGCCCCGCTGATCGTCCCGTGCCCTTCGTCGACAGCACTCGCCACCGCCGAGTACAGGTCCCTTCTTGTCTGGAGCTGAGCGTCGACCCTTGTCCTCGTGGAGATCCTCTGAACCGGATCTGATCGAGCTCCAATCGAAGAAGACCAAGGTTCCCCTCCTGTAAACTTGCTTTGTATTTGATTATTTCATATATTGAACCTAGGAATGCAGCAATGCATTTGTGCAGTTCCGTAATTGCATGATCCAGGCACTCAAACAATGATTTGCCAATCTAGTCTTGATGCTTGACTAGCTAGCTCATTAGAGTGTATGCTTTTTTTAGTGATTCCCGAGATGTTGTTACAGGGCTAGCTCTTGGAGCCTATGAAAATTGATATATGTTAGGAAGTTGTATTTCGTCATAGCTGAAAAGACATAGTTGCTGTACCTGTATGCACATATTCAAGAATGGACTTATTTGATAAAATTTGGATCTCTAATTTATGAGCTGACTCTTGTTGGATTGAAGGGATCGGTTCATTCAATTGGACTGATTGTTAGTCTAATTTTTGGATGTCAGTTTCTTCTCTGTGCAACCATGTGCTAGAAGATAGGTTTAATTTCAGTTTGTTTTAAGAAATTATTAGATTAAGTACAGAGCAGTTGAGAGTACAGGCAGGGAAATTAAGACTTAAGAGATGAAAAATAAAAACAAAGATAAATGGCTGCTGCATTATTCATATCGCAGAACTATATCCAACTGGTTTCATTCATTTCATTTTCCGTATGTGACAGGAACTGTAGTCTTTCTGTTCTTTTCTTTGTGATAATATTTTTTCTTCACATGTCTATGTAGCATGAATATTTTTTTCATCTGAATTCTGGATATGCATTCTGATGAGCACCTTGATGATAGAGTCATTTAGTTGTACTCCTGTATTGGCACCTATAGGAGACTACTGTCTTGTTTTATTGAATTTGATGAAGGTTCATGAAACCTTGTAGTCTAGCCCATTCATCAACTTGCTTAGCTTTCGTCTTTACTTTCTTAGTCTAGACCATTCATCAACTCTGCATGACGAAGCTGATTTGAACCTGCGAAATGGGGGAGATAACAGTGCCAAGAGGTTTTGTCCCATGCTGCCACAAGCCCCAGATGTTGATTCTGAAGCGTTCAGTAATGTGTTGGATCCCATGCATGTGCCAGGCAAAGGGGCCCCGAAGAAAAATTTGAAGTCACTTTCAAGTACGAAGAAATCTAAGGTCAAATGTACCATGTGTAAGGGTGAGGGTCACAATCGGCGAACATGCTCTATGCGAAAAGAGGTAGTTCATCAAAGCTGAAAAGTAGCCATCTGTGAGGCATTTGTAGTTATGACTGATGTTCGTCCTTTTCATTTGTAGGAATCCAAGCTCCCAGAAGATGTGCTGGATATATGATTCGCCAACGATGAGTTTGTTGTTGCCTAATTCTATAGGTATGCTGATGAACAACTTACAAATTTGCATCATCTTTGTAAATTGCTAAAATAACACAATGCAAATTGACATGCTGTTATTTTGCCTAGCCGAAAACTGATAGCGCTCAATCTTTCAGGTGAGCCTATGATTTAAGATTTATTGAGTGACTTTGACATTATATATTGAGTTGCCTATGATATTGCAACTGGTATACTAGAACTACTAGTTATTGGCTGAATAGCTCTTGTTTGACTGCTGGAAGACAATGAGTCTAGTTTATCTTTGATTACCAGCCTGTGCAAATAGAAAATAACTACTTGAGAGCTGCATGTTGTATTGCTTAATCAAGTTAGTGGGTTTCCTGTCGATGTTGCTCAGTATATTGATTTTCTTGTTTCCCCTGCAGCCGATTACCTGAAAAGCACTGTCGCTGTTGATTGGCACTGGCAGCGGTATCTACATTGTCTAGAACTACTACGTCCGAAACATAAAGGAGTTCATGTGGAGTATGATGGGCAGGGCCAAAGAGTTATTGGGTTTTGGATCTTTGTTCAAGTCCTAGAGTCTTAGTTCTTGTTTCTGTTGAAAGGTCTCGTAGCAGTCTCATATCACATTTTCAAATAAAAATAAAGCGTCAATGTGGGGGTACTAGCTGGCTACAATTACTATGAAGTATGAACTTAAGATAGCCCAGCATTGGGTAATCTATGAAATGTTTGATACATTGGAGAAAATATTTATCCATGGTGTTCCTTTTACGAGGACAACAATGTTGAGTTATGCTCTTAAATATTCCATGTGCAAAAAAAAAAACCTTTGTATCTCCGTGCTCTGTCATCTGCAGGAACTAGTTTCACAGACTCTTACTCTGTCAGTGCTTTCAGTAAACCACCAACTGTTGACCAGTCTGCAGGTAATGCAGTTGCATTTTCTTATTGGGTTCTTTCAGTTTATTCAGAAGTAGTTATTTCTTTTGATTTATCTGCATAGCTTGATCTGAAACCATAGCTTGTCAAAGCTTCAGTCTGCATAGCTTGATCTGAAACCATAGCTTGTCAAAGCTTCAGTCTGGTCGTGCACGTGAGTATGGAAGCTCCAAGCTTTCAATCGTGTATTCTTTTATATTGTTTGAACAGATGAAGGCTACCTTGTTTTCCTCAACTTCCTGTCATATGAACAATGGGTCGAATGTATCAGTCGGACCTTGTAGCTTAAATAGCTTGGAACCAATAGCAGCTGCTCAGTGAGTTGGCTAATGCTCAGTGTGTAAAAGTGCCATTTTCAAATACTTTCAACTGTTTGGAATAATTGCTCAGTGTGTAAAAGTGAGTTGGCTAATGCTCAGTGATGTCTATATTTATATGTGCAGTTGGAATGCACCATATGAGTTTGCTTGGATCAAATAAGCCATTTACTGCAGATTGGCCTCCGTCTCGAAGCTCCAGGTTGTTAACATCTTCAGACCTGTATGGGTACAAGCCACTGTTGTGTTTTTTATTGCCTACTAACATGTATTTTTATGCTTCTGGTACAGGTGTCCGTCGGAACCAAAGAATATCCGGCCGGCACTCCGCAGTAAGGCTTCGTCTCTGAAGGCAACCTGTGCGCTCTCTAGGCTGAGGGCAGATTCAGAGCTGGTGGTTCTTGCTGCTGTGGATGTGGCCCTCTCCATGCCTGCGCAAGCTGTAATGTTAGTCTGATATTATCAGGTAACCCGGAACGATTCGTCGCCGCTATACAAATTTTTCCAGTGGTCATGCAATCTCATCTCTTGATTCTGTTTTGAAGTTTTCAGGTACCGTAATCTGGACAGCGGAGTCATACTCGAAGGTACTGGTAGCAGCGAGTTGCTGTCAGTTAGCGCAGTTTTCAGTTATGTTTCTGATTGCTCATGGACGAATTGCTCTTCTTGACCTGAAGATGTCGTCGATGGGGAGGGGCCTGAAGCACGGGAAGGCGATCTGGTGCAGTTCAACTACGTCTGCCGCCGCGCAAATGGTTATTTCGTGCATAGGTGTGTGGCATTCTAATGCCAATACATACACTGAAAAAGTGTTGCAGTTTCAGTTAGATTGAGTCCAGTAATCTCGTGGTCTCACCAAGTATCAGGAGAGTGGAGTAATTACAGGTGATCGTTGACGTGTTTGTGTTGTAACTGTGAATGCTTTATCAAGCTCTTCAGGCCATGTTCAGCCAAGGATTCTCAATTAATAAAGTTTTAAACGAACAAGCTAAATTTATATTTCTAGAAATCATATATTGGCCATTCCAGTACCGTACTTTCTGTTACCTTGGAGGCTTGGACCTTGCTTTAGGAAAATCCCATCCGCGTGGAAGGCAAATCCCATAGAAATCGGGATGAGAGGGATTCTGTTGCGGTGCCGGAATGGGCTGGGCCGAGGCAGGAGAGAAGGAGCAGGCCGGCAGTTTGGGCCTCCTTCTTGTTTTCTTTTTATATACTCATATTTCTTTTGAAAACATTTTTTCAAAAAACATTCATAAATATTTTCAGATTGAACTTTGGATTCCTTTCTCTAGTAACTTTTAAATTTGTAACAAAAATTAATCCCCTACATTTTCATGAACACAAAAGTCATAATTTTTATAAGACTTCACGTTTTATACTTGTCAATTAATTAATCATTGGACAGTTTAAAAAAATTGTAAACAATAAAGTTTCAAAACTTTTCTAAATCATAACTTTTCATATGGAGTTTTGTATGACAAGATGATCTCAAATCATTGGACACTTTTCAAATGGAGTTTTACATGACAAGATGATCACAAATCAAAAAGTTGCCAACTTCAAATTTTCATAACTTTTCAAGATCTACAAAGTTAATCTTGGTTATTTTTTCATCATAGGTTGTTTGAAAAATTCAAATTTTAAATAAAAACAATTCAAATGGAGTTTTGCATGACAAGATTATTTCAAATAAAAAAGTTGTCAACTACAATGTTTCATAAATTATCAAGTTATGCAATGTTTCTTTTGGTTCTATATCCATCCGAGGTTGTTTGAAAAAATCAAATTTTAAATAAAAGTAATTCAAATAGAGTTCTACATGACAAGATGATCTCAAATCAAAAAGTTGCCAACTTCAAACCTTCATAAATTTTCAAGATCTTCAAAGTTTATTTTAGTGGTTGATCATATGTTCATCCAGCATGGTTGTTCTAATATTATTCACAAATCTTATATCTGTCTATTGTAGTCAGGAGAGATGTGTAAGATTAGGGAACAAATTTACGAGCAATTTGTCATATAAAGAAATGAGAAAAATAAACATTGTACATATTGATGAGTTATACAACTTTATAATTGAAAATTGTAGATTGGAATAAATTTACTGCTTCAAACTATAATTTGAAATTTTCTTTGAAATTATTTTTTAAATAAATGCCATTAAAAATACTAGTACTATAGGCCTAAATGGACTACTTGGCATATTCAAGGAAGACCACATATGGGAGCCCGACTAAGCCACATCAGCCCAATACAACCTAATAGCATACTAGGGCTGGGCATACCTTCCCTCTTAATTAGCTGCTCTGAAGAACGTGGCCGTCGTTTGGAAACAGACTACCGGGACTCGTGGGCGTCATTCCATAATCTCGGAATTAGGCGTCATTCCATAATCTCGGATTCCTAATTTATAGGATCTCAAGATCACGTAGATCATAACTTATAGGGTTTTCTCCGGCCCTCTCGTTTCTTTCAGTGGCCGTCTTTCCGCATTATCTCTCGACGACGATGGCTACACCAGTAGCCACAATGGATGGCACAGGAGAAAGAGGAGAGCACAGTAATTGTACTCCTTCAAACGGCACCAGGGTTGAAGGTAAACAAAACATCCCTCCTTCACATGCATCTGATGTACTGCTATTGTGTTACATAAAAATCATTGAAAATACTACTAAGATCTACTATTGCCAAGCATGGTTTTACATACTGGTGAAACCAGTTCACGATTACAGAAAGAAAACGAGAGCACTTGCTTGCTGATATCAGAGATACAGACTTCAATTTGATGCACTTGCTTGCTGAACCTCATCTAGTAACCTGAACTGTGTCCTTTTTGGTCGAGTCAAACCGTTGCAAAGCCTCCAAATCCTGAATCAAAGCCCCCTGCAAGTTTCTTCTAAATGACAGATTTCAGTCTTCTCCATCCCAAGCCTCATATACCAACTTCTTCACTGATATTATAGAGAGCGTCAAACACAACAAAAAAAGTTCTCTGTCTTCATATATTTGGCTTTTAGTAACTTGTTTCATAGCTTCTTTGGCTTCTGATATGTGAGGCTAAGGTCTAGATCCATCCCATGAACCTGTCATGCAGGTACGCCCGCTGTTGGATTCATCTGCAAATCATTCACGCAAAATAAAAAATCTGAGAGGTCACTATCCCTCAAATGAAAAGCACAGAAACAGTTACTGTATCATCGTGTAGACTTCTGAAGATGCAACAGGTAGTCAGAGTCACTAGGAGATCACTGGAAATACAGGGAAGGGACCATGGACTGAGTATTTCAGTCAAGATATGCTCCAAAAGTGCAAATAATATTTAGAAAGTTGCTTGAATTCTTCTAATACATGTTTGTTTCTTCTTTAATTTCTATCACTTTCTTGCTCGCTGCCATTCTTGACCAATACACAAATCTATAGTTTGATCAAATTTAACATCTATGTCCCCAAACACTAGGTGGAAAGCATATAGTCATGCATTGATTCTTTAGTCAAGGATGCCTTCGTTAACTTGCGCAACTAGAAAATATTTCCTTATCAAAACATACCACAACAAAAAGACGGGTACTCTTTTTCCCTTGTCTATATTAATTTCTACTTCAATTACTTATTCTTATGATGCGGGGCATTCATAATATACTATATGCTAGCATGGGATGGACAACAAATGGCCTATCATTTCACAGATGTAAGTCTTAAAATCCTTGTTCATTCCAAGTTGCTATAGACTCGTTCAATAGTTGCTATATGCATGGCGCACACTATTTTCGCTTCTATAGACACAAATGCAAGGATTTAAACGGAGAATATGCACGAGGTTGCTCCTTTCTCACCGTAACATGAAACGCCGACAGTCATACGAATATCCTATCACGGTATGAACTTTTAATTCATATTGAAATTTTTTTAGTTCCAACAACTTATACAACCAGATTGTTCAAAATAACTAGGCCTAACACTTTTCTTGATGATTCTTAGGAGGAAGAGTACTATGCGAACAATCCGGACGAACAACGCCAAGACAAACAGGCTGAAAATGCAAGCGATGTGCAGATAGTAGACACTACAACTCCAACCCCTGAGGCCAGCACGAAAGGAGGGAAAGGAACGAAAGGAACCATAGCTGAAAAGGGAAAATGAGTTGAAAAGAGGAAGAGAGGACGACCACCAAAGAGAATAGCTGTCAATGTTCCTCCTGCTGTCATAGATGAATTCAGTACCGAATCTATCGCTAAACGAGTTTAACGGGTCAGGCTTCCAGGGCCACAACAGACCAACCCTTTTAAGCCTTTTTAGAACTATATGTGTTGTCTATTTAGTAATATATATTTGTTGTTTAATTTGTCCACATGGATTGAATGATGTGTCTTCAGACATAAACTAAATTCATGTTCGTTCAGGAACAAATACTTAGTGTTTGGATCGATTGCTAAAAATAGCTTATGAGAACAGCAACAACAAAGATTGCAGTGCATAAGCATGGAAAGAAATATGGGAACTGACAAATTTCCATTCATAGTACTCTATAAATGAATTATTTGAAATTATCTAGTTTTGCTTTGTGAAAACATACCTTTTAAAGAGTGAGTCAGCTGAAAACACACTTGCAAGGTAGCCTCAATTGCTAGTATAAATATCAGTAAATAACCTTCTGATCAAACCCAAAAGTAGACCATCAAAGGCCCATTGCTAGGATAAATATCAGTAAATAACCTTCTGATCAAACCCAAAAGATGCACATACAAAGACCAGTGACTATTTACCATATATGCTAAGAACAGGATCATGCAAGTATTTGAAAATTTGGTCACATGACAAATCAACTGCTCGACTGTACCTGTACCATAACCCCCACAACTCCACAACTGGTTGTAGCTCACCACACATAAATCAAGGTTTTACGACTATGGAGGGTAAGAAAGGTTGTGTGAAGTCACAACTGTGGCAATGAAACAATCCAAACAAGCATTTCACAGTAAAAATAAATAAATTGATAGAATCAAACGCAAGCGTAATTTTCACATATGTCTTATCCCTTATGTTTCTTCGTTTCTCCCTGACATCATCATCATCTGAAATGTAATCATTGTATGGATTACTAAAAAAATGAACTAGTGGACAAAACAGTGTGGCTCTGATGAAAACGGGGGTGGAGACAGAGCAGAAAAGAGCCAACGCACCTGGTTCCACCGCTGCAGCGCTGCCTCCCACCGCTCCGACGGCATGTCGGCGCTCCTGCGGACACAGGGGAATCCGCCGGCGAGGCACAACGACCAACCACAAAGCAGCAGCGTGGCCACCCGCGTGCTCAACACCCACAACACCACCCACAGCGCGGCGCATCTGGAGGAAACGACGCACCACCTCCTCATCTCCCCTCCCCTCACCATGGCGTCCCTGCCCGGCTCCACGCCCTTCTAGGTTTGGCGAGGCTGGCGGCTGGCGTCCTGTCCTGCCGGCGTCGGATGCTCTCCGCCACCCCCTCCATTCCTCAGCTGCTTCCTCCTCCTCCTACCCCATCCACCTGCTTCGCCGCTGCCGCTGCTTCTTGGTGGGCGAGGGTGGACGCCGCCTGCAGCTTCACGTCCGGCTCCAGGCACGGGGCGGCGGCGGAGGCGTGGCCACGGAGCTGGTCCGGCTCTGCTGGGAGCGGTTGTTGCCGGGCTCTGCCGCCTCCTCATCTCCCCTCCCCTCGCCAAGGTGTCCCCGCCCGGCTCCACACCCAGGCAGCCGCCGCCACCGTCGGAGGAAGGAAGAAGGGAAAGAAACGAGTGGCTGTGAGTCTATGAGAGTGGATAGGGTGTGGTCGGTACAAGAGGAATTTCATGAACCATACTAATTCAATTATGCATATAGTACTTCAAACATGATTCTTCTATTATTAAATTACCAAACCACCCTGAATAACATAATTTTATTTCAAAATTAGAATTATTACAATTTTTTTAATGTGATCTTCTCGTCAATTTCAGTATGCACCGGGTGCGTATGGGCCTACACTTTAATACACACTTTGTGCACCTTCGGTACCTCTCAAACTGGTTCCTCTTGGTTCCTCTATCTTTTTAACCGTTGGATCGAACGTTGTGAGCCGTCCATTTTTCGACAACTATTGTAAAATTTCTCTATTTATATATCTGCCAACCCCCCTTGCATGCAAACAAAGCTGAAACAGCTTTAATGTTTTGGGTCAAATTTACGGGAACACCGTACCATCAGAAAATATCAAGCACTGCATATATTAGCGGCAGGAAATTCATTTGGGCAATGGAACTAGCTAGGCAGACATATTAATTAGTGGGAAAAGCTAAAAAAGGATTACAGAGTAAAACAAAAGAAGCACGCGTAATAAGGAAGTGCTTTCCAACGTACCTTTTCGGTGAGGGTTTGGCATTCATCTCTGTTGCGCTGGAAGATAATATTGCGATTGTGGTCTACGGGGTCTCGCACAGCAATCCTACCGAAGACATCCAACGGCAGCTGTAAGCTCCCTCCTCTTGTTGCAGCTAGCTTCACCGAGTAGACCTGTAGAGTATCCCTTTCGACGTAAACCTGCTTCAGAGCTTTAGCGTTGTGTGTGAAACGCATGGGAGGGATCCTGGCTGCAAGTATATATAGATGTCAAATAAATATTTCAAATGGGTCATCAAGATCAAGCTAGTACTACAATATATAGGAGCTGCAGTAATAATAATAACTATCTAATTAAACTATCCAATCAAGTCAACATATTAGAATACAGTACAAATCCAATAACTCCATTAATTGTGTTAGTAAAAAAAAAAAAAGAACTCACTGGTGTCCTCGTATGAGCCGTAGTAGCCAGGCCATCGTCGTTCGTTCCAGTGAATGCGATAGCGTTTAACAGTCATCCAGTGTGGTTCGTCGTCTGGCTCCATCTCCTCCAGCTCCGGCGGATCATCCTCGGCTCCCAGCATCCTCCACGGGTCTACTTTCCCGGCTTCCATTGGCATCCTTCGTGGCGGCGATTTAGGCTCTGGTTCCTCGCCTCCCAACACAACAAACACTTTGGTTCTTCCGCCTTCCGCCGCTTCCGGCGCCGGCTTCTCCATCGCCGCCGCCGCCGCCGCCGCCTCAGACTTGGGTGACTTCTCTGACGATGACATGATATATCCTCGGCCTGCAGCTGCAGTGCGTCTGCTGCGTTCCTCCGAGGCTCTGATCCCCAACACGAGAAAAGACCTCCAGATCGACTTCGATGGACTCGTGGTATTATATATAGAAGCGAAAAATAACTGGCGACCAAAACGCTTCCGGCCTCCCGGCTGCCTCCGCCTGGGCCTCAACGTCACCCAAGCAGTAAAAAAAGCCCGGCCCACGGGGAAGGCCCAACTATTCCATCAGACCATCCTCCTCCTCGAATCGCCGCCGGTCGCCAACCTCTCTCTCCCCTCCAAACCCTAGCTAGCTAGCTCCCCCCAATCCCCTCTCCACCGAGATCCGATCTTGCCCTACCCGCGGCGTGACCGTCGCCGCCATGGCCTCCGGCGGCAACCCCAACCCGACCGGCGCCCCAACCCAGCCGCGCCCGCCGCATCCGCAGCAGCAGCAGCAGCCTCAACCGGGCGGCTCACCGGCAACGCCTATGACCCACCTCCGCCCTCCCTCCCTCGCCGGCTCCCCCTTCCAGGGCCTCTTCCACACGCCGCCCACCCACAACCCCGCCTTCCAGATCCACATGGGCGCCTCGTCCTCGCCCCAGACTCTGCTCATGGCCGGCGCCGCATCCGCAGGCTCGGCCAAGCGGCCCCCGCAGAAGCCCCCCGTCCGCCCCCCGGCACCCGGTTCTACCTCGTCGGCCGCGGCAGCCTCGGCGGCTGCCGCGTACAAGGCTGCGGCCGCCGCGGCGGCCGTGGCCAACTCTGGGGGCGTCGACCTCACCCCCGCCGCGCGGCGCAACAAGAAGCGCAAGCTCCCCGAGAAGCAGCTCCCTGACCGCGTCGCCGCGCTGCTCCCTGAGTCCGCGCTCTACACGCAGCTGCTCGAGTTCGAGGCCCGCGTGGACGCCGCGCTCGCGCGGAAGAAGGTAGACATCCAGGAGGCGCTCAAGACGCCGCCCTCGCTCCAGCGTACGCTCCGCATCTACGTCTTCAACACCTTCGCCAACCAGGGGCCACGCACCATTCCACCGCCCAAGAATGCCGACCCGCCAACCTGGTCGCTAAAGATCATTGGCCGTGTGCTGGAGGACGGTGCCGAGCTGGATCCTGCCAGTGTTGTGCCCAAGCACAACCCAGTGTACCCCAAGTTCTCCCAATTCTTCAAGAGGGTGACGATAGCACTGGACCCATCTCTGTACCCTGAGAATCCGCTCATTATCTGGGAGAATGCGCGGGCGGCTGCCCAGCAGGAAGGGTTTGAGGTAAAGAGAAAAGGAGATAAGGAGTTTGTTGCAAACATTCGGCTTGAAATGAACTACAGCCCTGAAAAGTTCAAGCTGTCACAGCCGCTTATGGAGGTGCTTGGGGTGGAGGTGGACACTCGTGCACGGGTGATTGCTGCCCTCTGGCAGTATATTAAGGCAAAGAAGCTTCAGAATCCAAACGATCCTTCCTTCTTCATGTGTGACCCTCAATTGAAGAAGGTGTTTGGGGAGGACAAGCTCAAGTTTGCAATGTTGTCGCAGAAGATATCTCAGCATCTGTCCGCCCCACCACCCATCACCTTGGAGCACAAGATTAAGCTGTCTGGGAATGGAGCACATAGCAGTGCTTGCTATGATGTGCTGGTCGATGTTCCCTTCCCGCTGCAGAAAGAGATGATGGCATTCCTTGCCAACACAGAGAAGCACAAGGACATTGAGGCTTGTGATGAGGTGATATCTGCTTCGATCAAGAAGATCCATGAGCACCGCAGGAGGAGGGCCTTCTTCCTGGGTTTCAGCCAGTCCCCAGTGGAGTTCATCAATGCACTGATAGCTTCCCAGAGCAAAGATTTAAAGCTGGTCGCCGGCGAGGCGAACAGGAACATTGAGAAGGAAAGACGTGCTGACTTCTATAACCAACCATGGTATGCTCTTTAGCTGATCATTGATTTTTCTTACTTGAGCATTATATTATATGTATCCATGTGCTGACGAGATCACTTAATTAAATAGGGTTGAAGACGCTGTTATAAGATACTTGAACCGCAAACCGGCTAATGAGGGCCCAGGTGGTGGTGCTGGTGGTTCTTGAGACGTGGATTTCTCCTAGTGCTGTTTTGGTGTAGAAAGAAATTATCTGTGCTGCATTGGTAGTAAAATTCAGACATATTAGCGAAGAGATTTGTTCAGTGTTGTGAAAGGATGTTCAGGCTAGCCATTGTATGTTGTGTTCTATATTGTCTAACTATTGTGGAAGTATAATGCCAAGTGCTGAACTGAACCATAATGTTGCTTGGTATGGCCCTGAAAATAGTAGGCCTAAAATCACATTATAAAAAAACTGGAATGCAGGAGTATGAGATTCTAGCTTTCCCATAATTCCTTGAGCTGGAAGAAGCTTTGAGGTGTGGTTACCTTTTGTCAAGGACATTTTCTATCTATTCCATGATCTTCTTATAAGCTACATTACTCTCTTCTTTAAGAACCTTTTGTTTTCAGATAGTAGTTGTTCTATGACCTTGTCTAAGCACCATTTTTATAAACCATTGCTATTCTGATGCAACATTTTAAAGCATGACATCTACAATTACTTTTTAGTTTGTGTCTTCAGTGTGCAGGATAAAGAATAATCTTTCTACATTTCTGATGATACTGATGCACCTGCTAAGATCCAAACCAATAATGTTAGCCAGACAGCATCTGATTACCTGTTAAATAGACCTTATCCATCGATGAAAGCAGGTACGAAATCCTCTTCAGCTGGGTTATATTCCAGTTACTATCTTCCACTAAAAAGGATTCTTTTCATGTTGTAACCTCAGTTAAACAAAAATGTTTGATGCTTTCTGTTTTAGTTCGTCTTCTCAGCCTACCCTGCCTGTAGTTCTGAAAAAAGTAACATTAGCTCGATAAGCTTCCTCGTGCTCATATTGAACCTTTGGTTTGAATGCGACAATGCATACATATGTACTAAAGTACTAATACAACAACAACAGCGGAAGTTTTATTCCCAAGCAAGTTGGGGTAGGCTAGGGATGGAATCCAACACAGCAGGCTAAAACAAAAGCAAAATGGGGTATTCGTAATGTTGATAATAATAGTATTGATTATGGTAAAGTTTAGACATCTATATACTTAATGAGTTAATTCAAGTGAATTCGGATAAAGTTTAGCTTTTCAGGGGGAGCTTTAATGTTTATTTTTGACCTGTAGGCTGTAGCTAAGCTCAGTCAAGCCAACCACATACCAATTCAGGTTTAGTCTATCTGAGCTCAAGTTCTGATTTTGTTTATTTTTGACCTGTAGCTAAGCTCAGTCAAACCAACCATTCAGGTTTAGTCTATCTGAGCTCAAGTTCTGATTTTATTAGTGCTCTCCTCTCAAATAGAAGCCTAGCCCATCCTGCTTGGGACTAGAAGTGAATTTAGTTGTTTTGATATCAATTGAAGCCAAACTGGTTTAAACGCTTGACTTTTTTACACTCCTTGTTACATTCACCAGCATGATTCTTTGGTGCCTGTTAGTCCTCAGGTGGACCACTGGTGTTAGTCCTCAGGTGGACCACTGGTGTCAGTCCTCTGGTGGACCACCTGTTCATGTCCGCTCTGATTTATTCGAGAGAAAATGTCGGCTCTGATTTTTGAAGTCATGGTTTCAGTTATCCCTCTGAAGTTTTATCATCTGTGTCATTTCTATTACTTTACCATTACACTTATAATGATGGTATTGATTTTGGAGCAACATGGAAAATTTGTAATGTACACTCTTCTGGACCGGTCGTACTGCATTGTTAGTTGTTATGTAGTCTGTTGAGACAATGACAAACCACTGCGCCACAAGTCCACAAGTGTGTGGCCTGCTTAGCCTATGCAAAGCACGGACCATATTGAAACTTGAAAGTGCATTAAAGGATGGGAGCATGTAAGAAGCATTAAACAGGAAGAGTATCTTTAAAAATAGAACAATGTTGGTTCATTTATTATTATTATTTGGTTGGTCAAATCACGTCATTGATGGAACACAGACCTATTTCAGGCACTACCACTTGGCGTACACACACCAACTTAGAAATATCTTCAACGCGTTTGCATGCTGATGGTCGTTTTAGAATTTTGGCATTGCTAAAATAAATGATGTAGAAGGCGAGGGGAAATCTTGGTGTCGACTTATGCTAATTAACTTTGACAAGACAATGGCTTCTGCAGTTCTTAAGGCTAGCTGATAAGTTCAAGGGAACAGGGTGCTAAAGTCATCAACTTCAGGAAGTAGATTAATCTAGTACCCCCATAATCATTTTCTTGATGAAACGTCAATTAACTCTGTTAAGCATACATGTCTCCTAAAATTGACCTGTTATCTTAATAACCATTTGATAGCCTTAGAAACTCACTTCTTGCATGGTCTCAACTACTTAACTGATTACCATAACTGTGTTTCTCGTAAGTTAAAAAATTGTTGTCGGGCACAGAACTGCTATGCTCATTGTATATGTTCCCTCTCTAGCCCTTCATATTATTGTTTATGGCTTCTTAAAATTGTATTCTTCATTCAAACTTAGATGGATCATGCAGTCGGCATCCAACGCGCAAACACAGCTAACGGGTAAGACCAATATCAATGTATAGTGTCATAGCGCCTTGTTTTTCAAGACTATCAAATGAAATGAAACTTGGATGTAAAGTTTCATTCTAGAGTTTTATAGGTATTTAATTTAATGACTCATGTCATAAAAAATGTCTAGGTGGCAAGCTATTTAATACAAATTAAACTTGCACTAAGACTAACCTAACAAAAGCATAAAAAACAATGCAAGTTCATGTGTACTTTTCATCTGCAACAAACCAACATCATGAGATTCAGCCTGTGATTGTGTGGACGACGATATGTATGCTATCACTATCTGAGTGGTATAACAATTGTATATAAATTTAAACAAAAAAAAAGTAGATATTTTGATATCTGACAGTTTTCAAAAATAAAATATTTCACTAATTGACATTAATTTCATACCGTCACACCGGAACCCCAAAACTTAGCTTTGTCATGGCACGCAGTCGTCCTACTCGTAGACTACTGTACTATTCTATAACATCTTCTTAATTAAATTAACGACTGATCGATGTGATCATGTGATGTGCATATATAGGCGGCATCGAACAACATTGTGATCATCAAAAACATAAAACCATTGCAAGTTGGTAACGGCAGTCTGCGTCTGCACCTCGTTATCTCACCACTCACCAGTTAACACTGGCTCAGCACTGCCGGTGCATACACGTAACTAACGGACTGCCAGAAATGGGAGGCCCCGACAACCACGCCCGCCGGACGCCGTCCCTGCCGTTGACGGTGCGCGTCCAGCTGGCGGCGCTGGCGCTGGCGCACCGCCGGGACGGCAGCGTCCGGCGCCTCCTCGTCTCCCTCGGCGACCTCAAGTCTGGCGCCACGTCCCGACCGGACGCCTCGGGGGTGCGCTCCACCGACGTCACCATCGACGCCTCCCGCGGCCTGTGGGCGCGCGTCTTCTCCCCCTCGCCCGACGCGACCGCGGCCCCCGTTCCCGTCGTCGTCTACTTCCACGGCGGCGGGTTCGTGCTCTTCTCCGCGGCGTCGCGCCCCTACGACGCTTTTGTTAGAGTTAGATCTTTTCCCGTTAGGCCCAACGGACTAACGGGCCCTAGGTCACGCCCTGATCGGGGGCGTCCAACCCTGTGGTTGGTGGGCCCCCGTCGCACAGTGCTATATAAGGAAGGTGGGGGCCGGGGCGCCAGGCACGTCTCACGAGGTTCACCTGCGCCGCCACACCCCACCGACATTCCCTAAACCCTAGTCCGATCTAAAGGGGGCACTGCAAGCGGCGGGAAGTACCACCGACGGCGGCGACCACCCTGTACGTGCAGATGACGACGGACACGACGACTGACGGTACCGCGACAACCATGGCCGACGGCGGGATGAACCCTAACACCGCCGCCGCCACTGCTACTCATACCGTCGACCCCTCTGGTCTGTGTCTCTTTCTCCTCTCTCCCTCTACTCCTCTCTGCATTACATGAACTACATACATCTACTACTACTAGAACTCGATCTACTCCACTAGATCCGCTCATAGACGATCCTAGAATTACTATCAGCCTTCTGCCGCCGGCTGTGCAGCGACCTCCGCGCCGTCGTCGTGTCCGTCAATTACCGCCTGGCGCCCGGGCACCGGTTCCCCGCGGCGTACGACGACGGCGTCGCCGCGCTACGCTACCTCGACGCCAACGCCGACAACTTCCTGCCGGCGGCGGCCCACGTCCGCGTCGACCTCTCCAGCTGCTTCCTCGCCGGCGACAGCGCGGGCGGCAACATCGCGCACCACGTGGCAAAGCGCTGGGCGGCGTCCGCGTCCGTGAACGCGAACCTCCGCGTCGCCGGCGCCGTCCTGATCCAGCCGTTCTTCGGCGGGGAGGAGCGGACGGCGGCCGAGGTGGCGCTGGACGGGGTGTCCGTGCTGTCGGTGGCCGCGACCGACCACTACTGGAGGGAGTTCCTGCCGGAGGGCGCCACGCGGGACCACGAGGCGGCGCGCGTGTGCGGCGTCGACGGCGTCCAGCTCGCCGACGCGTTCCCGCCCGCGATGGTGGTGGTCGGTGGCTTCGACCTGCTCAAGGACTGGCAGGCCAGGTACGTGGAGGCGCTGCGCGGGAAAGGGAAGCCCGTGCGGGTGGTCGAGTACCCGGACGCCGTCCACGGCTTCCACGCGTTTCCGGAGCTCGCCGACTCCGGCAAGTTCGTGGAGGAGATGAAGCTGTTCGTCCAAGAGCATAGGTCCAAGCGTGCCGTCTAGTCTACGTCTACGTTGGTAGGGACGGTGTCCGTCCGTGGAATTTGATGTAAAACTCGTGCCAAAAATAAACAAACATAGCCAAAGAACATAATGAATGTATCTCAATGCAAAAAAAAGATACTAAAATAATAAAAAATGAGACAATTTAGCCTTCAAAATATATAGATAACAAAATAATAAATCACTGATTCACATAGGCAACCATTGGTAAATAATAATTTTCAATTAACACTAAAAAATCACTAATGTATTGTAGAAATAATAATTTAGTTACCATTATTCATAATCATCTAACATCTAACTACAGAAGGGGGGGGGGGGGCTAAGGATCGCCATGCGTGGCAAGGCCGCACAGTTTTTCTAGTTGATTGTATTGTTGAAAATGATTTTTTATTATGGTAAATCATTTAACCCCTCAAAAGATAGGATAAACTATTTTTATAGAGTGGGTAAGGAGAAACTATTTTTTAGCTCCTAATATGTTGATTCATTTCAAAAAATCACTTCACAGAATCAACAAAATCAACGTACTCGTTTGTCATGAAAAAAAATTAGCATACATTCAAAACTGCTTTGGAGCTCTGTTAAAAACTCAAAGAGGCCCTAACATGCGTCAGAGCATGGGTATGTTTAGAATGTGCTATAAAATAAAAGATACCGGCATTATAATTGTTTGGGGGCTTAAATAAATGTTTAGAAAAAAATAATTAAGGAGGAACGTATAAGCGTGGACGGGGGAAATAACTAATCAAAGTGAGATCTATAACCAGATCATATTTATAGGTGTAGAAAAAATATAGTTCATAAATATATATATTCCACCAATTTCCGAAGGGAAAGCAGACAGGATGTTCCACCAATAGGCAATAGTCGAATGGAGAGCAGATAGAGTGGAAAATATATTAGCATGAGTCTATGAGAGAGCTGCAGTTGGTAGGTGCCATTTGAAAAAAACACTGCATTGACTTCGCTAACTTGTTCAGATTTGGGTTTTTGTGGTCTTTGAACACTGTAGAACCAGAGGGCCTCAGGTTCTAGGCACATACTGTAGCTTTCTGATACAGCAGACAATGCACAAGGCATTTATTTGGCGGTCAGGATCAGGATGAATTGTCGCAGGCATAGAGCACATGAGTTTACGTCGGCATGCGGCAGTTTACCAAGTGGAATTGAACAACATCAGCACGGTGACAGTTTACCAAAACAAGGACAGTAACTTAAGAACAGGGAGGATACTGAAACTGACAGTGACAGTACATGCGATGTTTGCTTAGGGTAAGCTTCCGTTTCATTAATCAATCTGTCTAATACTAAAAAAAACATTTATGTTTTGTCAAAAAGTACATAACTATATACAGCACAGAATGTTTCATTGTAGTTGTTCCTTCGGCTACTTGTAAGTTGTTATTGTGTGAGCTAACATCTCTCAAAAATCTTGTAAAGTTTCTCCAGAGAAGCAATCTGCACACGCAGTTTAGAAAAATAAATAGAAAGATGTAAAGCAACCATTGTTAATTTATTATTATCATCGACAGAGGTGGGTCATACAAATAACACTATAAATATAGGACTCCATATTGGCAATTTGTTAAACAAATCAATGCCAACCTGGTGAGAAATATAAGAGCTTGTACGTAAAGCATGCCAATGAATTAGGTGCAGCAACTAAACCATCCATAGATCAAAGTATAGTGTCAGGGGTTTGGTCATATCTAATATTCTACACAGTCAAAAGGTGTACACGCCAAAGCTTTGAAACACAAGGGAACAAACCTGAACAAAGGTTCCATCTGTTGCCATTGACTTTGGGGGCTTGAGGAAAAGTCGAATGGATGGAAACAAGACATGCTGAATGGTCACTTGCGTTGGGACCATGTTGTCTTTGCTCCCGCAAGTAGTTCGTGATCAATGTCATCTTCATCTGTGGCACAATTCTTTCTTCATCTTCATCTTTGCTTCCGCAAGTAGTACTCCCTGATGGATTTGAAAGGATAGGAGGATGGAGTGCGTAGAAGTTCCCAATAGCAGCAGCAACTGTTCTGAAACACTCTTTCTCATCATCCCAGGTAACCTATTTTAAGATTAAAATTGCTAAAAATATCAGGGTTGCCAAAACTAGGGGGGACTGCATCATCCAGAAAAATGCCATGAGGCAATATATATCAGGGCTCAAACTAAGAAACAAGTTAAATAAGAAATCATGTTCAGATACTTATACGAAAAGCTAGTTAAATTTCAAACACTGAAACAGTTCTGCAAATGAATTACTTGCCATCTCGATAGGGAGTGTACAGTCTAGGTCTAGCACTCTAGTTCCACGCTCCAATTTTAAATTAGCACACATAATGAACTTGACAACTTAATAAGAGAAAACCTACATCATTCCCCAGAGTCAACAAAAATTCTGGGAGACAATCCATATCAGGAGTGTACTGATCAAGTACAACTGGAAGCCTGGTCAAGTTCCCATCTTGATCAACGTGAATAGAGAAGTACTCATTAATCATCTCAGTGTTTTTTTTTTTGAGCTTTCAGCGTTTTCTTTCAGTATCTTCAAGTTTACCTGCAAAAAATAGATTATGTTTGTTTAAGGAGCTAAGTAACAAGAAGTTGGCGGACTCAAACTGAAATAAACAAACTTATAGATATTATACATCACCTTAGGCACCTATCACATTAACCAAGATTTTCGGCAATTCAGAAAACAACTTACCTCTGCAATCTCCAATTTCTCCTTATCATTTTCATCACTGATTAATTCATCATCTTTCAGTGCCATCAGAATCAGATCCTGAAGAGGAGCTGGTTCACTAAGCTGTATAGCATTGAAGTTTCCAAAACGGCACAGAGCTTGCTGGTACATGAGTTCTTTACTGCACCGTAAATCGAATAATGAACATGTCACATGAAATGAAATTAAATACTAAAATGTCCCTGGAAATAAATAATATCAATGCAATATGTCGAAGTGGCAGCAGCTGTTGCAATGCAGGTGGTAGCAGTGTGATGGTCTGGCATGACATCATGAAGTCCTGAACAACTTTATGTGGGCATGCATGCATCATATCTGTATGGTTAGAGTGGAATTGGGTTTCTAGTGCTCTTCAAAATCTAAAGTGTGCACATAAGCTATATGGGTGAGAGCCTAACTTGCTTGTTAGCTTTTTTTTAGTGGCAGGACCTTGAGTTGTCAGTAACTATTCCCTCCGTTCATTTTTGGTATGCTTTCATTTATTTATTTTTTTGACACATAAAACCGTGGGGAAAAAACCCCCGGCACCCACGAAAAGCATAAAAAAAAAAAACAAGAGCAGGAAAGGGTCACCAAGGGGAGTGACCACACCACCAACACACACAAAGAAAGAAAAAAGAAAACAATAAAGGAAAAAAAAAACTAACCAAAACATACAGGCCAACCAAAACTAAAAACTACATGCTGAGCTAAAGAGAAACAAAAAAAAAGAAACTAAACAAAAATTACAAGCTATTAAGCCAAGAACTAATAGAGGCATGAAGAGATGGCTTTATCCTGTGAAGGTGAACAGTAATTTCTTGTTTAAAAGCAGATTTCCAGGGACCCAAGCAAGGAGCTTTTCCTTCAAAAATAAAAGCATTTCGTTCCACCCATATGCAATTTGCAGCAATCATGAAGATTTCCATGAAAAAAGAGTGAGGAGAAGCCTTCTTTGCAATGAATAATTTCTGGAAGATGTTAACTGAATCTGTCCAAACAATACCCAAAGCAAACCATCTGCTGGTGGCTGCTGAACATTCAAAAAATAGGTGCTCAAGAGTTTCCTCCACATTATCTTGACACAGCACACAGTTGTACCCTTCTTGCAGGATTTTTTTCCTTCTTCTGAGAATATTGCGGGTATTAAGTTGATCATTCAGCAAAAGTCATGCACTTTCATTGGCATGCTTAGGCTACAGGCTGCTAAACAAACTACAAGGAACACTCACGCCTGCTAAAGAAACTACAAACGACCAACCGACCATAATCAAGGGCACTAACCACCTGGAGCAATGGCAACTAAGAGAGATAAACCTCAAGCCCCTGACAACGACCAAGCCTTTCCCTCATCTTCAGCTCAGCCAGTGCGCCTCAAGAGTAGGAAAACGAAAATACAGTTTCTTCTGCAAGCATAAAGGCTATTGCTCTAAAAAAATAATACCTAAGGATGCAGGCAGATAGAAAGATGGCACTGGTTGCAAGGAGACTCCTCGTACATATAAATATAATTCAGGGAAAAAAATCAAACTTGCACAATTCGCAACACTAAAATTATAAAGACAAGAAGTCCTACCATATACATACTACAGGAAGATAAGAAACCGTACCATAACTTCTCTAGGTTGATGACACCTCCAAATCATCTTCAATTACAATTAAGCAAAACAAAATACATCCTAGTTAAGGTTTAGACTCTGTTCTCTATTTAGCCCTGCAGTTTGAGTTCCATCCCAATGGCAGTCCTTCAATTCTGAAATGACACTCACAGTACTATATTTTCCGTGACAGTGTCAGTCTTTAACTGCCTTGCTCAACATTTCTCTGAACACAGTTAATAAATCCTCTATCCTACCAGGTTCTATCAATCAAGGTTTTATAGGTAGCAACATCGGGTTTCAATCCCATAGAGACCATGCCATCAAGTAAAGTATTAAAGGTAACAACAGTGGGTTCCAAGACAATCGAGAGCATATCATCAAGGAGCTTCATCACTTTGTCCACTTCACCAGCTATAAAATACCCATGAATCATTGTATTGTAGGAAACAACATTAGGTTTAACTCCTGCACGTGGCATCAAATCAAAGAGTTTTTGAGCCTCCGTAACCTTTCCTTCTTTGAATAGCTTGTCTATCATTCCATTGAACACATTGACATCAGGAGGAAAGCCTCTATCCATCATCTCATAAAATAGTTCCTCAGCCTTCTCCCATTTGCCGTACATAGAGAAACCATGAATTAGGGTTCTAAATGTTATGATATTTGGAGACAATCCGTCATCAATCATCTGAGAAAATTGGGACAATGCATCGTCCAGCCGGCCTATCTTGAAAAGACCATCTATAACCGTGTTGTAGGTGACTATGTTTGGCATCAATCCTTGCTGCCGCATTTTATTAAAAGTAAGCATTGCCTCATCTAACCTTCCACATTTAATGTATGCATAGATCTGTATGTTAAAGATATGATGATCAGGCCGCATTCCGTTCTGTACCATTAGATCTATGACATTGTCCATTTCAACAAGATTGCCTTCGGTAGCATACCCATGAAGCAGACTTGTATAGGTGGTAACATTGGGATTTTCACCGCTATGAATCATAGAATCAAAAATGTCTCTAGCTTCTGTGTGCCGTCCAGATTTGCAAAGACAGTCTATCACCATACTGTAAGTAACAACATTTGGCCGTTGCCCATCTGTGGACATTTGCTTGAGAATTATGACTGCCTGTTTCCACTGTCCCGAAGACAGGTATCCGTGGATCAGACTGTTATATGTGGTGCAGTTTGGCATAATATGTTTGTCAAACATCTGCCGAAGGACCTCCTCGGCCTTGTCCATTGCTCGAACCTTGCATAGGCCATCAATGATTGAACTGCAGGTCACAACATTTGGCAGGATCCCACGATCAAGCATTTCACAAAACAGGGTGTAACCTTTCCCTACCTCGCCCTCTTTAAAGAAGCCATCGATTACAGTGCTATAAGACACCACATTAGGTGGGCAGCTATCTCCATCCTCAGCCATCATGTGGATGAGCTCGACAGCCTCTTCACATTTCTTCTCTGCACAAAGCCCTTTGAGAAGTGTGGTGTAGGAGAAGACATCGGGGGTGCAGCCGAGCTCAGGCATCCGTCGGAGCACAATATTCACTGTGTCACTCGTGTTCTTCTCAACACAGTGGGCCCTAAGAAGGGGAGTGAAGATGATGGCATTTGCCCTGAGTCCCGTCTTAATGATTTGGCCCAATGCGGCAAAGCCGAGGTTCAAGCAGCCCGCATCGCAGCAGCAGCTGATGAGGATGCCGTAGGTAGCTATGTCTGGAGCCACCGTCTTGGGGCCAGCTCGGGCCATGCGGTTGAACATGAACACGGCGAGCGCAGGGCCGTCGCGCACGGTGGAGGAGACCGGGGCGTGAGCGACGGCAGTGAGGAGCTGGGTGAGGGCGTAAACGGAGCCGGGCCTCGCTTGAGGAAGCAATTCGTCGAACAGATCGAGTGTGTCCTCGGGGCCTAGGTCCCCCGAGCGGTAACACTTTCCGATGAAGAGCTCCAGCTCCCTGGAAGGGCGGTGGTCGGCCCTCCACCGGCCCGCGGCTGCTGAAACGGCCGACGGTGGGGAGCGCCTCTGGATGGATGGCAACACCTCGTCGCAGAGTTGGCGCGCTGCCTCAGCGTCAAGACTTCCCGAGCGGATGCGCCGTCCAATGATCCGCTTCAGCTTCTTCAGCCAAGCGGGGCGCGTCCGGCTCGACATGCTCGTCGCCGGACGTGTGCGATCCACGCCCGGCGCCTCCGATTCGGTGGGAAATGCAGGTCGCTCCAGCTGGGATGGTCCGCACTCTGCACAACGCGGCGGTGGTGTGTGGGAGTGGGGGAACGCTGCGCGTAGGCTCTGGGGGCGGCGGCGGCGTGGAATGGTCCGCAGACACTCCCACAGCGCGGTGGGCGGCGGCGGCGGCGGCAGTGGAGTGGGGGAACACTGCGCGTGGGCTGTGGGCGGCGGCGGGGTGCTCTGTTACGAGAAATTGGCTATTATAAAACTCCAAATGTTGGGTTTCTCAATAATATAATTCCTAACATTTGATTCTTTATAATAGGATTTTAAACAATTATAATAAGCTCTAATAACATTTTAGATCATTTAATTATTTTTTTTATCTTTCAAATACATAGATTTTCTAATAATGACTGCATTACCCTTCTGTAATTCATATAACCATTTCACTACCTGTTCATCTCCCTCGCGGCTGGACACGGCGGGGAGCTAGTAGGCAGGCCACGGCACGCACTGGGCCGCTGGACACGGCGGGCGGCCGGATGGACTCGTAGATCAAGTGAAGTAAGTATTAATCAATGGCTACTACTGCTTCCATACTGAATAATCACCTAATGTTTACAGAGAAATTCAGTTGTCGTCCCTTCCGAAAATCTTACCAAAAGCGAAGAATAACAAATGCACCATTCAATTTGGGGAAATAAATGGTACTCCCTCCATCTCAAATTGTAAGTCATTCCAAGAATCTTGAAGAGTCAAAACATCTCAAGTTTGATCAAGAATTATAGACAAAACTATAAAGATTTATAACATCAAATAGGTATACTATGAAAATATAATTGATAACGAATCTAATGATACTTATTTGACATCATAAATATTATTATATTGTTATATAAGTTTGGTCAAACTTGAGAAACTTTGACTCTCCAAGATTCTTAGAATGACTTACAATTTGGGATGGAGGGAGTACCTGACAATTCTGTTAGAGAGCAAATACACAATCCTAATACTAAAATTACAGTAGCTTTTGCACGCAGCAATACATGAACACACGTTAGTGCAGTGGAAAAAATAGAAAAGAAGGTTAAATTAATGAGTCCATTTATATCTAAGCTG
Source organism: Microstegium vimineum (assembly GCA_022036555.1). Classification (NCBI taxonomy): domain Eukaryota; kingdom Viridiplantae; phylum Streptophyta; class Magnoliopsida; order Poales; family Poaceae; genus Microstegium; species Microstegium vimineum. The sequence continues at coordinate 6,123,159 of CM039141.1, forward strand.
CAATATACAGATGACCCAAATAAAACCATACAAACTAACAGGAGGTATAATAGAGTCAAATATGCAATGATCGATCTCTGAAGCATATCTAATCTTCTCCTCAGATCCACAACACGTTTAAGCAGCAAGCACTCAATGGATTGTTTACCTCTTGAAAAAATCAGGCCTGACACCGAACTCTGAAAGGCTCCAGTTGAGAAACACGGCGGGAGTGTTAGAAACTGAACCAGTAGAGAGCAACGGCCAGTGTACACGAACGAACGCGAGAGTTTTGGTGTTGCCTGAAAGCGCAACGTTTTCTCATGTTTATCATTGCTACTTATTGAATTACAGAAAGGATCATGCCGCCTATGTCGCACACGACGCGAAGCTGTGCGTGTCCATCCCCACGCACTCGCGCAGCCCGGCCATGGCGGCATGCAACTAACAACCACTACTTCTGGCGCGCGATCACCACATCCCGGCATCTGCGCGCATGCATGAAACAAACGAAGTGGAAGGGAAACATGCCTATCTTATAGCACATAGGATTAACTAACAATTCTCCTCCTAATCCTAGTGTGCTTGTTGTACATGAAGAACACCTAGTTTGGAGCGCAACTCACAGAATCGATCGCGCCCCAGAGCCTTGTGCAAATGTCCGTCAGCTGCTGCTCCAACGTCCCAATGGATCGAAGTTGAACCCTGTTCTCATCGACACATTCACGAATGTAATGGAATTTCACATCAATATGCTTACTTCGGTCGTGGAACACGGGATTCCGACTGAGCGCGATGGCGGACTGGTTATCAACCTTCAGTGAGATGGTGGCTGCCTCCTCGCCCTTGAGTTCAGCTAGGAGACGAGCAAGCCAGACACCTTGACACGCCGCTGTGGCTGCGGCTATGTATTCTGCTTCACAGGAAGACAGGGCCACGACCCGCTGCTTCTGTGACTGCCATGTGATCACACTGTCGCCGAGGAAGAAGACGACTCCGGTGGTACTCTTGCGTGTGTCGATGTCGCCGGCTAGGTCGCTATCACTATAACCGACGAGCTGGGCCTCCTTCTTCCTCTTGTAGCTGCAACCATACTGCAAAGTGACAGCCACATACCTGAGCACCCTCTTGACTGCATTCAGGTGTTCAGTGATGGGAGCTTCCATGAAGCGACTGACGTATCCCACCGAGTACGACAGGTCTGGTCTGGAGTTCACCAAATACCGGAGGGAGCCAACGATGCTCCGGTACATGGTTGGATCAACTGAAGGAGCCGAGCTCAGCTTGCTGAGCTTCAGACGAGGCTCCATGGGTGTATGACTCGGGTTGCATCCAGCTAGCCCTGCTGACTCCAGAATCTTTGCTACGTATGCGCTCTGACAGACAGTGATCCCAGCTTCGCTCTGAGTTACTTCCAACCCCAGATAGTAGTGAAGAAGTCCGAGATCACTCATCTTGAATGTTGCCTTCATTTCTTCCTTGAACACTGTAATGTCATTGTCGCTTGCACCCGTGATCACCAGATCGTCCACATAGACACCAACCACAAGTCGATGGTCACCTTTGCCGCGCAGGTACACAACGTGCTCTGAGGTGCTTCGCTGGAAGCCCAGTTCAATCAAGGATGAGTCGAGCTTGGCATACCAGGCGCGTGGTGCTTGGCGCAGTCCGTAGAGGGCCTTCACCAGGTGCAGGACCTTGCTCTCGTGGCCGCGCAGAATGAACCCAGGTGGCTGCTTGACGAAGACTTGTTCTTTGAGCACGTCATTCAGGAACGCGGACTTGACGTCCATGTGGTACACTGCCCAGCCTTGGGATGCGGCGTGGGCAAGTAGCAACCTCACAGACTCAAGTTGAGCCACCGGCGCAAAAACTTCTTCAAAGTCGACTCCCTGCTGCTGCACATACCCCTTGGCGACGAGACGGGCTTTGTGCTTGGTGATCACCCCTGAGGCGTCTTTCTTGGTCTTGTATACCCACTTCAAGCCGATCAACCTGACACTGGGGGGAGCATCGACGAGCTCCCGGTGTCGCTTGCTTCTATTGAGGTCATCTCGTCCAGCATCGCGTGACGCCAGTGCTCATGCCGCATTGCCTCCTCGAATGTCGCTGGCTCAGCATCACTTGCCAGCATGAGGTGCTCCTCCTGTTTCCGCTCGACAAAACCGGGAGGTGTCGACTGGACGATGATGTCGTCGACCCGCCGGAACCGAAGAGGTGCCTCATCATCATGATCAGCATCCAGCAGCTCGGTGACTTCAGTTCCTGGCGGCGAAGCGAACTCGATGTCGTGGTGCGTCACGGGGCTCGACGTCGCGGCCGCAGGGGTACTGGGCGTCGCAGAGATGTCCCCGACTGGTGTCAGTGACGCTGCTATCGATGTGGGCGATGCCGCTCTTGTTGACGAGGAGACAACAGCTGTTGACCTTGTGGTGGTGGTGATCACAGGGAGGTCCTGGTGTTCCGGCTCCTCGACAGTGAAGTCATTCGACTCAGCAGGGATTGTTGCAGGCCATGCCCATTCCGCCGCTTCGTCGAAGACGACGTCGCGGCTGATGTGGACACGTCTTGTTGAAGGGTCATAGACCCTGTAGGCTTTGGACCCTGGTTCGTAGCCAACGAACACCATGCGTCGACTGCGGTCATCGAGCTTCTTCTGATGCGGCGTGTTTACCTTTGTGTGGGAGATGCAGCCGAACGTCCTGAGGTGTTGGACAGACGGCGTGCCCCCGTTCCAGAGCCCGTAGGGAGTGCGCCCACCGATCCCCTTGCAGGAGGACCGGTTCAACAGGTAGACCGCCGTCGTCACTGCCTCCCCCAGAAGGCACCAGGGAGAGACTTGGTCTTCACCATGCTCCTGGCCGTGCCCACCACCGATTGGTTGCGGCGCTCGACGACGCCGTTCTGTTGAGGTGTGTACGGCGCCGTGAGTTGCCGGTGCACCCCGAGCTGGGCATAGTAGTTGATGAATTCGATGGCGGCGAACTCTCCGCCGCGATCAATGCGCAGCATTAACAGCTTCTTCCCGCTCTTGCGTTCCGCCGCGGCCTGAATGTTCTTGATGGCGGCGGCCGCGACGTCTTTGGATGGCAGCAGGGCGATCCACATGAACCGAGAGTAATCATTGACAAGTAGAAGGAAATACTTGTTACCACTTGGTGTCGCCGGTGTGATGGGGTCGCACAGGTCTCCATGGAGGAGTTGCAGCAGCTCGGTGGAGCGCCAGAGCGTCTTCTGTGGAAATGGTGTCCTCTTTTGTTTGCCGGCGAGGCAGGCGTCGCAGACCTGCTGCACCTGGTCGATGACAGGCAACCCGCGTACCAACTCCTCGCGCCCCATCTTGCGCAGCGCGTCGAAGTGGATATGACCGAAACGCTGGTGCCAGCGCCAGGCGTCTTCATCAGTGTGCGCCACCAGGCACACGGGGCAAGCTATGGTGACTTTGAGGGTGTAGAGTCGGCCTGCACTCCGAGGGATCTTGGCAAGGAGACGCCGGTCTTCATCACGCACCCGCATCACGCCGTCCTCCACCAGCACCTGGTACCCGCCTAGGTCGAGCTGGCCGACGGAGATGATGTTGGCGGTGAGGCGAGGGAGGTAGTAGACATTAGTGAGCGCCCGGTGCTCGCCGTTCTTGCAGTGGAAGAGCACCGTTCCGGCTCCCTCGATGCGAGCGGCGGCACCATCGCCAAATCGAACGGAACCAGTGACGCTGCTGTCGAGGTGGGCGAAGGCGGACCTGGATCCGGACATGTGATTCGAGGCGCCGGTGTACAGGATCCATCGTGTTGGGTCCGGTTCTGGAGCGTCATCGAAGGCGGTGAAGGCCTTGGGCTCGTTGATGTAGAGGCTGGCAGCCGAGGTGGTTGTCGGTGGTGTGACCGGTGGTGGAGAAGGCTGGTACGGACCTCCTTCTTGGGCTGAGGCGATGGACATCATGAGTGTGGCCTCTTCCTCTTGGGCGACGTGAGCTGACTCTTCCTTCTTCTTGCTGCGGCAGTCGCTAGCCCAATGGCCTTTCTTGCCACAGCGAGGACATGGATCGTCCGGTGGAGGGCGTGAGGAGTTGGAGCCCCCCTTGGAGGTCGGTGTTGCCACCGGCGCCGCGACCACGTCCTCTGTCGTGGCCTCTTCCACGACCGCTGGAGCCGGAGCCGCCACGCCCTGACTCTCCGGCCTTCTTCTTGTACCTTTCAACCCACTGCTCCTCCGTGAGAAGCAGTTTGCCGCTCGCGGTGTGTGCCGGAGTGGGCTCGACGTCGTCGGTCGCCTTCAACCTCCCGGTGACCTCCTCAATTGACAATTGTGAGATATCGAGGAGGGTTTCGATGGAGATTACCAACTGCTTGTAGCGTGGGCGGACGACGCGGAGATACTTGGCCACGACCTTCTCGTCGATCTCAGGGTCGCCGAGCGTGGCAAGGCGGTGTGTGATCCCGGTCAGGCGAAGTGCGAAATCTTCGATCGCCTCACCATCCTTGAGTGTGATGTTTTCGTACTCCGGTCGGAGGGTTTGTGCCGTCGCCTTCCGCACACGATCATCGCCGATGCGGAGCACGCGGATCGCCTCCCAGACGTCCTTGGCACTGTCCTTGGACAGTAGAACCGGCACCATCTCCTCCGGAACACCGCTGCAGAGCGCGTCGAGCGCGTTGCGGTCGTCGCCGAAGTCGACGTCGTCGTACTCCACAGCTTCCCAGAGATCACGAGCCTGCAGCTTCAACTTCATGCGAAGAGACCACTAATGGTAGTTCGTCTTCGTGAGTTGAGGCCATTTGTTTGAGCTCCCTGTCTCCCTGATGACGCGCTCGACGACGACTTCCCGGGGACGGCCTGCATCCCAGGAGCGCGATGGACGCCGGTCGTGAGATCGGCGCGGTGGAGAGCGATGCAGTGGAGAACGATGCGGTGTTGTTGCGCGTAGAGGTGTCTTGGCGCGCGGCGGCGTCTTCTCACATGGTGGTGACTTGTCGCCTGATCCGCCGCTTCCGTCATTCTTCTTCTTGGGTAGTGAGCGCCCACGATCCCTCGGCGGAGACCCCATGGACGACGGCGAGGTTCCTCAGAGAGGAACCTGGATCTGATGCCACTTGTTAGAAACTGAACGAGCAGAGAGCAACGGCCAGTGTACACGAACGCGAGAGTTTTGGTGCTGCCTGAAAGCGCAGCGTTTTCTGATGTTTATCATTGCTACTTATTGAATTACAGAAAGGATCATGCCGCCTATGGCGCGCACGACGCGAAGCTGTGCGTGTCCACCCCCACGCACTCGCGCAGCCCGGCCATGGCGGCATGCAACTAACTACCACTACTTCTGGCGCGCGATCACCACATCCCGGCATCTACGCGCATGCATGAAACAAACGAAGTGGAAGGGAAACATGCTTATCTTATAGCACATAGGAATAACTAACAGGGAGCTGGGCTGCTGGCCACGGCCGGCCAAGATTGAGATGGCCATGTGCTGCTCGATGCCCTAGGGATGGAGATGTCACCTGATGCCAGCCAAGCAAGCAGCCAGCAACTTCTTTTTTGTTCAAAACAATACAACAATCAATGTCAAAACACTGAAGGGTAAAATGGTCACGAGAGGAACAAATACATGTATTTGGATATTAAAAGAGATTAAAATGGCCCAAAATATCATTAGAGCTTATTGTAATTGTTTGGAGTCCTATTATAGAGAATCAAATGTTAGGAATCCTATTATAGAGAAACCCAACATTTAGAGTCCTATAATAGCCAATTTCTCGCCCTGTTACTGAGCCTTCGCGTGAAGCAACTGACAACTGAGCCAAGGCCCCCAGAGAAATTTTGAAATCTGACCCGTTATTCGCACGCCACAAGAAACTTGACCCAGAATTCGCATGCCTTTAGAAATATGACCCAGATCATGCGAATTGTTTTGAAATTTGGTCTTTTCCAGGATTTCGCAATTTCAATAATTTTAGAGAGTTGTTTTCACTGTTTGGAGCATGAGAAAAGATATTTCTGCCCCTGCTCATTCCAAATGGCCTAGACACCTCCTGGACACCTCTCGGCTCATCGCCGAGTGACGGCGGCGGCCCGCCGTCGCCGTGGTCCCGGCACAGGCGCCACCAGCTCCCGCCCAGGATGCGCTCGTGCCGCCGCCGGCTCCGGCGACGCCGCCACACGCCCACGCTCCTCGCCTCCTCCCTGTTCGGCGTCGCGCGTTGCACTCCTTCAGCCGCCTCCTCGCCCGCCGTCGGCGCCCTCGCGGCCCACCGCTCCTCTTCTTTTTTTTTGATCGGGCGGACGGGGCGGTGGGAGTTGCGAGTTTTTTTTTATCGGACGAAGTTGCGAGTTATTGTCTTATTGATAGGAAGGAAAAAGAGTGAGGGGGCAATGATGTCTTTTCCCCTTCTCCAAACGGTACAAGAAGATTTCTAGAATTATTGAAATTGCGAAATCCTAGAAAAGACTAAATTTCAAAATAATTCGCATGATCTGGGTCATATTTCTAAAGACGTGCGAATTCCGGGTCAAGTTTCTTGCGACGTGCGAATAACGGGTCAGATTTCAAAATTTCTCAGGCCCCCAAGGCCGCCCGGTGTTTTCTTGCCAAAGTTATAATTTTTTTTTTCTTTTCCCCAAAGTTACATCTTGTATGTGAAGGAAAATTAGCGATGCAGGGCCTTGATATTGCAGTAACAATGGCGCAGCTTTGCCGCGCACTCCTTACATGGACCTGCCAATGCATAGAAATTTGGTATAATGATACTCTATGCCTGTTACGTCCTTCTGTGTGTGCTTTTGCAGCAATTATAAGTATTAAAGTATACAACAATACACCTGCAGTGAATGTTCACAACGCCGACAACATTAACAAATTATATACTGATCCTTCGTAAATAATATAGCATTTGTAGGGATATGAAGCTGGGCAAGCAACATTTGTGCAAGCCAGAATAGTATATAACTTAGCAGTATCCATGATGAAATTATCATAAAGAATCATCCAAGAACAGGGGACCTACTGATGCATGGGCAAAAATTATTTCACTTATAGTCAGACTGTGCAATCATATTTGGACAAATAAAAGTTGGAAATACATATACAAGCTACGATTTATAGTTCAATACGCTGCTATTAATATTTCTGGATAGTCTTTTTATGTGTCTTGTTAACGTTCTGTATTCATTCTCTAGGCTTCAAAGTCAACAGGAGTTCGCATTAAATCCTAAATGCTAAAAACTTGTTATTCACAACTAACATTGTACAGGCCAAATCAAGATTTCAGAAATTCAAATCTTTTAGCAGTATTGCCATAGAGTGAGGAGATCCATAGATGAGAGACATATTTCTATGGGATGTCATTTGATCGAGCACCTTATAGGTACACAACAGGAGCAATTTTGAAGGTGCTACGCTAGCGCTGGTGGTGTGCTCGACATCTTTTCCAATGGTGACCACAGCACCAGATATGATCATATGAATTTACACTAAAGAGTATAGGCAACCTCATGACACAACAACATCATACAAGGGTATTGCAACCACATATTATATTTTTATACACCTTTATTATTTATAAACCATTTAATAGTCTTGAAAAAAGTTAAATAGATAACTTAGTCCTACTGCATTCTATGAACTTGAAAATTTTAACTTCATAGCAATTGAAGCAATATAATTGCAGATATGAATTTAAACATAGAAAACCCTAAAAGCATAGATATAAATCTACATCAAAAGCTTTAAACTAAGGCATATGCCATATTATGTGTTTGATGCATAGTTCATGAGGAGTTCAAAACAACTTGGTTTCCATTTTAAGATTTTTATATAAATTACTATGCACTTTGAAAGTTCTAGCCAGATTATTATTGATAAAAGAAAAGATTATTTTGATAAAAGAAAAGAGAAAACCATATAGGACAGGCGCTTTACGCTCAGTCCCCTGAGTTTTTCCAGGACGATCTTGCGGTACAACAATATTATGAACTACTGTTCATTTGAGTAATTGAGTCTATAGATTTGCATCGGAAACCGCCCTAGAAAAGGCTTATGATCATTTTCCACCCTTCTACCTTTCCTGCACGCTGAGAGTAGAGCAGAGCAGAGGAGGTCGGGGCTGAGGCGATTCTAGCAGGTTGGCAGCCTGGAAGCAGCTGGCCGGCCTCGCGGCATCATGGCCACGTTCCCAGGTGGCCTCGGCCTGGCCGAAGGTGGCGCGAGCTGGCCTAGCCTAGCCGCGAGCACAGGCAACAGCCGCAGCCAGCTGCTCGACTGCGAGGCTGGACGGTGGTGGCGGCGCCCGGAGGGATGGCCACGGCGGAAGTGTATAGCTGTCCGGCGAGCTATGTTGTACACGCGCGGTCGCATGGCTGGCCGCTGCTTGACAAGAGGCTGGACGTGGCCTACTGGCTACGCGCGTCGGCGCTGCGACAATAGCTCAGCAATGCCGCGACTGCGGTACGGCGGCAGGGACAATGAGAGCGACGCAGGAGGGGGTACAGGATGATGTGGATGTGCTCGCCGCCGTGTGCGAAAGGCCGGGGCCCGACGGCCCGGGTCCGAGGCGCAGCGTAGCCACGAATTCTAGAGAAAGATTTGGAACCCACCTGTTTCAGACGCCGGATGAAAATCAGATGAAGAAAAAAAGAGTGATGTGGCTCAATGAGGTGCTCGATCTTGGACTCTCGTTTCGAAAGGAGAAGATTGAACGTTCTCTGTTTCCGTTTACGCAACTTTTGGAACTTTCTCAATAAAAACAAGCTATTGAGCTAGCTCTTGTCTTGTTTACATTTCCTTCAACACAAGCGATCCAACATATACCTTTCTCGGAGTGTTTTCATTTCATCGAGCAGCTCAGCGTTGCCAGATGGAACAATCGCAGACCTTCACAAGTGAAACAACTTGCCATGCAGCACCTGGATGTATCGCATGCGAACCTTTATGCGCGCATTGCAAACGCAGCGCAAGGGAGAGCCTGCAAATTGAGAAATACAGCAACCAGCTATACATATCAAGAGTTTGCATTGCATATCGCATAAGGTATAAACTCTGCAGAAACAGTGATCACGGTCTTTAAAGTCATACTTTGGATATTGATTTTTCACTTAAAACTAACATTGTATGAACGACCCAAGGAACATCTATGAAGAACCCAGGAGAGTTTGCATGCAGTTCGAAATAGAGATATATAGTGAGAAAACAGGGCACACTTCGATTACAAGTGCTCCCCGAAAAGATGGCGCAAATGAGACCTTGAGCTTCTTTCCATTGCAGTTCAAAATAGAGGTGGTGCGTGCGGTCGATCCTAAAACAATGCTCGACCCAATCTTATTGGGCTGGAAAAAAAAACAGAGAATGAACTCGTGTCAAAATGTTCCAAGTCAACAGGCAACAACGCCAAGCATGGCTTGAGAAAAGGTTCAGTGGGCAACGGCCTTCTGAGCATTGTGTGGGAGGATGTTGTCGGGAAGGATGAGCTCCGGCGGGATCTCGCGGACCACCCCAAGCATCGAGTCATACTCCTCATCTTTGTGTGCGTACTTCTTCCTCAGCTTCTTCTCAAGCTCAATCTCGTCGGAGCTCTTGGCATTCTCGGCTGCATGGACCTGGGCTAAGTTGATATAGTTGGTGGCTGATTGAGCGATGAACGCAATCTCCTCCTCTGTAAGCTTCCTTAGGAACTTGGCGGGGTTACCAACCCAGACCTGATAGTGTCATGAAACAGAAATTTCAGCAACACAACCACATAAATGAGGATTTTTTTTTATATATAAGAAAAAAATATGCAGACTTCAATATAGCATCTCCAATTCACTCACAGCAACCATACCACTTTAATTATTAAACTCAGAATATAAGCTTCCAAGTTCTGATTAATAACATGGCACTTGCAGAATAAGCATGCCAACAACATTTTTGGGCAGTCACCCCAACAGTAAACATAATAATAACTGCATAGATTTATGAAATGTTATTGTAAAGTAAGGCATCATAAGCTTCTAACTGTAATGTTCTCTACACAGCAAAATTGGGCTGTACTCTCCAGAACAGGAGCATGCAGATAACTAAAATCTTAAAAACAAGTTACTTTTGAAGTTCCATGCAGGTGACTTGGCAATATCTGGTCAAAAAACCACAAACGAACACTGGCATTGAACCTAAAAAAGTAGATCAGTCCTAAGCATGCCACCAACATCTTTCAGTAGGATACCAACAGTAAAGTATAGTGCTAGGCACTCTTTGTTTCTCACTGCAATTGTTCCTTGCTGGGGAAAAAAGTACTCTAAGGCTCTATCCCCAAAAATGGGATGCATTATTCTTTCCAGGGAAGGAGCATGTAAATGACTAATCTTCCAAATATTTTTGGTTTTAGACTTTTCCATCTTAGTAGTATGAAGAACATTAGCTAATACTACTGTCAAACGATGAAATTCTTGCAACTAAATGCACATTGCTCATATACATCAAGTGGAAAACTAGCTTGATGAGAACATAAGAAAATAACCTCTCCAGAAGGAATCCTTGTATTCTGCTTAACAAGAGATCCTGCACCAACCATGCTGTGCTTTTCAACCACCACTCCATCAAGCAGAGTGGCACCCATACCAACGAAAGCTTCATCCTCAATGGTGCATGCATGTAATACAGCACTGTGACCTGTAAGAAGTACAGTTTGGCTAGTTGTATAAATTTAGTCGGTCATCCAGACAAAATGAAGCTCCACATTTCGCAGCAATATAATAAAAAGTTATTTACTGACCCACTGTAACGTTGCTTCCAATTATGGTTGGGAGGACCTTCCCACTAATGTTAGCTTTTGAAACATGTACAAGGGAATTGTCTTGTATATTAGTACCAGATCCGATATGAATGCTGTTGACATCACCTGAAGACAAGAATAAAAAGCAAGCAAAATTTACATGCACAGAAATTGAATTCAGATAGTAAATTACCCTACAGCCTACAGGCACAAAAACTATATTGTATTCCCACCATATTGACTAGTAGTGATGGAAAATGTGATGCTTACAGTACTAAATCATTGCAAGCTGTAAATTTTAAGATTGCCTTAACTTTGTGCAGATTGCCACAACATACTCTTTCTCAATATTTGAATGTCAATCACTATGGTTTGGGTTTGAATCTTATGTCAGTTATTTAATTATTTTTAGATGTACTAGCCAAAGTGATAATCAAGCATATTTTGAACACCTTCTCTTGGATGGAATATTATCTTTTTCAGTAACAGATATGGTGATCCAACATGGTCTAAGCCTGACAAACTTGAAACTGAGTAACTGACAAAAAAATTGATGGGTAATACAATGAACCAAATGATTGTTTCTGAGTACACTTATTTCTTAGAAACGTTTGTATATTTGGAAATCTAACAGCAGTTCACCAGTATGTATACCTATGATAGTGTCCCACTGCAGAAAAAGAATTACTCTGGTAGTGAACTAGTGAATTATATGTTTCCCACTGCTTAGTTTCATTGGTAGGTCTGATATACAAAGTGCAACACAGTATTCGACTGCACAGCTCTGTTTTCATGACCATGACCACTAAATGAAAAACACCAAAGGAAACCATCATGACTACGAGCAGTGCAGCTCAAAGAACATCTATCATGTAAAAAGCATACTGTTCAAGGGTTTACCTCTCAATATGGATCCATACCAGATTGATGATTCATGACCAATCTCAACATCACCAATGACTGCTGCACTGGGAGCAACAAACACATCTCTATGGATCTTCGGCTCTTTCTCAAAAATGTTCATGATTGTACGATGCCTTGAAACTGAAAACAGCATACAAGCCAACCAGTCAGCAACTAATGTTTTTTGCAAATCACAGAAGTCATAAATGCATGAACGACTCTAAAATGGTAAATGGAGTTAAGTGCACAGCACTAAGCAAAATCACAAACACACATTCCTCATCATTCTCCCAACTGCCAAAATCATGCAGATCCCTGGTAATTCACCAGTAGTGCATTATTATGATGCTAGGGAAGAGAGAAATGTATACAAGATCACTTGAAACAGGAATGCTAGCTGGACCTACTAACACAAGATAGTACGATTGTGTTAAGCAATCCCTGTTGTACATGACTTCCACAGGAAAAATTAGTGACTGCAATGGCAACATTTCACAACTGAATGTGTGGCAGCATTAGAAACAAATATACCATATAAAAGGGGACAAGATAGTCTAGTGGAAACTGCAAAGGAAACGCTCAAGCTTTATTCAGATGATCAAACCACATTAAGCATATCCATAGCTAATTCGGCTTTATTCTCCCCCTTGGGAAACAGCCAAGTGTGAGAAGAAGGAACGCGGACGCCACTGAATCAACCTGATCTGGCACTAGCAGGCCCTAAATTACGAGCACGGCGAGCTGACCGATGGCATACAACTACCTCCACGCAGCATCGAAATGATTTGACGAGGTCCCAATCCCATCCTTTGTAAGAAACGACTAAAGGGTGGGGCGAGGAGGCGGAGGAGCAGGAAGAGAGACGGAGCGGGAGGAGGCGGACGCTTACCCTGCTCCTCGACGCGGAGGCCGCCCTGTAGGGTGGATCCAAGGCGGTCCATGGCCTGCCCCGTGCCCCGGATCCACTTGCCCACCGTGAAGATCGCGCGCCCCAGGGTACCCATGCCTCCTCCTGCTACCACCAAACGCTCTCTTACACCTCCTCTTGCTCAGGTGGGCGGGGGCCGCCGCGCGCCGGTGGGGTTTAATGGCGTGAGGAGGCGAGACGGGGAAAGAGAGAGAAGAGGATGCAGGAGGCGATGGCTGCCTGCGGCAGAGGCAGTGGGCACTGGACTGTAGGGGAGAGGAGGCCAGGCGATCGATAGACCTGGGCCCTTAAGTGTTGGGCTGCTTTGTTCGCTCACCCGGCCCAGTTCCAAGGATCTAACTAAAGGGCCTACGTAACGGCCCAAATAGTTCAAGAAGGAAACAGCTACTGTTACATGTGGGAAAAGCCCCTTCTACATGGAAAAAAAAGTCCCTTCTACGGTTCTACCTCAATGAGCCATTGCCATGCCATCATTTTTTTTCTCATCGAGCTTCAAAACTGGATATCTACATAAAAACGTTCTAAATTAAATCCCTGCCAGGTTAAAAGTATTTTTCAAGACAATTTCATCATTTTATAAATTGAAAAAATCAACGGACACTTGATAATAAGGTTCTTAAACCATGAGATATGCATCTATGTTAATAAAAAATAGAATAAAACCTTTTAGAGATAGATTAGAATATGAAAAAACTAGATAATAATTAGAGCTAATCAAACTATTTGTAGAATGTTCCAAAAAAAATAGATTTACCTCTAGAGAAATGTGAAAAAATGGAAAGCAGGAAATTCCCAGCTCAATATAATTTATGCTGGTTGCATCTCATGTGTTTTGTTTTGAAAAAATTCAAAAATGTTTAGACACCAATTATCATTTTTTTGAGAATTTACAACTTTTTCTAGATGTCGCTATATATTTTTCCTAGTGCTAATCTATCTTTTGGAATATTTTAGAGATACTTTCATGTTATTCAAGTATTTTATTTGGGTTTGTTGTGCCCAAACTTATGTCTAGAGATTTTCTCAAAAAACAATTGAGAAGATTAGAGATATGTTCATGGTTTAAGAAAATTGTCATTTATTTACCATTTTTAACTAACAATAATGAAACAGCCTTGAAAACCACTTTCGAACCAGTGCATTGAGGTAATTTAGATGTTTTGAGAGTTAAAAGTATAAAGAATTTGATTTTAGAATTTGAGGGGAAAAAGCATACCACAATGATGAAGGAAAAAAGGAGGATTGTGTGTGTTCACGTCTTGATGCATATTACTATTATAGAAGAAAAACACAAATGTAGGCTTTATTTATGAAAAATTACAAAGAAATAGAAATTGTTATTGAATTTTTATGTCAATTGAAAATAATATTATTAATCATCCCATCATTCTTTAGCATGGTCTAAATTATTTTATTAGCATTTTTTTATTACAATTGGAATCATCCGCGTTGTGACTTAATTGGAAGATCAACATGGCGTATAGCGACTCGACATCAATAATAACGGTTGCTAAATGCTATAGTGGCCGCTAAGTTCTAACCTACCAAGTGTGTAAACAATACAATTCATAATGCAATGTTAAAGAGCCAAATTTTGATTAAATATATAATTAAAAATATTAATGCTAAAACTACCTATTTGGTACGATAAATATTAATACTAATATTTTTATATATTTAATTAAATACATAATATTTTTTTAGAAAATAAACTTTGACTAAAATTATATTAAAAAAGCATAAACACTCGTTGAATAAAATAAAAATTACTATATTAGTTACAAAATATATTTTTATAATATATTTATTTAGAGATTAAATAAATACTAATATTATTTACTGCAAACTTACTCAAACTTTAACCCGCACGCTTAGCATGATTGTTCCTATTGCGCTATCATCAATGGGTGCAGGGTGCAGTCGTGCGCCCGTGCTGCGGCAGGCCGGCGAGCACACAGAGCTGAGACCTGAGAGGGCGGCAGGTCACGCACCGTGTCGTGCGCCAACAAGCTAGGCAGGCAGCCACCCACGTCCGCGGACACGACGCCGAGGCTGTCCGGGCGCGCGTTGGCGCGGGCCTGGCGGTCGGCGAGCGAGAACGCGAAGCGGTTCACCGTGCCGTCGGCCCGCTGGGCGATGTCGGTGAAGGCGACGAGGCCCAAGATCTGGAACCGCACCCTCCACGGCAGCGCCGGTGGCCGTCCCCTGCGCCGCCTTGCTGCTGGCTTCCTCTTCCATTCCATCGCGCGTGTACTACTGGCCATGCGTCGCCCCAGATGGTAGATTGTGGGTGTGAAGGTGCGCGTAATCAGATATCGAATGGTAAAACAGATGTAAAGACATAAGATTGTGGGGGTGAAGGTACGCGTGATGGCTGGTTGCGTCCACCGTGCAAGTTGATCGTTAACAACAGATTCGAATGCAGAAAAGGGATGCTGGTTTTGCATGCACATGGAATACACGTGTACAACTGATTAGCATTTGTATTAGACTGGATGATGGTATTCGCAATAATAACCGGACTCACTATGTTCAGGTACTATGTCGTTTAGTTCTCGGAGAGCAGAACTTACCTCGCCTAGCTAACCCAGGATACAAAGCCAAGCGATAGACAGTTTGGTTGATTTGTCAGTAGATTTTCTTGTTTTCACGAGCGAACCAAATCGGTTTTCCGGATGTAGGAAAAGCTTGTCGTGGCCTATGCAAGCAGGGCGAAAGCAAATTGGCTTAGGAACCAAACATCCCCAAGATTTCCTAATCCAAGCATATATCATTAGAAAGGATATATGAAGCGGCTGATTCCATCGTTTTGTCCTCTGTAAAAACGTCTTGAGATTAAGGAGGATGAAAGGATGGAGCCCCCTCCCTAAACTTAATGTAATCAGATACGCACCATGCCCTTCCACCCCGTGGCGGTTTGCCCGACATTAGTGGAATGAAAATTCAGGTGGGTAGAACTTTCTCCCCCGAGTGTTGATCTCAACAAAAAAAAATGGAGTTAACTCTCAACATCCCATTGACTGTTTTTTTTCTTCATGAAAACAAGCCCAAAAACCAACTAATCATCTGCAGGACAAAGCAATAGAGTATTATATAGGATAATAAATAGTTGGTTATATATATAATCTGTACTCACTAGCGTTATACTGACTTATTTATTACTAGGTTTCACATAAGCCAACCGAATGCTGGCAGTTTCTTACACATGACAATGATTTCACTAGCAGCACCACTTAATTAAACAGCAACATGAATGCACACATTAAAATACCTACAACTTAAGTTTACACATGCATTGCATACCCAGAAATATAATTGAACTGCATATATATCTGGTGGTTGTCATGTTCAACAGACGTCCAGTAGTTGTTTAGCCCTCGCCACAAGCGAGGATAGAGGTTCACCTGCCTCCATTAGCCCAACATCACCCATGAAGATGGTGTAGTTTTCTGCCTCTGAGATGGTCTCCTCCACTGTCGATAATACATCTATCATGTGGAGATTGCGGAAGCAATCTACATTACTAGAGTCGTACTCCATCAACTTTATGGCTTGTTCAAGTATCACTCTCCTGATCCCTGGGCAATCAGCATTAGGCTCCATGTTAGCATTCAACGCGTCAACAAGCCGCTTCACAAATGTTTCCTTAATCTGGCCGTACTCAAAATCTCGGGCGAACTTCTCGGGGATGCCTTCATATATATGTGAACTAAGGCCAATGAAGATTTCTAGTTCTTCACCCTCTGCACGGAGTATTCTTTCCAGCACCTGTATCATGAAAAGAGCAATATGAAAGACCATAACATGATATATTGCAGCTACACTACACCTAATTAGTCAAGTGTTAAATATATAACCCTGAGGTATGATATCTGTGGTGATTCCCTTATTGCAAATTATAATTCATTTTGTTTTGTTAAAAGTCAAATTTCTCTACTTTGATCATTAGTCTACAAAAATGTATTAACAAGTGTACAAATTAAAATAAATGCACTATTACAATATTTATTAAACAAAGAGTTCAATGAAACTGGTTTGATATCGTAGATGATGATATATTTCCCATAAATAAACTTGACAAAAGTTAGAAGAAAAAATATTCATGCTAAAATTAAGGTGAACTATTATTTGGAACAAAATGAGCAGCAGGTTAGATTAGTTTCTTAGGAAATGGAAACATGTTTCAGCCTTTACATAGTTTGCACATTGCACACATATATAGCCATAGCTTGGATTAGTAGCGCTCACCATCCGTGAGATGTAAGATAGTTGCGTCAAGTCCGTCTCTTTGAGCTCAGATGAAGCGTGCATGCACACACTTCGCAACAAACTTGCTGCAACACATCTATAGCTTTCAACATGGATCATGGTTGTGAGTTCCTCAATGAATGAATAGCCTGTTTGCCTTAGCATAGTCAGACAGTTGTCGACATTGCCTATTGCCAACATTGCTAATGCTTGTCCTGCGACCTTCCTTAGGGCTTCTCTAGAGTGAGAAACACTTACACCAGTGCTATTGGAGGGCTCGCCTGGAGTGAGAAACACATGCATCAATCTTGCAATGATCCTTTGGACACGCCCAATCGCCTGTCTCATGCTTGCATCGATAGCCAGGTTTCTGATAATTCCTGACGCCGCCTTCCTCGTTTCATAATTACTTGTGATGTCTCCGAGGACCTGTGATAGATTTCTCAAGAGAAAGGGATGGTTTGATATTTTGTACCGCAGTGTTATTCCTATCTCCCCGTCGATGCTTGTGAGCCTGTAGAGTAGCTTCAATGACGAGTGAACTAGGGCCTTCTTTTCAGTGTCGGTGTAGCTAGTGTCACTTGTGCAAAAGCTTGTGAATCTTGTGATCTTCCGGATGAGGTCGGTGGCTTTTATGATCTTTGTACAGTTGCTCTGATCATAAGTAGCTAGGCTTTCAATAATCGACATACCAATTACTGGGAGAAGATCCTGCTCTGTGAGTGGTTCTTCCTGGAGAACTGACCAGAATTCAGAAACCTGTCGCCACCGTCTGGCTATCCATGAGCTCTGTTCATTACTACTAGCAACCTGTAGGGTAGAGCGCTCTTGTGTTTCGAGCAGGTTATTGGTAGTGTCGCCCCTGTCCATTTGGTTACCAGTGGTGGTGTTTAGAAATAGACCATTATTTTTCTCTTTTTCGTCATCTGTATCCAAAAGTTGGTTTTGTTTCTTCGGCTGGCTACCATAGTCCAAAAGTCGAGACACATTCTGAACTATCCCAGGGCTATTGACAACTAGGAGACCTTTTGCAACCTCATCAATCACCTTCGCTGCAAACAATCTAATGGTAGTTTCATTATCTTGGCCTGTCCAGTGCAACATTCTCACTAGTCTGGGCATCGTCTCTGTCGATGCTTTGAGTTTCACAAGAAGCCGTGTCCTGGTTGGTTCCATCTGTAGAAGGATGTGTGCAGTCCTGATCCCATGGAGCTGCCTCTTGGTTGAGTCTGAGTTTAGGTAATCCATGGCAAAGCTGCAGAGGCTGATCTTTGGAGTAAGCACATTCCTTTCCATGCATTTCTCCAAGGCATATGCGTTGTACAAATTGACAGATTCCACTCCCAACTGACCTTTGAATCCCCCACGGCGGATGAGAAATCTTCTAGGGATGAACGAGAAGATCTCAACCACGCATGCCACAATATACAATGCTCCTTGGCCTAGTACCATCCCATAGAAGATGTATAAAGATGGTTCAAGGTTTATCGTGTTAGGACCATTGTTTTTGTAGTCAAGTGATATGCTACCAAAACGTATAAGTGAGAGCACCACACGAGCAATCGCAGCAGGAATCTGAAAGTTGCCAAATGAAATTAAAACTAGAGTAGATGCTTCGACCGCGATCATCACAGGTAGCATGTACTGATCACTACGGCTCAGCGAGAACGTCGCTATGACAACTGCACCAACCATACAGAAGTTTAGAACAACACGATGCCAAAATTCTTGTTTCCCGCCCAGAACTCTGTCAGCTAGCTTGATGATACTTGGGAACCTCATCCTGCTAA
The DNA here is from genome assembly GCA_022036555.1 of Microstegium vimineum. Lineage (NCBI taxonomy): Eukaryota > Viridiplantae > Streptophyta > Magnoliopsida > Poales > Poaceae > Microstegium > Microstegium vimineum. The sequence continues at coordinate 6,141,746 of CM039141.1, forward strand.
CTGTCAATAGGAGCACCGTCACAAGCAGCAGTGCATACATCGTCCATCTGGCCACTGGTTTTTTTTCTGAAATAATAAAGGGTCTGTCGTCGTCTTTTTGTAGTACAGAGGGAGCCAGCAGTATGATTGCGACCATGGGGCTCCATAATGATATCGCACGCCGTAATGGAATGCGTGCTAGTAGTCTTGGAGCTCCTCGACACATGAAATGGCCAATGGAAAATAGTATGCCCAGATAAACTATTGCTCCTGCTGTCCCCAACAAAGTTCGGTCAAGCACGCACTCCACGCCATTAAGATATACGAGGACGATCAACCAATTCCAACCAAAAGGTCTAAAAGCACCTCTGGTGCCAAAGAACAAATGGTAATCCGTTCTGTTGTTGCGGCTAAACATCCTGAAATTTGTGCATCGTGTAATGAACAAAACGAACGCAATACAACCAACAAATTAAAGACGACGAAAGACATGTACTATGTGTCTAGATCTCAACACAAGTTAACTGAGGCTAGTAGAACTAGGAAGTATTATACTGTTCATGTTTTCAATATTCTTTCTAAATCAGGCAGAGGTAGCATATATAAACTACTGAAGCAACTTTTGGCAGTTTATCAATAAGGTACACCCTCCATTTCAAATTATAGCATATTTCAAGAATCTTGAAAAGTCAAAGCATCTCAACTTTGACCAAAATTATAGAGAAAATTATAAAAATTTATGATATAAAATAGGTATACTATGAAAATATAATTGATGAAAAATTTAATGATATTTAATTAATATCGTAAATGTTATTATCTTATCATATAAGATTGATCAAATTTGAGACACTTTAACTCTCTTATAATTTGGGATGGAGAGAGTATTTACTTACCTTGCAGCTTCAAGGAAAACTATGGCGGTCGCGAACCAAAAGTCAATATGAAGCTCAGTCTGGTAGCCACCCAGCAGCACAGCCGGGTAGCTACCCAGCAGCACAGCCGGATAGCCACCCAGCAGGACAACGGTTGCCCAGGTGAAGGCCAGCGTGCCAAGGGCGTTCCCCATCGTTTCGATCAGCGCGACACAGCGAACAAAGCAATTCAGCCGCCTTTCCGGCGTGGCTAGGACCTCGCCCCGTTGCCCGGTGCCGCCATCAGCGGGTATGTGGACGCTGCTGTGCTCTACGCTGCTACTCTGCGCCATGGCTGATGGCTTGGACTCGCTCGCGCACGGTCTTGGCGCACTACTGTGTTCGGGGGCGGGCGGACATCATCTCCAACTCCAAGACACTATAGGGGGTGTTTAGATGGTGAGAAGGAAGTGAAAAAATTCTGTAGCAGTTGTCACATCATACTGTAGCAATTTTATTTTTATTTGGTAATAATTGTCCAAACATTAATTAATTAGGCTTAAAATGTTCGTCTCGCAAAGTACAACAAAACTGTGCAATTAGTTTTTTATTTCATCTATATTTAGTACTTCATATATGCCGGTATTTTAATGTGACGGGAAATAGGAATTCAATGTGACGGGGATATGATATAAAGTTGGGAAAAAGTTGAGATCTATACACTGCCATAGTCGGCAAGGCAGGCAACCCAGACGCTGTCAAAACGGTACCGGTGGTAGCCAGTTAACCACGCAAGGTCACAAGTTGTATGATGGCCGTGCAAGTCTCCGGCCGGTGAAATGACGTTGGGCACGTACGGTAACAGCGTCGTTTTTCTTTCTACTGTTGCGTGGTTTCTTCGGCCTTTCGTGGGACTTGAGCGACGACTCGGCGTTCTCATTTCTCAAGTCTGCACTCTGGAGAAGGAAGTGAAGAGAGACAGAAACAGGACAGCTAAGTTCAATTTGCTGCGGCCACATCAACACCCGCGAAAGTCTCTGTAGCCGCCTGTAGGGCGATTCAGAGTGCCGGCCGGGAATCGGGATTCTAGCTGTCTACTACTGCTACTAGCCACTTGGATCCACGACTATGCGTCACCTCACGGGGTCCGGGGAGTTCGTCGTTGGCGGGGGAGTCACTCGCTACCTTTCTCTGTCGATCCCAAATCAAATCTCTATATTTTTATTTAGGAGGTGGCTTTTAAAATTTGAGGGTCAAATTTAAAGTCCAACTCCAACCATAGTTCTTAATTTAGGAGGAGAGGTATATGAGGGTCTCATTGCTGGGGACTCAAAACTAAACTTTGAGGGCCCTCCTAAAATAGGAGCCCAAATAGGCGATACATTGAAGTGATTTTTTTTGGACAAAGTCACTAGATTTCGAATATTGACATATTTAAGGTCTCCACTGAAGTTGCTCTTAGAGTCTCTACTTTTAGTTTAAGGGGGACACTGCATCATCAACTGCCGACCACATGCTGACCTAGGCAAAAGGAGGATCGGGAATACTGGACCTCGAACGCTTCGCAACAATACTAAGACTATGGTGGTTATGGTTTCAACGGAAACATATATAGGGATAGAGCTTGGAACAGACTTATCTACCGACGGATAGGATAGTCGGCATAAAGATTTATGGGAGCCTTTAGCTGTCTGTCGACAGATTTTCCATACACAGATCTGTCAACTTTTTTTGACTAGCGAGAAAAAACCACATCTATAAAAAACAGACAGTTTGTTGACACCTGATCTATCAGTTATAATAACGAGCACAATAAAGGGTTCCCAAACCAAACCCGTTAAAGCACATGAAAAAAAGGAAAGCCCATCGTAGGGAGCCCAATCCAACAGCATAAAGGCAAACAGAATATCTTGTTAAAGAAGAAAGAACAAATCTAGAGAAAGGACACCCGAGAAACAACCATGGGGGCGGACGGAAAAGCAGATAAAAAACTCATGACGACAGAGGAAAAAGGACAACCAAAATCACAGGAGATAACAAAGAAAGGTACACAACTATACTGAAGCATCCCCAAATCTGTGTTGATCAAATACACTTCTGTCTTCTCATGCTATCTTGTTGACACAAGAAAACCTGGAAAAAAGGACAAATAGGTATTTGCTTTGGAATTTGAAGAACCGTATACGTGTTCTTATTAAAATCAAACAAAAACAATACTGTAGTTCTCAGTTTGAGAAACTATACTTTTTCAACTCTTTTTCAATAGATGGAATTAGACTACATGATTGTGTCACTTTTCTAAGGTGAGGGAAGCTCGATGAATTTCTAAGCCTTAGAGAATGTGCGTGTTGCATCCTCAGTTCCTCATTAGTAGCAACACAGTATTGGGCATGTCTAATTGCATTTTCAATAGGCAGAACAAAAACACACTCTGACCACTGCTAAAATAAAAGTTGATTTTGTTCCCATCGAATTTATATATAGCTCCCAGGATACAGCTGCAAATCACAAGGTTCTAAAAAAGATTCACCAGTCATTTTTTTCATACATTCTGTCAATCATGAACTGGTCTTTGAGAATTTGAACTTAGGTAAGACTTTGGAGGCAAAAAGGTCGTGACAAACCAATACTACTAGTAGGGCTCTAATAGTATGTATGTATTAGTTTATTTATAAACTGGACCTTTCACATTCCTGGAGGCATACAAATCAATGAGGCATTACCTTGATTTGATGATATAGCAAGCTCAGCCCAAAAAAAGTCAGAGAGCTTCAGAATTCCTTATGAAGCAATCAATTTTAAAAGGCTGTAAGTATTATAGTTTCGATTCTGAAATAGAGTTGACAAGTGTAGAAAAAAACACACCACGACAACAACTATATGTGCTATTTTTTGACAAAATTCATGTAAGCTCAATGCACATATCACATGATGGTACTGGAATCAACAACAACAAGTGAAGGCAGGTTAATGGAAGGAGAAGAAAGTAACAACACAGTACATGAAAGAAAATAGGTGCTTAAACTAGAAACTTATCTTTTCATCATTTATCTATGCTTTGGTCATATAGAAATAGCATGAAAAAATTACCACATGGTTTATTCCCCCCATTGCAGATAACAAGTATGGAATATGAGGGAGCACATATAAATTGTACCCAACCACAATCAGATATTATAGATACTTCATTGGATTTGGATGGAGAGTCATTTGATATAACTCAGATCAGTTGCAGTCAATTACTTCAACAGATGATGGTGACACAAAGCAACACATGGGATGCGAATCATGAGTTGTCAAGAATCATGATGGATCTACCAATACACAGCTATGCAAGACTTATATCTGAACCAGAAAATTTTAAGGTAATAAAAGTATTATAATACTTTTATCATGTTCTGTAAAATTACGATTATGGAATGAAATTGATAATTTTATTTTGTAGAATAATATGATCATATCAACAAGTAGGGTGAGTGACCAAGCAACTGAATGCACATACAACAATTATGTTCTCACATCAGATGAGGGAATCCTCAGAAGTGACATCAATACATGTTTTGATCAACAAAACATGATAAGTTTGGATAGAGAGGTACGCGTAAAATGTAATTTTAGTTTCCTTGCATAAAGACTCCAAAACATGGATAAAAATTTGAAAAATATGCATATACCTTGTATTCCTGTAGTTTGAGAATACAGAACCTACAGAGGAAGTAGATGAGGCGCACTGGAACATAGACCTGTTTAGACAAATCCATCAGAGTCAGGTACAAATTTTTATCTCAAAACAACATTCATCATACAACCTAAAAATTTACATAGATTGCTTGTTGTAACAACAATTAAATATTGTAAACAGGAACAACAAGTAACGCCGGATCAAACATATGAAAATGATGAACAACAAGAAGAGTTTGAAGAATGGTCAATTGAAGCACAAACAACAGAAAGCAACAGAGACAACAAAGCTAATGAGGCAGGAATGAGCATGCTCTTTTGGATGAGGAAGACGTGAACAACTTTCTGGAAAATGAAAAAGTAGCAGCAAGCCAAAGTGAGGCCCAAGAAGTTGACAATCAATACATCCCATGTGAGGGCATGGAGTTCACATCACCTACTGAGGCACACAAATTCTTTAACCACTATGCTTGTTTGTCGGGATTTGCAGCAATTATAACTCACCATGCTCGCACACAGAGCAAAAAGAGAAAAAATGAAGTCATAAGAGTAACCTATAGGTGCAATAGACAAGGACATCAAGAGACATCAAAGGAGGGGAACACACAGGAAGAAGAGGTTACAACAATAAGAGATACAAATGTACTAGTGAAAACAAACTACAAATGTTGCATGGTCATAAGTGAAAGAAAGGGGGTCTGGATCTGTACAAGGCTAATCCTAGAGCACAATCATCCAATGAGTTCAGGGGCAAAATATTTCAGAGTTCACAAAGATATGACAAAACAAGAAAATAAGTTGATAAGGACACTCAGTGAATGCAACATACCCACAAAAACAATGATGCATCTTTTATCATTTCTTCGAGGTGGGCTTGGAGCAACACCATACAGAGATAGAGACATCATCAACTACAGAAGTAAATTAAAGAGAGAGACAAGTCAAAATGACATGATGCAAACACTTATTTATTTCACTAAGAAGAAGGAGGCGGAACCAAGTTTCTATTACAAATTCCTTGTGGACAACCAAAATAAGGTCAAGTGTTTATTCTGGACAGATCCAAGGTCAATCAGATACTACCAAGAGTATGGAGATTGTGTTAGCTTTGACACAACCTACCTTACAAACAAATATCGGATGCCATTTGCACCCTTTGCTAGTATAACAGGACATGGTCTTACGTGCATATTTGGGTGTGCACTGATTTCAGATGAAACTATAGAGACATTCAAGTGGTTGTTTCAGAGCTTCCTTGAAGTAGTAGGTGGAAAGCACCCAAAATCGATAATGACAGATCAAGATGGGGCAATGAGATCAGCCATAGCACAGATATTCCCTCAAGCTAATCATAGAAATTGTGTTTTCCACATCAAATATAAAGCTGAACTTATATGCGGGAGGTGCATGGATAAGAAGGATGGATTAAGAGAGGAATTAAGTGACACTATAGACAAATCATTGACAAAGGAAGAATTTGAAAAACTATGGTAAGAAATGGTTATCAACCATGAGATTGAGCACATAGAGTACTTCCAAAACATATATGCTACCAGAGAGAGGTGGGCACCAGTGTGGTTTAAGCATGAATTCTACCCATTCATAAATACAACATCAAGAAGTGAAGGGACAAATGCAAGGTTCAAAAGGAATGTAGGCCCCCAGTACTGCATAACAAGTTTTCTAAAGGAATACGAGAGGATACAGGATACAATATATGATAGTGAAGCTCAAGCAGACCAGGAGGCAAGCACGAAGCAAAAGTCAAAATTATGGTCAAACTACTACATGGAATAGCAAGCGCAAAGAGGCATATAACTTGAAGATATTCAACAAATTTCAGTGGCAACTTAGGCGTGCAACTAAGTTACAACCAGATGAGGTGGAGAAAGACAGGATCTACAATGTGTACATACCACCAGATCATCCATATCAGGAATTCAGGAACAGAACTTACATTGTGCAAATAGATCGACAAAGTGAAGACTTCTCTTGTATATGTGGAAAATTCCAAAAGGATGGAATAATATGCAGTCATATCCTGAAAGTCATGATGAAAAATGACATTACAAAAATTCTAGAAAAATACATCATTAATAGATGGAAGAAGGAAAGTAAAATGTTCTGCACAAGACCAGTAAGCTTACCAGCAGAGAATACAATCCTTAGATTCAACAATTTGTCGCTGATGTCTGCTGAGATGGTTGCAGAAGGATCAAAATCAACAGAGAAATACGACTACCTCACCAAAGAGATAGAAAGAATAAGAAAAGAAATGAGAGAGATGGATTCAAGACCAGCAGATAAATCATCAACTACTCCAGATTCAAATGGACCAAATCAACCACATTCAGAACCAGCGGATAAATCATCAACTACTCCAGATTCATATGGACCAAAACAACAAGAAATACAACTACAAGACCCAGATATTGCACAGACAAAGGGGAGAGAAAAGAAGTCAAACAAAAGAACAATGCCCTTGGTTGAAAAATTTAAGCAACAAAAAAAGCAAAAGTACTGCTGCAAAATATGCAAGATGTCAGGGCACAACAGCAGCACATGCCCTACCAAAGATGCAAATGGATCTAAGCAACAAAAGTAAACCAAAAGAAATATATTCTCACTGCAGTATTTGTCTGGCTATAAGTGTGTTCATGTATTACAATACATGACATTGATATTGTATACATGCTAGTTCGATGTATTGTTCTACTTTGAAGAATATATTTATGTAAAGAGCTACATGCTACTCTGATGGATGGATTAGTCACTATACAAGTATGCCTTATGCTTTGGAACTAACAAAACTCTTGTGTAACATAGTTGTTTCATGACTAGACGCCCTGTAAAAATAACAAAAGAGAATATAATTAGAACATGATAATGTGACTTTATATTTGTCATAAATCAACTAATATAATACTTACAAAGCTATTATAGTTTCTAAGTACATTTAAATCTGTCTTGTTATGCTTGGTCATCAAAAGATCATTCACAATTTGAATGCGAATGTTTGGTATATCTTCTTGTGAGAACTGGTCATGTAAGTTGGATCCAAATTTCCATGTTTCCATGAATTTGATGACAAAAACACCACAATCCACTCTACAGTAGGGGACACGTTAAAACCCCCAAATAATCTATGTGCATAAAATCAAAACCAATAAATAAGAAAAGGTCTATACTTGTTCATTTGTTTTGGCACATGAGGGTATGCAATACGAAATGTCTTGAAACCTGGATCAGAACCAACAAATAGATTCCAGACATGGCAAAAACTGATTATCTGTGAAAACAAACAAACCAATAAGGTGCTGCTAAATTGAAAAATAGTACATATTTTGGCATAATAGAAAAAAAAAGTGTGATACCAGATTTCTTAATATCTATATAAATCATGTAACACAATTTGCAGACCTGAATTTGAAACGAACAAAAAAGAAATGGATTGCCTCATCGACATTAAAACGCAGCATGCATATCATTTTGCAGATTTAATAATGAAACAATCACCGCTAGGTCTACACAGACAATGAGACAAAGACCACAAAAAAATTCAATGGCTCCTAATAGGCCTTTCAAGTTACATCTTTGAACTGACTTCAACAAAAAGAACCAGCAATGTCATATAAGACGAGGGAAATCATTTAATCACTGGTGGCACTACTTGAAAACCAAAACCATAAATACCACCATAGACATCATGCATGGACTGAACTGATAATGCAATTCAAAATAAATTGATCCATACAAAACCAAAGATATAGGGAAAACAGTATCCGTGAATACTTACAAGTTTCTTCCTGGTGTAAACTGAGAATGCATCAGTCTTGGAGAATAATGAATCAAGGAACAGAAATAGCTTGTTACTCAGGTCAACAACAAATAAAAACCAATGATGACCATGAAGCACTGGAAATAATAACTAGAAGAACATACAAAAACAAAAATACACATGAATAACAAAAGGTACTAGGCCTTACCATTTCACATAGTGGTAAAGGTAAAACAGAAGCAGCTCCAAGAAAGCATCTCTTAACATATGAATAATCTTTAGAATCGCTCATGAACACTAGCTACAAAAAAGTCATGTGTCAACAAAATGCATTCTTCCCCTCAAATTTTTATTTGATAAGAAATATAATACCAAAAAAGAGGATAGAAATCACATACAGAGACACCAGAGAAAAAATAATGTTTTGAAGAAATTGTCGGCCTCTCATCCAAGAATAATTTTCGGCACATACAATTGATAACAAAGGTACAAACTTCATGATGCGGAGTCATTGAATCACCAAGAGTGAAATACATCAAAGTACATCCACCAATAGAAACACATAAATCCCTAGAATAAAACATGGAATAACAAGTAAAACTATAGTATTTGCTATATTTTGCACAGAGTAATAGAATATGGATTAACAACAGTATGAAGCTAGTAAATATGTTATTAGGGTGAATTTTGTCACGCACATAAAAAATAAAAAGTAAAAAACTTACTTGGAATGCATACTATTTGCTAGCAAACAAATAGTGTTATAGTTATTCTTTTCTTGGGCAGTCACAGGAAATTTGCAAGATTTGTCAAAACATTCAGCTTCACCAACACTAGTAGCACAAGGTTTGTTCAGAAAATCTTCACCGACAAAAGATATAGTAGATGATCCTTGATTCATAGCATTCCTTCTTCCTTCTTCATTAGCCTTATTTGCAAGAGGAATTGCCCTAGCAACAAATTTCTCATTGTACAAGTCTTCAACATGAAAACACATCTTATTCAGCTTATTATTCAAACAGACTTCCTTTACAATGACAACTTCAGGAGATTTCTGTATATCAAACAATACAGATGAAAAAAAAAATCAACTCGACATAAAAGGATCATGTATCAAAAATGTTTGTATAAACTAGCAAGACAAAACAAGTCAAGAATAAAAATGGCTTTTAAGGCCACAACATGTATATGGGGGGGGATTCCAGTGTCAACTGTAAACATGATAGGGGCTGATAATGCTGCATGCATTGCACGCACTCTGGGGTGTGGGGTCAGGCAGTTAGCAAATGGATAGAGCAAAACATAATATGATTTCGTCCTTATTTCTTACTAATATGCAAACTTTTAAATCAACCTACCAAATGACACATTACAAAGCTTTGATGCCACTGGACCCCCCCCCCCCAACAAAAAAATAACAAAGAAAAATGAGTACTGATCAGCACTACGAAATGAGCAGATAGAAACAAAACTTGACAGTTGAATTTGAGATTAGAAATCTTTACAATAAGAGTGTCAGCTTCAAATGTCTTTGCTTGAGCTGCAGCGGTATTGTGACCAGGTGTTGCAGGTGATTTAAAAAGAACTCTTCCAGATATATCTCTTTCTTTTTTCGCACAAAACACCTTCATCTGACAGTTTGCTAAAAAAAAGATTACAAAAAGTGAAAAATAAGAAAAATAGGGAAACCAAGGGGTTGTTTGGATTGCATCTACGAAAATAGCCCCAAAATAGATAGAATTGTTAAAACAAATCAAGAAATATATACCTAAAACATGAGGAATGTCGGTCTCATCAATCTTCCGTTTACTTAAGCAAATAGGTGTACAAAATTTATGATCTAAAAAAAAGTAAATACACATAAATAATCTGGACACATTCATGGGAGCAGCTAAATAATCAACTTCACTGTAAGCATTAAAAACGTAACTATGAACTGTTGAACCATCACCAACCAACTTCAATATATCAAAAATCATTTTCTCAGAATCCTCCTTCTGCTTCATTGGCATGCTAGTGCAATATTTGTTAAAAATATGAGAAATTTCGCCAAGCAACTACAAAAAAAACAATGTATAACATACTTGAAACCAACAGAACAACAAACCATAAAAATGAAATACTCTGTGCACCTTATCATTCATTGAACAACCAAAAGCTGATTGAAGTCTTGATTTGAAGCCAAACTCACAAGGTTTAAAATTATAGCAATCAGGCAAAATACCCTAAAACAATTAAATTTATCAATAACAAAGATCAAGAACCATGAACAACAATTCTATTACAAATTAAACAAACCTTCTGATTTCTTATATCCCTCAAAGCAGAAGCACTCATCTTATTTTTCAACTCCTTTATCTTCTATAAAAAACACAAATCAACTATAGAAAAATAAGAAAAAGCATTACACACAGATATATAAATACAAACCTCCTTCTTATAGAATTGAAACAAAGCTTCATCCATTGAAGCATCATCAACATCATGAAAAGAACCCATCTGCAAAACAAAACAAAAAATTTAAACACAAATTGGATAACAAAAAGCAAACAACATGTTTGCTAGTGTTAGCTGCAGCTACCTTATAAAAAGAGGAAAACAAAAGGTAAAAAACCTTTTCAAAAAACAAACACACACATAGGTGCTAGTGCTACCTACTGGATCACAAAACCAGACAATAATAAAACATAAAATTCAGCCTACTAAATAATCACCCGACTGACCACACCAGTGGCATGTAAATTCAGGGTGCTGCTACAAAAAAGCTTACAAAAATAATTCCAGGTAAAAAATCACAACAGACCACTTAGTAAAAGTGCCTTCCTTCTACAATACTAAAAGGAACCAAACTGGACTACACCTACAATTATGAATTCACTTAGGTTGACATAACAAGCAAGTCTGAATCCACAAGGTTAACAAAATAAATTATAATAACAATAATGGTTAGGCTAATGAGAGTCAGACACATCACATGACACTGGGCGTCCAGAAAAAAAGCTAGTACTCCTCATTCATAAAAACTCGGTCAAAAACACAAATCTAACAAGTTACATAAATCTCAAGAGAAGGAACAAACAAGCAATCCACGACTTGCAACTACAGGCAGTGGCAGAGCTCGGTCAGCAATTTAGGAGCGGCATAATTTTTTTAATAACAACATATGGCCACAAATGAATGTAAAAAGATAATATTAATTCAACAAATAACAACTAAACAAGAGAAAAAAAATTATTATGCAATACCATCCAAAAAAGAGCTCCCATACAAGATAGCCTGGGCCACACAAAAACCCAATATGTACCCTGAAAATGCAAAGACAATAGCTACAACAATTAATAGAGATCAAGTATTGATTGCAACAGCAAGGACACAAAAATAGGACATACACACAACTAGCATATTTGGGGGTGGGCACTACAGATCCTCACACTATATGCTTCAGCTGCTAATCCACTACTCTTCTCAATATAGCTATCTAGAGCTGCAAATACTTTGGGTCTATGCATAGCAAGCCACGGCCAGTCGTCTACCGGTTATAGGACAAGGAACGTCGTGGCCAGTGGTGCACAACAAGCAAATGAAGGTCGTCAGACAACATCATCAGTGAGCACATCTGCACATGCATGGAGGATTAAAATCAGAGCATAGAGTTTTCCCTGAATGATCTCTGAACTCTGAAACTCTGATGGCAGAGAAGAACAGTGCTTCATGTTTCAGTTTTTCGTGCTCACAGTCAACATATCACACAACAAAATGAGTGCTGAGCATGAGCATGGATGCCTAAGACAGCCAAAAAAAGAGGTCGGCTGCCACTGTCACGTCACATCACATCACCACTGAGCATGAGCGCATTCGGCTCAAACAACAGCAAAATCGACAAACAACCAAATACAACGCACCACATCACATCACCAAAACCCAATCCAAGCACACGCGACCGCATGGAGAAAATATCTCTGCTCGCCCGTCGCCTACCACCCTGTGCGGCCGCGGCGGAGGAGGTCCACGGCGGCCGGCGGCAGACCGTAGGAGCCGGCGACGTCGCTTCAAGCACCGCCCGCACGGGGGAGCCGGAGACGAAAAGTCGTGCCGTGATTTGGGGAGAAACGGATGCGGTAGAGGATAAGCAGGAAAAAAAACTGATGGGCGCGGATTTTAAAAAAAAGCAATAACGGGTTTCGGATGCCAGCCCGGGTTTCGGATGCCTGTTTTACAGCCCGCAATAGAAGTCTATACCCAAAACATAGCACAAATTTTGAAGCGCATCCGACGGCCCACAATTAGACAGATCCAATAACAAAAAATCAGTCTGACAGACAAATAACAAATCCCAAGATTTATTTGCGGCCTCCACAATGGTAACAATAGACGATGGAAAAAGAGCGCAGTTCTGGACTTCATCTTGGATCGATGGGAGAACACCGAAGGGATCGAATTGCACCAACATTGGTCTGCAAAGCCAAAAGGAAAAATTAACAGTTTAAAAAGCCTTGGAAATTAAAACAATCGAGGAACAGAACATTGGTCCTCGTACGCGGCGGTGTAGCTGTGGTCGCGGGCGAGGCGGTAGTCGACGGACACGAGTACACGACGACGACGCGCAGCGCGCGGCAGGAACACGGCGGTCGAAGAATTAAGCTGAAGACGGCCGTCGCGACGCATCGAGAGGCCGGCGACCGCGTCGAGGCACAAGAGCTGGAACCGGGCCGGCCTGCGTGGCGCGCTCGGCGCTCCTTCTCCGGCGCCGGCGGCTGCTTCCATCTCGATCGCTAGCTCTCGCTCTTGGGGTGGCAGCACATTACTCTATACCTACATTAATAAAGATGTAAAATTTCAGACTATTTTTTTTCATCCATCTATTTATCTTTTTGTCTTTTTCCCTCCGGATAAAAGAATAAATCTATAGAATAAAGGAAAAGAGTCTCTTTCATACCGTAAACGGGAAAAATAAATTTATAGAGAAAAGAAAAAAATAGGACACGTAAGTAAATCTATAGAGAAAAGAAAAAAATAAAATAGGACACGTATGATATATAGCAATGCCAAATCATGGAAAAAAACAAAATAAGAACACAGCAAAATAAAAAAAAAGGAAAAAAGACACGTTATGAACCGGACTCTTTATAGAAAAGAAAAAAAATAAAATAGGACACGTATGATATATGGCAATGCCAAATCATGGAAAAAAACAAAATAAGAACACATCAAAATAAAAAAAAGGAAAAAAGACACGTTATAAACCGGACTCTTTATAGAAAAATAAATAAGGTAAATAGCAAAAAAGGAAAACGAATAGGGCACGGTATAATACAATGCAATATATATATAAAAAATCGGACACAATATTCTCAATCTCTCCTTAAATTATTTCTATATTTGTCTCTCTTCTCAAATTGGTTTCTATCTATTCATGTGTTCCCTTTGTTAGAGCAGCACAATTTAGGAAAGCTCTATAAACATGGCATATGCTAATGTTCAGTTCAGGTAGAACTATATATATATAAAAGAAAGGAAAGTAGTAAGAAAAACAGTCAGATAATAGGTCTATAAAACAAAATATGTCGAAAAAAACACAAATCAGATTTTTTTTGTTCAAAAAGCCAATAATGACGTACTCGTGCCGGACAGCCCCCCGGGTGGAGGTGACAATGCACACTCGTGAAGCACGATGCACAGCCAGCGAAGGCCAAAGTATAGGAAATATGTGTACCTAGCAGCACTACAATGTGCTCACGCTCTTTAATTTGCCCACACCTATGTGCCACGGTATTCTCGATCACAACCGCAGTACGGTGGCCTTAGCACTCCAAAGCTCTATCGTCATCGAAATTGACATCCCTGTGGGAGAAGCAAAACACATATTCTCTCACTTCGACGAGGATAACTGATGACGATCGAATGTACCTAACGAAACTACCACTGCGGATTCCTTAGTCTTGACGAGATGTCGTTCCAAAAGCACGACACATTGAAGACAAAATCGGGGCTAAGCTTGTAGGTGTTATGTGCATTGGCAAGTGTTGCAGTGCTACTGTAAATTGCCGAAGCTAAGTAGCTGACCAACGACGTTGTTTTTGTATGTATAAATATTACAGTATTTATATATATAATACTAAATTTTAGACTTTGTTTATTATCACTCTGCATACTGGAGTTTTTTTCCCGTTGCAACGCACAGACATATTTGCTAGTAACCACTAAGGGTAGGTACATTGCTACACCTCAGCGGTCTCATACACCGTCTCATGCAATGTCACGTAGGATTTTTGCTTAGCTGGAGAAAGAGAAATGTGATAGAGAAAGAGGTCGTTGTTTCGCGAAACAACCACCTCATGAGCTAGGATTTAGAACTATGAGACAACTATTACACCATTGTATGAGTTGTTGTTGTCATGCACCTCACAAATTAATTTTTATTCCATACATAAATTAAGGAATCATGAGTTACTACTAGTCAACTTAAAAAACCAACCATTGTATACGTGGTATATTAAGTCGTCTTAAATTACGTGGCATTATACAAGACGACGTATGGGATAACACCAATATACTTGCCCTAAGCCACAACGAGACTTTTTTTTCAAGCAACTTGGCTTATTTTGGGCTTGCATCCTCTGTTTACGCATGTTTGATGTGTATGTGCACTCGTACATGGACGTTGCCGTTTTGGTCCTCAAGTTATGGCGTGCCGATCGTGGTCGTCGTCGAGAACTGACTACTCCGACTCGGCGGGAACAAGTCGGAGACGAACTCCGAACTCGCCATCCTGCTTGCTTATTAGAGCAGGTTCAGGTTCAATAAACTTGGCTTTCCCCGTCATATCGGATTTTGTGAGCTCGGCTGAGTAGCCGAGGAGGGCACCGGCGGAGAACGCTCTACCTCCCCAATTGGCTCCCCTGATCCCCTCCCCTGCTAGTTGATCGTTAACAACAGATTCGGATGTGGTATTGGATATTTTGGGTAACAAAGATTCAAGAGCCAAATGTGTGATGTTTCACATGGTGAGTTGTTTGTTAGTTTCTTCTAGTTAGATACATTAATTTTTGCTATGGACTAGATAGCTGCTATGTCTGAATAAAAAAAGGAAAAGTTATGTAAAGAAAAACGGCTTATAATTCGCAGCAGATGATATTGAACATCCTAATCCATACTGAACATCGAAGACGAAACGAAGGTGGTTGCCCCTGATGGGTGTCTCCTTCCATCATCGCAGGGAGCCGGTGTAGATATCTTCAAATGCAGAAAAGGGGACGCTGGTTTTGCATTCACTTGGAATACACGTGTACAACTGATTAGCATTTATTTATTTTTCTTGAGGAATCAGGAGTACTGCAATTTTATTGAAAAAAAAGTAGAAGGAAAATCCAGGTTACAGCAAGGGGAAACCAAACCTAAAGCTAAAACTTAAAACAAACAATTCCATGATCAGGGTCTGTTTGGAACGCAGGATTTTTACAGGAATCACGTAGGAATTTCAATTGAAAAACGTAGGAACGGAGAAAAATTCTCGCGTTCCAAACAGGACCTTATATATGAGTGTTGATCCATGATTCTAAAATCGGGATAATTCTTGCTTTTCAATAAACTCATATCTACAGAGACGAACCACGGGGCGAGCAGGGGCCATGCCCCCCCTATGCGTCAAAAAAATTGGAGAGCCCCTATAATTTCTATTCTACAAAGACATACAATATTTTGTCTCACTACATTAGCTCTTCTTTCTCATTTCGCTGGTTCCGTCTACATGGATCATGGGTTGTGAGTTCCTCAATGAATGAATGATCTATTTTCCTTAGCATATAGTCAGGTAGTTGTCGATATTGTCTATTGCCACCATTGCTAATGCTTGTCCTGCGACCTTTCTTAGGGCTTCTCAATTGGAACCTGCAAACTACTTTTCAAGAATAACTGTTGACGACAAAAAGTGTACTACATGTATAAAGGACCGCACCACGAGGTTCTGGGCATCAAGATAATAAAAAACAACATTGGATCATCGTGTTTAGAGTCCGAACAAAAAAAGGAGGATTTTGGGCCTAGTCTGCCAAAAGTTATTTCTCTTTCATGGGCCTTTCTTACATGTTTAGCTGGTTTTTCTGCATAGTTTGCACATTGCACACATATATATATATAGTAGCTTGAATTAGTAGTGCTCACCATCCCTAAGATGTAAGATAGTTGCTTCAGGTCGGTCTCTTTGAGCTCAGGTCAAGCATGCGCACACTCTGCAACAAACTCACATCTACATAGACGGAACCAGGGGCGAACAGGACCATACCCCCCCTATGCATAAATTTTTTTGGAGAACCCCTATAATATCTATGCTACAAAGACATACAAATTAAGGCTCAAATGAAAAAAAAATCTTTATTTTCCTTTGTAAAAAAGTTACTTCTATGTGTTATCATAACAAAAAAACTATGATTATATAGATATTTATATTATATATATATATATACATTTTTACTAGTTATTATATTTTGTCTCACTACACTAGCCCTCCTTTCTCATTTTGATGGTTACGTCACTGCACATCTATACCTTTCAACATTGATCATGGTTGTGAGTTCCTCGATGAATGAAGGACCTGTTTGTCTTAGCATATAGTCAGGCAGTTGTCGATATTGCCTATTTCCAACATTGCTAATGCTTGTCCTGCACAATTTCTTAGGGCTTCTCTGGAGTGTGAAACACTTGCACCGGTACTACTACTGGAGGGCTCATCTGGAGTGAGAAACACATGCATCAATCTTGTAATGATCCTTCGAATACGCCCAATCGCCTATCTCATGCTAGCATCGATAGCAAGGTTTCTAAGAATTCCTCCAGCCAAGGACCAAGCCACTCCAGCCAAGGAGTCTAAAAGAACATTTAGTGCCAAAGAACAATTGGTAATCCATCATGTTTTGGTGGCTTGAAACATCCTGAAAGTTGTGTATGATGTGATAATAATCAACAAATCAAACGTAACATGATTCACAAATTGAAGGACTCTTTGACATTTACGCTGAACAATGAAATGCTACTGTATATTGATTATGTTTGCAATACTATCTGTAGGGGCTCTGGCCCCTCTAGTTTTTTTTCAAAAAAGAAATTATATTTGCAATATTCACTAGTACCAAACGATAGAGGTTGGTTTTAGTTTAGCTTCAGTATGTATGTTGTACTAGAACATTGTTGCAGATAGCATGGCAGTAGAAATAAAAGGATTCGTGGCATTGTGTTCCTGTTTGATCTCGGTTAATTTTAAAGTTTTAACCTACTAGCTATATATATTGAGAGAGAGATATTGTATGCACATAGTATTTACCTCAAAACTTCGAGGAAAAATATGGCGGTGGCGAACAAAAAAACGTCGTTATGACGAAGCATAGTCGGGTAACCACCGAGCACGACGGCGGTTGCCCAGGTGAAGGCCAGTGTGCCGAGGGCGTTGCCCAACCTTTCGATCAGTGCGACGCAGCGAACGAAGCAATTCAGCCGCCTTTCCGGCGTGGCTACGACCTCGCCCTGTTGCTCGCCGACGCCGCCATCAGCGGCTATGTGGACGTTGTGCTCTACCTCTACGCCGCTACTCTGGTGAGCCATGCTCGACTAAGTCACCGCCCGTGCTGTGCTTGGCTGGCTCTAGTGGTGAAGAAATTAAGAGAGCGGAGATCGAGGGTGACTGGGGAGCTGCATGAAGAGCACAACAGAGGAGACTGAGTTTGAAAGACTAAGGCAGACAGACAGAAAAGGTGTATATGTATAGTGAGCAGGGGGTGCCTATGCACCCCCAAAATTTTAAAAAATAGTTATATTCATCAAATTTTTACCATATAGGCGCCCCCATGACATAAGAGGCACCCCCAAAATTTTAAAAAATAGTTATATTGATCAAATTTTTACCATATAGACGCCCCCATGACATAAGTCTATGCACCTACAAGGTAAGTGCATCCCCCTCAAATTTTCTCTAGCTTCGCCACTATGTATGGTCATGCGCTGGATGAAAGTTTCTTTCTTTCCATGATGCATGATGGATTGAAGGGCACTAATTGTCGAGCAACGTTATGGCCACTAAGGACGTCCGCAATGGAAGGGGTAAGGAGGGGTAGTAAGACCAAACTGCTCGTAAGATACATTGTGGAGAAGAAAAGGAAACGGAAAGTAGCATTCTCTGGTAGTAGCGCTACTATCTAGTAACAAGAGTAAAAAAATCTTATTCTCTCTCACTTTCGCTCCCGTCGGATGTTGCTGCACTATGCGATACCTGCCATCTGCACCTGCTCCTGGACCATGTACTTCTTGCCAGATGAACATTGTGTGGGTATTTTGATGCTTACTGTCGTCTGCTCCTTAGCCTCACCTATAGATGTCCATTGTGTCGTGTCGTGTTAGACCATGTCATGTCTCCTCGGGCCGTCGTGCTCGACGGACGGTTCCTAGTCGTGCTACGTGGCTGGCTGCCAGCCCAAGGCATGGCCCGCGGGCTGTTTTGCCGTTATGGGCCACCCGTCGTGCCGTGTCGGTCCATGGCTTCTCATGCGAGAAACACTTCAAAATTCTCATAAGTGTTCATCATTTTCAGTTTTTTCATAAGTGTTCATCGTTTTTAACAAACAACTCAATCACAAATCATTTTAACAAGTCATTTTAACCGAATTAGCCGTTGAAATAATAATCACCGGTCGCTCCAGTACCACCTCTGGCTAGCTAGAGGAAGGATGAAGCTCACGAGCCGATCGACCAGGGAAAGCCGACCTCCTCTTCAGCAGTCGGCGAATGGCCCCTCCTCGTTACCACAGCTAGAGAGAGGCCGGTAGCGGCCTCGGGGGAGATCTGCAACCAGCGGATGCGGAGCAGTGTTCCGTGAGGACTGAGGAGAGGGACGGCCGGCGGCGCTGCGTCTGCGTGCGTGGGAAAAGATTTCTCCGTGAACAAGAGTCCAAGACACAGCAAAGGTAACGTACGCTACGTACACGGTATAGAACATCCCCTAATATATCCTTCTCTCCATTACTGATTTATTTTATATTATTTTTCTTTCTTAAATTATTTATTTTTTAAAATAAAAAAATACAAAGTAGTGAAACCCCAAAAGAATGTAAAACAATTTAAACTTTAACTAAATTTATATAAAAATATCAATATTCGTGATATGAAATTGATATTATTAGATTAGTTATAGAATATATTTTCATAATAAAATTATTTAAAGACATAAATGTTAATATTATTTGATATAAAATTAGACTGGTACACTTTTATAATTACTTTCTCTTAGGGACGGAGGTAGTACTAGTAGTGCTTTAACAAGCAGCACCAGGCTCTAGCCGTCCAGCCTTCATCGGCAAATGCAGCAACACATGCCCTTGTGGCCACCGGCCTTATCCTGGCCATTGGTTTGCTTGTGGGTCCCACTGCTGCTGCTGCCAACTCCTGCCTCAGCTGCGCTGCTTGCTGCCACTTTATCCCGCCCATGCAAAGATACTTGTTGTTGGCATCAATCTTGATGCCCCTTGTCCGGCCAGGATAAGCCTGATGTTCACAAGGGCATGTGAAAATTCTAATTTGAGCCTTCATCGCATTCCAACACTGTTGTTTTCTGTTACACGCGCGAGGGATCGACGACCATGCGTGTTTTAGTGGTTTTTTTTGGCACTGATTGATTGATGCACACTTTTTGTCGGTGCCTTCTTTTCTTCTGTTTTGTCATGGTCATGGCGCATTTCCTCCGCCAGCGAAATGCAGTCCTTGTCCTAATTTTCATGAGGACATCGACGTTAGTCTTCAACCTTTCTGCACACCGGGACCGGGCCAGGGAAGATTTGCAAATTTGAGAAATAAAGCAAGGATTTGTACTTAAGTGCAAGGCCTGATACGTACCCTCATCAACCATTTTTCTAGCTAGACCGTATGTACCGCGAATACATATTTCATTCCGAGAAAGTAGAGTTTATTTAAACACATATTACAGAGACACGCATAGTAACATCCAGCGGTCCCAAAAACACATAGAGCAGCAAAAGAAAAAAAAGAAAAAATACAAGCATGCACGTCCTATATATCACTGAGACACTGACAACTTGATACCTATGACAAAAGACAACAACGCAGCGGCACGTAGTGGAGCCGCACAGCACATCAAGCACCGCGACTTTTCACGTACGACGTGGTCAACACTCAACAGTCACACACGATTGCATTCTCCAGCTGCGATCAAGCACTCGACTCCATGAACGCCTTCATCTTCTCCGTGAGCTTGCCGGTCTCAGGGAGCCCGGGGAACCAGAAGAAGCCATGAATCGCCTCATCGAACTCCACCAGCCGCACAGCCTTCCCCTTCTTACCCAGCACGCCGGCGTACTGCCGTTGCCAGTCCTGCAGAGGGTCGAGCCCGCCGACAACCACCATCGCCGGCGGGAAGCCGTCCGCCAGGTCGTCGGCGCTCTCGTCGGTCACGTGCGCGGCGGGGTGGTTCCGGTCGGCGCCGTCCGGCAGGAACGCCCGCCACGCCCAGTCCGAGTCCCGCACGGTCACCACCCACGCCTTCCCGTCCAGCCTCTCCTCCGAGCCCGTGCGCGCCTCTCCGCCGAAGAACGGCTGTATCAGGACGGCGCCGGCGAGGCGCAGGATGGTGGTGGGGCTGGACTTGGATGCTGGCGCCATGCTGCTGGCCGCCGTCCAGCGCTGGGCCACGTGGTGTGCGATGTTGCCGCCAGCGCTGTCCCCGGCGAGGAAGCACCGCGAGAGGTCCACGGGGACGGCGACGACGTCGTCGGGGAGGCCGCCAGCGGAGGCGAGGTGCCGCAGCACGTCCACGCCATCTTCGTACGCCGCGGGGCACCGGTGCTCGGGTGCCAGGCGGTAGTTCACGGACACCACGACGGCGTTTAGGCCGTGGCAGAACCGGCGGCACATGTCGTCGTACGGGATGGACGCGGCGGACAGCAGTGTGAATGCGCCGCCGTGGAAGTAGACCAGCACGGGGACCGGCGCCGCCTGCGACGACGACGACGGCGAGAACACACGAGCCCAGAGCCCACGGGACGCGTCGATGGTGACGTCCGCGGACCGGACGCCGTTCTTGTCCGGACGGGCGCTGGCGCGGGCCGGGCGGTCGACGGCGGAGAAGAAGCGGCGGTGGACCGTGCCGCTGCGGCTCATGGCGATCCTGCCGACGGCGACGATGATGTAGAGCTGGAGCTGCACCATCCATGGCAGCGCTGGTGGCGGCGCGCCGCGTGCCATTTCTCGCCCGTTGCTGCCACCTTCCACCTCCATTTCCATCTCGCAATTAGTCTTTAGCTGATGCGTTGGAGATGGTGTACTGATTACGTACTGAATTAGTAGTAAGCCACAGACACGACGATTGATGCATCTTCTTATCCTGCTACGTACTCGTACTGGGCGGGCCCATCCGCCCATGCTGCATGCCTAAAGCATGCATCTAACCCGAGCCAACCACACTCATCCAGTAGTCACCCTGTCACCATCGACCACATCTAACGATTTGGATTCAACGATCCAAGAATTCATGTCTAAAATAATATATATTAATTAAGACAAACTAGCAATTCATCTCCAAATAGATAGTACTTACGTCCATGTGAAAACACAGTTCGTGAAGGTCAATTTGAATTGTAATTGATCTCAAAGTAAATCGTAAAGAAAAAAAAATCTACATAAGTTACTCATATAAATTATAGTTAGTAAATACCAAAGTCCAAAGTTAAAACTTACAGAAAACAGTAATTTGAAATAAACACCTAAATAAAGGTTACTGTATGCTAAATAAATGTAAAAAAGGATAAGAGTGTCTTTCACTCTAGGGACTAAACTTACCACATTAATGGTCTAGATATATCAAAGATATAGGAAATAAATAAATAAATACTCCGTGCATATAGTCCCGATACAGAGGACATAGCAGTGTAGGATTTAATCTGGTATAAGTGCTGGAATGGTCTACATCTATCAAAATATATTATATATATAGAAAATACACATAAATAAGTACTTCAATGCATATATACCGATAGAATGTAGGATCTAATCGACGTTACGATTAAATTTGTCATGGTGATAAAAAAAGGAATGCAGAAAGAATTACACGTCTGCACAAAGAGGTATCCAAAAGTGGCATGCCATAGGTCTCGCATGAAAAACAATCAATCTTTTATCACGTCGTGCTTAAAACTCCAATTTCTATGTTTCATTGATATAGCTCTAACCTCTAAGCTCGTGAGTCGCCTTTCCTTCGTGGCCGAAAAAATTTGCATCATTCTTGATGTGGACAAAGGGAAAAAGACAAAGTGTCGATTCTAATTCTCACCCGCTCTTAACCCTGCATCTCCACCAGAATCATTCCATCAAAGAATAAAGAAAGAATGAAGAAGTGAAGTTTAAAAAACAGAAATAGAAAACTCTACCAAACCCTTAATAATTAATTAATGAAGAAACAATTTATAAGAGGCTTGATAGTGGTTTATAAAGGAATGGAGTGACCACAAGGAAACATAAGTCTAACTCATTTGACATGAATATAAATTGTACATATGACAATAGTTTTAAGTGAAGAATGATAGTTGTACACAGTTCGTACACACATGGATATCAATACGTAGACGTGGACAAAAACATTTGCACGGGCCACGTAGGTCCACGTTGCTTCCGCCGGCGGGGACCCCTTAAGTTACGGTTGATGATTAGTCAAGCAGCCGAGTCGGACGATACGTTGCTGTCATCTATGAGCATGAAGATGAACGCCTTCATCGCCTCCACGAGCCTAGCGCAGTCGGGGAGCTCGGGGAACCAGAAGAAGCCGTGAATCGCTTCATCGAACTCCACCACCTGCACCGTCTTCCCCGCCCGCCGCAGCACGTCGGCGTACCGCCTCTGCCAATCCTGCAGCGGGTCGAGGCCACCGATGACCACCATCACCGGCGGAAAGCCTTCCACAAGGCCGGCGTTCTCATCGGTCACGTGCGCGGCGTGGTGGTTCCGGTCGGCGCCTTCTTCCGGCAGGAACGCCCGCCACATCCAGTCCGAGCCGCGCACGGTCACCACCGGCACCTTCCCGTCCAGCCTGAGCTCCGTGTCCGTCCGCTCCTCGCCGCCCAAGTACGGCTGCACCAGCACGACGCCCACAAGGCGGAATTGATTGGAACCCGGCGTGGACGAGGAGGAGGAGGAGGCGGCGGCGGCTTCCGTCCAGCGCTGCGCCACGTGGTGGGCGATGTTGGCGCCGGCGCTGTCCCCGGCGAGGAAGCAGCGGGAGAGGTCCACCGGGACGTCTACGCTGTCGGGGAGGCCTTCGAAGGCGAGGTGCCGGAGCACGTCGACGCCGTCATCGTACGCGTCGGGGTAGCGGTGCTCGGGGGCGAGGCGGTATTCGACGGACACGACGACGGCGCGTAGCGCGTGGCAGAACCGGCGGCACATGGCGTCGTAAGGGATCGAGGCTGCGGAGAGCAGCGCGAACGCGCCGCCGTGGAAGTAGACCACGACGGGGAGCGGCGGGGATGCGGGCGCGGACGACGGCCAGAACACGCGCGCCCACAGGCGGCGCGACGCCTCTACGTCCACGTCGACGGACCGGACGCCGTGCGCGTCCGGGCGCTCGCTGGCGCGGGCATGGAAGTCGAAGAAGTTGAAGAGGGAGCGGTTGATCGTGCCGTCGCGACGCATCGAGAGGCCGGCGACAAATTCGAGACAGAAGAGCATGAGCCGCACCTTCCACGGCAGGGCCGGCGCCCTGTGCGGCGCTCCATCCCCAGTGCCAGTGCCGGCGGCGGCTTCCATCTCGCTAGCTAGCTCTCGCTCTTGGGATGGTGGAACGTTGCTGAAATCATATATTTCTTGTGAGTACTGTTAAGCCACACGTAGTATTGTCTACGGAGTAGCAAGTTTCCACACAGTGTCACACATGGGATGATCTTATCCAGGTGATGTTTGATGGTCGTTGACTCGTCGTCAAACCGGAATGCCAACCAAAACTAGTACTCACTCATACGCCTAGCCGAATTCAATAAGGTGTTGCTACTTAATAAATAAATAAATAAATAAGGTGTTGCTGTCGCTGCCGGTGCAATCCTCCAAACAACACTCGATCATCCATCCATCTATACTGATCGGTATTGCACTGCCAAGCACGTAGGTACGTCGTGCCATCGCGGCGGTGGCCTGCCGTGAAGACTGAAGACCGCCTGGACGCCGGGTTGTTGTTCATTTAACCATTTTCTGTTGCGTGTGTGCGTGTGCGTCTACAGCTGATGATCATCGTCTCCGCTAACATCGCGCAGTCGAACGCGAGCCACGATGGCACCAGACCCAGACCCACCACGAGGCGCTGCCCTCCATAGCGGAAACGGCAAACAGAGCGACGCCATGTGGTTTTTGTTTCTGTTGTGAAACGACATCTATTGACGAACAGACACCTCTTCGCGAACAGAAGTGATCTTATCCATCAATTACAGGATCAATGGATAGGATTAGACAGTTAGTTTAGTCCTAAAGGGCATGTCTTTTGGGAACAGTCGTGTCCCTTCGTCACACCCCTTCATATGTATATATATCTAAGAGATCAATGAAACAAAGACAGTTCTTCCAATCACTTGTTCATTTGCATTTACTTCATAACATGTTATCAGCACTTTGCTCACGACTTCATGAAGTTCGCAACAACGTAAAGCTGTGAACAATAGAAGAACAACAAACGCACGTATGCCTCCTCTGCACCATCACCGGCCAAATGGCCCTCTCTCTCTCTGCTTTTTCTCCAACAAGAAGAAGCAGTTGCTGTTTTGCTACGGCCAGGCTGATAAAGCATCCGGATGCATCCATATACTGTAAGAT
Organism: Microstegium vimineum; assembly: GCA_022036555.1. Taxonomy (NCBI): domain Eukaryota; kingdom Viridiplantae; phylum Streptophyta; class Magnoliopsida; order Poales; family Poaceae; genus Microstegium; species Microstegium vimineum. The sequence goes on from CM039141.1 coordinate 6,166,883, forward strand.
CGTACTTGATTTCTTCAATTCAATGTTATGTTCTTACTTTTGATGGCAATTTGGCATCGGAGGCATACGAGTTCGCCACCATATCTAGCACCTCCACGTGCTCCTGATGCCTAATGGCGGCGACTGCGTCCAAACTATTTGGATGGCGGCGATGGCATGCAAGAACGGTGGCCGAACGCCCTGCTCTAGCAGTGGCCCGCTGCCCCAGGCCGGACAGCCCAGGCCCCGCGGCCGATGGCTCCTACGCCAGCATTCGGGCGCCATTTTACAGAATCTGACTATGGATTAAATCCTAGTTTCTATTGACCCATTAGACTATTTACTGTTTTATTTATTTACGGTGTGAATCCGCATAAGACACTTTCTGAGTCCCTAGCGATTCTAGGTTGTAAATTTAATAGTAATCCATGTTGATGAACAATTATGTTTAGTCTCTGACTTTAACACTAATTGTACCCATGATGTTTTACTATTGTAAAATGTCCATTAGTGTATTGTTCAAAATATTTGTTTTATTATATGGCAAATTGAATACAGTACACTTCTATCAATCATGATCTTGTAATTTATTTCCAATTGATCATTTTACATTTAAGCCCATAGGCTTTTAACATGTCTGTAGAGTACTATATTTACCTCATGTAAATACTCAATTTAAACTCCGTGTTTAAAATGAATTATGATGCATAATATTTACTTCATGGAAATATATATTTTTGAGACTATGCGTTATCAAAATTTACATCATAATAGGTACTGTTATAGATGATCAAGTTTACCATAGTAAATTCATACATTCCGGTCCTATATTTACTGAAAATTTCTGTAGTGTTCAAAGAGTTTGTCCAAATTGGCAAATCCAATATACTACTATTATTACATGGTTCAAAGCGTCTGTCTAAATTGTCAAACCCAATAAACATGTATTATTATTATTACATTCAAAGAGTCTATCCAAATTGGCAAACCCAATAAACATGTAATATTATTATCACGACCTTTTCATGTTAAGCCCATTTAAGCTTTATTCAAAGCTCATAGTGCTTTACATTTTTAATGCAAAATTGATTAAGTGTATTACCTTATTATTTGTATAACACAGATATTCCATATTATATGTTGGTCATACATAAGGTAGTACCAAGTTACTACTGCGGGATCTACACTACGTTCATAACTTAGTGATTGTCCTCAACGTGCGTAACCAACATCAGAAATCGGAATATATGGTCTACATCTTTTCACAAGATGACTACCATTAATTCACATTCCTATTGGCCATACACAAGGTAGTACCAAGTTACTACTGCAGGATCTACACTACGTTTATAACTTAGTTACGTGCGTACCCAATTCGTTTGCGGATTAACTAAGGTCTACATCAACTTTTTCGTTTGCGGATTAACTAAAGTCTACATCAACTTTTTGATGATTACCTTAAAATGTGTTTACACAAATTGCATACACTATTTGGCATCTACTATAAATGATGTCCATATTATTAGAGGTGTACATCTTTATGATGACTACCTCCAATTGTTAGCATAAATATGAGGTTCACACTATTGACCATACAAGACTCATCTTGTTTCCAAATTTATTTTGCATTAATTAATACAACACTACCATAGCAATTAAATTTACCCTTAGGTAAATTCAGAAAATCTATGGTTTAAACCTTGTTAGAATACCGACCACGAAAGAGTTTGACCTCTCGCTCTTGATGGTTACCATTATCTAACATGGTCAAAGGACGTAATGTTAAACTTAATGTTCTATGGACTCTATAAATACTTGATGCTCCTCATAAGAGAGCATCTCCTATTCTGATCAATTTAATTATGGAGTTTTATTAAAATAAAGCATCATACAAATCCAAATCACACTATGTGTATCTCAATGGATATAAATTAATGCACAATATGGCTAGATTTCTAAGAGTGATATGAACATATGGCAATAATTTTGCCCAATGCCAACTATGATTGGCCATAATTTTATCTCTAAGACTTTATGTCCATTTGAGAATAGAATTATGTTGTTCCCCAAAAATTCTCTATATTATGTTCTTGCGATTCTCGTAACTTACCATATGTATTCTAGATTAATTTCTATATTACTTCAGATCTAAGTGTATGATAAACTCTTATTGAGGAATCATCATTAGCATTGTAGTGATGCTCTATCATCTGAAGTAGATTGAATTTTTAGAATCATGACAAGTTCGATGCCATATTATGTCATCCAAAGAACTTTAATGGTAAGATTCAACACAATAAAAAGAAGTAATCCCATGCATTTCTCAGGGTCAGAGCATTTTTCAAACATGACAAAGTCATACTTTGTCTCAATTGTGGATGTTATAACCACACAACTTGGAAATAACATGGCTTGAGACATTTAGTTGATCAGTATTTGAAATCCATTGAACATAAATATCCGGTTCAACAATAAAGATGTGAAGTACGCTTCAATCTTCAACCTGCCACCACCAGGAAGGCTTGTTGTTCACAACTAGTTTCATGAAGGAACCAAGTAGCAACCAAACACTTAATTAATAAGTGGATCTTATGAGCATGGATAAGACGATCATCGAATTTACTTCGCTTGATCCATTTTGGAGATCAAAATTTATCTCCCATTCACAAAGATACATAGTATCTATGTCCCATTTTAGTGTTGTAATATAAATGTTGTCATCAATTTCAATTGAATATCACAATAATGTGGCTTCACATTTGATATTCCATTAAATTGTATCTAATCTTTATATCTGCAAAGAATTTCATTAAATTTTTCATGCTATATATAGATTTATACGAGAGTCAATCCAAATAGTAATTTTGCCTATTGGACAATTGCACCACAAACTCTATACATAGGGAAGCAAAGTATTCCTATGTTCTTAATAAAGATAAGGAAATATTTTGACAATCGCTAGATGCGATATCATGATAGTTGGTTTTGGTCATCCTACTATCATACTCCCTATTGGTACTCAAATAATAATCATGAATCCATTATTGTATTCTGATTAGATAATGTACCCAATCAATTATAGAGATATTTGTCAATGTGGTTTTCATAATCGAAACCCCAAGATGACAACTAAGAGGAGTATTTCCTCCTAAGTACAGATATGGCAACACAATACATCCTTAGTTGGATTGAACTACCTATACATGGTATACATATTCTATATGAGTGCAAATTCATATTCGAATATTGCCTCGCTCAATATAGAATCATTTGGGATTCAACTAGATGGAAAGGAATCTTGTTTAGTGGGTCATTGTCCTACGAACACAATTATGAGAGATTGTGCTCCCTCTATGGCTATTCAATTAATTATGGATACATCAATGTATTCTGATTCTATAAATACCATAAGTTGTTTTCATATTATATAGTTGCATGGTTTCCATAAACAAACCCATTACTAAGGAGCGATGATGAAAATCATCACACGACTTAGTGCAACATATATGAAAACTAAATAATTATGTGTTTTCCTTCCATATCATCTAGGGTTTATTATACATACATCAATCTCATATTATATGTTGCGTACAAAATAATTCTCTCTTGAAGTCAACAAGACTTGGCAGATTTGCCTAGGTTATTCCACTATAGAGATAACGTGAGAATTATTGTCAATTCTATCGGTCAATTCCTAAAATCCATGAATTTTGTGTGCACCATATTGCAACAGGGGAATTTATTTTTAAGGCTTACCTTAAAATTCAAATATATAGACCACTCAATTTCTTGAAGAAATTCAAGTAAACACTAGTGACCTCATTTAACGATTTTTTGGACCATTAGTACTCACTTTGATGCATCCATAATATATTCCCACACGTGTCTCTCACTTATGAGAACCACCATTATACCAAACACATTGCTCAAAATCTTCAATTTAGAGCAAATTGTCCTGGACACGGGATAAAATCCATTTCACATGGAATTGTTTGGTTTTCGGAAACTATATATTGAGTACCTTATGTCCATACTAATAATGGTTTGATTGTATCTCTTATTGAGAATCAAAATTATTTGAATGACCTATTAAATAGAATTGTCATTTACCAACACTATTTTGGTTGCATGCGGCTTAACACACCGCATCGTTAATTCAAATTTAATATGCTGCACTTAACCAACTCCCTCCATTGCAGTAAGTACGCGGAACTTTGGCCACGGCCAAACATTTCCCATCTGTGCATCGAGTATGTTTGCACATACCGATATCACCACCGAACATACCAATGGGCATTAGGGATTCCAGTGAGGTATTATTATCCGTCATTCATACAATACCTCGGATCTCTATAAGGGATTTACATTGCCCGTATGTTGAACATAATTTGAGGATAATTCCATGCATTAGGGGGAGATTTATACCACACATAGAATGCCAGGAATCAAAAGAGTATCACATATTGATATTCGCTCCTCATATCCATGTACCAAAGAATCTAAACCAAATTGTTTAGATCATATTATATTTGCATCATATTGCAAAGAATCTGCCACAAGCATTTACTGATAATAAGGGTGTCACAAAATCCTCTTATCCTACTCCTAATGCGCCCGAAAGAATGGAGGTACCAAATAAAACCATTCAACTCCCACTTCCAAAGATGAGGGGGAGAAGTACGACCTCTCCTAAGGATAATGCTCTGAGTAAGCTTCTGAGGACACTGAGGATTAGATCCTCCCAATCAGTAAATCCAAGTCAACCTCAAGTTGGTAGACATCCAAATGGATGAGCATCCAAAACCTGGATCAAAATCCACCCGGATCAATGGTGCACCCAAATTCTGATCATGGGACATCGGAACACCCTGACTCCATATGGGAAATGACAAAGAGTCCATAAGGGTTAATATTTTCACATGCTATGTTGATTCAAAACCATGAATCAATCATTTAAAGACTACAAATTGTCGCGACATATACTCCTCAAAGATTAATATTCGCCTTACTGGATCCAGACCAAAATTCCTAGGCAGAGTGTCTTCACACTCAAAATTTGGTAAAGCAAAAAGGTGGCAATTAAGGAGGTTGCTCTTGTTCAATGATGAGAAGGATTACCACAGTAATGCCTTCTCTCACATAGTTTCTTTTCAGAAGCAAGGTGGTGAACAATGAGAGCTTGTAGCATATGGTTTCATGCAGAGACCTAGCATAACATACACTATGGTATGTGTGAAAATTAAGTTTCCAAATTCAATCATTGGCAGATCAAATTAATTTGATAGATTCAGATGTATAAGACTTCACATTCTGAATCCAAATACAAATCGCAACATACAATGTGTACAATTCAGGTCACAACATGACTTGAGACAATTAAGTTGATTGTGGTACAACTTATTGAGTTCCTTCTATAGAAGGGTTACTCTAATCATGATTGTGTATATGTGTTTGTACAGAAATCCCAAATTGGATTCCCTATCATCTCAACACATATTGATTATTTTAGTATCATCAAGATATAGAAATAATTAAGCAATCATTTTAGGTATGATTTCCATTATGTGAAATTGACCTCTAAGACGGATTTGAGATGAGATATTTGGGTCAAACCAAATTGCGCTTAAGTCTTACTCTTAAGCACATATATCAGTATACCAATATCTAATTGATATTGTCTATCAATATCCAAATGATATTGGACATCATATCCATTAACTTGTGTGGTCATTCAATCCCTAAATATGGACTTCTATCCATTTAGACCTTTGGATGACAACCTTAGTGCCATAAAGCGCTCATGTATCTTGCGAATAGCATCAAGCCTAAACTTGCATATGCAGATACCTTGCTAGCACAAAATAGCGCAACTTCTGCAACACCTAATGGTGGGAGTCAAAAAGGATATCCACAGATATTCATATGGTACCATAGGACTTTATTTTATTATCAAATAAATTAATACATGACCTAAATGAAATATCAAGATCCTGGCTATTTAATCCCATGCTAGATCACATACTGATTTTATTATGGTGGAGTCTCCTCACTCGAGTCATCAAATATGACTCCAATGGTTACTTCCACTTAATCATTCTCAAGCATCATATATAGATGACTTCACAGAGTGATCAAATGTGATTCTATAAGATCACCAACCATTATCTACAACGATAAGGTTGCTTGTATTGTCAAGATGGAAACAAGTCATATAAACTTGCAAAAGTAGTCTTGCATTTTGCAGATTCACTCACTAAGTTCGTACCTACGTTCGCATTTTATGAAATTGGTATTAAGTGACTTTGAGAGTTGCAAGATTCAGGGGGAGTTTTCTCCTGAAATTATAACATGTTCAAACATCATGTTGTACTATTTTCTCTCTACGAGTTTTCCTCGTATAGGTTTCTCATAAAAGGTTTTTAACGAGGCAACATCAATACAAGAATGTCTCATATTTTCTATTTTCCCCATCGGGGTTTTTGTGGGAAATATCAAAGACACATATTACCCTCACAACTCATTCATGGTTTTTCTCTGAAAAGGTTTTTCATGTGAGTTATCCAAGAGGCAATACCAATAATATGTCGTCATATTTTCTCCTATTTTTCCCACTGGGTTTTTACAGGAGTTTTAGCGGCATATCATTATATACCACTCCTCATATTTTTCCTGAAAGTTTTTTGGGGGAGTTATCTTTATGTCGTATCTTCAATATTTTTCCCCACTAGGATTTTTAATGGGATACCAATGACATAGTGATTTATTTGAATAACACATATATGCTATTTTCTTCTTATTTTTTCCAAATATGGTTTAAAGGAGTTTTTATGGCATATTAATACATACATGTTCCTCAGATTTTTCCCATAGGTTTTTTCGAGGAATTTCAGCTTACAACTGCATTGATCTCAAGAAAGATTCGATCAAGGGGGAGTGTTGTGAAACAACACCTATTAACGAACAGACACCTCTTCACGAATAGACGTCTCTTCACGAAGTGATCTCATCCATCAATTACAGGATCAACGGATAGGATTAGACAGTTAGTTTAGTCTCAAAGGACATGTCCTTTCGGAACAGCCGTGTCCCTTCGTGACACCCCTTTGAACAGTCGTGTCCTTTCGTGACACCCCTTCATATGTATATATATCTAAGAGATCAATGAAACAAAGACAGTTCTTCCAATCACTTGTTCATTTGCATTCACTTCGTAACAGTTTCTTGCCAGTTGCCACCTCGATCATCGATCTGCAGTAACACTCTCTTGACGTACACTATCTCAAAGTCGATCTCAATCACGATTGCGTTGCGGGTGGTAGAGGTTAGTGGCAGCATGTGAATGAACGATCTCCCTGCTTTACATACAAATACAGCTAATAAAGCGCGCGCTTTGGTTGGAGTTTTAAAGCTGCATTGATATGATCGGGAGATACTAATAAATAGTATACAGTACTGTATATGATAGTCATACACGCGAGAAACATGAGCATTTTCATATTATATTTTTTTTGACAGCAATAGGTAGATGAACTTAACCAACCAACCAAGACGACGCCGGAATGGAATGGTGTTAGTGCATCTATCACGCGTCAGTGAGCTTGGGCGTGGCCTTGTGGCTGTCGACGAAGGCCCTCATGTCCTGCAGCACCTTGGTGGCCTCAGGGAGCTCCGGGAATCCATAGAAGCCATGGAACATGCCTGGGTACTCGGCCACCCGCACCTCCGCCTTCCCCTTCCGGCGCAGCACGTCGGCGTACCTTCTCTGCCAGTCCATGAGCGGGTCGAAGCCACCGACGATGACCATGGCGGGCGGGAACTCGTCGGCGAGGTCAGCGTTGTCGTCGGTGACGTGGGCGGCGGGGTGGTCACGGGTGGCGCCGACGGGGAGGAACGCGGTCCACGAGAAGTCGGAGCGTCTGAGGTTCACCACGGGCGCGACGCCCTCAAGCTCCAGCTCCGACGGCGTGCGCTCCACGCCGCCGAAGTAGGGCTGCACGGGGAAGACGCCCGCGACGCGGAGCGTCCGCGCCGACGGCTGCCACGCCGCCGCCCAGCGGTTGGCGACGTGGTGCACGATGTTGCCGCCCGCGCTCTCCCCGGCCAGGAAGCAGCTGCGGAGGTCGACGTGCACGTCGTCGTCAAGGCCCGGGACGCCTCCGCGGGCGTCGAGGAACCGTAGCGCGTCGACGCCGTCGTCGTAGGCCGCGGGGTAGCGGTGCTCGGGCGCCAGGCGGTAGTTGACGGACACCACGACGGCGCCGAGCGCGGCGCTGAGACGGCGGCACACGCCGTTGAAGGGCCCGATTGCCGGGGAGAAGAGCGCGAAGCCGCCGCCGTGGTAGTAGACGACCACGGGCAGCGCGCGGTCCGCGGCAGTGGCCGGAGCGAAGACGCGCGCCCAGATGCCTTTGGACGCGTCCATGGTGAAGTCGTAGGACCGCACCCCGGACGCGTCCGGCCGTGGGTCCGCGCGCGCGCTCAGGAGCCGGTCGATCACGCCGTACAGGCAGCGGTTTACCGTCCCGTCGCGCCGCTCCACGGCGTCGATGGCCACCGTCAGCCCGGCTAGCTGGAGCCGCACCGACAGCGGCAGCGGCGGCGGCTTCGGCTTCGGCTTGGCTGATGCTCCTGCTTGGTTGCTGCTGCTGCTGTCGCTGGCCATGGCCTCCGATTTCTTCGCTCTGGACTGCTCGGTGTCTTTGCTCGATCGGTGTCGCCCTGGGTTTGGACGACGTGCGATAGAGTATATATCTGCGCAGCTGACAGCTATATGCTCTATCATTGAGACGGAACTGTGTTTTGTGAAGGCGGGTGTGGCCACGTCGCGGCAAATGGAAGTCGTACTGGCGCGTCGCAGTCGCGTGCACCGCCGCGAAGTTGATCGGCGACTGGGAGGCTGAGCCGGGCGTCCGCGTTGGCTTTCCAAATCGAGCGCTATGCCTCCATGCAGGGCAAGTGTCGCCCCTTAGCCGGGTCGGCGGGGCAACCACATGAACAGGACGGTCCTGCCCGTGCCAGGCCACCGCTTTTGCGTGCGGATCTCGGCGAAGGAGACCGACGGGCCTGATTACTTCTTTGAAAATTGCAAAACTTCACTAGATTCTCTGTCATATTAAATTTTTAGATAACTAATTATACAGTTTATCTGTAATTTTTAAGATAAAAATCTAATTATTTTATAATTGAACAATAATTATAAAATACAAACGAAACACCTAAGTGCTAAATTTTTTGGATCTAAACAAGATCCGGATACGCGCCAGGGTCGGTGCCTTGCTGGTCAACGATCTCTGCTGTAGACCAATTAGGGCAGTTTTTCTCGATTAAAAAAATGTTAGCTACTGTACTAAACATGAGGGTGTCGAAAAATGGAAGGCGGCTGAGACAGTTTTCTCCATCTCTTTAACACGGTGTGAAACTGGTTGCATGGCTTTCGACATCGCTTTCTAGTGGGAAACATTAGCTTTCGTCTAAATCTTCTACAACACGGCAACACCTATACGAAGCCACGCGTTCGAGCAAAACAAATTACATACAAAAAGAAAGCAATGTCAGAAAAATGTCCTTCCTGTTCGTTTGACTTATCACCCACCGAAACAATGTCTCCAGCTGGCTTATCAGCCACCAAAACGGTGAAACGAACAACAACACTATTTGTTACAGGCAAATTGCAGCATGGTTAAAAATGACCGATCAATATGATTATGGAACTTGTGTGCTGGAGCTGGAAGATGCAGAAGTAGATATATCGAGTCAGGACTGCCACTGCAAAACTAGTTCCCATATTATGTTCTTATTCTCACAGCATTATTACCAGTACAAAGCCAAAGGAATGCTGCCCCCCTAGTTCATACCTTAACAACATTTTCTCAACTCAATCAAAAAATCTAACAACAGAACTGTTGTTTGCTGAATACATATACTTTGTTTGCTATCCAGCTCGTGCAACAATTATTTTATACAACTCTTGGTATTAGATTCATACAAGCCTGGAAATAAAACAACTAACCAACATATAGATTAGAAACAGGATGGTTTACAGTCCCCGTGAAAGTCCAAGAAATACAACAGCTGAGGACATCTGCACTTTAAGATCGGCGATATCAACATCATGACCTCCTTCCACCAAGCCCCATCGATCAACCTGTGTGAATTCAAAAACCTTAAGACGAAATAAGGGGCAAATGATTCTAAACAGCGGAGGAGCATGATGGTTGCGGGATAAACACCTGGTGATCTTCTTCTAGCCTGATCAACTCAATGGCCTCCTCAATACCCAACCTTTCTCTAAAAATTGCAAGAGGGATCACCAGGGAATGGGCTGATGCAGCCATAGCATCAATAGATGCTAACTCACAGTCAGTTGCTTTGTTCAGAACAGTTTCTACAGCCTTAGCAAGGCCATCATCTTGCTTCCCCCCAAAGAAGGTCGTGTAGACAATGGGCTTGAACCCAAATTCAGTATCTACCCACTCCAGAATAGGATCAATTTTCGCCTTCTGCTTTTCTACAGACAGAAAATCAGGAAGCATAAGAAATTACGAATTGAACCAAACACTGGTATAGGTCTACTAGAGGGATTAAACAGTAGTTGCACATATGAACCTCTTTTATACCAAACAAAGTCATGAGAACACAACTTACGATGAACTCCAATGGTCAGTTCGCTATCAGCCGGTGAGCGACAGAATACCAAATCTTGATGAAATTTCTTCATCAAATTATCAATTACTTTTCTACGTGTCACAGGAACTCTCTCCAATGCAGTGCAAGCAAGCTTCATGAGAGGCATTGTGAAAGGTCGAATTCCATCTGATTCCTATCATAACAAGATAATCAGGATCAGGATCAGGATCTATTCCATGGAAATTAAGAAAAAAAAATGAAATATAACATCTGCAAATAAGATAAATAAGATAGATAAATGCAAGGTGGAAGACCAGAAAACAAAGCAACTTGCTGCAACATCTCTGGTTGATTATTAATGGGCACATGTCACAGGCTCATGACATGAACTCAAATGTACACAAATGCCATAGCTGCCGGGGGGGAGCTGTGGGATGACAAAATCATGGTGCTAACAGAGACACACAAAAAAGTTGAAATTAATTTCTTATCAGGTGAAATTTTCATGAAAAAAGAAGGAATAAAATGTTTTGTTATGTTCCCCCATTGCAGTAAACTAGAAAGGCATTTTGTGGTGATACTCAATCAGTAGAATTTGTTTGTATCGATGCCTTGGTTTAAAACAGAATACAGATTATTTGCCTGTTGGAGGAGTTGAAATTGACAATTTATAATATTAACCAACTTCGGTTGTAGATGTAAGAAACAAACAAATAAAACCAAAACGTTATATTATCTACATAGGTGAGGTCCATGAACTACATATCCTGCCATGATGGAACAACGTCCAGTATCAGATTTCAGATTACTTGGTTTATTTTCTTCAAATTTGATCAATCTTTTTAGTCTAATCTACAGCCCTCTAGCCTCACCCAGAAGAAACAAAAGGAACAGATAGCAATGTCTACCCAGCCAAACTTGTGTAATTTGAGTATACATATTTCAAACCCACCAGATAGAGTGATATCAACCCAGATTACACATGAGACGAGGAATACTAAGAGAACACTGTCAAGCTCGCACTTCACTACTGGCCTGGATGAGCTAGACCTCGAGATCACTGTCTAGTAAGGCGCTAACTACAAAGCCTCCATCAAAATCATTTGAAGTTCATGCAAATATGCATAGGCCACTCCAGGATTCAAGACCTGGAGAAATCATCAAAATAGGTCATTCTTTAACCCCTCTGGATACTTGCTAAGATAAAAAGGCTGAACTCAATTCATTTCAAATGCTGAACTAATGTTCGCAAAACTCTGTCATAAATTCATAATTCACTACTGCTCCGGGATGAACTAACTACTAAGCTAGAGGATGAATCAGGAGCTAATTAGATACTTTTTCTATCCAAACCATTTGAAATTACTTGCAAATATGCATGTATAAGTCATCAAGTCAACACAAAATTTGCGGCCTGTAGAGATTTCCATTGCACAAAAGTAACTTGATGTTGTCTTGTCGGACCATTTCAAATATACAGCAGAAGAAAGGGATGGATGGGATGAGGACCTGGTACTCCCACTCGGCGGCGATGGCCATGGCGAGCGAGCGCGAGGGCAGCTTGAGCTGCCGCTTGGCCGGCGACTTGAGGGTGCGGTAGTCCAGCATCACGGTCCACCCGTTGCCGTCGTCGGCGCGCCGGACGGTGGCGTCGCGGTAGAAGCGCTTCCCGACCACCGACCCCGTCATGAACGACGTCGGCATCGCCACCGACGTCTCGTCCCGCGTCGTGACGTCCGCGGCCGCCGCCGGCTTCTTCACGTAGATCGCGTCTTCGGATCCACCTCCCCCTCCTCGCGCGCTGTCCCCGCCCGGGGAAACCTCCGCCGCCGTGCCTAGCAGCCGGCACCGCCCGCCGGCCACCCATCGCGGCTGGAGGAGGCGGCGGGCTGCGACCGTCGCCATGCCGGTTTCACCTGGGCCTTCCTCCTCAAGCTGTCGCTTACTAGTACCCTACACGCAGCACTTTCAGCCCATTTAAAAATTCGGCCCAACTTCTAGCCTGTATGCACTGAGGCCCATTCTAGCGGGCGCATCGAAAGTTCCAGAGGCGTCCAGCTCCACCACACCACACGACACCGCCACGCACGCATCGGCGCCATCGTCTCCAACACGGCGACCAATTAACCCCACGATTCCGACGACCGAACTCCCCAGGTGTCCCCACACTTTTTCCTGGCAAACCCTGCACGCCTCCGCAACCGCAACCGCGTCGTCGGCGAGCGCGATCCCGAGAGACCCAACCATCAGCTTCCTTCGCGGGGTGTGTGTATGCGCGTACGCCGGCCGTGACCAGATCGGCTACGGCAAGCCCATGGCGGAGCCGGCCCTCCTCGCGCCAGACGCCTTCGCGGACCTCCCCTTCCCCGAATTTCAGGCGCCTGTCGACGGCGACAGCTTCGCGTTCGAGGACTTCGATCTGGAGGATCTGGACCTGGACTTGGACTTCGACCTCGACCTCTTCGCCTCGGACGGGCAACTCTCACAGCCGCCGGCGCTCGCGACCTCGTCCTCCTCGGCCGGGTCTCCGGATGGGGGCTCGTCGTCTTCCGGCGCCGGTGGGGACGGCGGCGGGCTGAGGAACGAGGAGTCCTCGGAGTCGTCTTCGAGGAGCGCGAGCGGCACGGATGGCAGCGACAAGGGGAAGGGGGAGGACGAGGACGAAGCGAAGCGGCGCGCGCGGCTGGTTCGCAACCGTGAGAGCGCGCACCTTTCGCGGCAGAGGAAGAAGCAGTACGTGGATGAGCTGGAAGGTAAGGTGAAGGCCATGCAGGCCACCATCGCCGACCTCTCCGCCAGGATCTCCTGTGTCACCGCCGAGAACGCCGCTCTCAAGCAACAGCTGGGTGGCGCTGCTGGAGCGGCGCTGCCGCCGCCGATGCCGATGTACCCCGCGATGTATCCTTTGCCGATGCCGTGGATGCACCCGGCGTATCCCATGCGTGGATCGCAGGTACCGCTGGTGCCAATTCCTCGTCTGAAACCCCAGCAGCCTGCACCTGCTGCAGTAGAGCCACCGGCTAAGAAGGCTAGGAAGACCAAGAAGGTTGCAAGCGTTAGCTTCCTGGGATTGCTTTGCCTTGCAATGCTCTGTGGGTGTTTGATTCCTGCAGTAAATCGGATGTATGACTCTGTTGATGCTGGAGAAGGTGCTGCATTCGTTCCACCCCATCATGGGAGGGTGCTGGCTGTTGAGGGGCCTCGAGATAATGTCTCGGATGGTGTCGATCCAAAGCCGCCACAGAGTGCCAGTGAGACGCTTCCAGCGCTGTTGTATCTACCAAAGAATGGGAAACATGTCAAGATTAATGGGAATCTTGTTATTAAGTCGATTGTTGCTAGTGAGAAAGCTTCATTGCGGTTTGATGGGAAGAGTCCTCAAAACCTAAAGAAGGAAGAGACTAGCTTGGCAATTCCTGGCTATGTGACTCCATTGGGAGCTGGAGAGGTTATGGAACCAACCAAAGGAATGATGAAAAATGAACTGATGGCTTTGGCTCCTGCAGATGGAAATGTGTATAGGGAGGAGGATGGATTGCTGCCGCAGTGGTTTAGTGAAGCAATGTCTGGTAAGATGCTATGAATTTTACACACTTTGCTCAGTTTAATATTTTGCTGTATTTGGAATGACCTACATGACATATTGCTATGATGCTTTCTGTAGTAATTTATACTAGTAGCCATATAAACGAGATCTGAAGATCAGTCACTACTTGAAGCTTACTTTAAATATTATCAAGTAGGCTAACTAACAAAAAATAATGAAGCCTCAAAGATCATGCAGTCACTTTTAAGTGCTAAACAATTGAAATGGGAGGTTGATATGGTTGGGCAGAACATATTTGCACATATATGCTTATATATCTTCCCTGCAATACTAGAGCAATAAATCCTTGTTTGGGTTTGTAGGCCACTTAGAAAGTAGCTACCATCATACCATGTGGAGTGTTAGTAGGTCAGGCCAATAGTTGTCACTGTTGAAGCTAATTGCATTGGTGTGTTAACATCCATGAATACTGTAGATATGTGATGTAGTGAGGATACAGGTGTTTCTGGATAATTCAGTTGTAGCTTAATCATACATGCTTTGTTTCTATATGTAAAAAGGGTTTTATGCTATCTGAGTGTTTTTCTTAGTATTATTTTATTCATCTGTACCTGTTAAGTTACTGTTCTAACTGTGGATGTTATTCCTTTGTTTACTGATGGGCATTGCTCATGCACACGTTTTCAGGTCCCTTACTGAGCTCAGGAATGTGCACTGAAGTTTTCCAGTTTGATGTATCTCCATCATCTGCTGATTCAAATGGCATCATTCCTGTCTACTCCAATGCCATGTCAAACTCGTCACAGAATTTTACTCAAAATCTTCCCTCTGCTCGTCCTCACACGGTGAAGAACAGAAGGATTTCATACTCTGAGGCCATTCCTTTAAGAGGTTCAACATCCAACGACACCGAGCACCTCAAAACACCACCGAAGAATGAGAACTTTGGCAGTACGAAGCCTGTTTCATCGGTGGTTGTCTCAGTGCTGGCTGATCCCAGAGATGCTGGAGACGGGGATGTTGAGGGGAGGATCTCTTCAAAATCGTTGTCCCGGATCTTCGTTGTCGTTCTTATCGATAGTGTTAAGTATGTTACTTACTCCTGTGTCCTACCATTCAAAAGCCATAGCCCTCACCTATAGGTCTGGGTTTGGAGGCGAGTATATGCGTTCAGGATACATTAACTTGATAGTGATTCTCTCCTAAGGAACTAATGTACTCTTCTAAGTATGTTGATAGAGCTGGACCTGTACATTCTATAGCGCAAGAGGTGTAAGGCAGTTGCATTTCTTCATTTCAAGTTTTCTGTGCTCCATGATGTGTTTTTGTCTTGTGGGCTTGGATGATGCCGCAGTGCTTTTAATGTCTCATCTGTTCATGCTGTCATGTGTGTCTGTGTGCCAGGAATCTAACAAATACAAACCTATTGGCCTCATGGCCTGTTCGGCTGACTCATTGTTTTTTTGGCTGATAAGCTGACTGATTGTTTTTGTGGCTGATAAACTGATTTTGGTTGTTTGTTGTGAGATAAGCCGGCCGAGCTGATATAAATGCACTGTTCCAAAAGTATGTAAACGGATTGTTCATTCAGGTGCATTGTTCCAAACCCAATGCAAGCAAAGCATAATACGCATGTGTGTTGAACAGAATCATTTCGCATGTGTAGGTCTGAGCCCATGACACTTGAGGCCCACTAGGATACTCCTGAAGTATCTTGGTCACTTATTTTATCAGTGCATTTCTAAGGTTTTGTATGCCGCAGGAAATTACATATATATCCCTATAAAATTATAATCATTGCACTTTGGGAGGAGAGTAGAAAAGAACAATTAGGGATAAATTTTGACCTCTACCATTCCTAATTCTCAAAAGAATGTAATTCTCGTTTTTCAAGAAGACAAACACTTTGAATTTTGATTAAATTTATATAAAAAGTACTAATAAGTACCATTAGATTAATTATAGAATATATTTTATTATTAAAATTATTTAGAGACATAAATATCAATATTTTTAATATAAAGTTGGTCGAACAAGAACTACTTAGACCAATGTATTTCCCACAATTGTATTCTTTTAGAGATAGAGGTAGTAGTTATTATGGGACAAAAGGATTAAGCGACTACACCCTCCGTCGTCCCAAAAAAAGCGCACGTCTCTCTTACCAAGAAATTAAACATTTTAAAATCTGACCAAATATGTATACAAAAGTATAAATATTTATTTATGATGTGTAACAAATATTATTAAAATAATTATATAAATTATAGAATATATTTTTATAATTGATTTATTTGAAAATGCAAATATTGATACGGAGTACTATTTTATATGTAACTAGTCAAACTTTCTTGGAAAATGTAATACTCCCTTCATCCCAAATTGTAAGTCATTCTAAGAATCTTGGAAAATCAAAGCATCTCAAGTTTGACCAAGAATTATAGACAAAACTATAAAGATTTATAACATCAAATAGATATACTATGAAAATATAATTAATAACGAATCTAATAATATTTATTTGACATCATAAATATTATTATATTTTCATATAAGTTTGGTCAAACTTGAGAAACTTTGACTCTCCAAGATTCTTGGAATGACTTACAATTTAGGATGGAGGGAGTACGTGTTTATTTTAGGACGGAAGAAGTAGCATAGTAAATTTATAGGTCCGTGACGCTTGGGGCCCACTACACAATGGTGATGACAGGAAAAAAAAAAGGCTCCAAAGTGATGGTATCCATGCAAAAGCCCCGAGCTATACTTTCTCGTAAGATAGATACATTTACCATTTGTTGCAAAAGGAAACTACAATGCAAGGACTACTCCAGTCTCCAACAACCTACTAGTACATATACACATATCCTGCTCTGCCTCATGGGCATACACTACACCATGTATGTACAACCAAAAAGAAAAGAGAAATATTCACTGTGGGTTAGGGCATGAACCACCAATCGTCTCAGTCTTTAACGGCCAATCTATCATCACCTCGTCCGAAAGGTTAGCTTAGCTGGGTACCATAAATTTTGCAGTACGGCCAGAAGCCTGCAATTCAGTAACAAGGTTAGGAAAAACAAGAAATGTAAAAGGCCACGGAGTGAACAGAGACAAAAAAGAATTGAAAACTATGGCAACAAGAAGTTGATAATCAAACAGATTTACATACCCCGAAGGCGCATATAATTCACTTACGAGGTGTGACAAAATGAAGTGCTACTCTAATAAAGTAATAAGTCTAATGCTTCCTGCTGGTTTCAAATGCATCTTGTCTCAATGAACATAGGTCTGCCGTTGTTGCTGTCCAGCATAAATCAGAAACTTGGGAAAGATAAAAAAAATTCTCTAGGAGGCTGGAGGCTGGAGGCATGGACAAACCATATAGCACACACACGTAAAACACTTGTATAGGGTAATCAAATGCAATGCTATGGTATACAGGTATAGAAAGTGATGCTTCTGAAAATCACACAAGGACAATTTATCTGCTTATTAACAAAACTCACTGCTGGTTTATCCACGTAAGTTCTGCAGGGACAACAAGCTTGCCTGCTGTGGCAATGAAAGCTAAAAGTATAATCAAATAGCCAGGAAAATACCCATAGTGTGTGTTTCAGCACCCTGACAATTTATCTGCTTATTAACAAAGCAGTACTGCTGTTACTAGTTACCCATGCAAGTTCTACTTCAACAACAAGCATTACTGCTGTTGCAATGAAAGCTAGAAGTATAATCGAAGCATTACTGCTGTTGCAATGAAAGCTAGAAGTATAATCGAATTTCCAAAGGAAATACCAGTAGTGTGTGCTTCAGCACAGTCGCTGTGCAGATATTACCACCATGTTCACGAGATATCATCAGGCGGACATGTGGAACAGCTTTCCAGCTCTCACCAAGAGCAGGCTTAACAGCTCCATTGCCAGCTGAAACCATATGATTGGTTACCTGCAAGAGAGTAACTCAATGAATGAACTTAAGAAAAAACTTTTCGTTTCAGACTTGGCAGTATTCGCCAAAAACACGTTTGCTGTCTGATTTATAGCAATTTGTAAAATCAATTGTTAAAGTGAAATAGTTTATGAATGCCTATAGGAAGCAAATAAGTAACATAAACTTCCATTTCAAATGCTAAAACAAAGGTGGTATGTGGTATTCGTTGAGTCACCAACCACACAGTGATGGTACATCCTAAACAGCTGATTATAAGGAAGCATAAACATTCTCGGTACATGATGTTTTCACCATTTTCAGGTCACTGGTACCTTATTACAAGAAAATACTGAAGACTGAAGAAAAAATATACTGGTCCATCCTTGGAACCTTCCTCACTAAAATATTTGGAGCTAATTGGCAGCTAGTTCAGACTTCAGATCAGAGAAAATGGAGTAGAGAAAAAAGAGCCTGCTACGTAATTTTGTGGCTTGACTCCCATGAAGTACATTAACAAAGGACATGCATGACAAGACCAGCATATATGGAAATTGGCAAAATCTGGTTGCTGTTCCTCCAAAGTAGCCTATAACGCTTTCTTTGTGGGCACAATTAGGTTTGCCCCATGGAAGCGTATTTAGAAATCTTGGGCTCTTTTGCGCTGCAAATTCTTGGCCATTCGCATTCACAGTTGGACAGCAGATAGGCTTGCCAAATGTGGACTCCCACACCCCGATTGCCATGCATTGAGCAATCAAAGGGATGAGACTATGCAGTGGTCTATCATTCTCCAGTGTCTGGATCTGCAACAGGAGCTGAACTCTACACAGCTTTCTCTTCATCGTGGTGCGAAGATCTTAAACAAATTGACAAGCAATTGAGGAATGGGCTTCACAAATTTGGAAACATCATAGTGACTGTTTTTAAAGGAACGAATGTGTGGCTCGAAACTAGGACCATTTTAGAGGAAGGAGCCTTGTGGTGTTATGCAGGTGCAAATTACAGAAACTAACTACGGTCTAGTCCGTAGTTGTTGCTTTGTGGTCATCTCTTTTATGTTTCAACAGCCCATATGTAATCTCTTCTTTAATATGTTTAATGCATGGAAGGTACTAGTAGTATGCAAATTCAAGACCAAACACCATACATATTCAGCCTGTCAAATAAGATCAAACAATCTTCAGCATGAAAATTCAGGTGCTACATTATTCAGCATCATCAAGATAATCACCACGATATTACAGTTCTTATTCTCTCCATGCATGTAAACAATACTGCTGAGTGAACATTGAATAGTTACACAACGATTTTGACAAAGAAAATGAATACATATATGATCCCCATGACCAAAATCAAAACGATAAATTTTTTTTTAATTAAAAAAAGGCATCTTAGTTTCTTTTTTTAAAAAAAAGCATCTTCGTGTTAATACGAAGAAAAACAGTCAAATTCAAGCCAATGAGTTGAATCTAGGTGGTGCTACACCAAGTCAACCAGTCTCAATTGCTCCAAACATGCTCATCCCAGAACATGCAATTAGCATTCCATGAATGCTTACCAAAAACTGGGGTTCAAAAAATTACCAGAACAGATAGATTATGCTCAAAGGCTAACTTCTTTAGAATCATTGCCACTGATATCATCATCGACCGCCCTGTCAGTTTATTAATACAGGTTCAGAGAAAAGAAACAAAAGCTGTGAATTAAGGATGCCTTCCTCTAAGGAAGCAATATCCCAGAGACTATTGTTTAGGAACTTAACTTAGGGAAATTCAATTTATCACCAGATGAGATTATAGCAGTTGCATCATAGACATCATTATTAAGTTTATACTAAATCCATAAGCTATCTTGCATAAGCACCAATTTGATTCAGTTCCTAACTCACAGAATCATATCTAATTTATCTCAACCTCTTGATATTCCTGCATAAAGTCTGAGGGGGTGGGGGGAGGAATTGTAGACAAGGCTATGAAGGTGATACCTTGTGGATACTTGCCACCAATGATGGGAGCAAGTAAGGATGATAATGAGTCAATGATAAGTAAGCAAATTTTCCTACCACCACTTTTTACCTGTACAAGTACATGTTCCATGTCAGAGAAGTATTTGACAGGGAATCTGATAACCATAACTCCATAAGGCAGGCTTTCATTCATACCTTGTCATTCAGTAGAGAGACTTCAAGTTGATGTAATACTTCAAACATACCAAATATATCAAACACAGATTCGCAGATGATGCTTCTCATCATGGTCTTGAGCCTCTCCTTACGCGGCAAGTCAAAACCTGGTTGCTGTAGATCTTAAGCTATATATACAACATATGGTAAAGCTTTTGCTGGCAAACTGCTGGAATAAATTTTTATTTACACCATAAGAAATGAAATAAATTATGAGAACTCAAAGAATGACAAAAGGTAAGAGCAACCTAGACATATGGGTCGTGACTGTCTACCTCTTTGATCAGATAGGTTGTTAGTTCCATCAATTATGGTGGCAATGCGACTAGGAGAGAAGGAATTACTAGTATCCAAGTACATAACCACACCCATATGCTTCACTGCAACATGTGAAGCAGAATGTAGACAGACCTGAAATGGTATATATGCAATAGACAAGAGCATGATTATGATTCAGCCCATACTGGTTCCAATACAATCATCCCAAGAAGGAACCATAAGCATTTTAAGTGTATATAAAATAAAACTCATCTTCTCACCTGTGTTTTACCAGAAGATGATGGTCCAGTAACCTCTGTCAGCTGACCTTGGCGCAGGCCGCCTCCAAGAAGTGTGTCAATGCTGGCAATTGAAATATCAAACGATACTAGGACCATATTGATCATAATAGGTAATATAGACGAGGATGTGAATGTAGCCAATAAGAGACGAAGACTGAATAAGAGAGGGCATGACTATACCCTTCAAGTCCAGTAGGGAGGACATGTTTGTTTTCAGTGACGTCCTTGAGCAAGTCCATCCCATTCCACAATCGCACACACGAATCTTTCTTAGAAGGTTGATCTTGATTCATCATCTCCTCCTGTGTGTATCATATCATCTCACATCATGGATGGAAACACTCGGTGATTCAGTAGGACAAAAGTTCTTTGCTACCCATACCCAGAAGTGTCATCAGCTCTATTGGTTGGCAATCGCTGCATTGTATTGTTATTACTTACAACCCCTCCATTTCAATTTGCGACGAATTTTCAATTAGCAGACCAGTTAATTTTGGGTTCTTGATATTCAGGAGAAAGCCGTTGTTTTTACTTCTAAATGTGTGGATGGACTCTTCTCCCCATCTCCCGAAATGTTTAAAGTGAGTCAATCAACCGCTAAAGGAAGACGAATTGGCCGAGTCAGTTGTCTGCGAAATGATTTTAACGTGCAAAATACCCCACTAGCAAAGCCAAACGTGCGACGTCATGTGCAGTGTGTAGTATCAGTCAGACTAACATTTCTAGTACAACAAACACTCATACGTTGATGGCAGCAGCAAGGGTCCAAGAAAAACAAGAAGAATGCGGACCTCCTGGTCATGTGGTGCGTAGCGGCGCTTCAGACCGCAGCCGGATGTGGTCGCTCCCCCTCCGCCACCGGCCGATGCCATCACCGCCGTCGCCCGCCGAGTAGTTGCTGCTTGCCGCCGACACCACCGTTAGTGATCGATCGCACTTACGGGCCACCGTTGGAGATCTCCGCCAGCACGCGGTGCCCCTGGAAGGTCACCAGTAGGCAGTAGGGCAAGGTAGAAGTAGGCGGTGGTGTCGGCGGCAGACCGAGCGGGAGCGGTGGCAGCCGCGTCGGGCGGAGGAAAAGGAAGAAGCCGAGACCGAGTACTGGGCCGGCCCACTTTGGTAATGTGTGCGGCGGGGTAAACAAGCACAATGGAAGGCCCATAGCCCGACACGCTGAGAGTAGCGCAGCATCCTTCCCGTCTCCTCCGCCCTCGGTCCCTCGCGGCCTCGCCTCGCTTCCACGCATCCGCCGCGGCTCGTCTCCGTCTCCCGGCTCCTCGCCGTCTCGCTCGTGGCTCGTCAACGCCAGCGCCAGCGCCAGCGCCAGCGCCGTGCCGCCGCAGGGGAAGACAGATCGGCGATTCGCAGGGTGCGTCTCGTTTCCCGGCTCGCGGATCTGACTAACTGTTGTGTGTTCCGTTCCGTTCATTGGCGTGCGACAGTAGCTGGGGGATCCGCGGGCGGCTTTTGTTTTGTTCGTTGCGAGGTATTGTGTTGCCACTTTGCTTCAAGAAACATTGGGATCGAGTATAATTTGATGATTTTAGGGTAGTTCACGTTGCCTGTTACCGGAGCGTGTTTGTTCTGGCGTGTTTTCACTGTGGGGATTTATTTGTACCTTTTCCAGCTGATTACTTAGTGTTTGCATACATGATTGATTCGCTCAATTAGACACTTATCGAGCCCCTTTACATAATCCATGTCCAATGCAACAATAGGATTTCATTGCCCTCAGCAGTTTTTAGGGTATTATTACTAAGATAAGCAGTACGCTTATAGTTCTACTGCATTCCACCAACCCCTGGAGTAGTGAATATGGTTTCTGGGAAGCAGAGATATTTCCCTCTGTTGCTGGTTCCATTCCATCTGTGTACTCATGGCTTTTAGGCCCTGTGCAGGCTTGCAAACATGTATATCCGAGTGAAGCGCAACAAGACTACCTACTTCATTCAATGTGAACCAACAGAAACAGCTTTGAGCATCAAACAGAAGTTGCATTCACTAATAGATCAACCTCCTATTAATCAGCAGTTGGCCTTGTGGCCCAGCTGTGATGTGCTTGAAGACTCAAAGACGCTGGCAGATCAAAAGGTACCCATGTATCTAGCTGCTTCTGTATATATTTCCTAAAATGATTTTGTTTTGCCTAATGCACAATTTCATTATTCTCATTGAAACGTCTATAAGCAAAGGCAGCTTGCTAATGCAGATATTTAGTTTGTTTAGTCATGGTACAGTTTAGTTTGTGTAGCTTTAGTATATCAGTTTTCTTTGAAGATTAAACCTACAGCTTGTCTAATTCATCTGTCAGATGTGTGATATTTTTTTTTATACTTGTTCAGGTGGAAAATGATTTCGTTCTTGCATTGGCACTAAGAAAAGGTATCAGGCTCATGTGCTGAATTGTTAATGGGTTTTGTCTACTTTTTATTTTCCTTACCTTTCAGTAGTGCCTTTTGCATTATTATTGTTTCTTTTTTTTTCTTACTCTTTGTATACCACATTACCACTCAATGATTATGATTATTGCCCAGCAAATGTTTAACTTTGTTGAGAATACCTTTATTATGTCTTAGATCATCATTCACTAATCATTAGAATGATCGGTTTTCTAGACTGCGGGTTGGACATGCCAAATCATATTATTGCTGAGGCTATGCTTTCTCTAGCAGAAATTTACACTTTTTCCATCCTTTCTATGTTAATAATAAATGAAGAAGAACCTATGATTGGAAAGTGGTTTATCATAGCAGAATAGTAGGTTTGCGTTTTCCCCTATTCTAAATAAAGTGAATGTATGGTGCCAGTCCTTTTCTAAAATCTCAACCTACTCAATGCAGCTTCTTGCTTTACAATTCCGGACTGTAGTTTCTGTAGCTATTGCATTTTCAGTCTGACAATTCCTGACTGTAATTTCTGTTCTTCACCAGATGACGATGAGTTTGAGGAAGTTTTCATCGCCAGGCCAGAGGATTTCATGTCATCATCATGATAAAGACTAGTCTGTCATTTCAACAAGGGGACCGCAGCGGACCCATTGCTCTATGTTGGCCGAGCTTAATATCTGGGATGTAGCTCAATTGTCCCTTTGGGAGGGAAAAAAAGTTGTTATGAAGATCCCAAACAACCATTGCGGATGATATTAAGGTTTGATTTGATGCACCAACTGATGACGTGCTCTTGTACCTACTGGTGTCTCTCTTGATGTTGGGATCAATCGCACCTAATTGTCCTTCTGTACCAACTCTAGCATGTGAATCCATCTGTGCCTCCATCACCTAATACACTCGCAGTTGCTGCTGGCATTTCTGCTTGGCTATCGGCTATTGGCTATTGGCTATTGCTTGATTCAACTACACTATCGGCCACATAAAAGAAAGGCTAATAATACAGCCGGTTGCTGCAGTTTCTTTACAGCCTTCTCTTAAACCACGCATATAATAGTTAGCTCTTCATTATTAATACGTAGCACATTTATCTATCTCAAAAAATTTCTTGGTTCTCTCATAAAGCTTACGACCCACTTCTCTCCTCCCTCTCCACCTCAACATCTTGCTATTATACTTGCTTAGGCAATGCATTAGGCTGTCAGTGCTGTCAGAGGATTACAACAGTAGTTGTGGGCTTGTGGTTTCTCTTTCTCAAGGCAGATTTTTAGTGAATGTATGGACGGGTTTCGTTTGCTCTAACATTCAGGGGAAAATATATATTTGCCTTTGTAATTCAAGTTCATAATTCGACAGAGTTTTTGAACTTGCCGTTTGATTGCGGTTTGCGAAATTCTGAGGAAAGCGTTCGAACGAACGGGATTATATTATGTTACTGTTAAACAATTAAAATGCAGCTGTAAAAAATTCTCCAAGCTTGCTTTTCCTTAGAAAAGATAGCAGAGAGGGCTCCTCAGGAGCTTGAGCATTTGATTTGGTAGCAAGTTAGCAACACCTTTTGAACAACTCAGCGCGGACAGCCGACAGTTTTTTTTTTTTTGGCACATATCAAGTTTTGAACGATGCGCAATGCAGGCAACACATACGGAACGGGACCTACTCAAATTAAAGTCACCGTTGTACGTGTGTTTTCCCATTGAAGAGTCAAATAAACATTTCTATCCACAATAATCTTTCCTTGAAGAGTCAAATAAACATTTTGATCCACAATATCACTAATAATTCAGCTACATCGTCAATTGCCAAGAAAAAATATCTCATGTTACAAATTATAGAACATTTTAACTTTTCTAGTTATATTACTCATGTCACATATGTATCTACTAGCAAAAGTGTCCGTGCGTTGCAACGGGAGAAAAATCAAATGTTAGTGAAAAACGCAGACAAAAGTACTTAGTTGTTCTATTTTGTTTACGGATCGTACTACACAATATACTTGATTGGTCATAGTCCGTGTCCTTTTCGTTTACGATTTGATTGGATCTATTTTTGCTAGTGAAAATTAATAGTCAAGAATTCCATCCACTTAATAGCCGAACCCAGAATAAGTACAGATATGTACATTAAAGGGACATTTCATTGCCTTAAAGTTAAACCGGCCCATGAGCGTAGCTTAGGCTCGTGGCTTGCTTAAGACCTCAGGTTGGCCCATTAATGGCCCACTCGACAGCCTGAAATGTATAGAGAATGTAAACCGTTGATCTTGATGAACGGTCAGAATTTTACCCGAGCTCATATAAAAACTGGTCAAAACCCTAGCACCATCAGTTTTCTTTCTCTCTCTCCTGCCCAGCCCGCTCATGTCCTCCAGAGCACTTGTACATTCACCAGCGGCCTCGGCTGTTGCACACATCGCGCCCCCTTGCATCCACCGTCTTCGACCATGACGAGCTTCCTCGGCGCGTTCAGCAGCGACGCGCCTTGCTGGCCCCGTGTCCCTACAACGGCGGCCCCAACCTTGACGAGCTTCCTCGGCACGACGATGACGCGTACGGCAGCGACGTGCCCCTGCACCTTTGGCCTCACATCCCCGCCTCGGCGTTTCTACTCCACCAGATCCGGGCCATTGGAGAACCGACAACGACACTCCGCTTCCTCGACACGAGGACGGCGCGCCGGCAGCGGCGTGCCCCTGCACCTTCTGCCTCGCAGCCACGCCTCGGCACTTCTACTCCATCAGATCCGGGCCATTGGAGCACCAACGGCGACGCTCCGCTACAACGGCTACCCACCCTGACTACAACGCTTTAGCCCGCCTCTGGTGGTATTTAATTTATGATCGATCTGGTGTCGGTATGGCATGCTTTTCTTATCCTCGTGCAAGATCTGAGGGGGGCTGCTTTCTATGCTGTTTTTTCTCTCGAAGTTGTAGCTATATGTGTATATATATGACACGGACACAGATCATGATTTACACACATACATCGACGTCATTAATGGTCCATTGCACAGTGTTAAAAAAACGTAAACGAGTATAAGAGTACTTTATTACAAACCTTTACAAGAAAGTCTAGCGAAATCTAAACAAGGCGAAGCTGAAGCCATCACGCCACAGGAAGGTCGACGGCCGCGACACACGAGCCTAACACCCATCGATGTCTTTGGGGAACTCCTCATCTCAGTCTTGATCTTCTGAGCAGCCTTTGTGTGATTATAGCAAGGGTGAGCTCATGTCAAACTCAACAAGTACAGACGGAAAGTAATGACATTCAAGGCTTAAACAAGGTAAAGCTGACACGGTTGACTGCGTTTAACATTTTAGTTGACATCTTTTATTAATATGCTGGAAGTAGCAACTTTGGCATCAGCACGGAGTAGCAACCCCGCATCTTATAAGCAACAGGGATAGCAATCTGTAACCAACCACGATCTCTCCACCGCCAACCAACCATGATCTCTCTCAAGCCAGAAAATAAGTTGAGCAAAGATGACTCTGTCCATGTGAGGATCCGGGCCGCTCTTGACCGTGAGCGCGGCTGATATATCAGATTTACTCTGCAGAGGTGTGCACTTTCACTTCAAGTCGTGGTTGCCCTTTCGCCTGAGGGATCAGCCTCTTAACCCACTACCAAGGATGGTCGGCAGGGTCCACTACGAGACCTTTCGCAGGGACACACCAATAGGATGCAACCCATAGGGTTTTGCCCACGCGCCGGAAGCCGTCCTCATAGCCATGGAACCCGGTCGACCGCAACTTAATATTCATTACATGGGCTACTCCCCTACGCCTACCCGATAAGCCACACCCTACCAGTGGTTGTCCTGTTACTTAGTCAAGCCAGAGTCATATAGCTTGAAGCTGCACGAATGTCCTAGGTGGCCACTCCACGAACCAGCTCTCAGGGAGAGAAGATACGAGTACCCGGAAACACCGGTCCCAAACCAATACTCGTCCCCCCTTTGAACCAACCAAAACCAACTGTACGAGAGATCACATCATCACCATGTTGCATAACCATTGATTCACTTTTATTAGGAGTTGTTAATCATGTTTAGATATGTCATCATATACTAAAGCATGTAAAGCGACTAAGCATAACTACATTACTATTGATAAAAGGTAAACCCCAGATGAGCAAGTAAGGTACAACAAGTCTATTCATGTTCTAGGGCTTCACAAATTTAGACACATGCATGTAAAGTAAAGTGCATTAGAGTGAGTAGGTACAAAATGGTCAAAGGGTGCCTGCACTTGCCTTGATCAAACTCGGGCTGCTCAAAGTCTTCGGGATCTTACTTCTCTTTCTTAACCGACGGATCACGTTCTAAACGCATCAAACATCACACATAGGAGCATCACATGCAAGCAAACAAACTTTAATAAGAAACAGTACACCACAGTAGGAAACAGAGGTAAACAACATCGTAAAATTAATCTACGCGTCGAGACGAAACTATAGGAACTTGAACCACTGAAAACGGAGGTAAAACGAGCAACATATAAGCTAAAGAAGATCAGTGGCAGATCTGTAAATAGATGGATCTATTTTGAATTAAACTAAAAAAGGAAATCGGTTTTATCCGATTGGATCTGAATGGTGGGTTAAAAAGGAAAGACCTCAGGGTCTCTTTAGCAAAAGGGTCGTGGCTGGCTGCGGGATGACGTCAGCGTGACGTCGGCATGCCACGCGGCGGCACGGGGTTGGGCGACGACGTGGACCAACCAGTGGACCGCGTCCTCTGGTCCACGGTGGACCGACGTCATACCGCTTCGGCGGCTTCTAATCTGAGCCGCTCGGCTCAGATCGGACGGCTGCAATCGAACCGAAGGGGAGGGAGGGGATTGGTCGGCCGGGAAAGGGGCGGCACGGTGGCCGCCATGGCCGACGACGAGGAGCACGTCGGAGGTAGCCAATCCGGCGCTCCCGGGCACCAAACGACGAACTGAGAACACCGGGAGATAGAGGGGGCAAACGCGAACTCACCACTGGACTTATTGCGACTGGTAGGGCAAATGAGGTTGCCGACGGCTCCACGGAGTGGAGCTCTGCTCCCTGCGAACGGCGGCGGGGCAGCACAGTCAAACAAACACGAAGCCGAGCGGGAAAAGAGTCAACGGGGTCTATTACCTTGCCTTCGCGGAGTTAGAGAGCGAACAGATAGCGGAGGAGCTTTAGAGATCGCCAATGGCGTCGGCGGCGTTCTGCTTCTTGGCGGACGACCGAGCGGGGCGGCGCTAGGGCGTAGGCGCAAGGCGGCTAGGGTTGGGAAGGCGGCGCGACGCTCCAGGGCACTCCCTTTTAAAGGGACGGTGAACCTTGGGCCACGCGCTGCGTGCGACGCGGAGCAGAGCGGCTCGGCGTGCGGTTTCCGCGCAGTTCGTTGGGGAAGAAGCGCAGGGCGGCTGACGCGTGGGCCCAAGCTGTCAGCGGTTGCGGAGCGGCGCGGGGCTGGTCTGCGGGTTGGGCCGAGCAGAGCGCGTGCGTGCCCTGCGGAGCAGGCTGGCGGCGCTGGGCCGAGCGCGAGCGCGAGCACAAGCGGGTCAGGTGCTGCTGCTGGGCCAGCTGCGCTAGGTGGGCTGGGGGGAGAAGCAGGCCGAGCTGGGCCAAAAGGAGACAGGGGAAGAGGGAGAGGTTATGGAGGGTTTTCCTTTTTATTTTTTTCTATATAAGAAAATAAAAGGCTCTTTTCAAAAGCATTTTCAAAACCTTTTTGAAAACCAGTTTTAAGTTTTGAAATCAACACTCAAGAAATGATGAACTCAAGAGAATGATTTGGATCAAGAGATAAATGATCTTGGAAAAGTTCAAAAGAGAGATTAAGAATGAGAGAGAGCTAGAATTTGATTCTAGAAAAAGACAGAGACGAGCTGGAGACCGACAAACGACTTACTACACGAGTTTTGTAAACTTTAACTACTAACATGCATCAAGACAAACAACAAATAACCACCACAACAATCAAGCATGTCAAATTAATAATTTAGAAAAATTTATAAATTCACTTTTCCTATACTAAATTTGTGCAAACTCGAACAAATCTTGGAAAATTTTATATAAACATTAGAAATAATTTATTTTATTTAATGTTTTCCAAGCACAACCCAAAATAGGAATTTTGGGGTGTGACACGTGGTCCCTCTGATTTTGGTCTGATGTGGTCTTTATTTTGGTCCATAGTGTCCCGATCTGGTTCCATTGGGTATTCTTGTCTATTTTGTTTGGGTATCAATTTGTCATATGCTTCTGAGTTTTGATTGGTTTTGACCTGGTTTTGGACGATTGTACACTGAACGAATATTGATATGTGTTATATCTGATGTTGCGATGAACATACTTGTTGTATCTGATTTGTCTCCATTGGAAACATGTGTTGTGTCTGATTTGTCTCCACAGCAAGCGTGCAAGATTAGTTATATATATATTTTGTTGCCATGTAATTTACAGTGGTTGTTGTTCTCTATTCTATTTCTATTTGGATTCACTTCGATTTACTTCAAATTACTATAATTTAGAGCCGGATTGGATTTCGATCAAATTACGATTACTATAAATTTTTGGAGCCGTGTGGTATTTGGATTGGATTTCGATCAAATTACTATTACTATAATTTTTTTTGATAAAGTATACATGTATTAATTAAAAGAAAACAAATACAAGTACACCGAAAAAAGATACGTAGGATAGCTGTCCAAACTATATTCTACGAGAAAGTAAACCGGCTGCAAACGCTACCGCCGAAGACCGCCGACACCAGCCGACGCCGCCAAACCTAAATCACTAGAAGCCGGAGGAAACCACCGGCGTTGAGGTGGATTGCAGCAGACGCTCGATCTCGCGGAAGCGATGAAGTCTTTGAGCGCCCATCCGTCAGGATCACAATCCAGATTGAAACGACGAGAGTGATGCTGACGATGACATCCGTCGTCGCGATGAAGTCAAGCTCGCTCAATCCCAATCCGTGCCGTCAGTAGATCGCGTTCGATCCACCGTACTCTATCTTGCCGCCATGCCCTCAGCCGCCACCGTATCCTTGACCTTAGACGCGGCACGAGCACCGCCGCTCCGCCGTGACGACGAAACAGCAGCCGCCGCAGACTCCTACACCACCTCACAGGCCTCTCATCGTCACCGGAGTAGACGACGACGAGGTGGACGAAGACCGGGAGGACTTTATTACACCATGGCAGCGCCGCCACCTCCACCAAACTCGCACCACCGGGAAATCTAACCCTAAAAACTTGATCCACTGGAGAAACTTATAAAAGACAATGGATCCCCACTCCCTTCAGCCCCCGGCGAGATGTCGGAGGGGAAGGGAGGGGGACCGGCGGGTGGCGGCAGCGGCGGACGTTCCTATTTTTTAGTAGTC
Source organism: Microstegium vimineum (assembly GCA_022036555.1). NCBI lineage: Eukaryota > Viridiplantae > Streptophyta > Magnoliopsida > Poales > Poaceae > Microstegium > Microstegium vimineum. The sequence goes on from CM039141.1 coordinate 6,197,468, forward strand.
TTTGAAAAAGATCCTATTACTATAATTTATAAGCGTGGAGAATTCCTAGTTTCCTTTTTATTCTTTCCTTATCTTTTCGTTCCTGTTTGGATTCAGATTCAGATTAAGATTAAGATTTACTTTTTTTACTCATTTGATTTCGATCTCTATACTCATTCGATCTCCCGTATGACTTATAAAAGGCCAGACGAAAATTAGTCCAGACCAAAAAAGACTGAAATTTTGGCTTTTTATTATTAAGTATAGATTGAAAGTCAAATACTTTATAATTTGAAATGAAAAAAGTACATCCACCGTGAAATACATGAGATTGCAGTTATGCTGCACAGCCACAACCATTGAAAATGGACGAAAATGGTTAAGCGTCTTAGAATGCAAGATTTTTACTGTTTGCTATATTTTTTCAGTAAAAACAAATTGAACCCTATGAAATTCCTGTACATAATTTCTATATAAAATGTATATGTTCTAAAGGGCCTAAATGGTTATAAAGAAACAAAATGGTCGAACCCGAGTTGATTAAGGCATCTTTGAATGCACAATGAAACAGAGGGTAAATAAAGTGAAGTAACGATCGGTGAACTATATCCGTCTCTAAGTCCAGAAGAAAAAGAACAAGCATAGGTATTTTTTTTCCGAGACTCAGTTACGTAATTATCGGTCTCTAAGTCTATAAGAAAAAGAACAAGCATATTTTTTTAGATCCAGTTACAGATAAAGACGCTCACATAAACAAGCACACACTCACATCTATGAACACATGTATGCACACTCTATTAGTCGACGGACATATCGCCTGCCACCGAAAGAAAAACACCGTTAAATCTTGGAATAAATCCAGAAAAATACGAACATATGTGTCAAATCGGAGATCTAAACCCAGGGCCAGGGTAGGTTTCACAAGGAACCCAACTAACTGGGCTACACTTAATTCGCAACAAACATAGGCATTTGATTTGAGTACGCATTGTACGAATTTGACCGACACCAACTCGGAGGAAATTACCATACTCTTCTAGAGTTCTAGGCCCCGTTTAGGAGAGCTTTAGCTCTAGCTTCTCTGAAGAGAATCATTCCACGTCTAAAATACCAACTGATTCAGGTAAACATTAGCAGAGAATCACTTCTTTATTTACACTACGAGGTGGGAGCTAAAAAAAACTTTGTTTCACTCTGCTCCTTGCTCCTTGTTAAATTTTGGTGGAGATTATGTCAGCTCTCCATCACGCTCCCTAATAGGAATAAAAAAAATCAATTTATCAAAGAATCAAAGAGCAGAGCTGGAAATTGACACAGCGGAACTCTGCCAAATGGCGCCCTAGTAGCAAATGGTCCACGAAGACGAGGTGCAGCAAACGCTCCGGCTCGTTCGTATTGCCATTTCATGCCATGGCCCCTCTTCGTTTTTGTTTGCTTTGATCGGTCTGTGCCTTTTGAGTTCGGAAAAAAGAAAGAAGAAGAATGCCGGCCTTGCCCACGTTTCAAACCATCTTAAAAAGGGAATTCCTACGGCACCGTTCGCCCGGCCTTCCCCAATTCAAGAGGCATTCCTACGGCACCGTTTCTCTGATCCTCCTGTTCTTGATTGCGAGAGCGAGAGCGAGAGCGAGAGGGATCTCGTAGTAGCCGGGCGAAAGAGAGAGCGCGAGGTCGTCGGGGAAGTCCGCGCTGACGAAGCAGGTGACCATTCTTCCCCGCCTCCACCGCGTGTTAGGTTGCTCATGTGATCTTGCTGTTAGAGTTAGAGCTGCCTCTTCTTCTTGCTTGCTTGCTGCTGCTTGAGGCATCTCTCTTCGGAGCCTTCCTTGGCTCAGCCAGCTGCGCGATTCTTGGCACCCAAATCTTGGCTGGCTCTACTCCTCTGTCCGCCGAGGGTTCTGGGGTGCTTCTTCGAGCTGGAAGCTTGTCAGAGCTGAATCTAGCTCACCTCGAGTAAAACCAGCCGCCTCTGGATCTTCCCTCTCTTCTTCTCGTGGGGGTTCTTCGCCATTTCGGAGTTCAAATCCCACTCGTCGGCTGCTTTGGGTTTCTCCGTGTCACGAGTTTTGGTGAGAGGTTATTCCCGCATTTAGTTTAGCTGGTTCTCATCTGCTCCTCTCCTCTCCTCCTCCATTATTGTCTGTACCGAATCCTATCTCAGGGTTCGTTTGATTTCTTTTTCTCTCATACTTTTTGGGCCTATTTGTTCCTGATAAACTTTGTTGAGCATTACTTGAAGTGGATTTGCAATTAGCACTGCGTTCACAATTACATTGTCGAGCAGAGCATCAGAAGCTGACTGACTGTAAAATCTGTGTTTGATTTACCAGGATGCACTGTGACGCGTTGGCACATGGTGAGCTTCTGACGTCAATTAGGATTAAACATGCTTCTATGCTGTGCTCAAGTGGGAGAACAAGAAATCAGCCTAGTAGGCAGTAGTTATCTGTTGCAAGCAGAAGATGGTATAGCACAGTGTTCCTGGACTACATTTACTTACTTGTCCCCAATACTTGCTAGCAGCAGCAGCAATGCCTGGCCACTAAAATCGTGTTTGCGCTTGCAGCACCCTTATTCACTTAAGAGTTCCAAGGGAGCACCAATTCTGCCACGGCCAGTCTTTGTCTTCTTCATTGTGTCGTTTGGTTTCTATGTATGCTACCTCTCCTTTAATCAGATAACGCTAGAGAACAAAAGAGAGGGGAATAGTCGAGAAGAACAAAGGGAAAATATTTGCAGAAAGCCTTATGTGCCACATGAGGAGCTCAGTTATGTGCACTTTCCAAAACCTGCGAGTTATAGCAGGTAACATCCACCACCTGACTGTGAGGAGAGATAAAAATCTTTGTAGTCCTCGATTATGTAGTACAGTTCACCACCTTTTATGGCTGATGTTGATATTGTTTTGCCTTCTGATGCAGGGGGGAGTGCTCATGTACTCCTGTTCGATTCTTTGTAATTGTGTCTATGCAAAGATCAGGAAGTGGATGGTTTGAGACCTTGCTGAATAGTCACCCTAACATTAGTTCCAATGGCGAAATCTTTAACAGAGTGGATAGAAGAGGAAATATCTCATCTATCTTAAAAACACTTGACACACTGTATAATTTGGACTGGCTCACCAGCGCAGCGAAGAATGAGTGCACAGCTGCATTTGGACTGAAGTGGATGCTTAATCAGGTACTTTAACAATGGCTTTCTAAATGAAAGAAAAAACTGCATAACATGAGGAGTCCTTGCCAGTGGTTACTAGCAATATATAGTGGGTGGAACATGGGCAAACCTTTTTATATGATCTATTTTCCTTGCCGAAGTTTGGCTTATGTAAGAATTATAGCTAGAATTCAACTGTATCATACTGCATATATGGATGTTTTTTTTTCTCAAAGCTATGGCCTATGTGCCAACTGCCAACTACTAACATGCCTACAGGTTGTGGTTCTTAAAACTCTGTACTAAGCAAAATTCACCATCCAAGCTTGTTAACACTTAAACATAATGATCCATATCGAAACTTGTTCTGCTCATTTTTATCAGAATGATTGGAGTCATGCTTATGCCTACCAGATGTTAAATACGTGCCTGGCCATAACTTCCAACATTGTGTTTTTCCAGGGAATTTTGGAAAATCCTGAAGATATAGTTGGTTATTTGAACAAGAAGGGTGTCTCCGTGATATTTCTGTTCAGGAGAAACACATTGCGCAGGCTAATATCTGTATTGGCCAATGACTATGACAAAGATGCAAAGCTGTTGAATGGAACTCACAAGTCTCATGTCCACTCAAAAGAAGAGGTAACTTCGATGCACGGACAGTTTCAAACAGAGTTTACTGACATAGCCTTGTTCTGTTGGTCCCAAATAATCCTTTTTAGCATAGTGCTCTCGACAGCTCATTTTAGATGCGTTGTGGATTAAAACATACTCCTATATCACTTATTTTATGGCAGCTTTGTGATTTTGATTAGACACTGGTGGGGAAAAGACAAACTACGTCTATGCTGATATTACACTGCAACTTCTTTTCTGATTAGTACAGTTCATTTTGGGCAGGCTGAGATATTAGCGAAATTCAAACCACATCTGGATCCGTCAACTCTGATTACAAACATCAGAAACATTGAGAAGGCCATCAGAGATTGCTTGGTCCACTTCAAGAGTACGCGGCACATGGTCCTCTATTATGAGGATATAATCGGCAATAGCAATGTACTGAACAAGTGAACATAGTTAGATGTCCTACTGAAAAAGATCCATTATTATGTGCTTGGGTTAACTAACATTAATGCCATCTCTTGGGCACGCAGGCATTATCCCGGGTGCAAGAGTTCCTCAGAGTCCCGGTGAGAAGGCTGATGAGCAGGCAGGTGAAAATTCACACGAGGCCTCTTCCGGACCTTGTCAAGAACTGGGAGGAAGTTAGCATCAAACTGAACGGGACAGAGTTTGCTCGCTTACTTGAGGATTCAGATTATGTCAAGTGATGGGAGCAGGTTATTGGCACTTGGAGGTGTAGTCACATACATGCTTTAGAATTCTTTTTGTACAGATGAGTTTGTTAAAAGCCATGCAACATATGACACGTGCTGATGGAATCCTAGAAAATTTTCCAAGTTTTTGTCCTTTTTTTATTGTTATATAGCACTCCCTCAGTTCCAAGTTATAAAATATTTTAGATTTTCTAGATACGTTGCATTTGTTATGTACATAGATATATACTATATCTAGATACATAATAAAATCAATATATCTAAAATAGTTTTTTTTAGCAGAATATATCTAAAATAGTTAAAACATCGTATAATTTGGAACGGATTTAGTATGAGTATATGGCTACCCATGCGATTTTCAGAATGCTGCCGAGGATAGCTGATTCTGGCCCAAAGATTATAATGTTTCGGCATAAAAAACGGCCACAGGATATACCCCGATCAACTTCCGTAAATGCTTGTACAAGAACAAAATTCCACTCAAAAAATGTTTACATGTTAACAAGTACAACATCACTAAAGCTCGTGCTAATAACACGGTGGGCACATGGGGTCTCATCTTAGCAGCAGCACACTATTGGCGCCGTCTCTTTATCCTCTCGAGGGCGCCCAGCTGCTCATTCCCTTGGGCACCAGAGCTTTCCTCGTTGTTCTCGGCAGCTCTTTTGCCGAGCTCACCAAATACCGCAGCAGGAACACTCTTCTCCGCAATTTGTACATCAGGTTCCTCGTCATCACTCTCGTCGGGCAGCTCAATGTCCTCATTGTTACCAACCTGAGGCCTGCTGCCCTCGGCCTGCGCCTCTACTCCAGCACTGACAAAGTTCATCATCCTGCTAGCAGCAGAGGCTGGGGCAGTGCTTGGTACTGCTGGTGGTGCAGTGGATGGTCCGGGAGCTAGTTGCCTTTCCAAGGCTGCCATTTCATCCTCAGGGACACCAGCACGCTTCAGAGTGTCAACTGCTTCGTCCAGGTTTAACCTCTGATCCCTCTGCATCAAGTACTCCGGTAGTATGAAATGTGTCTGCACAACATTATAAGTTGGTGTTAATTTGTGATACAACAATTGATGTTCATGTCAAACTGCAAATTAAGTTGATAAGTGTGGCATACCTGACTGCGGCTAGCAGCCACTGTACGTTTGATACGAAGCATCTCCCTGAATGTGTCTTCATTACCATGCTGAATCTCAAAATCATTCCACTTCTTCCAAAAGTCAGGATTGTTTGGATCAGCATAGTTGGATGCATGCACATAGACGGCACGTGAACGATCAATTTCCCCAAGGCTTCTCTCCAGCTCAGCGAATTTCATGCACATTGTCAGAACATCTCTGTCTGGGAGGCCAGATTCAATTGCTTGCTGCAAATGTGACAACAAAGATAGCAGGGAAAGTTAGTATCAAACTATCAGTAACCAGCCACATCTGCAAATATTGAAGACACAACCAGGCTAAATCTGGAGTGTGAAGTGCACAATAAAATCAAGCATATGTAATTCTAGATGGCTGATGGGAGTATAAAACATATATTAATTCACGACATTACTATAAAATTGTAAAAACAAGCTTAGCCAGCTTGCATTTCTTCATGTGCTAAAATGTTGTAGCAGAACTAGATCCTAGATAAGAGTATAACACAGCCAGTTACAATGATGCTAGAGTGAGTATAGAAGAAACATCTATATTAATTCATCCAGTTACCATATAGTTATCAATTTCTTTCATCCACTACAATGATGCACTGAAACAAAACTGAATCTCAAAACAAAGGATATAATACAGCAATTGCAGCCAAAAAACATAAGGCAACAATCATAAGCCCGAGGAAAAGGATAACACGCTTACCTCATATATTTGTCTTGTCCTTGGAACACCAAAGAGTTCGGCAGCACGTGCTATATAGATTTCATACATGGCCATTTTTTCACTGTTAGGAACAGCTCTTACAGCTTCATCATATACATTCATAGCACGTTTTGCAAGACCATAGTCTTCCTCCAGTTTTGCCCATTGTAAATATAGGGGCTTCTTTTCCTCCGGAGGAGCCTGATCAAAAGAAGTACAGCATAACTACAGAAGCAAGATGTTGAAAGTAACTTTCTCACGAATCAAAGTTGCATGCAGGAAAGAAACAGGTACCAGTGTCTCAAACAATTAAATCAGGCGTGAAGAATAATATGACATACTACAACAGAAACTGAGGGACACATGGTCCCAAAAGAAGCACAAACCACAAAATCAGGTGTAATTTGGAATTGGCAAAAACTTGCCATGGTGCATAAATTGTATTGTCGAAGTATTTTTGATGGCATGCTCTTATGATGATGCTAAAAAGTGGTGAATATGATGTGAGTACCATATTACGCATAAAACAAAGCATGGGTGAGATTTTAAATACCTGTTGGACAGCTTCATGGAAAAGCTCTCTTGCTCGTTCTAACTTACTTCTCTTGTATCTGTGTACAAACTTTGTAAGGTAGGTCACCCAAATGGCCTTAACATGAGGATACTTGAATATTTTCACACCCCTTTCATAAACTTTAAATGCATCTTCGAAATACTTGTGCTCCTATTGTGACAGAAACAGTAACAAACAAAATATTAAAAGATGCATTAGAAGATCCTGTTTGAAAAGTAAAACATGCTGACTTTAGAGAAAGATCTTACCTCAAGAAGATATGCATAATTGAGAATTATCTGTGGAGTGGCAATTCGTAAATCCAATATTCTCTCATAAACTGCACGAGTAGAATCTAAGGTTCCAAGGCTCTCCTCCAGATCAACATAAAAGCTCCACAGTTTCAAAGACTTGTGCACCTTCATTTGGACAGGCTCATCCCCCTCAGCAGCGGCTGCATCAATCATATTGTTAGCATGAATGCTTTATAAAATACACAAGAAAATAACAAATTAACAAATCTGACAGAATAAATTATACCTCGCCTCTTAACCTCAACAGAGGGCTCTGCTGTTGCTTGCCTCATCAGCTCAATAGCCTTGTCAAAATTGCTGTGGCGCAGCTCCATCTCCGCCCACTCACACCAGATACTGGCTAAGTGGTCAACTGCCTTATAATTCACTTGAGTAGCTCGTTTGTAGATATCTTCAGCACTATCTAGGCGATTGTGTTTCTCATACATCTTTGCAAATGCCACCCACAGAGTATGGGGTTTCCCAACTGCCTTCATAGGGTCTACAGTTTTCACAGCCTCAACATATGTCGCTACTTGCCTTGCAGGATCCTTTTCAAAGAGTTTCACCCTCCTGCACATATTGTTGCATTGTTAGCCAATTCCATCAAGCCAGAGAATAGAAAAGGAAATGGTATTGTGCATTAGTAGCACACTACTACATGCTTGCATCTCACGACACCACTTATTTAAAAAGGAGATCTGAGCATAGGCTTGCCATCACTAAAGAATCAGTAATTTGACCGGCTATAGAGAAAATGTGCAAACACTCACAACCATGTGTCCCTGTCTTAAGATTCCCAATTAACTCATCCAAATGCACTCTCTGTCCAAAATGGCAAAATGATTGTTCGCTTTAGCTCTGTCTTAACTCATAAGTCAAAATTCTATAAATTTGACGAAGTATTTAGAAAATACATTAACAACAATTTCAAATAAATGCACTATCAAGACATATTTCATGGAGAAATTGAATTGAACTAAATTGACTTAGGGCGAAGCTAAAGTGAACTATAATTTGGGAACTGAGGGAGTAGATTTCACAGCATACTTTGCTTTGAAAAGAGAGAGCGCAATGTTTCAAGTTTTGCAGTGCATTCTAGTAACTCTATGGAATGGGTTGATTGGTTCATCACGAATTTTCCAACTAAAATTGATGTAGTAACCTACAATCCAGAGGATTGATATCCTAGCTTGACTAAAGTTCTCATAAACATCTCTGAATGAAAATAATTGGGAAAAAAACATGCATTCAAAGGGTGACAGAAACTAATCCCTCAGAAACCTTAACGGTGACGCTGATACATATTTGGTGGCTCAATCTGCAGGCATCCAAGTGATAATTAATCTGCCTAGACAACACAATCGATAAAGTTCAGGTGTTATAGGAAACCTAACCTGTGCCACTCCTCCACATTGTGTGGATTCTGTCGCAACAGCACGCTGCTAAGAAGCTCTGGTCTGCGATCCAACAGCCGCTCAAACCTTGCCATCCTCAAATCAGTATCATCCTCATCATTCAACCAGAATTCATCGAGGAATTTCTTCGATAGCTTATCCATACCACTCTTCCTTCCCCCTCCCTCATTCTCATCCTCATCCCCTTCTTCCTCAGCAGCCTCCAGCTTTGCCGCAAGCATACTCTGCTCAAACTGTGTATATGCCTCAAACACCACACTGAACTCCTTGACGGTAACCACGGAAGAAACACCCTCCTCAAATACATCCCTAGCTTTTTCGAAAAGACCTCTTCTGACATAGTAATCAGCCAGTGAGGTCCACAGCTTGCCGACCTCATCCGTGAACTTGCGTATTCCGCCACGCAGGATGGCGTCCACCTTGAGGCCAGCAACCTCATCGGCGTGCTTGGTGAGGATCTCGCAGAGCTCAAGCCAGAGCTGATGCCTTGTTTTCCCCTTGACGGAGCGGAACCCATCGTCATTGAGCACGGAAGCTAGACGGTTGGCGGCCTCCTGCCAGTGGTTGGCAGATATAAGGAAGTTGATGAAGTCCTCAGCGTGGGAGGGGTCGAATTGGAGGTATCGGCGGAAGACTCGGAGCGACGTCTCGACAGGGCAGGCCGGGAGCGAGGCGAGGCGGAGGTACAGCGGCCAGATGCGGTCGTGCTGCGTGACGGGGAGCGCGCGGAGGGCGCGGTCGAAGGAGCGGCGAGCGCGTGTGAGCAGGCGCTGGTCGAGGAGCGAGGTGAGGTAGAGGACCCAGACGCGCGGCATCTTGTGCATGGTGGCCAGCGCCCGCTCGAACGTGTTGTTGAGGGAGGAGTAGGCGGGGTGGTCGATGGGGTGCGGGCGCGCGTGGTCGAGGCGGTCGCGGAGGTAGGCGTGCCAGAGCTTGTAGCTCCCCGGGAGCGCCTTGAGCGAGCGCTCGTAGATGACGGCGCGCTTGGCAAACGGCGCGGCGGCGCGGGCCACGAGGTAGCGCCACCACCCCTTCAGCTTGAAGGGCTCCCGCAGGATCTCCTCCTCGTAGGGCAGGTCGTCCTCCGTCGGGTACAGGTCCGGCGAGATCCCGACGGCCGGGACGGCGGGGCCTTCGCCGCCACCGAAGCCGACGCCACGGCCACCGGACCCGACGCTGACGGCATCCTGCCGCGGGGATTGGCTGAGCCTAGCTAGGGTTTAAGAGTCCGGCCTGGCGAGGTAGCAGGCGACGGAGACGAGTAGGGCGAGCGGGGAAGACCGGCAGCCGCCTTCTGGAGATTGTGAGCGGGGGGAGCGGGGCGGTGATTGGCGGCGCGGTGCGTCCTCGACGCGATTGAGCAGGCGACGGTGGAGACGATGGAGGTGGATTCTGCGGACCAGGCCCAAGCGGCGGGCTCCGGTTTAGAATCGGTAACCGAGGTGGGCCGTAGGCCGGCCTTATCCCGAGTTGGAATTAGACGAGGCCCGAGACCAAGCGGGGTTTTAGGCTCTTTTCAATACTTCCCGCCGGCGTACTCTTTCTATCTCAAAATTCAAATTATACTAGAAAAACCGGCGCGGCAATACCTGAGCATGCCAGTGTATTCTTATTTTAGGATGTAATATGAAGGAACTCCCCATGATTTTTACCAATATAACGCTCCGTTCGACTCATATCTTATGTGGCTGATAAACAAGCGAACAAGGCGAATATATTCCAAACCAATAAATTTCTATGGTCTTCTTGAGTATTTTAAAATTATGAAGCCAATAGTAATAGCAGTATATAAAACACTAAAGTTAAGTATGAGAGTAAGGCAAGGATATCTTCTTTTGTGTAATGCTCTTAATCCTGAATTTTTCAGTTATAGCATGTTTATACCATAGTTTGACCTCACAGTCACAGCTGATGGTTTCCCATATTGCTCTTCATGATCAATACTCGATAATAATAAGCAACAGATCTCAAATGGTAATGCGCAGCAGAGAAATATAAATTAAAAAAAAAATCATGGATGAACACTAAATTGCACGATGATACGAAATAGCACACTTCATAAAGATTATATTATATTTACCCAAAAAAAAACTAAACAGAGCAGGATGAAGGGTTAGATTTTACAAAGTAATTTCATTGTTTCCAAAACTGCACACTTGACTATCAAGGGCTATCATGGTTATGCTTTCATCTCATCGAGGAACCAATAAGAAACGCACATTGCAAAAAATGCCACACTTTATACAATGGTTGAATTGCCACATTGGAATTTATTTATGGGTAAACTGGCACTACTATATGACATTTTCCAGTACACTAATCAGAAATTTAGACTGCTACTAAGCCAGCCTCCAATCCGAATGAGAAATTAGGAAGATAGAAAAAGAACACTGCAGGCTAGTAGTCAACGGTAAATTTGGATAGAAGTAATGCCATTCTTAGACAGAGTGTTGTATAGAAGAGGCACAGTACAAATGATTGGAGCATTGCATTTTACCCATACATAGTTTTGTTCAGTTTGAATAGTACCTGTAAGTCTGTAACATCTTCTTGGAGATACCATCTTATGTAAACCATGACCTTTGCACGTTTCTGAATCTCTATGAGATGAGATCTCCCGAGTTCAGACAATTAAGCAATCTAATTGTTGGGTCTAACATTTATTTATCTAGATTTGCTGATCTAAGCAACGGAAATAATGACAATTAATGGCTAGAGAACATTAACATCAATATTCAATTCGGCCTGGTTGTAGAAAATGAACAGCCTCGTATGCAGGTTAAAAAGAAAAAAATGGTAATGAAGTATAATATTTATTGAAATTGAATAAAAAATAAATTAAAAGTTATATAAAAGATAGAGCAAGTTAGGAGACAATTAATACATATGAAGAACTGATTTATTTAATATACAACTAGCAGGTGCATAACGAATTGCCTGATGCCCTGACATTTCAGTTTGAATAGCAGGGTACTAAGGACTTGGACTGAATATAAGAAAAGTATAGTAACCAGCGGTGCTTTCTTTTAACACATGATCACATGTAAAGCACAAAGGGCATTAGTACTGTAATAATGAGAAAATGAAAAGTTTGATTCTGCCATTATATTTCAGTTGGAAACTAATCTGCATTTGTTTTCTTGCCATTTGTACAACAAACTGAACTGGTGAAAGGACATTTAGCTTTCTGATATAAATATAAGTTGTTTACTTATTTGTGAATGAAAACTCTTCTTCAGGACCGACTGCTTGGATCGGTATAACACGGTAACCGACAATCTTGAGGAACTCTGTATCTATAAGGAACATGGTTCTCATGTCCCATTTAGTTTGGATTTTGGTGTTTGATGATCAACATAACTAAATTGGACTAACGTATTTGCAAGTGTTTATTTTGTAGTCCAATAGGGTGCAAACATGCTTTGGACTTAGGCAACACCGCAAGCAAGACATTTGAAGCATATAGAAGACCTAAAAGATCAAGCATAGTTCAAGCATGGAGGATGGAACCTACTCGAAAGCAAGACCGCGAAGATACACAGTCTTCCGGACGCTATAAACAGGAAGGTCCGGACCATTGTGGATGCGTCCGGACACCTAGGGTTTGGTCTGCGAAATTCAGCAGGTCCGGACGCTATGAACAGTGCGAGTCCGGACCATAGGTGCTTGCGTCACCCGAGAGCTCCAAGGACTCCGGACGCTGACCGGAGCATGGGGTCCAGACCAACAGTGGCGTCCGAACTCTACAGAGAGGTTCCAGAGGCGCACGAGGACTCCGGACGCTGTTCGGACAGTGGACTCCGAACCATAGACAGCGTCCGGACCCACTGTCAGCCGCTACGCGCAGAAGACCGTTGGAAGGTCCGGACGCACAACGATTAGTCCGGATCCCCCCTTGCTGCGTGCGTCCGGAGCTACGCAGAGGAGCTGCATCAAGGTACCAACGGCTCCATTTGGCTTGAGGCCTATATATATGACCCTTGGTCGGCCAAATGATGTGGTGGAGACTTGAGGAAACATACCAAGGGTGTTGTACACCATTCTAGTGATCTCCATATGCATAGAGCTTAGTGATACACTTGGTGATTAGCATTTGTGCTTTGCGAAGTGCATAGGCTAATTAGACCATTGCTCATTGCGCTTGCTCTAGGTGTAAGCCTAGTGTTAGTGAGGTTTGTAAACCTCTTAATCAAAGGGTGCTTGCGCGCGCCAAGCTTGTACTCGATGGGGCTTGTAATCTTGCGCGATCACACCAACCGCGTTTGTGGTGTGGCCGCCACCGGTGTACCGAAGGGAACAAGGCCCGCGGCGTTTCGGTCAGAAGCTTGATAGTGAAGACGGCGGAGAGCATCCGGGAGAGGCTTGCCGGAAGGCACATCGGAGACCCACTTGCGCGTGGGGAGAGCCCGAGGCTATCCACGGAGTTACCCGACCGGGAGCTTGGCCTTTGCGCGGGATTCCTCGCGAGGGGCTCCAACGAGGACTAGGGGGAAGCTTGCGCGCTTCTCGATACCTCGGTAAAAATACCGGAGTCGTCGACGGGAGTTTGCATCTCTACCTTGCTCTTTACCTTCCACATTTACTTTGTTTATCTTGTGATCTTTTGCGGGAGAGATAGCTATACTTAGCAAAACCATAGTTGCACATCTAGATAGTTTATCCTTTGCATAGGTTTTGCCAAGGTTAGAAAAAGAGGTCATAGTTTAGAGAGTAGTTTTTAAGTGACCTAATTCACACCCCCCCCCCCTCTCTTAGGCATCACAGTCCTTTCAGTATCCCAGGCCTCTCCTGATATGCACTTGGTCTGCTCATAAGTTTCTGATTCTGCCGATGCAACAATTGAAGGGTCTCACTCCGGACGACTTCAACCTTGTCTCCAACCCATTGCACGAGGCTTTGGTGCATTGTGGAAGGAATGCAACAATTAGCATGGATCCAATCCCTTCCTAGGAGCAAGTTATAGGTGTCTTTGCCACTAATCACGAAAAACGTTGTCGGCAAAGTTTTGTTGTCGATGGTTAACTCGACGCATACGACTCCCATAGCTGGTGACACATTGCCTTCAAAATCTTTAAGCTTCATGTCCGTTTTGACTAAGTCTTGGTCACCTTTCCCAAGCTTTCTGAACATGACATACGACATTATATTGATTGACGCTCCACCATCTACCAGCATTTTTGACACTGGCTGCCCACCTACTTTGCCTTTGACAAATAGAGCCCTTAAGTGTTGCCTTTCATCATCGGCAGACTTTTCAAAGACAGCTGTCATCGGATCCAGCACCAATTGCACCATCTCAGCAGCTTCTTCCTCATCATCGGCGGGCGCCATGAATTCTATCGGCAATATCACAACCATGTTGATCTCTGCTGATGGACCTCTATCCTTGCGCTTTGGCCTTCATTGCTTGACTGGAGATTTCTCCCGTGAAGGGTTTTCACTGTGGTACAGATCACTTCGGTGTTCACGCTGGATCCTCCTTCTCTGAGTCTTAGTCAAACTCTTTGGGCACCATTGAGGAAGCTTAGTTTTCCAAATAGGCTGGTATCGTTTTTCACCGCTTGTATCAGCACCACTCCTTATGTTTGGATCTCTAGAAAATATTTCTTCATCGGGCACTCTTGCATCAGCCATCTCCTCAAGTTCCTTTTGACCCACACGCCTACCAAGTCTATCATGTACGCTGAGCTTGCCCCCCAGCCGATCATGCGCTGACCTCTTTTTTCTGATCAGTCTGCCGTAGTTTGATGTCTGATCGTTAAAACAAGGTTTCTTTTCTGTCCGATTGGCGGGTAGTACCCATTGCACTCAGGGCAATTATCGGCAGTAGGCAGCTTGATGCCTTCTTCCCAGCAATAAACGAAGAAGGGACACCTCCAATGATCTTTATGCCGATGCCACTCTTGGCGCCTTTCTTCCTCCTACTGCCGATATTGCTCCTCCTGCGACTGCCGATAATCTTGTCGTGGCTGCCTGCGCATGATTACGACGCCATATGGTGTATGTTTATATTCCTTGGCGTTGCTACTTTCACCGATAACTCCTTTGCTTTTTCTATCATCGGTAAATCCCTTTCTTCTCACATCATGCATAGCCATTTGATGTTCAAGATCCACCGATGCATTCTTCCTGGCAGCTTCCGATGTCAGCACTTTAGTCATCCCGCTAATTTCCACCATATTACTTGGAAACGGATGTTGATCAAGCTTCATCGGCTTCTGAGCTTTAGAATTTTCAAACTTAATCCGCTTAGACTCAATTTCTGACTACAATTGCTGCCTAAAAACTTTGCAATCATTGGTACTGTGTGAAGTTGCGTTGTGCCACTTACAATACCTAATCCTTCTAAGTTCTTCTGCCGATGGGATCACTTGATTATGCGCCAACTTGATTCGCTCTTCTTGAAGCAATATATCAAACATCCTATCGCCTTGGTGATGTCGAAGATGAATCTTTCAGTCTCCTTCTGGCCGAACGGACAGGATACTGATTTCTTGTCTTTTACCCATTCAGCAACGCCGATACTTGGCTCTTCATCTGATTCGGAATCTTCTTCCTGTTCAACGAAAGATCCCTTTTTATTCCAAGTCTTCCTAGGTTCGAAAACTTTAGTATCCTGATCGGCAATTCTTTGCACAAGATGGCTCAAACTTTCAAACTTTTGAGCCGGATATTTGTCTTTGATGGACGGCAGTAATCCCTGGAAGGCTAAATCTGCCAATTGCCGATCATCAAGCACCAAGCTGTAACACTTGTTCTTTACGTCTCGCAGCCTTTGGACGAAACTTTCCACCGATTCATCATTACGCTACTTCAACTTGACCAAATCGATAATCTTCTTCTCATGTACATCAGCGAAGAAGTATTTGTGAAACTGCTTTTCTAGATCGGCCCAAGTGATCACAAAATTTGGAGGCAGTGAAATGAACCATGTGAATGTCGATCCAGATAATGACGACGAGAACAATCTCACCTTCAATTCTTCTCTGCTGGCCGCTTCTCCACATTGGATAATGAATCGGTTGATGTGTTCCATTGTTGACGTGTCATCTTGGCTCGAAAACTTTGTGAAATCCGGCACCTTGTACCGATTTGGGAGAGGAATCGAATCATATGCTAGAGGATACAGCATCCGATAAGAGTATGTATTCACCTTAGGCTTAATGTCGAATTGCTCCTTCATTACTTCGGTGATCTTATCGGTCCAGTATGTATCTTGGTCTTGTCGATGCACTGGCTGGACGTTGATCGGCTGAGCTAGTTGATATGCCTCCTCATACCTTGGTGGCAAATAAGCCTGAACGGTCGCGCAGGCGCGACACTAGCTCGTTGAATATTATGCATCGGCTGATTTGCCGATGGACAACTTTGAACGCCTACTGGGGTGTACTGTGGCGTTATATTCATCAGTCGATATGCCGATGTTTCATTATGGACACCTGATGATAACTGATATTGTTGAGCTCCTGCTACTTGACCCCCAGGTTGTACCAGCTATTGTTGACCCGTGCTTGATAGGTCATCGGCATGTAATTTGCCGATAGCTGATAGCTAACCGGTGCTTGTTGCTCAGTCGCCATGTTCTGTTGCATCGGCAAAGAATTTCCCGATATTTGCGCATAGGGCGCTTTGGGTATCGCCATCTGCAGATTTCCTGACGGCGGCTGCACAATCGGAGAGGATGTAGCATAATGCACTATCGGGCTCATCGGCTGCGTCGATATTGCCGATTCCATAGAGGTCTTTCTCGCTGCACCATTGCCTTGGATCAACTTAGCATTGGCAGATGAATCCGGAGGCATACCGTATCCCCACCGGTTAGCGGGAGCTGGCTAATTCTGGACTATTTGTCCTGATGTTGCCGACGCTACTGGATCGGTGTTTAGCCGAACGATGCTTGCAGGGCTGGATCTTGGTGTGTAGCTTCATCGGTAGAAGGATTTACAGGTTGAAATGCTAGAACCGCCGATGAAGTCGTGGCAGATGCCGATCCAGGTTGATGATACGCTGGACCAACATACTTAGGTGGTTGTCCTTCTTTGAAAGTTTGCATGACAACATTGTACACAGTATTGGACAACACATTGGAGTGGTTAATCAACGCTTGTTTTAACACAGAATTAACCATATCTTGCAACTTACCAGGATTGGCATCAAAAATGACCTGTCGCGGCAACGGTGGATCTTGCTTCTGGACCGCATTGCCGCTCCTATTTAGGCTGAAGGATTTCAGATATAACTGCTTGTAATCCTCCATAGCCTGCTCCATATCTTGCCTCTGATCATCTCTCAGATCTGCTTCGGAGACTTTGATGACGTTCCTTGGATTGACGTCAGTAGAATCACCCATGATCGTGATCAAGAGACGTATCTAGGGTCTCACTGGGTGTGCCAAAAGAGGTGTTGACACAAAAAGCGTCGGATCTGTGAACACCTCGGGCTTATACCCGAACTCGATATCCAAAGGTGTGCCAGTCGATTTGACCAATTAATCGACAATGATGATAACTAGAACAAGATTGAACGAGACGACAGCGATGCGCCCGGACATCAAAGCTCAACTTGATTAGAACGCGGAACTCGCAACGTAGACGGAGATCTTGTAGATGCAGCCCATCGAGATCATGAGAACTCGTAGGTAAACTAGAACTAGTACGATAAAAGTAAATGCTGGAAAAGTAGAGAAAAAGTAATAGATTGTATTTTGATTGATTGTCTTGTTTCCACACCACCACCGGTACATATTTATACTCCGGCCAAGGGAGTTGTAAACAATCACGACTCTAACTTTCCTAAACAAAACTCCTATTTTTAAGGGAATAAAATAACTCGTGCAAGAGTCAGACTCAAACTACAAATAAAAATACTGACATAAAATCACCAGCTTCCATATCCGTTTTCTTTGCGACGAAACCTTCCATCGGCAGACTCCTTCAATTCGCAACTTCCTTCTATTTCCATCGGCAGCCTTTTGCTGACATCATTATATCTCCCTGCATATATCGGCAACACTCCCAATCGGCAATATCCTTCTGCTTCTATCGACAACATTCCCAATCGGCATTCCTTCAATCATTTGCTTCTATCGGCAAGCAGTACCTCGACGCCGATAAGGAACAACAACCATCTCTTCATTGATCAGTGCATTAGGTTTATATTGCCACGTACCAAAAACGGTGTCAACACATACACAAGATGTTGGATTGTAGTATCCCAAGGGGTCTAACTTTGAGCTAATTGGATATTCGGACTCCGATTATGCGGGATGCAAGATTGATAGAAAGAGCACATCGGGCACATGTCAATTGCTAGGCATGTCACTTGTAACTTGGTCATCAAAGAAGTAAAATAGTGTTGTACTCTCTACCGCCCAAGCCGAATACGTAAGTGTGGGTATTTGTTGTGCTCAATTGCTTTGGATGAAAACAACTTTGAATGACTATGGAATCAATTTCAAGCAAGTGCCATTGCTATGTGACAATGAAAGTGCAGTGAAGCTAACCAACAATCCGGTTCAACATTCAAGAACCAAGCACATTGATGTGAGGCACCACTTCATAAGAGACCATCAACTCAAGGGTGATATCAAAATCACAAGTGTTGGCACTGATGATCAACTTGCCGACATATTCACCAAGCCACTTGATGAGAAGAGGTTTTGCAAGCTAAGAAATGAGTTGAACATTCTTGACTTCTCAAATATGTGTTGATGCACCCCCCCCATATATATGGCATGCCTCTCCTTCGAGCTATACAAGGTACAAGTTGTTTGACATGTCATTCACCCTTATTAGGAATTGTTAGTGCATCTAGACTTCAATTCATTAGGCTCATTCATGAAAATCAAATGATTTGATGCTTATATGGTACCACTATTGCTTCTATGCTTGGCTTGATCTAGTGGTAGCATATGACATATTTGTGGGCTTGCAATCCTAGTGTTTGATCTAGAATATGAACTTCAAATATTTAGATCAACATGGGCAAGATAACCATTCTAGGATGTGTGAACAAGCTTGTCCATGGTTTAAACTGAGTTAAATAGCTTGGGGCAAGTCATCTAGATTGAACCACAACTAACATCTCTCTCCAATAATCAAACCTTTGAGCACATCTTTTTGATAATAGATGACAAAGGGGGAGAAGTAAGTAGTACAACAAAGAAAAATATTTTTGAAAATTTTGAAAGAAAGCACACAAGTAGGGGGAGCAAGCCTATGAATAAATTTGTTTGCATATCTTTGTGCATTCATAAGTGCTTGTTTGCATATGTACTTATATTCATGATATGCTTGTGTGGTGATTGCTAGAAACACAATTTCTTGGTGCTTGAAGAACTAGTATGCTTAAGTTTTACATATTTAAGTGGTATCTAGTTCTCTCAAAGTGTTTCCAAGTTGCTTTTCAAGTGGTTTCTAGGCATTCACGGTGCTAAGGATGGTTAATTTTGCACTCCGATTGGTATCACGCTTTAAAGGTCCATCCTACACACCTTAGCATCATTTGGTAGCATTTACTCTCCCACAATTCTTATTCATGCATATGTGATCAAAATGAACCAAACTCATATATCACATATGTAGGGGGAGCTAATACTACCAAAGTGAAAATTTTCATCATATATATTTATTTGTGAAAGGTTGTCATCAATTACCAAAAAGGGGGAGATTGAAAGACCTTGTTTGGTTTTGGTTAATTGATGAAACCTATGGACTAACCCTTGAACTAAGTGTATGATCAAGATAGGGTGGTTCACCTTGGTACATGGAGCTAGATGGATGATCATGATGAATCAAGTGCTCCATGGACTAAGGAAAAGAAGAAAGAGAAAAACAAAAATTGGCTCAAGGCAAAGGTATATCAATTGGGTCATTTTTGGTTTAGTGATCAAGACACTATAGAGTGTGATCACATTTAGGATAGATAGCTGCACTATCAAGAAGGGAAAACTCATGTCGATTGCGGTTATCATGTGCCACTAGGTCATTTGCATTGCATATCTAAAATGAACCTAAGTGACATAAAGAACTAAAGTAAAATCCATGAACTATATTGTAAAAGGCTAACACAGGGCTTAAGTGGTTGGAACACTTGGTGTTAGCACATGGAAGCATGGAGAAGAAGAGGCAACTCGGATTGGCACTCAGAAGCACTCCAGACGCAGGGTCCGGACGCAAGCAAAATGCGGTCCGGACCATTGGTCATGCGACCGGAGGCATACCCTAGCCTCGGCCTCTCTGGACAGGAGGTCCAGACGCTGATGATGGTCCGGACGCAAGACTCCGGACGCAGCGTCCGGAGCTCAGCGCTCTCTGTACTCCTCTGGTCTAATTATCCGGACGCTGAGTTGTGTCCGGACGGAGAACACCGGACCATCGTCCGGAGCTCAGGAGCTCTCTGGATGCTCTCGGTGTTGGATCCGGACGCAAGGAAAAGTAGGTCCGGACGCTACTGTTGGCAGGGTCCGGAGGTGACACGTCAGCAGCAGAGAGGGCGCCAACGACTGAATTCAAAGTGAAGGCGAGTCCGGATGCATGCGCGTTGGTCCGGACCCCCCATGCAGACTGCGTCTGGAGCTACGCAGGGAAGCAAGGAAAGTGGTAAAACGGCTAGCTCGGTTTGCAAAGCTATTTAAGTGGCTTGGCCGGCTCCTAGGGCTCTCTCTTGCACCTCCCATTCATTTGACATACTTGTGCTTGCTTGAGATAGCCCCCAACTCACTCTCTTCACTCTTGTTGCATACTTGTGAGAGTTTGAGTGATCCAAGTGCTTTTATCATTGCATTGCATCTTAGTGGCACTTGGTCATCGTCATCGCCGCGTGTTTTCTTGTTATTCTTGGTGTTTGCCAACACCTAGACGGCTTGGCGATTGTGGAGAAGCTTCGGCGCAATTGGTGATTGTTTGCGGCCGACTTCGGTGATTGTGAGAGGGTTTGTACCCACATCGGCGGAGAGCCAAAGGGTAACTTTAGTGGATTGCTCGTGTCATTAAGTTACTCTCATTTGGGTGGATTCTTGTGGCGCTCGAGTTAGTGGGCTAGGCTTGTCATTGCCTATTAGCCATCGAATCACCACTTGAGTAGTCGACAAAACGGGACTAGCTTGGTGGCAACCAAGTGAACCTCGGGAGAAAAATCATTGTGTTCATCTTGTCTCCCAGCTACTTATTGATATTCATTATGATTGGTTCATCCTATTGACATCCATACATCACAAGGCATTGGTATATGAAGAATCATGACCCTAGTTGGTTTCGGTGATTAACGACAATTAGAGATTATTATGGCTAACGTGTGTTTTGCAGAGGCTATGCGTAGCTTAGCCATAGTGATCAACAAGAATGGGCATTAATGGTCATCATTTAGCCCCCAAGATGGATATCGTTTTGGATTTCAAGCAGACATGATAAAGACCCTAGAATGATAGGCTAAGTGTCATAAGGTGATGAAGGGCACTTAGAAATAGATAGGGCTTCTCTTTTTACCTTTGACCGTACTATTAAGAGGGGTTGAGACTAGTAGCTTGACTTAGGAAAGCTTAATGACTTAGGTGTGGTGCACACTTGACTTCCTTAGCTCTAAGCAAGCCCATGGTGACCGTAAGATAGCCTAGAACAACTTCCATATTCATCGCGACGAAAAACGAAGTTAATAGAACTGTTTTCTGGGCGTCGGACGCTCCTGACGGAGGCGTCGAACGTTGTCCGTCGCGTCAGACAAAGGCATCGGACGCTGGGTGGTTGAGTCCACAGCGTCCGTCGACCTTCCAGTGGAGATGTTTTCTGGCTAAGTATTTCAGGGTCCGTCGGACGCTGTCCGTCGGTCAGGCGTCGGACGCTTGGAAGAGCGTCCGTCGACCTTCCAGAGAGGGTGTTTTTCAGCCCGAGCCAGAGTGCAGCGTCGGGCGCTAGGATGAGCGTCCGTCGCCCCTGTGACGGAGTGTCCGTCGCTGGGAAAAGCGTGTCAGAACTAGCCGTTGGGCAGGGCGTCGGAGCGTCCGTCGCCCAAACTATGAACAGAACTAGCCGTTGGGGCATGCGACGGACCGTCCGTCGCCTAGTCGACAGAGCGTTCATCGCCAACTTAAGTTGTCAGCCCGAGGCAGTTTTCTGAGGGGCTATTTATAGCTTCTCACACTTCTCTCCCACCTTGCCTTTTGCTCATTTGAGTTGCTGAGTTTGTTGAGAAGGTTGGGAAGAGAGCAAGAGCCCTAGAGAGAGAGAGAGAGAGCGATTCGCGAATCCATCCATCCTCTCCTCTAGTACATCCAAGAGTTCAAGTGTGCATCCTCTAGTTGTGAAGCTTGAGTGAGTCAAGCGAAGATCGAGGCTTGTTACTCTTGGTGATCGACATCACCTAGATGGTCCGGTGGTGCTAGGAGGAAGGTGATCGTCGGAGGATTGTCGGCGGCCCTTCTCTATAGACGTTGTGATCGGTTGTGGGCGATTCACCGAGCCGGAGTGGCGAAGAATCAGCCCGTAGAGAGCACTCATCCCTTGCGCGAGATTGAGGGGGAGCTATACCTTGTGAGGTGCTCCAACGAGGACTAGGAGGGAGTGTCGACTCCTCGATACCTCGGCAAAACATCGCCGTGTCAAGCATCTCTTTCCCTAGCTCTTTCTTACCGCATTACTTTCCGCACTTGTCTTTCAATTCATACTAGAATTGTGTAGGAAGTTTTCGCTTTCTATTGACTTGCTACCGCTTTCTAGCTAGGACACACAAGCGGTAGACACTAGGGGGTTAATTGGCTCTTTATAGGTTTAATTCTTGTTTAGAAATTAAAAAGAGCCCAATTCACCCCCCCTCTTGGGCATCTTGATCCTTTCAATTGGTATCAGAGCAAGGTCTGCTCTAAATTAGGCTTCACCACCTAGAGCAAGATGTCCCATGGGGATGGACCACCTCCCATGTTCGATGGAGATGACTTTCCTTATTGGAAAGTTCGTATGGAGGCCTATCTAGAGGCCATTGACGTGGACGTGCTCAAAGCCGCCACAAAGGGAGGCACTCTCTTCGTGGAGGACCTCAACTTTGATAAGCACAATGCCAAGGCGAAGAACATTCTTTTTCGTGGCATAAGCAAGGATGTCTTCAACCGAGTGCGTAATGCCAAAGACGCATTTGAGTTGTGGACCACTATTTGTGCTCTTCACGAAGGCACAAAGAGTGAGCGTGAGGAACGCTATCACTTGGTCATGGCTAAGCTCAATTCTTTTTCCATGCATGCAAATGAAAATGCAAATGAAATATACTCACGACTTAACATTATTGTAGAGGAATTGAATGGGCTCGGTCTCAACCAAATGGCACCGGCCGATGTGGTACGCAAGATCCTTTGTGTCTTGCCCATTGAGAAGTATGACCACATCGTCACGGTTCTTCACCAAAGAGATCTCTCCGCCGCTACACCAACACAAATCTTGGGCAAGATCAATGCCCATGAGATGTACATGAAGATTGGTGATGGTGGCTCTTCTTCCTCCTCCAAGAAGAAAGAAAAAGAGAAGGAGGAGAAGAAGGACTTGGCACTCAAGGCATCCTCCTCGGAGAAGTACAAGATGCAACTTGTGTATGAGAGTGCAAGCGATGAAGAGGATGATGATGACCTCGCTCTCATGGTGAAGAAAACAACTAAGATGTTGAAGAATCTAAACAAGAATGGAGTCAAGTTTGACTCAAAGAAGAAGAAATTCTTCACAAGGTCTTCAAGAAAGCCTCTCTCCAAGATGGATTGCTACAATTGTGACAAACTTGGACACTTGGCTCATGCTTGCCCCGAAGAGAAGAAAGACAAGAACAAGAAAGTAAACAACAAGTTCAAGTACAACAAGGGCAACAAAGATGAGTCAAGTGATGAGGAGAAGAAGGATGACAAGCCATTCAAGAAGAAGAAGAACTTCAACTTCCACAAGAAGAAGAAGAATGACAAAGCCTACATTGTTGGTGATTGGCTCACCGACATTGAAGACACAAGTGACTCATCTGGAGATGAAAGTGAAGAAGAGAAGGTGGCCGCCTTGGTGATTGGGTCATCTACTCCACCACCACCCCCTCCATCATCTCCGGGCTCATCCTCTACACACCTATTCCTCATGGCTAAAGGTGACAAAAAGGTAAAAAAAGAGGATAGTGATGATGAGGCTAACTCTAGTGATGATAGTGATGATGAGTTTGAGGCACCTTCCTATGATGAGCTAATTGTAATTTGCAACAAATATACTAAGCTCATTAGGAAGTATAAAGCTAAAAGTGAATCACTAGAGAAAGCCAACGATAACTTGCATGCTAAACTTGATGACTTGTCTAGTGCTAATGATGATTTGAAGCTTGAGAACAAAACTCTCTCATCTAGCACTAGGGAGCTCAAAGCCTCACTCAAGCAAGCTAATGAGAAACATGATAAGCTTGAGAGGTCAACACAAGAGCTCCATACAAGATACAACTTGCTAAAAGATGACTACAACCAAGTTAAGAATGAACATGGTACACTTGTGATAGCTAATGAATTGCTTTCAAATGATCTTGCTACACATGTTGCTATTAACCCGGTTGTTAAGTGTCATATAGCTACTTCTTGTGAGGACTTGCTTGATGAAGTTGCTAGTGAGCAAAATGCTAAGTGCAAGGGCAAGAAGGTAGTTGAGGCCGAAAAGCATGATGACTATGTGAAGATGAGGCAAGAAAACTCCAAGCTCAAGGAAGAGCTAATCAACCTCAAGGCAAGCAAGCCATTCACTATCAAGTCGGCCAAGCAAGATGAAAATGATGCAATGACCTTGATTAACTCTCTCAAAGAGGAAAATGTGAAGCTCAAGGTTGAGAAGATCAAGCTTGCAAGTGGATTGGAGAAGTTCACCAAGGGTCACAACCTCCAAAGTGAGCTCTTGATGAACACTATCATGAAGACCGACAAGTCCGGCATTGGGTTCAAGGAGAACCAAATCATGAAGGCCAAGGTCAAGATAGAAGCTAAGAACTACTACAAGAACAAGGCCATGAGAAACAACTATGACACACCAAAGCCCAAGCCCAAGAATTGCTTTGGATGTGGTCAAGAGGGTCACTTTGAATCCCAATGCAAGATTCCACCTCCTAAGACCTTGCCCAAGCACATAAGGCCTTTCGCTCATGATGCACACTTCATCATCAACAAGGACTCCAAGGGTAGACCCCAAGTTGTGTTTCTCGGTCCTAAGATGAAGAACAAGCCCAAAGTGCTATGGGTTGCTAAGGAGTTGGTGGACAAGGCTATGGGACCTCGCCAAGTGTGGGTTCCCAAACAACAAGCTTAACTTCAAGTTGCTTGTGTGTAGGTGAACTACAAGACTAGTGGAAGTCATTGAGTGATTGATAGTGGATGCACTCAACATATGACTGGTGACTCCCGGATGTTCACCACACTTGAGGAAGATTGTGAAGGGCAAGACAAGATTACCTTTGGGAACAATTCAAAAGGCAAAGTGCAAGGCCTAGGTAAAGTGGCAATCTCAAATGATCAATCAATATCAAATGTCTTGCTAGTACAATCTTTGAGCTTCAACTTGCTATCGGTGGGACAACTATGTGATCTTGGTTTCCAATGTCTCTTCACTCCAAATGAGGTAGTTGTATCCAAGATTGAAGATTCATCATTGATATTCAAAGGGTTTCGGCACAACAATCTCTACCTAGTGGACTTCACCTCAAATGAAGCCAGTTTGCAAACATGTCTATTCTCCAAGAGTTCTTTGGGTTGTCTATGGCATAGAAGATTAGCTCATGTGGGAATGTCAACTTTGAAGAAGCTTGTCAAGAAGGAGTTGGTTAGAGGTGTGAAGGATGTTGTGTTTGAGAAGGACAAACTTTGTAGTGCATGTCAAGCCGGCAAGCAAGTGGCAAACACTCATCCAACCAAAGCTTTTATGTCAACCTCAAGAGTCCAGAGCTACTTCACATGGATCTATTTGGACCTACCACCTATGCTATCCTTGGTAGCAATCTCTTTTGCTTGGTGGTAGTTGATGACTACTCTAGGTACACTTGGGTGTTCTTTCTTCAAGACAAGGGGGAAACTCAATCAATATTCAAGAAGTTTGCAACTAGATCCCAAAATAAGTTTGATGTGAAGATCAAGAAGATAAGAAGTGATAACGGGACCGAGTTTGTAAACACCAAAATTGAAGATTATTGTGATGAAGTTGGGATCAAGCATGAAGTGTCCGCCACCTATACTCCTCAACAAAATGGTGTAGTAGAGAGGAAGAACCGGACACTCATTACTCTTGCAAGATCAATTCTTGATGAATACAACACCCCCGAGAAGTTTTGGGCCGAAGCAATCAACACCGCATGCTATGCGGCCAACCGATTTTTTGTCCAAAGGCTTCTCAAGAAGACCCCCTATGAGCTTGTGAATGGGAAGAAACCAGATATATCCTTTTTCCGAGTGTTTGGATGCAAAGTGTACATCTACAAGAAGCGCCAACACTTGGGCAAGTTCCAAAGAAGATGTGACATTGGTTTCTTACTTGGTTATTCTCCTAAATCCAAGGCATATCGAGTATTTAACAAAGCCTCCGGCCTAGTTGAAGAAACATATGACTTGGAGTTTGATGAAACTAATGGCTCTCAAGAAGAGCATGAAAATCTTGATGATGTAGGTGATGAACCCTTGAGGGAGGCTATGAAGAATATGCCCGTTGGTGCAATCAACCCACAAGAGGTGGAAGAAGTTGAAGATGATGCAAATCAAGTACCCTCTCCACCTGACACGCCTCAAGTTGATGAAGAACAAGTGAGGGAAGCACAAGAAGATACCTTTATCCCTCAAGATCAAGCCGAGGCTCAAGCTAGTGATGTTGATGCACCACAACCTCCTCCCCAAGTGATTAATAGAATATCTACACCTATGCTTCAAGCTTATTCACAAGACCTCATTATAGGGAGTCCATCAAGGGGGGTAACAACTCGATCTAAACTTGCGTCTTATGTTGAGCATCACTCCTTTGTTTCCTTTGTTGAGCCCTCTAGTGTGGAGGATGCACTTGCGGATCCGGATTGGGTGAACGCCATGCATGAAGAGTTGAACAACTTCACCCGGAACGAAGTGTGGACACTAGTAGAAAAGCCCAAAGGAGCAAGAATCATTGGCACCAAGTGGGTGTTTAGGAACAAGCAAGATGATCAAGGTGTGGTTGTGAGAAACAAGACAAGATTGGTGGCAAAGGGGTTCTCCCAAGTTGAAGGCTTGGATTTTGGGGAGACCTTTGCACCGGTTGCAAGACTAGAAGCCATTCGTATCCTTTTAGCATATGCTTCACATCATAAAATGAAACTTTTTCAAATGGATGTGAAGAGTGCCTTTCTAAATGGTTTCATCAATGAACTTGTTTTTGTCTCACAGCCTCCCGGGTTTGAAGACCCAAATTGTCCTAATCATGTGTATAGGTTGTCCAAGGCACTCTATGGATTGAAGCAAGCCCCAAGAGCTTGGTATGAGAGGCTAAGAGACTTCCTACTCAAGAAGGGCTTCAAGATCGGGAAAGTGGATACCACACTCTTCACCAAGGTGCTAGATGGGGAGATCTTTGTTTGCCAAGTGTATGTCGATGACATTATATTTGGGTCAACAAACCAAGATCATAGCAAGGAATTTGGTGCATTGATGTCCAAGGAGTTCGAGATGTCGATGATTGGCGAGCTAACCTTCTTCCTTGGCCTCCAAGTGAAGCAATTGAGGGAGGGCACCTTCATATCTCAAGAGAAGTACACTTATGATGTACTCAAGAAATTCAAGATGGAGGATTGCAAGCCAATCAAGACCCCAATGCCTACTAATGGGCATCTCAATCTCGATGAGGGAGGTAAACCGATTGACCAAACTCTCTATCGTTCTATGATCGGTAGTTTACTTTACCTCACTGCATCTAGGCCGGATATCATGTTTATGTGTGTGTATGTGTGCTAGGTTTCAAGCAAACCCTAAGAAGTCGCATCTTTGTGCGGTTAAAAGAATCCTTAGGTACTTAAGGCACGCCCCTAGCATGGGTCTTTGGTATCCCAAAGGAGCTCCCTTCCAACTAGTTGGCTATTCCGATTCGGATTACGTCGGGTGTAAGGTTGATAGGAAGAGTACCTCCGGCGGGTGCCACATGCTAGGAAGATCACTTGTTTCTTGGTCCTCAAAGAAGCAAAATAGTGTGGCATTGTCAACCGCCGAGGCGGAATACATTGCCATGGGAGCAAGTTGTGCACAAATCTTATACATGACCCAAACACTTTTTGATTACGGCGTGTTTTTAAAAGAAGTTCCACTTTTGTGTGATAATGAAAGCGCCGTAAAGCTTGCAAACAACCCGGTTCAACACTCTCGCACCAAGCACATAGATATTCGCCATCACTTTCTTAAAGATCATGTGGCTAGGAAAGACATAACACTAGTTGGAGTTAAGAGCGAAGATCAATTGGCGGATATCTTCACTAAACCACTCGATAAAACAACCTTTTGTAGGTTGAGAAGCGAGTTGAATGTGCTTGATCACTCTAACTTCACTAAAAGATGAGTTTGTGTGAACCATGCATTCATATGTAATATAACATGTTTAATTTGTTAATGCACATAGGCTTGGCTAACGCGGTTAAGATAACCACCCTCAAAGCGTGTGACAAAGCTTAACCGCGGTTTAAACTTGCAAGCAACCTAGATTCAAATTTTGTATTGCATAGCATATGCATGTGTGTTGTTTGTCGTTTCTTTTCGGTTAAGTTTGAGCATCCTCTGTGTTTGTCCACTTAGGGGGAGCATTCCAAGCTCAAGACACCTCTATACCCCTCTTGTGGCCATATGATGTTTCCTTGGTGCTTCCATTCGAATATTTTGAGCTAAAACTAAAATTAAGCCTATGGCAAACTATTTGAAATTGAGTGTTTGAGAGATGGTTCTCATATCAAGTCCAATCAGGTGTTATTTGGATCTTATTGGGATTGGAACTTGGTTGGGAGAAAGACGCAAAAACAAAATTTAAAAAATTCTATTTAAAAGGCGTCGGACGCTGCCGACGGACGCTCGGTGTCAATTGCCTCAGCGTCCGCCGCGATCGTCCGGAGATTGAAAGTTGCCCGCTTACAGGGCGACAGACGCTCCCCCAGCGTCCGTCGTGGAGCGTCCGACGCGGTCAATGCGCTCGGGCGTTTCAAATCTGTTCTGGAAGCCCGACGGACAATGCCGTCGGACGCTCTCCGAGCGTCCGTCGCAGTCCGACGGAGCGTCCGTCGCGAACTTAAGGCGCAAATTTTTTTAAAATCCTCGTCTCCTCCTCTGTTTCTCCCGATCTATTCCGTCCGCCGCCGCGCCGTTCTCCAAACCCTAACCGCCGCCGGCTGTTCCTCCACCCAGCGCCACCACTCCTCTCTGCATTGCCGGCTGTTCCTCCACCCAGCGCCGCCTGCCCCTGCGCCCCGTGTCCCCCCTGCACCGCTGCTCCACTCTGCATCACCGCCGTGCCAGCGCCCTTCGCTCAACACCGCCACCGTGCACCTGCCCGCGTTTCCTGTCCTCTGTTGAGGATTCCTTGACTGCCCTTCCTTGTGGGTGTCAATTTACGGATTGCGGATTGCGGATAATCGACCGGGGGATCTCATCCTCTCTATTGTTTTGGTCTGTGTGTAAGGTATGGTTTTCAGTTGGCGTTTCGATCTTCTCTTATCTAAATTCATGCTTCTATAGACCCACTCTTCTATAGTTATATGCTTATGGTTATATTCCCTATCTATCCAATCGAGCAGGGTCAGCGTGTCAGTTGAGCAAGTGATAATGAACTCGGGGCAAAGCCCGCGAGTACGGAACGAGGCAAAGCCTCGAAAGGACAGTCCAGGGCCGGCATGCCACTCTTTCAGTTGGATATTCTGAGGTTTGTCAGTGGTTGATTGTCAGTGGGCAGTGAGCTTGTGGTTTGATTGTTGAGGATCCTTGTCAGCGGTTTGATTGCAAAAGTTTGGTAAATGGCAAGAACGAAGAATGCCGGTCCCGTTCCCGGTAGTGGTGGTGACCCTCCACCTCCACCGCGTCCACCCACTGACCGGGAAAGAGCAAGCAAAAGGTCATGTCACGGAAGCGCAAGAGGCCTTTGATGGATCTAGATTCAGCAGCAGCGCTCGCAGTGGCTGAGGCCGCAGAGATTGCGGAGCGAGGAGGACGTCGCGCCGGTTTGAGGCTCTCGCCTCACCGTGGAGCGCGTCGTGAGTCCCCTACGCATCCTGAGACAGAGCCCGTCGAGGCTACTGAGGCAGAGGAGACAGAGCCAGTCCCAGAGACTGAGCAGACAGAGGCCGCAGGCCACTCTTCCATTGGTGAGCTGATGAGCCGCAGAGTTACCCGATCCAGAGGCTCTGGTGCACCACCTAGTCCTCCAGGACCTCAGCTCCCATACCCAGTGAGGCACCAGGTACGAGCTCTTACAGCGAAGCAAGTCCAGTTACTCCGCTTCGTAGACTTTCAGTCCTGGTTCCCACCTTAGAGGGATCCACGTGTCGGACGAGACTTCTATACCACAGTACACGAGGATTTCTACAGAGCTTATGTCGACACTGACGCTCCTCTTAGGGCTCACAGAGTGTGCCCATCTGCTCATATAGAGAGGATCGGTGGTCCAGAGATCCTACAGCACCTTCAGTACCTTCAGGGGCTATCAGAGTTGATGGGACGATCAGGAGCATATTAGAAGGACTAGGTGTATCAGTTTTATGCATCTCTATGGATCTCCCCTGATCACGAGTTCCTACACTTCGGATTCCAGGGATGTGACTTTAGGGTTACAGCAGCTCGATTCAGAGAGCTTTTCCACCTAGAGTCCTCTCCTACGAGGATTCACAGCTTGTGCTATGGGGATCAGGAGGCCCCTCGCCGACCTCACGATGGGATAGTGCCATCTACAGACTTCGTGAGGCCGTGCTTTCTGCAGCCGTTCACTGAGGGTTCGAGCCGTACACCGCGAGACCTCACTCCACTTGCTCGGATCCTCAACGAGGTACTCAGACGTACCATCCTCCCTCGGATTGGAGCTCGGGATACTATTACACGCCTACAGCTGTGGCTCCTTGCTCATATTGTCCAGAAAGAGAAGTTCGACCTCTGGGATCTGATTGTTAGCGAGCTTGAGGATATCATAGCCGCTGGGTTCAGGGGTCACTGGCAGCTGTAGTTTGCTCATTGGATTTCATATCTGATAGTTGCCAAGACCAGGTTAGGAGCTATGAGAGTCACTCTCACGAGGTCAGCCACTGAGTTTCCAGTATACTTGATGAGTCAGCTCGTGATGCATGGAAACCTGCCTCGCCCCAGCAGAGCTTACAGACCAGGCACCAGGCAGGCTGGTGTGCCACCTCAGTCAGCAGAGGTCACAGACGCTACAGTTGAGCAGATTGCTCAGGCAGAGCTTGCAGATCTTGACGCAGAGATTGACACAGCTACCGAGACAGTCTATAGAGAGGACCTAGACTCTGACAGTTCCGATGAGGACTACCAGCCAGTGCATGAGTACGCACCGATGCCTCATGACCATGAGGCAGGAGGGTCAGGCACAGCTGTAGCTCCACCTCCAGGTTCCAGCACCTCAGAGGCTACATTGCTTACTATTCTGTCGAGGATGCAGGAGGAGCAGAGACGACAGGCTGCCGACTTACGGAGGCTCACAGAGCAGCAGCTGGCTGCTCAGGCCCAGACACAGGCTAGGCAGGATGAGTTCCAGCGCCAATTCTTAGCCTATCAGCTGCAGCAGGCAGAGATTTAGAAGACACAGACATTGTTACTTGAGCATCTTCTAGCCTCCAGCTCCGGGCAGACTTCCACTCCTCAGTTTCAGTTGCCCGGAGTCTCACAGCAGCAGCAGTTCATCTCACCTCCACAACAGCCTCCAGTAGTTGTGGTTCCGACTCCAGCGTTACCGTCCGGAGGACAGCAGAGTCAGGCACCAGCTACTCCTCCGTTCCAGGCACCAGCTTCTCCCGCGTATCAGTCTTCGAGGACCCAGGTGTCTTCTTAGTTAGCTTCACCTGGAGAGTTTCAGACAGGATTTACTCCTATCCGGGGAACTACCATAGCAGAGGCCTCGCGAGACCTCTCAGCCTCATACCTAGAGATCACGGGAGAAGACTCCCCAGGAGCAGCTCAGCTAGTCTCACTAGCTCCAGGGGTTGAGGTGGATCCTCCGGCGACAGGCACTCACCTCTCTTCAGTTGCCTCATCGGAGATCGCACCCGAGCAGTCCACACAGACAGTTACCACTCCTCCGGCTGCAGTTCAGACAGATGCCATCTCACTAGCCTTTGAGACAGCCGTCACAGAGACTCAGGATGAGGCAGTTACAGTGGCAGTCTCTTCTCCAGCTCAGACTCAGCCAGTAGAGGTTGCAGCAGCAGTATCACTAGTTGCACTAGCAGTGACACCTTCCCCCTCGCCTCGAGTCTTCACTCGTCGGGTTCCCAGGCCCGCTACTACAGAGGCAGGACCGTCAGAGGCACCAGCTGAGCCTCAGGGGGAGTCCATTCAGACAGCAGGTCCAGAGCTTCCAGTGTCAGCTCCAGAGGTCACCCCAGCTACGCCTACTCCTGCAGAGGACGAGGCAGATGATGAGTCAGACGAGTCAGATCTTTAGGACTTCATCATGCTCGATCGCAAGGCTGCAGCTCCTCCACCTTCTTCTCCAGCCCCAGATGCTTAGTTTTTTGTGCTAGACGCCAAAGGGGGAGAGAGGGTCGAGTATAGAGATAGGGGGAGGGATTTGGGTCGAGTATAGAGATAGGGGGAGGGATTTGAATCTTTGTGTGCTTAATTTCCCCGTACTCTTTCATCATGTCTACTTTTATGCATTTGTCTCTATGTGTGATGTGATGTGATGAATACTTTGGTTGATGTTTATGTGACATATGGTTGGATGTGACAAACTCTTGACTATCACTAATATACCTTGCGAGTTGTCTCATGTTTCATGATATATCTCTATGCTTAATGATAATTGAGCTTCCGCGCTATACTCCGATACATCGTTTGAGAATATCATGAGGTACTTATTTTACATTCATATCTATGAGTACCATGATTTGTGACTTGGTTTGGGTGAGCAAGTATGCTTCATTACAAATTCACTAACCCTTGCTCAACCATTCCAAGTCACCATAAAGTCTAAACCATAACTCTTATCCATACTCGAGGTTATATTGTCGTCAATCACCAAAAAGGGGGAGATTGAAGAATCATGGCCCTAGTTGGTTTCGGTGATTAACGACAATTAGAGATTATTATGGCTAACGTGTGTATTGCAGAGGCTATGCGTAGCTTAGCCATAGTGATCAACAAGAATGGGCATTAATGGTCATCACTTAGCCCCCAAGATGGATATCGTTTCGGATTTCAAGGAGACATGATGAAGACCCTAGAATGATAGGCTAAGTGCCATAAGGTGATGAAGGGCACATAGAAATAGATAGGGCTTCTCTTTTTACCTTTGACCGTACTATTAAGAGGGGTTGAGACTAGTAGCTTGACTTAGGAAAGCTTCATGACTTAGGTGTGGTGCACACTTGACTTCCTTAGCTCTAAGCAAGCCCATGGTGACCGTAAGATAGCCTAGAACAACTTCCATATTCATCGCGACGAAAAATGAAGTTAATAGAACTGTTTTCTGGGCGTCGAACGCTCCTGACGGAGGCGTCGGACGCTGTCCGTCGCGTCGGACAAAGGCGTCGGACGTCGGGTGGTTGAGTCCACAGCGTCTGTCGACCTTCCAGTGGAGATGTTTTCTGGCTAAGTTTTTCAGGGTTCGTCGGACGCTGTCCGTCGGTCAGGCATCGGACGCTTGGAAGAGCGTCCGTCGACCTTCCAGAGAGGGTGTTTTTCAGCCCGAGCCAGAGTGCAGCGTCGGACGCTGGGATGAGCGTCTGTCGCCCCTGTTACGGAGCGTCCGTCGCTGGGAAAAGTGTGTCAGAACTAGCCGTTGGGCAGGGCGTCGGAGCGTCCGTCGCCTAGGCGTCGGAGCGTCCGTCGCCTAGGCGTCGGAGCGTCCGTCGCCCAAACTATGACAGAACTAGCCGTTGGGGCATGCGACGGACCGTCCGTCGCCTAGTCGACAGAGCGTCCGTCGCCAACTTAAGTTGTCAGCCCGAGGCAGTTTTCTGAGGGGCTATTTATAGCTTCTCACACTTCTCTCCCACCTTGCCTTTTGCTCATTTGAGTTGCTGAGTTTGTTGAGAAGGTTGGGAAGAGAGCAAGAGCCCTAGAGAGAGAGAGAGTGATTCGCGAATCCATCCATCCTCTCCTCTAGTTCATCCAAGAGTTCAAGTGTGCATCCTCTAGTTGTGAAGCTTGAGTGAGTCAAGCGAAGATCGAGGCTTGTTACTCTTGGTGATCGACATCACCTAGACGGTCCGATGGTGCTAGGAGGAAGGTGATCGCCGGAGGATTGTCGGCGGCCCTTCTCCATCGACGTTGTGATCGGTTGTGGGCGATTCACCGAGCCGGAGTGGCGAAGAATCAGCCCGTAGAGAGCACTCATCCCTTGCGCGGGATTGAGGGGGAGCTATACCTTGCGAGGTGCTCCAACGAGGACTAGGGGGAGTGTCGACTCCTCGATACCTCGGCAAAACATCGTCGTGTCAAGCATCTCTTTCCCTAGCTCTTTCTTACCGCATTACTTTCCGCACTTGTCTTTCAATTCATACTAGAATTGTGTAGGAAGTTTTCGCTTTCTATTGACTTGCTACCGCTTTCTAGCTAGGACACACAAGCGGTAGGCACTAGGGGGTTAATTGGCTCTTTATAGGTTTAATTCTTGTTTAGAAATTAAAAAGAGCCCAATTCACCCCCCCCCTCTTGGGTATCTTGATCCTTTTAGTATAACAATCACCTCATGTCTTGTATTTACATCTTCCATATCTTGTCTAGTTAGCTTATTTAGTAATTGTTCTTACTAGCTTGTGCTAAGTGCTTTAGGTTCTTGCTATTGATTGACAAGCACTTAGCTAACTAGAATTGCATTGGATAGGTGACTTTGCACCCCAAGTAGAGCTAGAGCAAAAAGCTTCGCTTAAGTGTTATCTAACATTTTGCTCTAGTGATTTGTAGAGCTTTTATTAGGCTATTCACCCCCCTCTAGCCATCTAGGACCTTTCACACACGCACCCCGCCTGCCCACCCCGCCGCCCCCAGCATAGCACCTCAGACGCGGAGGCAACGTCAATGACTTATGCCCCATATGGCCATATGCGGAGGATGCGGAGGAGGCGAGTCCACCAGTGTGCCACCGCTCGGGACGTGCCGCCATGAGCGCCGCCGGCGGGCCGACCCGCCCACGTGCGTCGCGCCTACCCAGGACGCCCGGTGCACGGACGCACGCTGCTGGGACGCCCACCAGACTGTGTCGCAAGCCCGTGTCGTGCCGACCAGGACACCCGCGGCACGGGACGCACGCATGTCGTCACTGCCTTGCCAGTTCCGCTGGACAAGCGCTGCCGAGGCCCATGGCCATCGTGTTGGCTCACCTTCCTATTCCCTTCCTATTGCGTTACGGAGCACTCGAACCCTAACTAGCTATTTTATTGCATTCAGATATGTTGCGGATGCAAACGGTGAGATCTTCACCGCCTACGAGGTATGTGGCTTCCCTGTCACCTGTCCGTTACGAGTGCAAGGCCAAGTACAAGCGTCACAAGAGTATGTCAACCTCTGTCTTTTCCATGGGTTTCCATGTTCTTCAGGTTAACTACAACAAGTTATGCTTTTGCTTGTATTGAAACCAATCAGGTAGTAGAAAGAAATTCATTGATATTGTAGAAGTTTTTTGCCGGACCAAAGGCACATTGTGTTGTAGAAGTTGGAAACTCTATTGATGTACATTGACTGTCGTCATATAAGTTGTCCGCTTGCTACTGAAGTGAGAGGATGTTGTCTTGCTTATGAAGTAAGAGGATCAAAAGAGCAATCTGAAATAGAGAATAGTTGTTCAAGAGGGGACATCCAGGGAGGAAGGCATCATTAGTTGTTCAATAGAAAGAGCGTGCCTTCTATTTTCAAGTGAGACATATATATAGCTTTGCTATTTTTACTGTTTTTTTGCTAGCTCATACAACTATCTATTGAAAGTACACACATGGATGATTTAGACATGAATGTTTGTACATATATGAAGCTTAAACTCTGGAAAATGTTGACCTTTGATTTTAAGGTACATCTTGAAATAATGTTGACCTTTGGTTTTAAGGTACATCTTGAAATAAAGTCGTAGCGTTAGCACAAACACTATACTAGTATAATTTAAGATGACAGAGTATTTACTATTCCCTCCATCCCAAGTTATAAGACATTCCAAGAATCTTGGAAAGTCAAAGCATCTCAGGTTTGACCAATAAATATAGAAAAAACTATAAAGATTTATGTCATCAAATAAACATACTGTGAAAATATAATTAATAACGAATCTAATGATACTTAGTTAGCATCATAAATATTATTATATAAGTTTGGTCAAATTTGAGATACTTTGACTCTCCAAGATTCTTGGGATGTCTTATAATTTGGTAGAGAGGGAGTATTTTAGAACATGCATGACGAAGAGGTTTGGCGTGTGTGATCAATCTATCTTTGAAATAAAGTCACGAGAAGATCTTGACCTTGTTTGGAACGCGGACTAAGACAATGGTTTCAACTATTTTTAATTTATTTAAAAAAAGAGAGAAAAATATATTATTCTACACTGCACGAAGGAGTTAGAGTTGGGTAGCTCTTGCATACGGGCTTTAGGGCAAGTATATTACTACACGTCACCAAGTGGACTCCTACGTCGTCTTATGCAATGCCAAAATTTTTTACTTATGTGGAGGAAAGAGAAAAGTGAGGGAATAAAATGTCGTTGTTTCGTGAAACAACCGTCTCATGAGTTAAGATTTAAGACTATATAAGACAACTTTTATATCATTGTATGAATTGTTATTTTCATACAACTTGCAAATTCACTTTTATTCAATGCATAAGTTACTACTAAACAACTTTAAAAAATATATATATATATTAAATCATCTTAGAATTACGTGTTATTATAAGAAACAACCTACTCCCTTTGTCCTATTAAGATGGTCGTTCTAGCTTCCTACGGGAGTACCAAGGCAGAAGAAAAATGGTCTGCATACCCCTATGTCTGCCAATCATGATTGGACGCACGGAGCAGTAACAGCTTGCCACCATCGCATACAGTGGGATAAAGCTAGCTAGGATTCCTAACTGAGCAAAGTTGCAGGTGTTTTTTATAGGCACAGATGGCTTTAACGACAATCTTTACGGGACTTGTTTTGGATGCTAAAATGACAATAAATCTGGGACAGAGGGAGTACGAAACAAGAACAATGTACTTGATGTTATGCACGAAGGAGTATAAAACAACTTGAAAATTAGAAACGAGATATCAAGCAAATCTGTCGACAACGACGTAAGGTTTATAAAACTATAAAAGGATAACTGGATAAAAAAATGAGGAAAGCTATACGATGAAGATATGGTAGTGTGCACATCGCGGTGGATTGATCCGGTCCAATCGGGGTCTGCTTCGCACTCCCACCACATGATGGTCATGGGCTTTCGCAGACGGCATTCGCCAGAGCACCACACGTGTCCGCGCGGCTGAGCTGCAGTGCGTGCGCTGTCTAGAGTCTGGACCCACAGGTCGGCTATTTGTCGGTTTCCTGACAGAGAGGGGCCCAGGCGTAGCTGTCATTGAGCCTGTATGTAGACTCTCTACCGCACGAGACGAACTAGTTAGTGACTGATCTGATGACTATTCAATCATTTGCCGATCTGACAGCGTCAGTGCTTAATAAATAATTTAATCCGCACTACTGACCCGTCCATTTTTTTTTTATCTCTTTTCCTTGTCACACATATTATTGCAATTGCAACTTGCACGTTCAGTTAGCTTATGACCTAACACACCGCCATCATGGTAATAACAATTATATAACGTATCCAAAGTCCAAAGCGGCCGGAGTGAAGAGAAGGTGGCATTTAGCTAATCTCTTGAAGACACTCTTATATTTGGCTAGATTTATAAAAAATATTAGCAAAATTTATATCTTCAAATAAGTATATTATAAAAATACACTCAATGGCTAATTTAACAATAATGATTATGCATCCTAAATATTAATATATATATATATATAGTCTATTATATATACTTCTTCCATCCAAAAATAAGTGTTGTTTTAGATTTCGTGTGGGTCAATTTTTTTAAAAAAATTTGACTAGATTTATAGAAAAATACTAGTGAAATTATTATATCTAAATAAGTTTATTATGACAATATATTTAACAATAAATCTAGTGATATTTATTATGCACCATGAATATTATTAATATTTTGTATGTATTTGGTCAATGTTAAAAACGATTGAATTTCTAGAAAGTTAAGTACGTACGGTCACGGAGGAGAAGCGTGGAACATTGCACGGCCAGGTCCGTCGCATCGCAGGGAAGAGCCGAGCGTATCAACCTCGTAATCAGAGCAATAACACACAATCTGCGCATCCACGCGCCCAGGTCGCTGTCCCATCGCTCCGCGAAGTCAAAACCATTTTAAAAACGGGGCTCATCTCGCCGAAAGGGAACCGCGGCGCTGCCTTTGCCGCCACGTCAAAAATCGCCAGAGCTCCAGAGACACGGGCACGCGTCCTAGCAGTTGACCTGCGCTGGAGGTTGGCCTTGGGTTGGCGGATCCGGGCAACTACCACTCATCCCGCCGCGAAGTCAACGCAAAAAAAGCCATAAAGAAACGGCAGGCGAGGGTCACAAGGCAGTAGTGAGTGCGAGGCACAGGTAGGCGACCACACGAAAATGCTTTAAAAATTGGGTGACACCAGCCGCAGCAGGATCCGTGTTCTTTTCGCTGCGCCAAGTGATTGGACAGCCTGAATGAAGCCACTCCTGATCTCCGGGCACTTCGCGTGGATACGTTTCCTCATCTGATCTGATCTGACTGACAGTGTGCATCGGCCTGTTCTTGTAGTGCGGTCGGTGCCTGTCGTTTTCGCGAGAGGGAAAAAAGAGCAAGTGGTTTTCTGCTCATACTCTTAGGCTATGTTTGGAGCTCTGATTCCTTCAAATTTTCATGATTTTTTTACGTTTCAAACAAGCTTTTAGTAATGTTCAGAGTTTGTATCATGATGGCCTGACTTGCAGTCGAAGAGAACTTTTCTAATTTGAAATCCACGTAGAACAAACAAATGGTTCTCATAAGAATCAATCGTAAAATAATTTATCAGAATTAACTTATTTGTATTTTTGGAGAAACAAATTATTTATGAAAGAATTTGTGAATGGGTTTTTTTACACGAGTTTGTTAGGTAGCTCTAGTAGCACGTGTTACGTAAATTCACTTATCCGTCTATCTAAAACCTACGTATCTTGGAACATGATGGTTCTCTTATATGTTATATGTATGGTAAGATTAAGATATAGGGCATGTTTGGTTTAACCCACTAAAGTTTAGTATCTCCCTAAAGTTTAGCGACCTCATGTTTGGTTTTACCAACAAAAGCTAATGATTAGCCCATGTTTTTGGATACCAATTAGAAAGCGTAAACGTAAACTAATTTGGGGCTAATAAGATCTAATAAGGGATAATTGATGGTTAGAGTTCATTAGCCTTTATTAGCTCATAATTAGCTCACGTTTAGTCTATTTTTACAAGATGGGCTAATTTTTAGCCCTAGGATCCAAAGAGGACCACTCTTTTATGACTAAAAACCACTAAACTTTAGTGATCCCTAAACTTTAGACAAGGTGTTTGACATTTTAAGGACTAAAAGTGACTAAAGTTTCTTCACTAAACTTTAGTGACCCCTAACCAAAAGGGTTTTGAAGGAAAAGTTTTTACAGTCCATTTCGTCTTTCGTCCCCTTGACGAGGCGTTAGTCTCATGTGCCTAATTCTCTCTTCCAAATGGCATCTGATCCTACGTATTCTTGCAAAGTTATTGTACACGGTGGTGCTTTGAGCACGACCTTATGAACTTGTTAGTAATGTTATACCGGTCCTGTTTAGTTTCCTTCAAAATTCTAATTTTTTTGTCACATCAAATTTTTGGACGTATACATATAATATTAAATATAAGTAAAAAATATAACTAATTGCACAATTTATAAGCTTTTTCAGATACCGTGCTAAATTTACTCCTAGATGATATCTGTTTCAGAATTTACGCATGGTATAAGCTGCGTTCACGTTATTCTCTCTCCCCCCCCCCCCCCCCCCCCTCTTTTTTTTAAGAAATTGCCATCACGCACAACATTTTATGTCAAAAACCTTTTTGACAAGGACCTAGGAGTACTTCTGAATTCCTCAAGTTATTGGAGGACCAAAACAGAAGATAATAGCGTAGATCTTTTTTAGAAGGAGCCGTAGGGCGAATGCCCCCGTCCACCTCACTCTTCTTCTCTTCTTCCCGGGCCGGGAGAGCTCGAGCTCCTCTCGCTGCCTTCCTCGCAGCTCCGCCAGCTTGGCAGCTGCACTTCCCACCCCTCCCCCTCGCTTCCCTCGAGGCCATGGCTTCCTCCTCCTTCTCCTCCTCCTGCGACGCCACGGGCGTGCCGTTCACCCTGCTGGGCGCGCTCATCACCGCCGGCCCCGCGGCCTGGCCAGCCTGTGTCGGCGGCGGCCGCGCCTTCCTCCGGGACTACGCGCGGCGCGGGACCAACGCGCTGCTGTGGGCGGGCCTCCTCGCCGTCACCTGGATCCTGCTCCTCCGCGTCGCCGCGCTGCTCCGCCTCTGGGCGCTCGGCTCCCGCATCCCTGGGCCACGCGCGCTCCTCGCCGACCCCGGGCTCGCCGCCGTCTTGCGCAACGGCGGAGACATCACCGGTTGGTGGCCCTTCCCTTCCTCTCTCCACCTTTTACTTCTTGTTCATGTTAACAGGATTCGGTTCAGTTGGTTGGGTTTCTGTTAGCTTGGTGGTTGGTATGGGATTGGGATTTGGCGCTGGTGCGACCTCTGCACATGTTATTTTTTTTTTCGTACAGTATGTTTGAGTTCTTCGGCGCCTATGTGCCACTTGTGTACTGTTCGATTGGGGACTGGATGTGATGAATGGAGACATTCGATTCCAGATTTGTGTAGTTCGTTCCTACGTGAGATGTTGGGCACTGGAGTAGCTAGCTACTTTAGCCCTGATCTGTTGGGGATTTTTTTATTGCTTTGATTGATTGATGTGAAATTTTGCTTTAGCCTGATCTAGGTGAGAGTTGACTAGGTGGGATTGGACCATTTGAGGTGGGGGCCTATGCGCTAGTGATCCATGTTCATTTTTTTTTGTTTGGCAGCTAGTGATAATATAACATGTGATCTGTACAATTGACGCAACACTTTGCAAAATTGTTTCACTGAGCTTTGATGGTTTGTCCACGCAAGAACTGCACTGGTCATCACAGTTACCTTAAATCGTGATTTATTTCTGCAGGTTCGCTGATGAGCTGTGATTAATCTTGTCTTGCTGGTTGAATTTTGATCAGAATATTTATATCTTTAATACAATTTTATACTTAGGATCATAGTGTCTAGATCAGTTTTACTTCTGAATGGCCAATTCAAATTTTGTCAATTTATTAGGTTTTCTGTTCTTGCCATGATCTAGTTGTAGTATGTATCTTCATGCTGCTCTTTTTTTTTATTTCCCTCTTATGATTCAGGGGAAAAAACAGAAGAGGAAATCAAGTTACTTTTCAAATTCTTTTTATTGGCAAATCTTCCTCATCACTGTTGGAGTTTATTTCTGTCAACTGTTTGTATTATAAGTCATGTGGACTTATTATATGCTAGTTTTCCTGGGAATGTGTTTTTTTTTTGTGTGTAGAACTTACTAGGCAAGTAAACCTAACATTGAGGGTGCTGTGTTTTAAATACTACCAGGGTAGACATAGGTAGCTGAATTATTGTGTTGATGAATAATATTCGGTCCCATGTGATCCAGCATCAGTAGTGCTGTTCTTGACCATGGGCATAGGATGGCCCACTTGAGCACTTTAGAGCCCAGGGCATTGAAAGCTTCAGCTTACTTTGTTCCATTAAATATTCTGTATTGCCAGCAGATTTACTATGGAGAACAAACAATCTACTACTTTATGAGTCTTTATTACTGTAATAGCGATGGAAATACATTGTTTGACATTTTAGCCTTATTATGGCAACGACGAGTCCTTTATTAACAGTATACAGCACATGGTTCGATTCTGATATCCTTTCCCTCTGAACTACATTTTGCAGGCTTTCTGTCAAAACTGCATGGGAGCTATGGCCCAGTTGTTCGCTTGTGGGTAGGACCCTCTCAGCTACTTGTATCAATTATAGATCCTACTCTAGTTAAAGAGGTGCTAACAAAGGCTAAAGATAAGTTACCATTGACTGGGAGGACATATAATTTAGCTTGTGGAAGACTTGGCTTATTTGTGTCCTCATTCAAGAAGGTATGTGCCTCCATGCAACAAAATTCATGTGGGCTCTACAGTATTATGCTTCTCTTGTTTCTAGTCAGTATTGATGCATTATCAATAGTTTATTGGCAGAGGGCATGTTCAATTGCTACTTTTAC
Source organism: Microstegium vimineum (assembly GCA_022036555.1). NCBI lineage: Eukaryota > Viridiplantae > Streptophyta > Magnoliopsida > Poales > Poaceae > Microstegium > Microstegium vimineum. The sequence continues at coordinate 6,239,650 of CM039141.1, forward strand.
CCTTCTTACTTCTTGTAATCCTTTTGTTCTGCAATTTTAGGTCAAAAGTACAAGAGATTCTCTGAAAATATTTTTGAATGAAAGACTTACAGTTGGTGCTGGTCAAAGCTCATTCAAAATTATTGATGCTGTCCTGAATAGAATGAACTCTATTATGTCCAAGGATATTATGGACACTAGATCTTTCTCCCAGCACATGTCATTTAATATCATTGGTGCAACTATTTTGGGTGATGCCTTCTTCGATTGGTCTGATGCTGCTGCTTATGAGGAACTTCTTATGATGGTTGCAAAGGATGGTTGCTTCTGGGCTTCTTATGCAATCCCTCCATTTTGGAGGCCTAGTTATAGGAGGTATCGAACCCTATGTGCTAAGCTGAAGATATTAACAGAGAGCGTCATCAGAAAACCAAGATACCAAAATAGTTCACTTCACCATTTTGATCAGAGATCTTGTCTGAAAAGTGAAGGGACAGATCCAAATAGACGTGTTTTAGACAACATGATGGCAGGTCATTGCCTCCATGGGGCTGCTGAAGGGACACTTTATTCAGAAGAGGAATTATGTGGAAACATCATGGGTTTGATGTTGCATGGTGTTTCCGCTTCTGCTAACTTGATTGGTAACATTTTGACAAGGCTTGTCTTGTTCCCAGAATTGCAAGATCAGGTATGTATTGCTCCTTTTTTTTCTCTGTTGCATACTATTTAAGTTACTCACTTGTGATGTTAAAATTAATGAATGGTTGTTGGTGTTTTCTTATTCAAATGAATACAACTCTCATGGATTTTTTTACATGTTAATTATTTAAATAAAAAAGAATCTCACTTTGTGTTCCATTGACTGCAAAGAAAGGTTTCTGAAATGTAACTTCACTCATCTTACAATAGTGTGGACAATCTAGAAGGCTCTTCAATCAATATATATATTATTAGAAGGGATGGACCGCAATTATCCACCCATATTTTATTGTGTGTGAGTTACACCTCTCGACTCATGCTACTCTATATTACAGCTACATGCAGAGATTGTTTCAGTCTGTAAAGAATCATCTAAACTGGAGATTGACGATCTTCTTAGGATGCAAGTCCTACTTGCTACTGTATGTGAATCTGCCCGCCTTTTGCCTGCCGGGCCTCTTCTGCAGCGATGTTCTTTGAAACATGGTATGCATGTTTTCTAGACCTTTTGAATGCCTTCGCCAATCTTGATTTTTTGTGTCGAGAACATGATGTTTTGAAGGTTGATGTACATCTAGCTGTAAGAGAAGCTCATATGTCACCTGTAGGCCAGTTTTGATTACCATATATTTTCCACTGTGACTCACTATGGATTTCATTTTCCTTGAGTGCAGATTTGACTCTGGGCTCGGGTATCACTGTGCCAGCTCGATCAATATTAGTAGTTCCTTTGCATCTCGTGCAAATGGATGCTTCTGTTTGGGGTGATGATGCTGACCATTTCAATCCTCATCGGTTCCTTAAAAAGGACGTTGATCTTGGAGGTCCTTTCGCGCTCCCTTTTCTTTTACACTTTTTTTGTGTTGGGGGATATTTCATTTATAACATAAAAAAGTATTATGAAATATATAAGCAACTGGCCTTTTGTAACAGCATTTTGAAGACTATACCCATCACTTCATTATTCTCAGTCTGCATATGGATTAGTCACACATTTGTTAGGCCTTTACCATTTTGCAAGATTCTTGGTGATTAATCTCTTGCTTTGTGTCCTTAATATACTGCAGAAATATTCGGAGCACCTAAAGGATCAAATAGGATAGATATTTTCAGCGAGCGTGCCAAGACCGAATCATTTCTTCCATTTGGTTCTGGGAGTCGAGTATGTGTTGGGCAGAAGTTTGTGGTTCTTGCAATATCGATGTTGATTGCCAACCTGCTCCGCAATTATGAGGTTAGTTGCACCGACAACATCCTTGTTGTTGCCTTCTTGATTTTTGTTCATATGGGTTTAATTGATTCCTTTAGGAGAAGTTCAAAAAGTTTTAGCCATTCCCTTCTGATTTTGGGCTTAGCTATAGATTGACCTTTTCATTATAATCTGGGTTTTAACCTTTTAAGCTTCTGATGTTATTTGGAACTCAATCTCTCAGGTACAGCCTCATCCAAGTTTGTGTAAAGAAATGGGCACAGAAGTTGAGAGCAGCCACTTTCATCTGTCAAACCCTAAGATCATCCTCGCCAAAAGAAGGATCTGATTCGGGACAGTTTGACGAATGAAAATCTCTATATTGTTTTTCACTGGTGTTACACCAGTATATGATCTTTGGTTTCCTACCGTCGTTTGGACCACGCTGAAGTTTGGAAAGGCAATACTTTGCGATGTGGAAGTGTTTTTTTTTCCTCCGGATTTTTGACAGACCCTGTGTGCTTCGTCCGATCTAGTTTTTTGTCAGGTTTTTGGAGCACCCGTGGGGCTGTTAGATCACAGGAGGTGTATGCTGATGTGCATAAACAGACTGTAGTTATCCGCAAAAAAAAAAAAAAAACAGACTGTAGTTTTTCAGTTGGGGTTTTCTCCTCCCTCTGTGGGGAATGTAATGTCCAACGCATGATGTCGACAGATATATATTTATTGTATGTATCTTACTTGCATATAAAAATGTGAGGCTGTTGCTTCGACCAGAATTTGTGAAATATCTGTGCGAGTACCGTGCTTGCCTTTCTTCTGTGAGGTTTCAACTTTGAAGAGGAAGCTGAGTGCCAACGGTTTGCAGGTGCCTGGTGGTGCACGGTGCATGGGTCAGTGTCAGCTGGTCTGACGAGCATCGGGTCCACCTGTAGGTGACAGAGGTATAGTCGTATAGATGAATTTGACTTCAGAGGAGCTCTTGCTGAGTTGCTGTTGCCCGCTCCTCATCTTCAGCGACGCCTCCAGGGCTCCACTCCATTGGCGTGCTCACGGCGGGCAACAATAGGAGTAGTTGGGTCATGCGCAATGTGCGGAATAATATAGTTGGGCCTCCACCCCAGTGTATTCTAAAGCCCAGCCCACTTGCCATCACAGTCACCCAGTGACCCACTGTCCCACTGCATCCAGCCAGCCGCAATTGGTAGCTACAGCAAGAAGATGGTTGCGCTCCTCCGTCCACTCTCCGCCGCCGCCTTCCTCCTCGCCCCCGCCGCGCCGCTCACTGGTTACGCAGCCGCCACTAGTGCCGTCGGCGGCAGGCGGTGGACAAGCGTGAGGGCGAACGCCGGCGGGGGCTGGCTATCCGAACTGCTGGGTGGCAAGGGCGGCGGCGCGCCGGGGACCGTGAAGGCCGGCGACCCCGTCCTGCACGAACCATCGCAGGAGGTGGCGCCGGGGGACGTGCGGTCCGAGAAGGTCCAGGGCATCATCGACCGGATGGTCGACGTCATGCGCAAGGCCCCCGGCGTTGGCCTCGCCGCGCCGCAGATCGGCGTCCCTCTCAGGGTATGGCTGTTGGCTGAATCTTCGCTTCTCCTTGGGAGTTTTATTGCTGGCGTTCAATCATCAAGGGCGCCCGATTACTCGCCAAAACTGCTGTCCTGTTGTAAACATGCTGATGTTTTCTCAGAATTAATCATGGAATTACAGATTATTGTTCTGGAGGATACGCAAGAGTACATCAGCTATGCACCCAAGAAGCACATCGAAGCACAAGATCGCCGTCCCTTTGATCTTCTTGTGGGTACATTTTGCCACAATGTGTTGCATTCGCTGCCCATTGAATATTTGGAACTTTCTCATACCCTATTCTTTTCCTTGAACATAGGTTATTATCAATCCCAAGATTAAGAACACAAGTAAAAGAACTGAGCTGTTCTTCGAAGGGTGTCTCAGGTACAAAGTAGAATGCTCCTTTGTCCAGTATTAACAGTTGTCACTGGTAGTTTATATATGAAACTACTTCTATTCTGTGAATACAAAAGCTGCATTGCATTGTGCTAAATTGTGTTGTGTATGATCTCATGCTTATCTTCCCGGGATGCCAGTGTGGATGGATATAGGGCGGTCGTGGAGCGGCATCTAGACGTTGAGGTTTCAGGTCTGGACCGGAATGGGAGCGCCATCAAGGTACAGGCTTCAGGATGGCAAGCGCGCATTCTCCAGCATGAATGTGATCATCTTGAAGGCACATTGTATGTTGACAAGATGGTCCCAAGGACATTCAGGATTGTTGATAACATGGATTTGCCCCTTCCCACTGGATGTCCTCAACTAGGTGCAAGATAACGTGGATAGCTTGCGATTTTCCTGTTCGGTTGATCGTTTTTATGGCTGATAAGCTGACTGATGTTGTTTTTGATTGTTTTGTTGTGAGATAAAAACATTGTTGGTAAGTTAGGCTGATAAGCCAAGCGAACAAGACGGATGTGATTTCTTTGTAATTCTCTCTTAGAAAAATATAACTTTTCCTGTATAGTATTGCATTTTGCTTCACATCTAATTCTTGTGTTTGTTCTACTATCCAACCAATATCATATTAACATTCATATTTTAATATGTGAATCATTGCTGCATAACCTTCTGATCCAAACGTTAATGCACATTTGCACAATCTACAGGGTGACACTATTACTATGGTACTTTGTATAAAAAGAATTACATGTTGTGAAAGTATTTTCGTGATGAATGTAACAGCATCAACCATGAATCTAACCTAGACATTTTGTATAATGTCATGCGTGTGTTGTTTTATTGTACTAGTTTTTTTTGGAGACAATCATGTACTAGTTTTTGTCTGAAAAAAAGTTCACTTTTTCCCCCTCAACTTTGTAGTGAATAATGTACTAGTTTTTGTCTGAACTAAGATTTTTTTGGGAGAGAATAATGTACTTCTATGGTTCAATTGTAACGAAATTTTGTATGCTCATTGGATCATGCATAATTTAGTTATAGACTTAGGCAACAGCGTCCCGGCCTGTGGACCAGTCAAGGTGACGGTCCCCACGGTGTCTTGTTCCCGGTGTCAGGGCGGGGCCAAGGTTCGGGGGTTTTCTCGGTCGGGGAACTGAGAAGTCTCTTCTTATGTGTGAAAAACGCGGGGTAGTCTTTCCCCCACCGGCCATTTTTTTTAGATTTAACAAGCATAAACTCTAAATAAATTTATAACTAAATTATACGTGACCCAATGAGTATGAAATTTTTACTATAGTTCAAGGATAAGTATGAAATTTTGACTATAGTTCAAGGATACAATAATTAAGTCACTATAAAAAGTTCACCACAGTTAGCCTATAGAGGCTATAAATTATTCTATTTAATTTAAAAAACATAGATCTAAACCTAAAACGCATGGTTTTAAAAGTTGAGGCAGATGTTTTGTATGGTTTTGAAGTTCAGAGAGAAAAATCAAATTTCCTCAAAAAATTGAGAAAGAAAAAGTGAACTTTTTTTTTAATATATAGCTAGACAAGCAGTCAAAAGGCCCAGCCCAGCCAAGCCAAGCATGCGGTGAGCCACAGATAGTTTGGGCTGTGATTGGGCTGGTCCATTACCGCCACTGGGCAGGGAGGTGCGGAGATGGGAAGGCCCACGGGAAGTGATGATAAATTTTGAAGCCAGGTGTCTGGATGAGGAGGACTGTGTGGCTAAAGTGGAGGAGGCCTGGGTCTCGGCCCTGCTGGAGGGCACCACTACTCTCTTGGAGCTGCAAGATCGGGTGTTGGGGGAGTTATGGGAATGAGATCGCTTGGTCTTGGGGGAGTTAGAAAAGAGGGTGAAAAACGCCAGGAGGGAGTTGGAGAAATGCAGAAGGCGAGGGATCTCTCAGGACAGTGTGAACCGAGAGCACATCCTGCGGTTCAAGTTGGAAAGGCTAGAGGACCAGTTGCACGTGTACTGGAAGCAGCGAGCCCACAACTCCTGGCTGCTGAATGGTGATCGAAATACAAAAAAATTCATGCTTTTGCTTCGGAAAGGAGGAGGAAGAATGGAGTCAAGCGGTAACTGATGACGGAGGAGGAGTGGTGGAGGGTGATAGGCTGAAAATGTACATTACTGAGCAGTACCAAGCCCTGTTTTCCACACAGGTAGATGGAGATGTTGAAGAAGTAACTAGCTGTGTGCAGCGGTCTGTAACAAGGGAGATGAATGAGCTCCTTCAGGCCCCCTACTCGGGCGAAGAAGTGTGGAAGGCACTGGAGAGTATCGGAGACCTGAAAGCGCCTGGTGTCGATGGCATTCCAGCCATTTTTTACAAGCGCTTCTGGGGACTGATTGGGGAACGGGTGAAGATGGAAGTACTGAGGGTGTTAAACGGAGGGGAGAGATGCCTGCTGGATGGAATGACACAGTGATAGTTCTCATCCCAAAAACCGATAAACAGGAAAGGCTCAAAGACCTCAGGCCAATCAGCCTGTGTACTGTGCTGTACAAACTGATCTCTAAAGTGATTGTCAGTCGGTTAAAGGTGGTGCTGCCTGAGGTGATCTCACCGTCTCAAAGTGCTTTTGTACCAGGGCGCCTGATAACCGACAATGTACTTTTGGCATATGAGCTAACACATTATCTTAAAAATAAGAGGAGCGGAACTGAGGGGGCAACAACAATAAAGCTTGATATGAGCAAGGCGTATGATCGTGTTGAATGGGGATTCCTGTACAATATGATGATCAAGATGGGTTTCAGTAGCCAGTGGGTTGATCTAGTAATGAGATGTGTAACAACGGTGAATTACCGCATCAAAGTGAACAGGGACTACACAGAGACAATTACACCACAACGGGGCCTCCGACAGGGGGATCCCCTGTCCCCCTACCTTTTTATCATTTGTGCGGAGGGGCTGTCAGCTATGCTACAAAAGGCAGAGAGGGACCAGAAAATTGTTGGTTTAAAGGTGTGTCGCGCAGCTCTAAGCGTCAATCACCTTTTCTTTGCGGATGACTCCCTGATCCTAATGCGAGCAAGAAACGAGGAAGCTGCAGAGTTGAAGAGAGTGCTGGAAGTGTATGAAAGGGTGTCGGGTCAAGTTATCAACAAGGAAAAATCATCAGTCCTTTTCAGCCCAAATACAGTAAGAGCAGTAAGGGACCAAATGAAAGCTGCCCTGTCAATTTCACAAGAAAAATGGGGTGAACGGTACCTAGGATTGCCGGTTTCCATTGGAATAGCAAAGAAGAAAACTTTTGCATACATAAAACAAAAAATATGGTGCAGGGCTGGCAAGAGAAGATGCTCTCAAAGACGAGCAAAGAAATCCTAGTCAAGGCAGGGGCCCAAGCCATTCCTACATATGCCATGTCATGTTTTGACATAACAAAAACCCTATGTGATGAGCTGAGTGCAATGGTGAGCAGGTACTGGTGGAGCCAACAAGATAAAAAACATAAGATTCGCTGGCTTAGTTGGGAGAAGCTGACACGATCAAAGAAAAAGGGGGTTTGGGATTTAGAGGTCTACACCTTTTTAACTTGGCGATGCTAGCAAGACAGGCGTGGAGGTTGACTAACCCGGACAGTTTTTGTGGAAAGGTGCTGAAAGCTAAATACTTCCCAAACAACAGCATTTTGGAGTGTCGTCCAAAAGATGGCATATCATACTCCTGGAGAAGTATCCTACAAGGAGTGGAGCTGATGAAAAAGGGCCTGATTTGGCGGGTGGGGGATGGGTGCAACATAAAAATCTGGACTGACCCATGGATTCCCCAAGGATTGACACGCCGACCTGCTACCCCAAGGGGAACTTCCTTGCTAACAAGGGTGGATGAGCTAGTGGATCCGATAAACGGAGGCTGGGACGAACAGTTGGTGAGGGACACCTTCTGGGTTGAGGATGCTGAGGCGATTTTGTCGATCCCAATTGGGGTTGAAACACCGGATTGGCCAGCTTGGCATTTTGATTCGAAGGGCCTTTTTTCTGTGAAATCAGCCTACAAACTAGCGGTGCAACATAGAGATAAGGAGGCTGGAACAGATGCGGAAGCGTCGGCTGGGAGAGGAGCAGCGGATTACCAATTCCCATGGCATAAAATCTGGCAAATGAAGGTGCCTAATAAGGTCCAAATGTTTCTGTGGCGCTTGGTTCACAACAGCCTGCCGGTGCGAAACAATCTAAAAAGAAGGAAGGTTAAGACTGAAACAATATGCCCGATGCGCAGAAGGCGAGATGAAGATTGTGGGCATGTATTCTTCAAATGCAAAAAGGCTCATGAATGTTGGCGAGAGCTGCAAATGGAAGATGCTCGCTGCTGTTTGGAAAAGGGTCGGTCAGGAAAGGAAGTAGCTGAAAAAATTTGGACAATGCCACCCGACCAACAACTCAAAGTAGTGGTATGGCTGTGGAGATGGTGGACAGCGAGAAATAAAGCAAACGCGGGTGAAAGAGTCCAAAGCGCGGGGGAGGTATGCAGCTCAGTGCATTACCACCTAAGTGAATTTGCAAAACTAAAATGTCCAGTGAAGCAACAAGTTCAGGCACCAAATTTGAAGTGGAAACCACCACTGGATGAGCAATATAAGCTGAATGTGGATGCAGCTTTCTCAGCCCTAACAATGAAGGGTGGATGGGGCTGTGTGATAAGGGATAACACAGGGGAAGTGCTGGACACTGGGGCTGGTAACATCATAAGAGCAGGAAGTGCCCTACACGCTGAAGCCTTAGCAGCCCTCCATGGTCTCGAAAGAGCTGAAGATTTGGGAATGACGAGGATAATCCTAGAGACAGATGCCTCAAACCTGGGGAAGGTCTTGACAAGTCTGATGGACTGTGACCCGGAAGGAGCTTTATTTAGACAGATTCGGTTAGCAATGGCTAGAAACTTTGTTTCATGTTCTATATCTATCTGTTCTAGATTATGTAATAGAGTGGCTGATTCTTTAGCCAACTATGGTGTAGCTACTTTTCCTAATGGAGGGCATGCATTCTGGTGCCAGGCACCGAGCTTCGTAAACAATATGGTCTCCGACGATTTGCCTTGAGCTCTGGGTTTATAAAGTGCTGTGAGTTTCAGAAAAAAAAAGTCGCAATCGCCCTCCCCCTCCTGCAGCCACCGCTCGCCGCCCAGCGGTCGGCGCTGCGCCCCCTCGCCTGGCGCAGTGGCGCTGGCGGTTTCTCTTTCGGTTGTCCGAATCTCTGCCCTTTCCCTGCCCTTTGCTCTATCTACTGGATTGGCGAATTCTTCTTCCCCTGCCGGTAAGGAAGCAAAAACAACATCTCTCTGGGTGGTTCGCCTCGATTTCGGGATTGTTGGAACACCGGAGCCTCCTGCTTCGAGTCGGAGCAGGACTCCTCTTCTGTTTAGGAGGGCCGATGTACCCCTATACATCAATAAAAAGACCAAGACCTTATTGAGTTTTTCTCCACACGGTTCCATCTCAGTTATCGACACGGTTAGTAGAAACAGCAAAAGCCATTGTGATTAATAATGGAGTTAAAAAACGGGCGCACTGTTGTAAGTTTATTCTCCACCTTCTTTCTCTTCTATTTTCTGTTCATGTTTATTGCATTGTTACTTGATTCATGCTATTCCTAGTGAGTGAGACAACGCTATATTTTGAGGAACACTTTCGTCTTCCAAGTTTTTGTATTTATAATATCAATGAAGGAAGGAAATTCATAGAAACTGTAATGTATTGGATGGTATAAGATCTTTTATTTTAAATTTCTTACAATATACTAGCAAAATTTCGTGTGTGTTCCAATGGGGATGGTCACTGCAGCCACACCATCTGTGAAATGAAATTCAAGCATGTTTGTGTTGTTACTATTAAACATGAATTTTCACGACTTCCTTTGAAGACCCATTACCATTAGTCATTTTAATAATTTTCATTGATATCAAATTTCATGATGTTTCCTTAGAAGTAAAAAATCTAAAGTTGGAAAACTAAACAAAAAAGAAAGAAAAACGAATTTCTGATACAATTCATACAATCCCTAGTTAATGCCCATCGGGTCCCCTTTCACTGTTTCCTCCCTTGATTGACCAACAAGAGACCATCCAGGGAGGACCTTAGCTAACTCACTATGATCTAGGGATGAAAATGAAATGGAAAAACTCCTTCACTGGGAAACTTTTTTTTTATATAAATAAAAGTGATATCGTTTACAACCATATGCAAAATTAAAAATTGTTTTTTTAAGCAATGAGTTCATCTACTCCGGGGTGTTCTCCGCACTTCTCAAGAAAGAAATAGTTGGAAATTCCCCGGATCGTCTGCGCTTCCTTAGTGAGGCACCTTTTCTTTCTGCACTTCCTTCTCTTCCGCAAATGCAAACGTGCGACCCATCAACCTACTAGCAACAGGGGAGAAAACTTAGCATGTCGCAACAAAAGCGTCGATTCGAGGTGTCAGCAAAACACCGGCATCTGTTCCTAAAACAAAACCCCTTAGCGCCCCGGGACGGGAGTGGGGGACGGCCCTACGCAGACAGCAGCAGCACCGGCTCTACGAAGTCCGAAGTACGGAAAACTTCTGCCTGACGAGTTATTTCCATATGCATTCTTGAAAGCACCAACTGCCAAGTGTTGTTACAGTATGATCCAAGCAAGTCAAACTTTTCTTTGTCATGGAGCTTTGTGATACACATAGCTTTGTGTGCTGTTGATAATTGATATATTCATGAATGACGCTAGAGGTTTATTGCAGCAAGTGCATGCAAAACTGTTGAACGATTTGGACAAAGCTGCATGTACACACAGTAGTATGAGGGATTTAGCCTGCTACGTAAACAGCTAGAGCATCAGAAATTCTCTAGCTACAAAAAATCATAGAAACCGTAATGTATTAGGTAATAAAATCTTTTAATATATAGTAGGTTCTTGATGGATGATAAGGTATTTTTCTAAGGTCGACGCTTTGCACATACTTTCCATACATAAGATTTCACTGGTTACCATTGTCTCCCCCCATGTTTTAGCATATTTATTACAAGCATATTTTTTTTTTGCCTCTTTGCTGCTACCCTTTTGGCCTGTTTCTGTCTGCACTCGCTAAAGCAAATGAATATACGTGTTTGTAGCAATCAGAGCAGGAGGATAGGCTCAGCATGTTGGTTGACGATATTTTAGTATCAATCTTGCGGAGAGTTGACATAACTACAACTGCAAGGACAAGTGCACTATCAACTCGTTGGAGAAACTTGCCTTGGTTGCTGCCTGAGCTCAACATTGATGTCACAGATTTCCTACCTATTCCAAACCTAAATCCTATTGAGGTGGGTCAAATAGATCATGCAATGACGTCTCTAACCAAAGCAGTAAGGAGTTTGTTGTCAAAACCACGAAATGACTCCACCATCACGAGTCTGCATCTTAATATCTACTTGGTCAACAGCTTCTCGTGCGAAATTGGCTCGCTATTGAGTAATGCAATTGACAATGGCATATTAAAAGGCCTGGATCTTGTTATTCTGGATGAGAAGGAACCTTCTGACTGCTTTGACGAGGAAATGCTACAAAAGGCCCAGGATGTGAATGGATTTTTTGTTGCTTATCCTAGTGTGCTTGTTTGCCTCACAAAGCTTTCTTTATACAATGTGTGCTTTGCTAAATGGGACATCCATCATGTCTTGTTTGACTGCTGCAAGCAATTGAAGCATATAGCTTTTTTTCATTGTGACGCTGGTCATCGGTCTCTATGGAAAATAGATGCACCAAACTCTAATGTTAGTGTGTTGGAGTTCTATTCGTGTTTCTTTGAGAAACTTGAGGTTGTCTGTCTTCCGAAATTGGAGATGCTTCATTGGGATACTTGGACATCTCACCATTCCCCTTTGTCATTTGGTTTTGTCCCATCCCTCAAGGAACTACACCTCTTATGTGGTGCAACACATCATCATAAAGGGTTTAATTTAAGTGAGCTTCTAAGTGGAACCTCAGACATTGGATTTCCAAGGAGAAAAGGTAATTATTAGTTCATTCTGCTTTACCATTATTCTTGGAAGCGGCAAATACCCCTCCTGTTTTCATATACAACTGGATTAATCTTCCATTCACTCTTTTGCAATTCCAAATGCGAAATTTAGGTATTATCATTGGTTGAAGGTAATTGGTTATCTAGAGCAATTGGTTGTTCTAAACTGTACTATGATTTTCGAATATAGTTCTCGTGAGGTCTAGATTGTATGATCTATATTGAGTCTCCTTTTGATAGTTTTTGTTCATCAAGCTGAATTTAGGAACATAGAGACAACGTGATGAAGTGGCACTCTTTATGCCTTCTTTGTACTTCATCCCAAAATAAGTATTTGGCTAAAAGATTCATTCTTATGTTTGTTTTTCTTGTCAGCTTTGGATGCACCCTGAAATAAAGCAACTCTGTACTGCATTCAAGATGCTCCGGAAGCTTTCTATACATGGTATCTTTGTTGAGCATGACCTTGTATGGACGATGCCATTTCTTGAAGCGGCTCCCTCCGTTGAGCTATTACATATTCAGGTGATTTTCCAACGTTAAATTAATGTGGATTTGAGATTTTTTTTCCTGCAATTTGTAAACACATTTCCGACGTTAAATTACATATTGTAGAATGGATAACGAAGTTGCTCATGCAAATGTAGGTATGGGAACACGCTTGCGAAGTGGATGATGAGGTGAGGCGGATTACCTTCCCTGAAAGAAGTAACCCTTCCTGGGCTCTGGACTTGGACAGCTCTGCTAAGAACTTGCTACTGAAGGAGCTCCAAGTGGTTGGCTTTAGACCACTAGAACAACAAATAGTATTTATCAGAGCTGTACTAGGGAGGGCACCCAATTTAGAGAGGGTGGTTCTTAGAGAGGATTTGGAGCCATGCGAGGACTGTGATGCCATGGCCAGACCATTGTGTTCTTCAGTGGGGAATGTCTTCCCAAAGAATAAGGGTGAACAAAGTGTCATAGTCACTCAGGTTATGGATGGCATAATCTCCTCAGCCCAAATAGTTTTTGGTAGCTAAGAGGACTCTAAGCTGTGTATCTTGCTAAATAGCCATTGTTTTTTTTAAAAAAAATAGATTATTTTAGTTTTGTCACCACAAGTAACCCAATAAGATCTGCCAAGTTCAATTGTAGCCTGGATGTTACAACATAATAAGCCACACAACCTGTGGTACATGAACCAAACTCTCATCAGCAAAACCACCAAACTCTCACTTCATCAGCAAAATCACAAATCCTATCAACAAAAGAACCAGTTGGCTGAACGGCTGAGCTGCCGAAACCGCCCAGTTGGTGCCCGCCGCAGCCGGTGAGTAGTCACCGGAGCCCGTGCTGGTGCTGAGGACAACCACGACCCAGTCGCCCTCATTGGCGATCCCGACACCGGAGAACTGGGTGTCGTTCAAGAACCGGTTGTACTGCGACTTGGTGTAGTTGGTGAGGACGACGGCGGGGACGAGGCCCGGCACACAAGCCGGCATCACCTGGCCGTCCTCCGTCACCGACGCGTTGAGGTGGCAGTGATCCAGGTACTTGGGGTAGTCCGGGAACTGCTGCTCGGTGCCGATGACCGTGTTGGCGCCCGTGGTGTTGGTGCACTGCTGCCCCTTGAACTGCTTCGCGAGCTGCTCGGCTAGGCACGCCGCGTTGTTGTTCTCTGTCAGCGCTGGGACCTTGAGGGACGACCTGTAGCTGTTTATGCCCTTGAGAAGCTGAGCGTCATTGCCTGAAAAGGAAAGGGAACAATGCAGAATCGCATCAATTTCCTACCAGAACAGTGCTAAATTTCATGCGCATCAGATATTGCCAGAGCAAAGTAGTTTTTTTGCCCATATCATTCATCTTCAGAAGACATGCAAAACCATAATTCATCCAGCAGAACGTATCCTGACGAACATACACTTGCCACATTGTTTCCAAAGAGAAATGAAATTGTCACTAATTCAAGGCAACTGTTTTCTTACAACCACAACCACATAGTATGAGGTAAGTCATAAGTGCACTAAAACTGCACCGCTTGTCTGCATCATGCTTGACGCCAGCTCAATTAGTAGCAACAAGTCACGCTTGACACCATTTCATAATACTACCTCCTTCGAAAAAAATACATTCTTGATTAAAATGTCTAAAGTTTTTAAAATATCGATATTTATAACATCAAATATATATTTTTAAAAAAAATATATGTTTCATGACGAATCTACTAGAAACTACTCCTGAGGTAGTATGATAGATCTAATATGCTCCATGATGACTATTTAGTATGATAAATATTAATACAGATTTCGTTAACTTTGATATACTACTGAAAGGAAACACGTGCGGCGGACACAGGTCAAGGCAAGCGCCATGCTGCTCTGGCCTCTGGGTGCAGATTTGGCAGCAAACGCCTGAGCTGACTCTGAGCATTGGATACTTGGATAACAGGAGCCACAGCACAGGAAACCTAAGCTCGTGCGGCTGCTAAAACAATTCTCAGCGACTAATGAATCAACTCATAGCTCGTGGACAATGCCAGATCACCGTGTCTCAAGAGAGTCAAAACTACATTCGCCTGGGTTGCAGCAGAGAAGACGAATGGAATCGCTTGCGCTACAGCAATCGAGCTAAGAGCGCGGTGCGGCGCACCAGATCCGCGAGCACCCAGCCAGCTCAGCGTCACGACTCACGACAAGGGAGCGGGCAGAGAGTATGGAGAAGCCTGGCTGAAAAGCTTACCGTCGGATCTGGCGCAGTGCAGGAGGGAGGAGGCGAGGACGAGGGAGCAGATGAGGGAGATCCTGGAATCCATCCTCTCAGATCACCACGGCGCTGCTACTAGTGGAAGGAGGAAGAGTAAGGCAGGGGGAGCGACAGGTATAGGCGGAGGCGCCACGCCACGAGGAAGGAGGCCTGTTGCTGTCACCAACCACCCTCCACCACCAATACCCTTTACGCTTCCTTCCGGCCTGTCCCAAAGGTGATTTTTTTTTTTTTTTTTTTTTTTTGCAAAGCCAATAAATTGATCCAGATAAATAAATGGTACTGTACGAAGCAGTGATTTTGTAGGCCACTTTTACGGTGCTGCTTTGTGGACACTTAAGTGATTCATTCAGTGCTTACGTTAAGTGGCTCCTTTCCGGACAACAGCAAGACAGGAGGAATGCCTGCTTATATTTTCATATGAAAGCTAACAAAAATTCAGATGAAACTAACTAAAATGGAGCATTGTATCCTATTTTCTTTCCAACTTCCAGCGGAGTACGCGCTTGGTCCTGGCTTTCTGCCACTGTCGGTGTTGCTCATGCACCAATTGGAGATTGGGATTTCCCTAAATAAATAGAGAAAGGTAATGAATAAATGAAATGTAAGGTTCTTGGTTAGTTCGGCACGGGCGTCGGTGCGTAACTACCGTCGTGAGGGACAGCGCACCGTCACGACCCTGATGTTTGACCCGCAAACGCCGAAGAACAGAGCAAGTGCAACACCCAACTACGGCCGACAGTTCAGTATAGATTAGCTCGTCTAAGACCCGACCTGCACGTCTAAATTCAAAATTAAAACCGGAACCTGCTTGCGAAGCGATTTTATCTTTTTTTTAATATAATAAAACTTGAAGCCCTTTTATCTTGGTATCCGTAACATTAGGGCAGAGCGCAACTCATGGGCAATTTGCCTGTCTGCCTAAAATAAAATAAAAAAAGAATTTGAGGACATAAGTAAACAATGCTAGATCATACTCTCGTTAATTAACCTTAGATTAGATTAAGCTAAGTTACGCCAATACAGCAGCGAAGTAGCGAACACAGGGTTGGGTGGCGCTCTGGCTTTGTATTATTTATCTACTAACAGGAGATTTTCTAGTCTCAACCAGCGTTGCCGGACAAAGAAATATGTACAGTACCTACGGGTAGACTACCAGATACTAGGACTAGGCACACGCCAGCTGTTTTGGTCAGGCTAACATCATCAGAAAGGTTGCTGGGTGCCTTCAGAACCATGGGTGCCATGTCGGATCCATCATGCACAGGTTCCTCGACGACAACGCCGATTCCACCAGCTCGGTGACGCCTCTTTGTACCGACTGAGGTGGCTCGGTTGCATTCTCCTCCTGGTGCAACAGGAGATGAATCGTCAGTCAGATGCAGCACAATTGCAAAAAACATAAACGATGTGCGTCTGAGTTATCATTGGCAACACACCAGTAACAACAGTTGATAATGTCAAAACCATCTTTAAATACCAAACTAGAACTACATCCAAATAATCTGACCCTTTTGCCATATTGATACTCCCATAAAAACATTTTTTATTCTCTATTTTGTACAAGGCCATCTGAAGCACCATAATTATATATAATCTCATCTGGAAACACTTTCTTCGAAAAAATAGGCAAAAATCAAGAGACAAGAAATAGCATACCTCCTCAGCCAGATAATGTGGTGATATTGACCTGATACGACTGATGACATGATCCACATTGTTTACCACCTTCTGTTGGAAATCCGATGGGTTGATCATTCCAGCAGCGACGGGGACTGATGGAATGCCTAGAGGCCGCCTCCATGACCAAGATAACAGTTCATCACGGAAAAACATAGCCAAATGATGCCAAATGTGCTGGCTTTGCTGAAACACAAGAAAACAATCCAATCAGAATTTCCAAGCTAAGAGTGCATGGGGAGGCACCGACATAAAATCATATCCAACAAAAAAATATGCAAGGTCCACTACAACCACAACAAATAGGGATAAATTCCTTTTATGACACTGGAACTGGAAATCCTGTTTATGCTATTCACAAGGTGAGTCCGAGCCCAAAAGTGAGACAGAGAAATCATTCAGAGCTTACTCTCCCCATGAAAGCATGGTAAATAATTTCTATTTCACCCTCTTGGCCTACCATACAATAACCATTCATTGATGTCGAAATGTAAAAGTGTGCTGAGTGTGAATGCTCACTTTAGGAGAAACCACTGACTGGGCAGCAGAACACATGGCAGACACAATGAGACCTTCAACACCAAAATTCGAGAAGAAAGCTTGCAAGTTGCGTGTCAGCCTAAATGGAACAAGCTCGTTGAACTCGATCATTCCATTTGGATCATAAGCTACAAAGAAATAAATGAACAATCAGAATCTTCTTTGGAGTGCATCCAGAAAAATCGATTACTGTCATGAATAATACCTGGATGGAAGTCAGTCTGGAAGATCTTCCCAGTATTTTTAGCAAACAGAATTTTGTTAGGAGCCCTGCCACCAATCTGCAGCATATACGACATGAAGCAGGAGAGAGCCACTTGGATTGCAAATTGTTTCTTGAAGGTCCAGAGGTAGTTGCCAGTTGGCAGAATCTTGTGCATATATTGGGAAAAGATATTATCATTAACGATATTTTTTGTAATCTCATTGTATGCTTGCAGACGTAGCTCCACAACTGCTTCAGGAGAAAGCTGCCCTGAAACAGCTTGATTAAGCTGTTCTTTGAAAATTGTAATAGGCGAGTCAGCTTCTCTATTATGCCGTGCACAGTTAATTTCATACACCTCAAGAAAAGTGCTATACATTAAATCATCCTCGACCATCCGGACCTAAAAATAAAATAACGGTGTCACATCAAGAACTCCATGCACTGGTACTTGGAAGCAAAAAAGTTTTAAAAAATCACAATAATAAATTATTGCTGTAGTACAATGTAAGACAAGGAAGGGGGGGGGGGGGGGGAGAGAATATTTCACCTGGGACCAAACAGGAATAATTATAGGAGTATGGATAGCCAGATGCCGCCGCCTAGATTCTTTGTGTTTGTCAAACATTTTATTTAGCACACGGAATAGCTGCAGCATCCTTTCATCACTCCGAGCATTCGGAGTCAGTGATGTCTGAACAATAAAATGGCGCTGTGAACCATCAGAACCAATGAGTGTCAACCGTCGAAAGCTACTGCCATGCCTCCGGACAATTGGAATATCAGGTCCGACTCTGTCCAACTTAACAGTGTGGTCAGGCGCAATTTCCTACAGCAGATAGATAGTATAAGAACATAGAAAGGCTGGTGGCATTGTCACATAATAGAACAATGTAACTTCGAAAAAAAATGTATTGAAGTATCCATTTGATTATGCACTGCCTGCAAGTGATATGTTTACTACAGAGTAAAAACGCAACAAAGGGATGGAGATATTAATGCAGACGTTAGCCATAGAATCAAAGCAGGGTGGATCAAGTGGCGTCAAGCTTCTGGCATTCTATGTGACAAGAGGGTACCCCAAAAGCTAAAAGGCAAGTTCTATAGGACAGCAATTAGACCTGCGATGTTGTATGGAGCCGAATGTTGGCCCACAAAGGCTCGACATGTTCAACAAATGAGTGTTGCAGAAATGCGCATGTTGCGTTGGATCTGTGGTCACACAAGAATGGACCGAGTTCGGAATGATGATATACGTGATCGCCTAGGGGTGGCACCAATTGAAGAAAAGTTTGTCCAACATCGGTTGAGATGGTTTGGCCATGTCCAGAGGAGACCGCCAGATGCACCAGTGCGCTGTGGAGTCCCAAGCCAAGCTAATAATATAAGGAGAGGCAGAGGAAGGCCGAAGTTGACATGGGCGGAGGCGGTGAATAGGGATTTAAAAGCTTGGGATATATCTAGAGATCTATGTTTGGATAGGATTGCCTGGAAAGCAGCTATTGAAGTGCTGGAACCATGACTTGGGTATCTTGTTGGGTTTCAACTCTAGCCTACCCCAACTTGCTTGGGACTACAGGCTTTGTTGATGTTGATGTTGATGTTGAGAGTAAAAACGCAACCAACCTGATCTGTGAAGTACTGCCCTGGGAGTTCAATATCAACAACGTGAAAATCCCGAAGTGTTTTACTTTCTTCCTCCAGTTTTAATATTGCTGGGAACCGATCCTCTACGTTACTCTGAAGAATGTTCTTCCAGTGTTTCAATCTCTCCGTAAGTTCTGCAAGGGTTGCAGGAAAAGTAGTAGCGCTCTCTGGGTCAAGATCACGTTCAAACTCTTGCTTGTACTCTTTCACAAAATCAACATGCTTGTTAACAGCATCTTGTGAGAAGCAAGCTCTACATACACCAGAGAGTTCCTTCTTTAGAGACTGTGGAACCTCGCCAGTGGTTGCAGTTGGATACTTGTAGCAGCGATGAAGCAGAGCATTAACCACAGCAAGAAGCCTTTCCTCAGGCAGAGTAACGAATCTTGATCCAATTTCTGACAGTAAAAGCTGAACCAGCAATAAACAACATTAGATAACCACCAATCAGCACATATAATGAAATTGCTCTTGTAAAATTCATGAGATTTTATAATCACAAATACATATTCACCACTTTCTGTCTTTCTAAATTGGTAATTCTATAAATTAATCCTTCATCACCATCTGCCCTTTTTAGATGCTTCATGGTTTTGCTAAACTAATTGTATAACTAAACTAAGAAAAATAGCTTGTACTGTAAGAATCTTATCCACTCTGTTATGTTTTTTTCTAGACAGGCAAACAAATCAGCCTTGAAATTCAATATTACCAAGCACCCAGCCTAATACCATAAAAGAAAACCAAAAATAATGTAGCAAAATAAATAAACTAATGTTTATCCAGTTATCCTCATTAACATGAGTTCAGAGAACATAATATGCCATTATTTCTTACCTCAAGCTCATTGGCTAGATTAGTATGTTTGCTTCTAAGAGCTTCCATTATGTCTTTTGCAGCATCAAATGCACTTGCTGCAGAAGTTACCCACCCATGTCCACTATTACGTCTTAGCGCAACTTGCGAGCCCTCAGCACCTGTAGAACTCTGTTGACCTTGATCATGGCTAGTATTTGTGCCACCTTCAGCAGTAGATCTGTCTGGATCTTGTCCTTGGACATTACCACCATCATGAGAACCTGCTGCGCCAACTGATTGGGAGGCTTGATGAGACTGGTTGTCAGAAGCCATGTTACCACCTGCATGATTAGATGCCCTTGCACTCCCGTCAGGTAAGTTATTGGCCGCATTGTTTGCCATCAAAGCTTGTTGCATGCGCTGCTGAGCCAACATGTTTCTTCCCATTTCAGTTTTAGTAGCAACATCACGGCGTTCCATCAAGTATGTACGAAGCCAATAATACAATGCCTGTAACAGCATGTCTCAGATATGTACATGCAAAAAAAAGGGAATATGCTATTTTACAAGAAATACGAATAACCCAGGTGACAATGATTATACCTGTGGGTAAACTTGAGCTATCTTCAGCAAAACCAATTTACAGTGCTGGGCTTCACTTCTCTGTAATGACAACAACAACTGAGGTATCCATGAAAGCCAAACCCAATGAGGCAGCTGCTCAAGATATTTATCCAAAGCCCTTCCGACGGGTTCATTTTGTCCATCAAAGCTAAGAAGGTAGAGAATTCGAGCTAGATGGCTCCTTGAGTTTGAAACTCCATATTTGATGCCCTGGAAAAAACAACTGACTGCGTACTCAAGCCAAACCTCATCTTTAGTTTCTTTAAAAACCTGCATAGAGAACAATCAAAACTTAAGGTCAACAAACGTGGAAATTTGAAGGGTTACTATTGATATCATAAAAGGATGGTCAGCATACCATATCACAGTAATTTCCCCAGCTAATCCATCCTTTGGGCAAATGCTTTAAAAGAGTTATAGCATTCGAATAAGACTGATTTGCAGTCTCGCATTCATTCATTTTTAGCAGGAAATCACCTCTGAGACGAAATATTTCTGCTTTGTTCTTCACAGGGAAAAATTCCAAATTGGTATTATTGATTAAGTTAATACCACTGACTAGTTCACCTTTCATTTCTAAGTAAGCCTTAGCTTGTTCACATATCTTCACAAATGCTTCCTGCAGCCAGAGCAGATAGTGAACTAACGAAATAAAAGATACTGCAATATGAAGTACTATCGTGGTGATGGTAGGGACAGACCTGAACTTCCATAGTAGCATGACCATACATCTTGTCAAGTATAGTTACACAAACTTCAGGAAGACCTTGTTTGCGAGCTATGTGAGCGAGCTTATTCACATTCCAAGCCTTGTCTCGGTAGCCAAGATGATGAAGTTGAGGATTTGTTTGACCAAAGTCCTTGAATGCATCTATTACTGAATTGTACATCTCATTCCTCCATTGGAGCAGATCATACCAAACAGTCATATTATCCCATTCATTGGGTGTGCGAAGTCTCCAAGTTTCAAGAATATCCTTGAGATCAGCAAATGAGTTATTTGGGTTGGAATTGGCACCAGAGCTTGCTGAAGCTGGTTTGTTACCATTAGCGATGTCAAGCAGTATTTTGGATGATTCTTTTACTTCAACCAACTGCTGAAACTGCTGCAGCAGAGGCATTCGTGACTGTACAGACATTTCAGGCAACTGCCACCACTGTTCTAGTGCGAGTTCAACACCTTTGCTGATGAGGTTCTCTGCTTCGCTAACACCATTAGTACCTTTGTCATGGAGAGTGAAAAATGCTTGAATAAGGCGTAACTTTGGTGTCTCTTCTACCTGAGCTTTGGAAATTACATTATCCTTCATATAAGCCCAGTCAGGAACCTTCCAGAGGCAGTCTAAAAGAATTTCATGATTCTCCACACCTTTTCCATAATCAGCTAAAACTTCCCACTGACCTAACTGAGACGCACAGGATAACCACTGTTCTTCCCAAAGACACATTTCAGCCTTTGGGACGGTGTTATTGTATGTTCCCTGAGTAGCTTTAATCATAGCCTGGTAAAATAGATTTTGTGCCTGTTGCCAGTAACCATGCTGGACAAGTGAAAGACCAGCTCTTGTTTCTGCAGTGATTGATTTTCTCTTCCATAATCCACACCTCATGTCGTCTTCATTAAGAAGTCTGTATAGCTCAGCCAATGACTCAGAGCACTTAGCCTCATTCATAAGCACCATATGACTCTCGAGTAAGGCAATTGCAGTATACCACACATTGCAAGTTTTTCCAATATATTTGATAAGCTCACTAGGCATGCGTGGTTGAGGATGGCTCAAATGAAGACCTTCAAGAAGTGCCTGGGCAACGTTAGGTCTGCAACCCTGCTGCCTCTTGTGGTAATCTTTTGATAAAAGGGCAATTATTGGCTTAGCTAGGGCAACTTGTTCCTCTTTTTGTAAGGTGACCCAAACTATTGGGAAAACAAGCACCCACAAATGATATGCAACATTGGGATCGGCAAATGCAAGTTCCTTCAATGGAGCCATGATATCTGCCACCTACATGATTTCATAACAACAAACATTCAGATCTAGCAAAAAATATTTAAAATGTACACACATAGTTCAGAGCGCACAAAATTACCACAAGCTTGTTCGCATCATTTAAGAACTGAGCATGCCTTGCAGCAAGAGAGTCAAACGATAGTGCTGTACCATCCATACTTTCCTGAGCATCAGGAACCTGCTGTGGCATGGTGATGCGATCTGGAACAGGCCCTGCTATCATAAGCGCTGGTACTCGGGCCGAATTTGCTGCCAGTGTAATTGGTTCATTTTCTACTAATATTGCCAAAATAAGATCAAGACCTTGCTTCAACCAGAACACATCACTCACTGCTTCCCAGTCCTGTACCTGTATTATAAATTGCAATCTAGAAAATAATGTTTTTCCCACTGAATCATGGTAAAGCTTGAAGAATCGCTTCCTCATTTCTGGATCTTTAGCTCTAAGTCCAAGCATATACAGTCTCTCAATCTTATGGAAAAATTCATGCCGAAAAGCCAATGGATACCTGCAGGAATAGAAACCATGAAAGAAAAGATTACAGAAGACTAAAAGGGCATGCTTTGTAGATATATCCTTACTTGGTTGAATCTGCACAAAGTGAATAAAGAAGCTGCAAGTATTTTGCATCCCATTCTTCCTGTGCTGCTGGAGGGAAGCTTTTTCTGTCAACTAATGATAACTTCTGAAGATAAGTTAGTATTTCCTTTGAGTTAAGTGAACTAACAGAACCAGTTGATGAAGCAAGCCTACAATCCTCCTCAATCCAAGTTTTTATCATGTCTAGTATGCACAGAAGAATGCTGGAATCAGTGCCTTTCTCTGAAAGAAGAGCTTGAAGTATTTGGCCCATAGATTTTCTGTGGTCAGCAGAGGACATCACCCTCTCACTTATAAGTTTTAAGATAGTCTTCATGTTAGATATGACAGAAGAATCTATGGTAGGACGTGAGTTAACTGATGAATCCAGTTCAGGCCTCTGTCCCTGGAATTATCAAAAGGTCAATGGCACCTTGAAATGGTAACAGAACACACAGCTTATAGACACAATTAAAACAAAACTTCAGGGACATTTTCATGCAAAAAAGGACAAAAAAAACATGGGACAAGATAGTGTGCAATAAGTGTCCAATAACTAAAAGCAATCAATTATTCAATAGTAGTCAGGTTAGCTAAAGGCTTTGCAAAAAAAAAGTAAGTGGAATATAAGAGAGTTCCAGATTGTTTGCGAGTAGACATTAATACACTTTAACATACTTGTCGGATATGGCCGCCAGCAGAAGATCCCATGTCACGTGCATGACGTTGCAGTACACGGAATAGCAAGCCAATGAACGGGTCAATGAAATTCTTCTGTACTTCTGCAAGTGCATTGAGCACAAAAAGTGAAAAGCTAATGATTGAGTTAGCACTGTTGAGCTCAAGTGCTATCTGTTGAGTTGTAACAGCCGCAAGATTCTTGTGAATGAGTTCTTGAACCCTTTGATGCAACGACTTTATATCTTGTGGCGTTGTTGCTGCTTCAAGAGGAAAAGCACTAAACACCATCTTGAGCAAGGAACAAAGTGACTTTCCAGCATCCAGCATTTTGTTGCTGAAGCAAGGATCCAGTATCTAACCAAAATGACCCATAAAAAAAAGCAAAGCATGAGAATGTCCATATCAATGAAAACATAAATTACAACAAAGACCATGTCGAGAGAACAAGGATAATCTGGAATAACTTACTTGAGAAATATGATTGATGTTATTTCGGATGAAGAGACGGGGTTGTTTCTCCAAGACTTTGTTCATAACATCAAGGCCTTGTGCGAGGGCTGTTGCAGGATCCTTGGATTGAGGAGTGGGTGACAGGTTCCCAAGTAATTTCTCCAGATAATTAAATTTAACATTGGCATTTGGCCAGACTTCCAGAGCTTGAGTCAATAGATCAAGAGCTTGCTTGTACATTGAGCTAGACTCCTTATCCTTTGGTTCAATCACAAGTGATACCTGTTTTCCAAATGAATAAACTTATTAAGTTATATGCAACTCCAATGCAAGAAACAAAAAAACAATTCTAATGCTATAACTATAACTGTGCATATGCTGATAGTGGAACATAGTAGCAAAGCTGTGGAAACTAGTATAGCTTCACGGCATCACTATGTGACCAATACTCAGATGAGACTGATGGACAATCGAACACAAATGCCTTCATCCATAAATGAAATATGCCAAAATTTCTCAAGCACAAGTTGGAATCTATCGCATATACCACAAAAGCAAGCAAGCATCGTAAGTTTGTAACGCAACAAAAGAATCCTCTGAACTAGATGCTTAATAGGGGGAATCTACTGATGCAGTTCAGCATGTATTTACAGGACAAAAGGTAAACGATAATTACCCTAATAAGGAAGGTAATGATCATCTCCTCCATTGCTGCATTAGGTTTATACTCCTCATCAGGTTGCCCTGAAGATCCAGGTGTCTCAATATTAGGTATAGATGCCCCACCAGGCGACATTACACAAAGAGGTTGCAAGCCAGGATCAACTTTCACTCTCTTACTCAAATCATCAGCAAACGACGGAACATCAGAGCGTTTTGGATCACCACCAATAACAGAAGGATTAAGCATGTCACCTAATTGATTCTGGCTCTCACTTTCCTGCGCCACTTTCATCTCACTTTGTCTCTGTCTTTCCCATGCCACTACCAACCCAGCAAGTTCAATTGCAAGCCTTCTATTTTCCGCTGTTGTATTGTATGGTAATCCAAGGCGGCTAAGAGAGTTGACCATCTGAGGAACAAAGTGGGCTCTGCAACTATAGAAGAGATCCGCATGGCGAACAACAAGCTGGAATATGTGAATCATGTTTGGAATTGAATGCCCTTCCTCTACAAGAACTTTCTTGGTGTATCTGATCCATATCGGCATGCGGCTATCATTTTTTTCAGGAGGAAGTCTCCTTGGTAGGGCAGGCATGAGGATATCGAGAGCTTGCTTTACCAGCAGCTTGTTTTCCGGTTGGCATGTCCGTAGCAGAGCAATGAAGACCTGGGAAAATGATATGGCACATATTTAGCTGGATATAAGAAAATAACAAGGATGCAACATCAATCTAAGAGAAATTTATGTCACATTACCTGTAAAATAATCTTTTCAGGAGCTTGATAGGCCTCTAAGAAATGACAAACATTCACAAAGGCCCACTGTTTGCTGGAGTTATCTTCACGCTTGAGATGATTCCAACCAAACTTTATGAGTTCCTTTCGATGGTGAACAAGATCAGTCTGTAGATACTTCAAAAGTAGTGTAGCTAGCTGAAGAAGTTCAATCCTCAATGGTTCATCATATTCAGCGCTCACCTAGAGAAATGAAGAAAAAGAATATTCATCATCCATGAGCTAAGAGTGAAGATACTTTGGCTGCAACCAGGATTCATATCTTTACCTCTTCTGGAGGATCAAGAAGCTTCTCGACAATAGTTTTAATTATTGTAGGATCAACAACTTCCCAACTTTGTCCATTTTGAAAAGAATGAGCTAGCATTGGAAGTATAAGAATCTGCATGGTAACAACTAAATGATCTTGCCCATATTGTTTTGACTGGAAAATGTTCAGAAAGTGGTTAAGAATAGTTTTCTTCAAATTTGGGGAGTATCCTTCAGCAACCTAAAATGAACATGCAAAGATGAGACAGGAAGTTAATAAATACACACAAAAATCTTCATGAATCAGAAACAAGAAATGGCATTACCTCTATGACATAAAATTCCTTAAGAAAGCTATAATCTATACGACTCCGATACAAAAATATTGATAGCATATCAAAGAGTGCACCAACTTCAGTGCGGTCGTGTCTTAAGTAATTCAGGAAGCATTTGATAAGCCTCTTGCTTTCCATCACCTGTTAAGAAAGCAAGATCGTCAAAACCTAAAAGCACTAGAACGTTGAAGGAATCAAATGCAGATATTGGCATGAAAGCACTAAACTTCCATGATCACAAATAAATTAAACAAACTTCAAAGGAGTGAACAGTAAAGGGCACATTCGAATATGCCGGAGTCAATTGCCAGAGTATAAGGCTTTTGCATATACAAGGACTAAATTACAAATGATACACAATGCTTTCGATATAACAGGATTAAATTCCATATGATAGAAACAAATTGTAAAGCATTTTATTTAGCTGTTGCATACAACTGATTTCATTCCTAAGCAGCTTGATACTTATTAAGAATTTAAGGTCAATCCGGTATTTTTTAGATAAAGCATAACTCTCAATTTACGAAGCCAGCACTAAAAATAAACATAAAGAAAGACATCTTGAGTAACTTGAACAATTTATGCAACTGGAAATAAAAAATAAATAAACCTCAAAACAGACAGAAGAGATTTGACAGTGGAAGAGAGACAATTGATATTACTTTTAAATTAGTAAAGCAAAGTCTGATATGTCAAACTCCATACATAAGCACAGTATATAAACTAATATAACAATTTTTATGGCTACCTGGGTTAAACTCAAATCCTGCTCGTTCTGCAACCTCACAAGTCTTGCAGGTGATTTCCAAGCAAGTAGCAAGGTGTCGAAGACAACCCGGTTGTTACGGAGCCACTCTGGCATCAATTTCACAAGGGCTGAAACAAGCTCTAATCCATTAAAGTAACTCTCAGAAGCAGTAACCATGTTTGATGATGATGGTACAGTAAAACTCTCAGATATAGCCCCAGTAAGGGCTTCATCCTTTACAGAAGATAATTGAGCAGTAGATGCTTCAGTTTGAGAGTAAAACTGTGAAAAGGCACTTGCAAGTATTTTCTGAGGTGACCTTGCAAGTTCGTCCCTTAGGTCCCCAGTATCCGAGCAGATTATGTACATAAACCTGAATTTTCAAGAAATAATACGAAACAATTTCCAGAGATGATAAGTCCATGAAATCATTGTGCTAAACCTAGGAATAGGTAGTGCATCTCAAAGATGATATCTTCTACAAAACAAAAGGCTATTCACGTAGTTAAATAAAATGTTTGTACACCAGAACAGTAAGGTGATGCTTTTCTTATAGCCCACACAACCAAAGAATGAAAATGAGGACACACAATACAAATCAGATCGGCGATTTAATGTTATATGCAACAACCATTCAAATTGTTTATCACTCATCTTCATTACACAGGTATTCAAACTAAAAAATGAACAAGGAAAACGAGAAATAAGCACAATAGCAGAGAAAAGCAGTAGCAACAGGGTGCATGTCGTGTCAAAGTATATGCAGGCAGCATAACCCAAAAATCTTTGGAATTAGGCAAGTGTTTTCAGATAAATATGACTACACTGAAGAGGAGAATATATGTGCAATGTCAAAAGAAGACTTGAATTTGCCAAGTGTTTACCTCCTGAAATACTTTGGATGGCTTAATCGAGCAAGAAAATAGTCAACAGCATCCACAGCATAACGATTCAAAAATTTAGCAAGTGGAGCACGATATGGGCTGTTGATCTCACTGTAAAACTGATCTTCAGGAAGTGCCCTTTCCAGATCAATTACCAAGGTAACAAGGTCATCCAAGAATTTGCTTGCTGCCGGGGGAAGAAGGTGAAACAGCTCGATCATAGCTGCCCAAGAAAGTAAAATCAGACACAAGACAAGAATAACTCCAACTCGAGCACACAGGACAAGGTTAGTTACAAGAAAAGGTCAAAGTGGTCAACTTCAATCTTGTTAAGACATTGGTATTCTTTTAATGATTGTTTCTAAAAGCAGAGCAGAATCATCTACAAATATTAACTTTGACGAGTACTCCCTCCGTCCCAAAAAAAGAGTCGTTCTCGCTTCCCAAAAAGTCAACATATTTTAACTTTGACTAACTATATTTAACAAAATATTAATATTTATAGCATATAATTAGTATCATTGGGTAGATCTTTGAATATACTTTCACAGTAAACTTACTTGGAGATATAAATGTTGCACGTATTATCTACAAATCTAGTCAAAGTTGAGAAAGTTTGACCCGCACGATTCCCATAGGGACTCTTTTTTTGGGACGGAGGGAGTACTCCACAAATCTAGTGTAATTCAACAACCATAAACAAGTAATAAGTAATCAAACATATAGCTTCCTCCAGGTATGTGCATTTATTTTGAGACTCATGTTATGAAAAAACATGTTGATGAAAAAGTAAAGCCAGCAGAGCAAGATAAGAAATGCAGACCTGCTGCTATTTTTGGTTCATCTCCAGCCTTCCAAGATTTTTGAGTCTGGGCAAGCTTTTCTGGCTCCAGCCATTTTTTCAAGTGATCCAATAGCTTTGCACCTAAAGTGACATTAAACCAGTTTGACAGCAATTCAAGCAGACGAGCCAACCCTTGTAGCAATGGCATGGTAAGGCTCTTGGTATTTGCTAAGTTTACTAGAATGGGCCTTAAGCTGCTCTGCAGAAGATCCTTTGGCATCCTTTGCTGCTGAACCACCTACAGAAATGTAGTTATCAATTAGAACATGATGAGAAGATCAGAATAGTGAGAACAAAATACAGAAAGTAAATAAAAAGATACTAAAGTGATTGAATTTTCATGTCATGTCAATATACAAAGAGGTAAAGCTAAAAGAGTACCTGACGAAGTCCCTCCTTAGCAACATTGACAATCTCTGTCGTTCTGCATGTTAGAGATTTGAAAAACATTGAAATAATCTTCGCTCGCAAATCAGTATGATTTTGAGCTTTTAGATCTCCCCATGCCATTGCAGTACAAAGTAGTTCAATACATGCAGTTCTGAGTTTGTTCCATGTGAGAACTACTTTTGCATTCATCATCCTGGTGACCCACACAGTTTCATCAGCCTCTGCAATTTGCAGTGCTTCTTGCAAGAAATTGACAAGCTCAGGAGATAGCTTTAGAAGAGGTGGTCTGAGTGCAAGACAGAAGTTCAAAGCAGTAACTGTGCCCACCTGTCATAAAAGGGAGGAAAATCAGTCGATGGCAAGGACTTCAAGTTTGAATGATTCAGAACTAAGAATCTAAGGTACCTGTTGCTCAATATTCTTCGAACGAAGGGGTCGTGAAATCAGAGGCTGAAGCAATGGCAAATAGAGAGGCTCAAGCAATTCAGAGACTTCACTGCCAGTTCTGCTTGCAAGCAGTGATAAGCAAGCCTGCACGTTCTTTCTCACAACCATTGAAGCGTTTGGGTTAAACAACTCCTGTGCAAGGAACTCAACAACACCCTGAAAACTTTGCCGTCGAGGTTCACTGTTTGCTTCATCTGCATTGTTTACTACCCTAAGAACTTGTGTTAGGACATGATTTGTCTCCTCCTGCTCTTTGTTTGCATGCACCGGTAACCTCTTAAGAACAAAAAGTAGACCACGCACGACTCTGACCTGAAAGATGCATAGGGTATCCACAGACACTTTACCAACCAATGCTCCGAGACCCATTACACCACCCATCTGTGCTTGCCATGTGCTACTGTAGCAACAATGCAATAACCGAGGTAACAATTCCTCAAATACAGCAACCCGCACACTTGGGGGAGGTGAATATACTGGATTTAAAGATGGACTAGAGACTAGCATAGGGGTGCTAGGACCTCCCCTTAGCATACCAGTGTGTTTCATCCGTGCAAGAAAGATTAATGTCTCAGCAAAAATATTCAAAGCAGATAGGGCAGCTTTTGCATGTTGACGATTTTCACTGGATAACACTTCAACTAAAGCATCCAAAAATATTAAAGGGTCCAGCTCACGGAGATTAGATGAAGTGTTGCATCTTGATCTTGATCCCATGTTGATGCTAGATGGGAGTGA
This sequence comes from Microstegium vimineum, assembly GCA_022036555.1. NCBI lineage: Eukaryota > Viridiplantae > Streptophyta > Magnoliopsida > Poales > Poaceae > Microstegium > Microstegium vimineum. The sequence continues at coordinate 6,269,546 of CM039141.1, forward strand.
AGAACCAATAGGATGCATAAATCCAGATTGACTGGAGGATGCTGAATCAACATGGAAAAGCATAGCAAAATGCCGGCATATATCGACAACATAATCATCCTTCTCATCATGAAGACTGGTGTCAGCATTAGCTGCAATGATAGCTACAAGAAGAGTCTTGAAAACAGATTTCTCAGCCAGTAGTTGTGTTTTTGTCTTCACGCCTAAATCTCCCTATAAATAACCAAAGTAAAAAAACAAGGCGTTGATAATAAGATAAATAAAACACAAGAACACCAAAAAGAAAACTATAAGTATAAGTTCAACGATCTATGAATTCATTTTGCTCAGACAAGAATTAGTGTAAAGCAAAGCAATGTTCTTTAGTAAGGCCAATCTTGTGTTGTCAATCTACATACAAATTTTATATTAATAGTCAAAGATAAAAAGTTTGACTTAGGGCAAACTTCAATTTGTGATAACAGTTAGTAAACTGTAAAAAGCTATGTAAAGAACATTAATTCTCAATCACTTCTACCAACCTTCATATCTGAAGCATCATTGCGACGTCTTGAGGAATCCATGGAAGAGATTAGCAATGTACCGAGAACACCAGGGCTCACACCCTCGCCAGATACATTTTCCCTCAGATTTAACAAAGAATCCAGGCACACCCGAATGAACTGAAGAGCCTGCTTCCTGTAGAAAGCTTCCATACCATTGCCTTGCATAACTGCACTAACAGCTTGGTGTATGCACCTGTCCAGAGGAACCAAAAAAGGTGTGGAAGGCTCAAAAGTCAGAACTAAGCGTAATCCATGTTCCGGGTTTTCTTTGCATTCAAGTGCAAGAGGCTCCCGCAAAAATCGCCTATTTCGGCCTCCCAGCTTGCCTAACAGTTCCAAAGACTTTGTGCCCCATGTATAAGGAGGAGGCCTTAAATGAGACCATAAAGCAAGAATGACTTCTGACATTAAATTTGCCATGCTAGGTTCCAAAAAATCAGGGTTCAGACTATCAATCCAAAACTCAAGTGTGCGTAGAGCTAAGCTCACAAGGTCATCACCACCTTTTAGAGCAAGAACAAGAGGCTTCATTAGACGAGGTATGTGGGGCAATAAAGAACTCAAGCGGGCAGGTAAAATCAGGCAAAGCTCCAAAATCAAGTCCCGCATATCTTCACTTATCGGCCCATCAAGCATGGAGAGTAACATATTGAGGCAGGGTTGCAGAGATGGTATAAGATCACGCATCAATGAATCAAATTTAGCACTGTTCAATGCACGAAACATGTTACGAAGAAGGTGCATGTAACCTAGGGGTTTCTCAACTTCAGTGGCACTCTTCATGCAGACTTCCATTATAACCGGCACGTGTGGCTGAAGTGTACGTTCACAGCTTTCTGGAGCTTTAGCTGCAGCAATGAACAAGAACCGGAAAAGTTGCAAAACAAGCTTTGCTGCAGGTGAATCTGGCTGTTTCAGGGCTTCAAGCTTTGAGCTAACGAGGAAATTAATTAATACATCTGTGAAAGGCCGCAGAACCTTGGGAGCTTGCAAAAGGGTCGAAAATATGTGCAACAGCTGGTTGTTGGTTATCATAGAATCAAAGAGGTCAGGCATGCAAAAGGAGAACATATCCATAATATCTCGAGCTTCCATTATAGCCAACATTTGCGAAAATGATTGCAGAATTTCCCTATCATCATCTTTTTCCTTAAAAAGAGCCAGACAATGAACACCAGACTTCAGAACACCAGATGTCTTCCGCACCTAGAATAGACAATTAAAACTGATTAGCAATAGTTCGATCAAATAAAGAGGAAGAAAGTTTCAAGGTGGTGGACCTCATCCTCCCTCAGCCCCCTGAAGGGTTGAACGGACAAATTAGAAGACTGTTGATTTTGTTGCTGTTCACCACAATAGAAATGTCAGCATCAAAGGGTTAATTAGAGCTTAAGTATAATATCAGAATCATCAAAAGATATCGACATATTTGGGACGTTTATAATACCTGAGGGCGTGGCCAGTGAGCATGGGTTATGCTCCATATTATTGTCTTCATTCCTTGTATGATGTCAGTATGAAATAGTTATTTAGGCAATAACTGAAATAAAATACTGAAAGACTTGGAACAAGGCAGAAACTTTACAACAATAAATACATACCCACAGCAAGAGTCTTTATCAGACTTTTGTAATCGTTGATTTCCTTAGTATATTCCAAAGGTTGTTGCAGATTCAGCACAGTCTATAAAGTTGGCCAAAAAGGAAAGGTCATTGAATCATCAGTCAAAAAACAATTTCAATTTGTATCAGATTTAACCTATCTGAGAAAAAAAAATCCATTCATTTTATAATTAGGATGCAACTAAACACCTCTCACATTTTGTTAAAAAGCAAAGCTTAAAAAATTATCTATCTGCCCATGACTAAGAAACTAGCTATGGTTTTCATAATCTACCAAGGCTATTTATAAATTGTGTTGTGGACTCCTTCATTGGCCGGCAATATAGACGCCGGGTGAGGGAGGCCACAGCGAAGGTAACAGCCAGCAGTGGCTAAGTCTTGTTAGTTAGAAATAAATAATAGGCAGGGAGGATTTTTAGGATCTAGTCTATGTTTGTTAGGAAGGAAAGGCACCTGGTCTATAAAGGATGCCCTTAGGAGATGTAATTGGTTTTTTATCGAAGAAGAATAAACCTCTCGTGTGGTGGGGTTTCTCTTCGACGGTGGCTGCGCGCGCTTCTGCCGCTGCCGCCGGCGAACCCTCCACTGCACCATTGCCTCACTATCCCATCCGTTCCAATTCCCAATCCCAGCTACTCCTCTGCGTTCTCCTAAGCGGCCAAGTCGTATCAATTTGGTATCAGAGACCTCCACGAGCGCATCGACAGCAATGTCCGGCGCTCCCTTCAATCCTGCGGCTTTCGAGACACGGCTGGATGCCAAGTTGGATCGCATCTTGGGGAACCTCACCACCATGAACAATCGCCTCAACTCCCACGACACCCGGCTGGCTCGGATAGATGAGGGCAAGCCCGCCACGGGCAAGGGCCCGGGTGGCGGTGAAGACCGGGGCGGCGACGACGCAATCGCGGGCGAGGAGGAGGCGGACGGCTGGGCCACCTTCCGCGAACGCACCCTCCGCGATCGGGAGCACTACGACCGCGGCTTTGACTCGCGCGATCGGGCGCCCTTCGACCGCGATGCCAGCCGCTACGACCGCGACGCCAGCCGCTTCGACCGCGACGAGTTCCGCGTCGACCGCGACGGAGGCCGCCTCGACCCAGACGGGAGCCGCTTCGGCCGCGAGTTTTATACTCGCAGGGGCCGCGACTACGGACGCGGGGGCCGTGACTACGGACGCGGTGGCCATGACTTCGACCGTGACTACCGCGACTTTGCTCGCGGGGAGGCCGCTTCCCTGATCGACCCCGCGAACCACACCGGCCGCCCAAAATTTCGTTCCCAGTATTTGACGGCGAGTCGGATCCCCTGACCTTCCTGAACAAATGTGACAATTTCTTCCGTGGTCATCGGGTTCCGGAGGATGAGAAGGTGTGGATGGCTTCCCTGTACCTTGACGGCACAGCGGCGGAGTGGTACTACCAGATGGAACGTGAGTTCGGCCTTGTTCCATGGCCGCGTTTCGTCGACTTCATCAACCTCCGTTTCGGACCGCCAATCCGCACCAACTCGATCGCGGAGATCAAGACCTTAGTCCGCACGAGCACAGTAGAGGACTATTCGCGGCACTTCCAGGCCCTCCTCGCGCGCTGCGACAACCTCGCCCCGCGGACAGTGATCGATCTGTTCACCGGCGGCCTGGGCTAGCCGCTGGCCCACGACGTCGAGATGCAGCACCCCGCCAATCTCCAGCAGGCCATGAGCCTCGCGCGGGCGTTCGAGTTGCGCAATGCGGAGACCTCCACTGTCAACAGTTCGGCGGCACCCAAGGGCTCTGGTCGCCGCGCCATTGCATCAGCCACCACTGTTGGGCCCGGCGCCCCACTACAAGATGGCAAGGCAGAAGGTCCGCGACCGCGCTTCCGTCGCCTCACACCGGCGGAGATGCAGGAAAAGCGCCAGAGCGGGCAATGCTACTTCTGCCCAGAGCCGTACAGCAAGGACCACAAGTGCGCCGCGAAGGGCGTCTTCCTCATGGACCTGGCGGATGATGAGGACGACCCCCTCAGCGAGATAAACGACTTGGAGATATCCCTCCACGCGTTGACCGGCTTCAATGCCGCTGATTCGATGTTGTTGCAGGTCACAGTGGCTGACGTGCAGCTGCGGGCGTTGGTGGACACTGGCTCCACCCATACGTTCATCCACTCCAAGCTTGCACAGCGCCTGGGCCTCACCGTCACACCGCGTGCTGGCCTCAACGTCATGGTGGCCAACGACGATCGGGTGTGCAGTCCGGGCGTCTGTCTGGCAACCCCAGTCACCATTGGTGGCGAGGCCTTCTCCATCGACTGTTTCGCACTCGACTTGGGCGGCTTTGACCTGGTCCTCGGCGTCCAGTGCTCCGTACGCTGGGGCCCATCGTCTGGGACTTCAGCGCCCTGGCGATGTCCTTCTGGTACAACGGCCGCTCCCACCACTGGACCGGCGTGAGCAGTCGGGGTTTGGCCGTCCGCGCCATTGCTGACCCCCGTGTTGTACTTGAGGAGCTGCTACAGTCGTACCAGGACATCTTCGAGGAGCCCCATGGCATGCCCTCGCCACGCCGCCACGACCACAGGATCCATCTGCTGCTAAACACTCCACCGGTGGCGGTGCGCCCGTATCAGTACCCACAACTCCTCAAGGATGAGATTGAAAGGCAATGCGAGGACATGCTGGGCCAAGGGATCATCAGGGAGTCGACCTCGCCATTTTCCTCCCTGGTGTTCTTGGTCCGCAAACACGATGACAGTTGGCGCTTCTGCGTCGACTACCGCGCCCTCAACGACGCCACCGTCAAGGACAAGTTCCCGATTCCGGTGGTGGACGAGCTCCTGGACGAGCTGAAAGGTGCCCGCTTCTTCACCAAGATCGATTTACGCATCGGGTACCACCAAGTGCGCATGCATCTGGACGACGTCGTCAAGACAGCCTTCCGGACGCACCGTGGGCATTTCGAGTTCCTAGGCGCTCATGAATGACGTGCTGAAGCCGTTCATCCGTCGTTTTGTTTTGGTTTTTTTTTATGATATCCTAATCTACAGTCCCACTTGGGCTGAGCACTTACAACATGTCAAGGTTGTGCTGCAGCTCATGCGTGATCACCGTCTCTTTGCGAAGAGATCCAAGTGCTACTTTGGCGAGGTATCGGTGGCCTACTTGGGTCACATTATTTCTGCGGAGGGAGTCGCCATGGATGCTGACAAGGTGGCGGCAGTTGAGGCTTGGCCACGGCCCCATACGGCACGCGCCTTGCGTGGGTTCTTGGGCCTCACCGGATACTACCGGAAATTCATCGCCAGCTACGGTGGTGTGGCAGCACCGCTCACTGCGCTCCTCAAGCGGGAGGCCTTCACTTGGACGAACGATGCGAAGGCCGCCTTTCTCGCTCTCAAGTCGGCGCTGGTCACTGCGCCCCTACTACAGCTGCCCGACTTCACCAGTCGCTTCATCGTGGATTGTGATGCGTCCGGCGCGGGTTTTGGCGCGGTGCTGCACCAAGGTGACGGTGCCATTGCCTTTTTCAGACGGCCGGTTGCTCCTCACCACGCCAAGCTTCCGGCCTATGAGCGCGAGCTTATTGGGCTGGTCAAGGCCGTTCGCCATTGGCGTCCTTACCTTTGGGGTCGCGCCTTCACCATCCGCACCGACCATTGGAGCCTCAAGTTCCTCCTCGACCAGCGCCTAACGACTATACCGCAGCACACGTGGGTCTCCAAGCTGTTTGGTTATGATCTCACCATCGAGTACCACGCCGGCAAGTTTAATACTGTTGCTGATGCGTTGTCTCGCCGTGATGAGGAGGCTGCTGCTTTGGTCCTCTCTGGGCCTCTCTTCACAGACTATGACACGCTGCGTGCTGAGTCAGGAGGATGCAGCGGCTCAGGAACTCTGCAGGCAGTTCGCTGCTGGAACAGCTCCAGAGGGCTGGCAGCTTGTTGACGGCCTGCTGCTTTACAACGGTCGTGCCTTCGTTCCAGAAGGTTCAAGCCTCTGGCCGCAGCTGCTGCGTGATGCCCATGAGGCTGGGCACGAAGGAGTACAGAAGACTCTCCACCGGCTGCGCGCTGCATTCTACAACAGCCGAGCACACCGCCTCGTCCGCGACTTCGTTCGGGGGTGTGCTGTCTGTCAGCGCAACAAGACTGAACACCTCCATCCAGCTGGCCTTCTGCAGCCCCTTCCAGTTCCGCACCATGTTTGTTAGGAAGGAAAGGCACCTGGTCTATAAAGGATGCCCTTAGGAGATGTAATTGGTTTTTTATCGAAGAAGAATAAACCTCCCGTGTGGTGGGGTTTCTCTTCGACGGTGGCTGCGCGCGCTTCTGCCGCTGCCGCCGGCGAACCCTCCACCGCACCATTGCCTCGCTATCCCATCCGTTCCAATTCCCAATCCCAGCTACTCCTCTGCTCTCCTCTGCGTTCTCCTAAGCGGCCAAGCCGTATCAATTGCCATGCCTTTTTCTCTGTTGAAATTTGATCTAGACAGCTATATAAGGTAAAAAAATCAATTCAAGCATAATTTTGTGATTTTCTAAACAAAGAGGAGTGCAGTCAGCCACAGCTAAAAAAGAATCGTATTGCTAGCTCCATTAAAGAAACATTCGCATAGCATACCTGTAATGGAACTTCAAGCTTCATTCTCAGATTCGGTTGTTCCTTCCCTTCCTCGCCTTCTTCAAGCAACTATAGAGTGAGGAGTAAGGTGGACCATATCAGCAAGAAACGTAAGGAGATAGCACTGATGTTTCTGTGGAGATTGTGAGTGAAGGACATAAGGAGCGCAGGGCAATATGTGCCCCTTCATTGCAAGATTATGACATACTCCATTTGTCCCTTTTTAGGTGTCGCTATATGATATTCGTGCTGGTCAACTTTCTTAACTTTGACTAGGTATGTATAAAATATTAGCAACATTTATATCTTCAAATAAGTTTATTATGAAAATAGCTTCAATGATCTATCTAATGCTACTAATTGTGCCATAAATAATAATATTTTATTATATATAGAGAACGACAGTGATAAAAGGGACAGAGAGAGTATTCAATTTCCTGGAGCTTATAATGAGTATTATAGTTGCAATGTAACAGTATATTCTCTATATGTTTTCAATCCACATTTCTTCAACCAGTAATTTTTTAAATTAGATATTGCAGTGTAGCAGCATCTAACGCATGTGTTGCGCCCATGTTTGCATGTCATTAGCTGATAAATTAGCCAAAGGTTTTGAAACCTAATCGACCGAAAGAATCACAAAACATGTTGTATACCTGAGGGATTGTTCGCTTCAACGTCCTGAACTTCCCAACGAATGCATCCAATATGCGCCCCTGATCATGTCGAGTAATAAGTATAGTTGATTAGGAAAAAGTAAAATTACTGACATAATATTACAAAAGCAACTTCTTACCAATAAAACCCGTGCTTCATCCATGCTTTGCTGGTCAACACCTTTTTGATATATGGGCTCAACCTAAAGCAAAAGGTAGGGACTTACTAGTACTGATTTAGGTAACACTGTCACCTAATTTTACAGATATAAATTTGATGATTTTAACTCATACTGATATACATATTAGAGAAGGAAAAGAATTTCAAAATCATAACCTACACCAAAATGTATTAATCCTACTTTCCACTAATAAAGAATTTCAGAATAGCAAATATACCAGGTTCAGCATCAAGCGGGCAGATGTTGTATGGATTATAAGGGTTAAAGAAGAATCGTGCATATTCCGAGAGAACAAATAGATGATCCGTGACAACTGCAATAAGTTAAAGTTACATCAGTTCAGCAGCAACATGATCAACACCAAGGCATAGATAATACTTACAAAGTGAAACTATGTATATGGCTTTAAAGAGAGATGTATCTTCTAAGGATCACAGCATCATTGAAGTGACTAATTAGTCGCATGATACTGTATCCATGGAAGTCATATAGTAGCTCATATTGTATCCATGAAAGCCATATAGTAGCTCAACACCAGGCAGTGATCTGACAGGCACCTAGCTTTACTAATCAATCAGATGCCTAATACATGTCTCAACCATTACAAAGTGGAACTATGTATGGCTTTAAAGAGAGATGTATCTTCTAAGGATCACAGCATCATTGAAGTGAGTAATTAGTCTCATGATACTGTATCCATGAAAGTCATATAGTAGCTCATATTGTATCCATGAAAGCCATATAGTGCTCAACACCAGGCAGTGATCTGACATGCACCTAGCTTTACTAATAAATCAGATGCCTAATACATGTCTCAACCATAATACTGTTTGGATATGGTCTGATGTCTGTAATGAAGAAATCAGATAGCAGCTTCGCTTGTCGAGGTTAAGTGATGCATCTATCCTAAAACTCCCATATGATGTGTTTGGGTATATGGGGAGATAAGGGGGCAAAAAAAGTGACAGCTGTATATGCAATTCAACAACTAGAATGCTCCCCTAAATCTTTAAGCAATATAAATGATACGAGAGACAAGTTTAACCTGTGGAAGAGAAATATCTTCTCGAACATAATGCACCAATTCAGCGAGAAGGGTGTAAGCAAGAGGTCTTAAAGTTTCGATGCAAACTCGACCTGTGCCAATCAAAACCCTGACAACACCAAAAGTACGGTGTCAAAGTTAATACATGTAGAATAATAAATGCTACAATACCAGTAAATAAAAACAATACATAACTATCATAAGGAAACGATAAGACAGAACTTCATGAAGGGATAAAGTCTTTTGCTAATTGCAATAACACAGTAAGTTTCTGAAAACTACAACTAAAACCAATTGATTTCAAATAGATACAAATCAGGGAAATGCTGTGTTTTTAAACAAGTTCATTTACTTCCCTTGAATTGACACACAAGTGGTTTTAAGTATCTGAGCAGGTTTTAATTGTGTGAAAGCCAACTTATTTAATTGTTGATGGTGAAAATTGGACTCATCATATTTCAGGCAGAAAAGTAGACCTGGTTCATTATCATGTGTTGTTCATCTTTGTAATACCCGTTAGATCAACGGAGAAAATATTATTAACTTTTCTACGCGTTCTTTATCTTAGGATTATTCAGCCTACCAAAAGTAACTAAAAACAATGAAACCCAATTAAAGATGGGGAAAGGGGATGAAATGTGATCACAGGTCAAAATAAAGCACTTTGCAAAGTTAAATAGTTTACCAATTACACATTTACACATCACAAAATAAGTACACGGTATCAGGAAATCGAGATGTGGCCATATCAAACTTAATCTGAATGAGATCCCAGAAATAGCACATTTGAAAACAAACAAGAAAAGCTTGATCACATGATTATTGGCAGAAGAAAAATGATTTACCTTTCATCAAGAAGTGTGTCAATCAACGGGAACAGCCCTCGCTTGTACTCGGTGTTGAGAACTTGTTTCAGACCAACTAATAGCTCCTGAAATTCAGTGTAAGAGATAAAGATATTAGCATTTTCAAAGTAACACTCATATAGTTAGATGATAGATGATTTCAAGAAAGCACCAGGTTAAATCTTGCCTTTCTAATGGAGACAGAATCAGGAGGACACGTAACAAGCAAGTTCACAATGCTCTTGCATATGCTTTCCTCATATGACTTTATGTAATCTGCATTGCTTTTCAGGAGGTACGTCAGGAATGACAAGGTCTGCAAGAAAAATCATCAATTTATCATGAACTTGAAAGAAAAGGCAACCAAAAACAAAATCTAAAGACCTACCTTGACCTGTGCACCCTTTAAATCGTTGAAGGGTGTCTTAAGGTGTGGTGGCACCTTGTCGGGACCCTTGATAGAGATGGCTGCCACCATGAGTGGCAACAAGTGCGGGATATTTGTCTGCACAAGCTTTGCATACAGCTGGAAGAGAAACATCACAACAAGAGGGCTCTCTGTGACTATCTTGAAGGATCGTGTGCTCGGGTTGAGTTGACCACCACCAGGCACTTGCATCGTGACTGGAGCATCAGCGGTGGGGTCCAAATGCTGCATGGGCATGGAGGCAGCCATAATGGCACTTGTGTTGGGATTTTCGAAGAAGTAGCTAACAGTTGTGGGAAATTTATGGTATATGTTAACCACAAAGTCAAGAAATGGCTGCACCTCCGCCTCAACAGTAGGGCGGAAGTTACGGAGGAGGTCAAACACAATTCGGATGGCAAGGAGAGCATTGTCCTCGTTGTCCTGTGTCAGCACACGGAGAGAAAGCTTGAGCAAATCCTGCACAAATGGTCTGAGCACCTCACTGTGTGGAAGGCGGTTGAGTATCTCGATCACAACATTCCGTAGCTTGTGCTCAGCATTCTCTGTGGCCTGTGGCTTGGTGTAAGTGGTGAGAATTGCTGAGAATGCTCTGAAGTAGCAGCGAAGAAAGTTGAGGTAGTCCGGAGTGTGGGTCATCTCCAGGCTGTCCCGAACTTCCATGGCAAGCTGCAGTCGGACTTGCACAGCTGCAGAGTATTATAGCAAACGATCAGATCAGACCATTCAGCTAGATAAAGCATTATGGTTTGAAGCAACAATTGTGTGTGAATGTTTTGCAAGACGAGGTAGATGAGATTATTGTTTAAGCAAAATTCACAAGACAAAGTAAGGGAGTAAGGCAGTGAGCTCCAAAGGGCAGGGGATGCCAGAATACTGCTGCATAAAAAGTATGTTCATTCCCGCCTTCCTGGATAACATATAAAGAATAGCAGGTACACTCCATAAGTCGCCCCGCTCCAGAACAGAGCCAGCCAGCCAGGAAAATCCTTCAAAAATGCAAAATTTGGCGGGCAATCGAAATTGTGCTTGAAATATAACGTTGAAGGCTACGCACATTTAAATGGATTCAACAGTAAACGTCTTTGAAAAAGTGAACGAAAATAGCTAGCTGGATGAGAAATTCAGTGCAAATGGGAAGCAAGAAGTTGCACGCATCAGCTAAGGAAAAACACCAGCCGCTGCAAAACACAACGTAGTGGACAGAGATGCCTATATGCAGTCCTTCCACCGGTGTGAAATTCAGACAGAAACTAAATACTAAAATACTATGAGATATAGTGACGAGAGGAAACAGCAAGAAGCGTCTAATATCCTTCAAATCAAACCACAGAAAATTCGCAAGAGCTCAAACAAACCCCCCATGTGAAGGAAACGAAACAGTTGGGAATTCACCGGCGAAGCGACACCGAGAACCAAAAAAAAACGCAACGGGAAGGTCCTATGGGAAGGGAAGTCGGGACAGGGGATGGGATCACGGGACGTACGGAGGTCGGGCTCGAGGAGCCGCTGCGAGTGCTGCTCCATGTTGCCGCTGTTGATGGGCGCCATGGCGGGCGGCCCGCTCGTGTGCGTCCGGCTCCAACCCTACCGCGCCAGGGCTTAGGGTTTTGGAGATCGGCGCCGGGAGGGCTCTGCGAGCTGGCGGAGGAGCGGAGAGCCGAACCGCGGAGTGCGGGGGCGGTGGCGGGAGGCGCGGGCTCGGTTCCCTCGACGCGAATGGCTCCCCAGTGTGGGGAGGACGAGGGTCTCTCTCGCGCTCGCGGGCGAGCCGAGGGTTTGTGAAGGGGGGGAGAGAAGGGGACGGACTCGGAGGAAGACGAGAGCAATGGGCCTCTCGAGCTTATACGAGGATCGAACGACCGGAAGAGCGCTCGGTCGCTGCAGGGGCGGTTCAGCTTGTGCGTGGGGAGTGGAGAGATTGCCAGTGTGGGTTGGGTTGAGTCGGGTCAACTCCACGGGCGTTTTTGGGTGCGTGCCTGAATCTGCACGGATCCGGTGGCTGGATTGATGCTGATCCGAGGGATGTTTTCACATGGAGTTGTCATTTTATTTTTATCTATTTTTATGAAAAAAAATTATATTATATGAAACTTAGTTACATCAATACGTTATAAACATATTACAATACGAAATTTTACTCACGTTGTGAATAGCACAATTCAAAATCTAATATCTTAATCATTTTGCAGTGTAGATGACCGCACGGACAAACACAACGACGACCAATATTCTTGTAGGTGAAATTAGGGATTTTTTTCTTTTTTCTGGTGTCTTCCTTCTTATTCTTCCTGCCATCGAAGAACGAGGAAGACTGATCTGAAAAAATTATTCTCTCTAATGTTTCATTGTGGTCAGATCTAACCACAACAAAACGAAGAAAATATCGGAGAAAATCATTCTATGGCGGCGACATCATCTCCGCCTTGATGCCGCCGTCTGGAAATAAAAATCACCATGTTGTCATGTCAATGAAGATAGTGACACGACAAGACCAAAAAATACTTCTTGTTTAGGTAGAAATAAACTTAGGTTGGGTTTGGACCTAGATAGTGAGGCATCAAATGCGATTGTTTGGTAGCTTATAGTTTTGAGTTGGAAATCAACTTCGATGTCAAATAGATATTCGCAACACTCACCGTTGCCCACAATACAGAGCTCGGATCCTCCATGGTGGGAGAATTGGAGATGCGCGCATATGTGACCACGCTTGAGCTCCTCCATGGTCGGCAACCCCTTCTTCCTCTGCATTTGACGACCCCTTCTTCCTCCGCATCTGGCGAGATCGCATCTGTCGCCCCCTTTTTCCTTTGCATCTGGCGTCACGAGTGGTTGTGGAGGCGGGTGGTCAAGCTCCCCCATGTCCAGGCTCGAGCTCCTCCATGATTGACGACCCCTTCTTCCTCCGTATACGGCAACCTTGCACCTAGCGCCCCCTTCATCCTCCACATCTAGCGATGGAAGAGGTTGTGGAGGCGCATCCATGATCGGGGTAGAACTCCCCTAATGCCTCCTCTTCGAGTGCACCCTAAACCTAACGCCTCTACTGGTCTGGTTTCGGCGTTCCTCTCCTTCCTTTGCAGTTATATGAAGGGTCGGGTTGTGCGGTGGAGATGAGGAGATAAGCGGGTCTGCTCTAGAGGTGGGCTAATTTTTCAAGATTCGATAGGCCCTTACCATTATAATTGTCAATTGTTTTTCAAATTTGGTTAACTATGTGTTTGTACGCATGACTAATTGAGATCGCTTCTATGTATATCTCGCTATACTTTGTTACACTTAGGAAGAAAACCACCACTAAATAGTTTAGTAGTCTGATATTTAAAATCTTGGAAATAAGATTACACATATAGGTAGTCAAGTTCTAATGCAACAAGATATCCTTTGACGGCTATAGGTTCACTTATGGCAACAATCTACTGCCTTCCAAAACCTACCCAAAAAATGCAACAATATGGAGTGTGGAGTTTTCTATTCTTAATTGTAACCATTTTGGCTGTGTTTGGAGTGGAGTAGTTATAAAGAAATTATGAACATATTTCTATTCAAATGTATGCTATTTTAGTGTTTGGATCGAATGAATTGTGATTTCCTTCATGGGGCGGACTTGCTTCCATGGGCAAAATGGAGGGGGGAAAGGCATCCACCTAAGGGCATGTTTCGAACCACGTCGGGGAAGCACGTGGTACAATATCGGTACCACGACCCCTCCCACCCGTGGTACAGGAAACACCTGTCTTAGTTATTTTTGTGGTAGATGTGTCTCACATGTTCCAAATAATCGAAATAACCGAGGAGGTGTTTGATGGGATTATTTCGATTCTCATGGTGGATTAGACACAAATTCAATTATAAGCCGAAACAAACACGTGGTATCTTGGATTATTTCCTTCATGAAGCCAAGGCAGAAGTAGTGAAGCACACGTCGCGTGTGTTTGTGTGCATGCCTTAATATTATCTCTAAGGGGCTATTTGGATCATTTCATTTTAAGGAATTAAAATATACTATAACAAGTTAGTTAAGTCATTTGTCCTGAAATTTGACATTCCACCACTTTCTAAAGTTCATTTATATGCCTATATCAAATTCATCGGGTGAGAGATGAAAATTGATTTTTATAAATCACAATTTCATATTTCTACTTTGCAACTTAGAACATGTTATTCAATTCGTTCTTCGACCATAAAAATATAATTCATATACAATCATATTAACTTAATTAATCTATACCTAATAATAAAGAGGCAAATTTTCTCTCCACCCTTGGTCCGGCTCTCCCTCCCGGTCATCTTCCGTCTGGACGACTGGACACTTCGTTGATGCTGGCGGTGGTTGCAGTGCTCCGTACAAATCAGCAGCGCCGACCAGAGTCACGCCCCATGCCATGCTATGCCATGTGCTTCAGTCACAAACAAGTATAGTAGCAAATGTGCTCGTGCGTTGCAACGAAACTCAATACGTATAGAAATCACTTTGTATGGTAAACATGTCCGTGTGTTGTAACGAAACTTAATACGTGTATGAATAGGATTAGGGAGCCGGACAAAAAAAAAATTGGAGGAGAGAAATTTTGCCTAATAATAATAATACATATTATATTATTATTAGAAAAGAAAAAAAGAGAGAAGAAGAGAAGATAGATAGATATAGATATAGGTGCCGTATTTTGCCGGTCATCAGTTTACAGCGATATCCGATCCCATTGTTTAGCGTTTGATTGCGTCAATCCGTAATCATTCACAGTGTCATCGCTTCCCAGCCTATACAACGGCATTACCGCTCCCCACCCGGTGGTATCCGATTCCGCGGTGACTCTTTCTCAGACAAGGCGAACCAAACAAATTAGGCTTTTCCTTCCCGGGAGCAGGTAACGCTGGATATTGATTACGTTACCGTTCCCTTATCCAAGATCGAACCAAACAGCACCGATATAGATATAGATTATTATTATTAGATTATATATATATAGAGAATAGATAATAAGTTAACTTATATGACAAATAAAAACATTCTATATTTCACGATGGAGGGAGTATGAATTTATATGTAGACGTGTCTATAAACAAGCATACAACATTTGTGTCTATAACACAAGCAAGCATACTCTGGTCTGCAAGTCCGCGCCAAGGCCCACACCCATCTTGCGCGAGATGGGCTTTGGCCCACCACGCCCGCGAGACGAACGACGTCGCCGGCGGCCGGACCTGCTGCATCACGCACGGGTAGGCTCGAGGTCAAGCTCCGCCGCTCCCGTCGCAACTTGTGCTTGGGTCATTCGTCATTCCAGGCAGTCTGGTGGTTGCTTCAACGTCTCACCCTCTCGCTACGGCAAAGCCGGTCGCCATCCGCCGGCGCTCCTCCGCCCGGTGCGGGGACGGAAACCAAATAGCTCTCGGCGGTCCTGATCCCCCCTGACGTGCGTCGCGTGTTGCCGTGGTGCCGAGTGCCCCGATCGATCCCCTCTGGTAACCCTGATGCTTCCTTGGCTGGCTCGTTTTCTCGCGCTCCGGCCGTCTCGCTCGCCGACGCTGCCGGCCGGGACGTGACGCCGAAAGACAACGTCCGGCCTGCATCGTCCAGACAGGTACGGAGTACGGTACGGCCAGCATTGCCGTGCCCCCGGTCACTCGATCGCCCCTGGAGTTCCTTGCAAGATTTTTTTTAAGGAAAGCTGGAGGGGTTTGCACCCCTACATCACTTTTATTTTTTTTAAAAAAGGTACACGTAACAGTCTAAAAAAAAGCAAACAACAGTCAACACAAAGAAAAAGCGGAATTAAGATACATAGAAGCAAGGAAAAAAGCAGGTTCATAACTGAACTAATTTTAGCTAAAGTAGATTGGCAATGACAGCCACTGCAATTCCTTTCTGAAAACAAGCCTTTGATGTAATCAAATTCAGTTCAATTTGCCTGAAGATCAGGTCATTCCTTGCTTTCTAGATCGTCCAACACATCAAGATGATCACCTCCATAGCGCAAATGGTACCTGTAACTGGTCTTTAAAGCTTTCGAGAATTTGGAAAGGGCTCAAGATGTAAAGTTAATAACCTGAATCTGAAGCCAAGCCCAGCACTGAGTTGCAAAAGGACATCATGCTTGTGCCAAAAATAAACCTAGTTGCTTGTGGCATCGTGCTTCTTCTACTCAGCTCCCTGCTTAATTGTGCTAAAAAAACTCTGCTTAATTAACATCACGGTTCCATTTCAGCCACCAACCGAGACACGACGATACATACATATATCTCTAGTAAATTATATCCGTGCTAGATTTAATTAACAACATGTATATATATATATATATATATATATATATATATATATATATATATATATATAAGTAAGATTTGACTTTGCAAGGCGAGAAGCTTGTTCGTCTGGCTTTTTTTTGCGGCTATTAAGATAGTTTTATTGTTTTTAGATGTTTTATTGTGAGAGAAAAATATTATAGCATAGTTGATAAGTTCAAGTAAACAATGTTATAATCCTTATAGCAGAGACACATGTGATTGTTTGGGGGTGAAAATATTAGGTAGGACTCATCCCACCCATAGTCCCGGCTGCCCTTGTTGGCCTGTACTTCAACTGCATGGCCGATGATCACGTCGCCACAGACTGCCACTCTCCCGCTGCCTCCTCTGCCGGGGCACCGGGCATCGAGTCCGCGACTGCAAGCGCGCGCGGTCTCCCGTCCGCACCCCCAACAGGGGTAGAGGGGCACCGCAACGCCGCCTTCTTCGCCATGATATCCGCCGTCCCCGACCCCCCTCCTCTACGGTGTCGGAACGTCCGTGCTCCACCGGCCGTGACACGTCAGTTCCTCCTGTCTGCCGGGAGCACTTCGGTGGCGGCGGCGGTGGCGGCCTCGACGACGGCAACGCGCCGGATCCGGAGCTGGGCCCGGGTTGGGGTCCAATCTTCCGCCAGGCTCCGTACCTTCTCGTGGGCGGAATTGTTTGCCCGTTGGCTCCTGCTGTCCCAGCTGGGTCCGGCTGACGGCGCGCAACGTCGGCTGCCTTCGTCAGCTCCGGTGTCGCCTTCCCCGGCTGAGTCGTCCTTGGCGGTCCAAGATGTTGATTTTCAAATTTCGCCTTTCCGCGTGGCCGCACCTCAGTGGTTCGACCCACTGCTGCCCTCCGCGGAGCGTCCGACCGGCGAAAGTCCAGGACCGGCCCTGCGCTACGAGCCAACCTGGGGGCTGCAGGGCACACAGTCGCTGACGTCGTGGACTGCCGCTTTGGTGGCCGAAGACCATGACCTGTCAGTATGGCCACCACCCCCACCTGTTGGCTGCCCCGTCGAGTTGCTTTCACCGCCAGAAGCACCCCTCCTGCTTCTCCCGCTTTCGCGTCCCCCCCTGATCCGGAACCTGAAGCGGGCCCCTTTCCGGCCCATCCAACCTCGCTCTCCCCTGTTGTTAGCCCAGTGGTGCTGGATGACTCAGATACGACCCAGCATCCCTCCTCTACCTCCACCGGACCGGGGAGCGGTACGACGCCAACGGTGGAACCCGCGACCACGCATACAGCTTCTGCGTAGGAGTTCGTCGACAGCCTGAAGCTCCCACTTGTTCCACCGCTCATCCAGTCGCCCCCTCGCATGCGGGTCTCTCGGGGACCGGACTTGAGCCTTGTGCCCCGTCGCAGTGATCGTCTGGCCGCCAAGTCCGTCTTCCGTGATCCTCAGCCTGAGGTCCAGGCAAAACGAGTGCTGCTCAAGAAATGGCAGCCGGCCTCGGCACAACCCATTGTTGCTTCGGTCGCGGCTCGCTTCCACCGAACGTTCGCCGAGCCGCTGTCCACCACCAAGCGCGAAGCCATGCGTGAGCTCTTCCCGCGGGCTTCGGCGTCGAGGGGTCGGGTTCCGCAAGCGGCGGCCTGACCTCCTGCTCCTATCCTCCTATCTTTCGGTCGCACAATTAGTTTCTAAGTCAGTTACAATAGCGTGCGTCCACCGTCTAGCGGTGTCTTGTGTTCGTGTTTAACCCCATCACTCATGGTACCTCACTCTGATCTGATGACGGACGTGTAAATCTTCTAACTTCTTCTTAATGAAACACGTGTATACACATTCTCGAACAAAAAAAAGGATCTAACACGGTCACGGTCAAGGATTCTGGCAGGGAAATAGAAAATGCATCTATGAAAAAACAGAAGCTAAGCGAAGGTGTTCCCGATATCCCAAGTGGCAATTACAGACAACCAACCAACCAACCACCCAATGATTATCCGATCAGCTTCCAAACCACCATCGTCGTTAAGACACTACTTCCTTCATCTCATATTAAAAGACATTTAACTTTTTTTCACCTCAAGTTTAACCACTTGTTTTATTTAAAATTTTATATAAATATTACTTATTTTGTCGTTTCGTGCTTTATTATTAATAGAAGTCATTTAAATTTAACTATATATAAATTTTTAAATAAGATGAGTGATTAAATTTAAATCAAACATCTTATAATTTCGTACGGAGGAAGGAGTACACTACACAACAGACTCCAAGCTGGCAATGGCGGAGGAGATGCGTTCGCACCAACTGCATATATTACGGTGACTACTGACGACCACTGACCAGCAGACGATAAACTAGCACGACCATTTCTCTCGTCCACTGTCGCAAGGAACTCCAGGCCAATCCGGAGTAACCGAGTTCAGCAAGTTGCTACAACGACTTGAGCCAGTTTATAGCAATGTTCAGTAAGGACGAGCAATGCATACTCAACCATGGACACACGAAAGTTGAAAAATGTATTTACGTGCATCTATCTGTCTGTCTATCCCCATGCATCAAGACCGTAATTAATTTCGTGCTTATCGTATGGAAGTATGGATGAACAAATGCTTTTCTTGAAATTGTACTTTCTTCACGGTAGGCACGTCGATCATTATAGCATATATTTGTATATGACGTTACATCCATTCCTAATCCCATATGCATGGGTTTAGTTTTTTTTAAAAGAAAAATGGGTGCGTTGGGTTTTCCTTAATTACACCAACTGGTCATCTATAAATACTGCACGATGATGCAATAAGCAGACAGATACTGCACCAGCAGCAACCTAGCGTCCTAGCCGGAAGACGGCTCTACATAAGCAAGAAGAAGAGCCGGCAAATGGAAGAAGGCATCAAAGAGTGGCCAAACAAAGCAACGGCCGCGACCACCGAAGCAGAGAAGCAGGCGAGGCGAACAAGCAGAGCACGACGACGACGAACGCCGCCGCGGGGTCTTCGGCCATGACGGACGTGACGTTCAAGAGCATCGGCGACGTGCTGAAGCTGCTGCCGACGGCAACGGTGATCGTGTACGAGGTGCTGAACCCGATCGTGACCAACACGGGCAACTGCAGCGCCGACCAAGGGTACAAGATCGCCACGGGGGTGCTCCTGGGCGTCTCCGCCTTCTTCTGCGCCTTCTCCACCTTCACCGACAGCTACGTGGGCGCCGACGGCAAGGTCAAGTACGGCATCGTCACGCCGCGGGGTCTCCTCCCATTGACCGAAGGCGGCGGCGGGAGGGACTTCTCCATGTACCGGCTGCGGTTCGCGGACTTCGTGCACGCGGCGTTCGCCGTCGCCGTGTTCGCGGCGGTGTCTCTGCTGGCCGACGCCAACACGGTGGCCTGCTTCTACCCGTCGCTCATAGACAAGCAGAAGAACGTGGTCAAGGCGCTGCCCGTCGTCGTCGGCGTCGTCGCCGGCGGCGTCTTCGGCTTGTTCCCCTCCACGCGCCACGGGATCGGGTACCCGCCGTCCAGGCCCGAGACGCCCGCGCTCGCGTTGCAGTAGGGCGCTGGCCGCTGACGACGACTTGGGATCGATCGAGCTCGAGCTCGAGCTCTCCATTGGTTTCGCTTTCACATCTGTCGCAGTACTATTGCGTCACACACAGTGTGTATACCCACATCCATGCCATGTATGTTTTTTTTTTGGTGACTTGCCATGTATGTAAGTATGTTGTTGGTACACTACTTGTACGTGCTCGATCGCGTGTACATGCACGTACACGTATATGTGGTGTTACTCCACACGACCACACCTGCTGCTTGGCTGACTTGGTGTGTTGATTTGTTTCTCCAAAACGCTGTTGGCTCATAATAACCAGCTTTCATCTGTTCGCTTGATCGTTTGGTAGCTGATAAGTCGACTGATGTTGTTTTTGATTATTTTATTGTGAGAGAAAAATAATGTTTCGATGACTGATAAGTCACCTTATAAGCCAAGCGAACAACTGTGTTGCTCTCTGTTTGCCATGATATGCATGCTCTATATTGTTGCATGCGTTTTAGGCCTTGTTTGTATGTCATTCTCACAGTGAATCTAGATACTAGATAGTGATATAGAGTCTGGATTTTAATTTATAAATAAACAAAATCAGAGGTACTTAGATCTTATATTCTCTATAGTGGTTATTGTATTTGGATAACGTGTGTGTGTGCGCGTGTGTTAGTTAAGGTTTAAGCAGTGGCGAAGGTAGAGTACACTAGAGGGGGTACATATATGGTGAAATTTTAACCAAATATACTAATTTTTCATTTTTTAGGGGTGCCTGTGCACCCCCTAACCAAAGGGTAGCTTCGCCTCTGGGTTTAGGTATATAGAAGATAATTGAAATCTGAAATCCCACATATTTATTTTTTGAGAAACTTAACCCATTAGGCCATTGCAGTTTTTAATAAGGAATCAGTCCAATTTTCCTCCCTAATTGCAAAAGTCTGTTTTCCTCCCTGAACTATAAAATCGGGTAAATCAGCTTCCTCAACTTTTGAAACAGTGCATTTTACCTATCTGACCCGTTTTGAAGGCGGTTTTGTCTTTTTATTTCTTATTTATTTTGACTATTTTTTTTTGAAAAATCATAAAATGAAAAATTTAATTTTTTAGACTCCAATGTAAATCTAAACAATGAAAATATAATATGTATGCTTAAATACAACTTTTTTTAATTATAGATTTAGATCTATTTTTCTATAGTTAATTTGAATAATTCATAACTCTAGTTATAATGGTTCAGTTATTGTGAATTTTGTATGATGATCTAGTTATTGTATGCTTGAACAGTAGAAAAGCCCTAAGAAAATATCCACGAGTTTTGTTTTTGCTCTCCAAAGGTTCCAAAAGCTCATAGGTGTCATTGTTTTATTTTTTCCCTTTATGATGAAGAAGAGTATATTCCTCTTCTTGTTTGGGTAGTTCAGGAAATGTTATTATTGCAAGAACCAGGCCGCTATTCAGTAGCCCATGTAAGATATGGTCTCCACTCTTCCGGTCTGAAAGCATAGGAGAAATCGGCGCCGAGGCCCACGCCCATCTTGCGCGAGATGGGCTTTTGGCCCACCGCGCGGGCGAGACGAACGACGTTTAGCCTGTTCGTTTGGCAGGATTATGCACTGTTCCAGCAGGATTATTCACTGCTGCTGATTTCTTGTGAGAGAAAAATACTGTTCCGGCTAAGCCGGCTGAAAAGCCAAGCGAACAGGCTGGTTGCCGGCGGCCACCGGACCTGCATCACGCCGCTCCCGTCGCAACTTGCGCTTGGGTCATTCGTCATTCTCAGTCTGGTGGTTGCTTCAACGTCTCACCCTCCCGCTACGGCAAAGCCGGTCACCACCCGCCGGCCTGCCCGGTGCGGGGACGGAAACAGAATAGCTCTGGGCGGCCTGATCCCCCTGACGTGCGTCGCGTGTTGCCGTTGTGCCGACTGCCGATCGATCCCCTCCGATGACCTTGATCCTGATGCTTCCTTGGTTCGTTCTCTCGCGCTCCGTGTCGCTCGCCGACGCTGCCGGCCGGGACGTGACGCCGGAAGACAACGGCTCGGCTGGCCTGCATCGTCCAGACAGGTACGGTACGGCCAGCATTGCCGTGCCCCGGGTCACTTCCTCCCCTGGAGTTCCTTGCAAGATTGCCAAAATTAAACCTGGTTGCTTGTGGAAACTCTCTGCTTAATTAACATCACGGTTCGGTTTCAGCCACCAGTTGGGACGCGACGAGACATACATCTCTTGTCTCTTGTCGATTATATCCGCGCTAGATTTAATTAATAACAACGTGTATATATATATGTACGTAAGCTCTGACTTTGCGAGAGGCGAAATAATCCTTCTTATCACTAGCAGCCAGATACGCATGCGATTGTTTGGGTTTTGGGGGAGTGGCGCCGTCAGGATCTATCACGGATTCGGGCAGGGAAACAGAAAAAAAAAATGCATCCCTGAGAAATCAGAAGAAGCTAGCTAGCGAAGGTGTTTCCGAGATCCCAAGTGGCCATTACAGACAACCAACCAACCACCTAATGATTGCCAGACCAGCTTCCAAAGTCCAAACCGCCATCGTCGTTAATTAGAATATATATATGTAGTCCCTCTGTCCCAAATTATAAAGAATTTTGAAATGATTTATATTTATATTTTGAAATGTAGAGAGTAGTACACTACTGTACTAGACTCGAAGCTGGCAATAATGGACAGAACATGCGTTTGCACCAACTGAACGATCAGCAGCATTACGGTGACCACTGACCACGGACCAGCAGACGATAAACTAAGACGACCATTTCCCTCGTCCACTGTCGCAAGGAACTCTAGGCCAATCCGGAGTAACTGAGTTCAGCAAGTTGCTACAACGACTTGAGCCAGTTCATCGCAACGTTCAGTAGTGAAGGACAAGCAGTGCACTCAACCATGGTACGTACCGCACATGGAAGTAGAAAGTTGTATATACGTGCATCTATCTATCTATGGAAAAAAGTTAGGCGAGGACCATCCCTACCAGAACGTGGTGGGGATTGTTTGGCTTACATGTGGGTCATTGTGTTATTATAACCACACACATGCCCACCGTGTTTGTCACATGACCCACTCGTCAGCTACACATCCCCACCGTGTTGTGGTGAGGATCATCCCTACCCAATTTGTTTCCATCTATCTATATCCTCATCAAGACCATAACTAATCTCGTTCTTATCGTATGGAACAAATATTTTTGTTCAAATGTATACCCTTCACGGTAGGTACGTCGATCATTATACCATACATTTGTATATCGAGTTACATCCAAATCAAGCTAAGTACAGAGTACTTCCTAATCCCATTGGGTTTAATTTTAATTTTTTTTGAAGAAATATGTGTTGAGGTTTTCGTTAGACCAAGTGGTCTATAAATACTGCACGATGATGCCATAAGGAGACAGATACCACCAGCAGCAGCCGGCTGTACTGTACAATATATAAGCAAGAAGAGGAGAGCCTGCTAATGGAAGAAGGCATCAAAGAGGAGCCAAACAAAGCAGCGGCGGCGACCACCGAAGAAGCAGCAGCAGGCGAGGCGAACAAGAGCACGACGACGAGCGCCGCCGCGGGGTCTTCTTCTTCGGCCATGACGGACGTGACGTTCAAGAGCATCGGCGACGTGCTGAAGCTGCTGCCGACGGCGACAGTGATCGTGTACGAGGTGCTGAACCCGATCCTGACCAACACGGGCGACTGCAGCGCCGTCGGGTACAAGATCGCCACGGGGGTGCTCCTGGCCGTCTCCGCCTTCTTCTGCGCCTTCTCCACGTTCACCGACAGCTACGTGGGCGACGACGGCAAGGTCAAGTACGGCCTCGTCACGCCCCGGGGCCTCCTCCCCTTCAACGACGGCAGCGCCGCCACCAGCGGGAGGGACTTCTCCAGGTACCGCCTGCGGTTCGCGGACTTCGTGCACGCGGCGTTCGCCGTCGTCGTGTTCGCGGCCGTGTCTCCGCTGGCCGACGCCAAACACGGTGGCCTGCTTCTACCCGTCGCTCATGAACAAGCAGAAGGAGCTGGTCAAGGCGCTGCCCGTCGTCATCGGCGCCGTCGCCGGCATCGTCTTCGTCGTGTTCCCCTCCACGCGCCACGGGATCGGGTACCCGCCGTCCAAGCCCGAGACGAGCGCTCTCGCGTCGCAGTAGCCAGTAGGGCGCTGACGACGACTCGGGATCCATAGAGCTCCATTGGTTTCGTTTTCGTAGCTGTCGCACGATGTCACACTCACTGTGTATAGGCAGTATAGCCGTGTCATGTAATTCCTCCGTCCTGAAATAAATGCACATCACGTACATATCATAAAGTCTGGCTTAGGATATAAAAATTATACTAAATACTATACCAGTATCTTCAAATAATTTATATTATAAAAGTATATTCTATAACTAATTTAATGATACTATATGTAAATATTAATATTGTTTGTATATATATTTGGTTAAAAATATTTTAAAAAGTACTTATGAGTTATGTATTTATTTTAAGACAGAGGGTGTATTGGCGTAAGTATTAATATTATTTATATATATATTTGATTAAATTTAGAAAAGTTTTACTTATGAGTTATGTATTTATTTTAGGATGGGAAGCGTATTTTATTTGTATGGTGCGTGCTCGCGTGTACATAAGTTTGTATAATTGTATACGTGATGTGTTTTCCACACCTGCTACCTAGCTGCCTTGATATGTTGATTTGTTTCTCCAAAACGCCTTTGGCCCATAAGGAACTTTCATGTGGTTTGCCCTGATACAGTTTAGTATGAATTTTATCGGTTTCAAATTTGTTGCTGCGTTTTAGGATGTTTGTGGCTTTGTTTGGCTCGTAGAAAAGCCGACTGATCCCGGTTGATTGAATAATGTTATGTGAGAAAGAATAATTTGAAAGAGCTGGCAGCAATTTAAGCGAACAGAGCCATATATCTCATTCTCACAATGAAGATAGATAGCAATATAGAGAATCTGAATTTTAAATAAAGAAAATCAGAGGTACTTTGATCTTATTCTAATAAGGATTGTTGTCTTAAGATAATTACATATTTATTATAAGTCACTTTGATTCTTTTGGTACAACAATTTTTTTCTTCTATCTACACATAATGTATGTCTAGATAAATAGCAAAAATTGATATATCAAAAACCCAAAGAGACTTATAATTCAGTACAGATGGAGTAAATATTAAGATTTAGATAATTGAAATCCTAATCTCATTCTAGAATCTAGTTATTTGGATTTCATTCTTACTTTTCTTAGGTTATCCAAACATGTCTTGCATTATTTTATAGAAAAATGATTGTATTTTCTAGTACACACAAATCTGACTACACTTAAATTTTGGCATCATTCTAACCTAAAGTTTGTAAGATCACTTCATGCTGCTTTATATCTGGGTATAACATATATCTAGATAAATAGAATTTGATATACTAAAAAAATTAAAGTGACTTATAGTTTAGAACGGTGGAGTAATTATTAAGTGACTTATAGTTGTATGGATCTATTTTTATTTTTCTCAGATGATCCAAACATGCCTTGCACTATTTTTTTTAATAAAAATACTGTGTTTTTAGTACACACAAATCTGATTACACGTAAATTTTGACATCATTCTAGCCTAAAGTTCGTAAGACTGCATACTGAATTGGAACATATTTTTTCTCTAAAACAAAATCAGAATTCACGTATTTATTTTTTGAAAAACTTAACCCATTAGACCATTGGGCTTTTTAACTGCCTAGACGCTCGGCCCAGGCCCAATAATGCGGCGTCGTATCGCGCCTGGTCCGCGCATTCCCTTCTGGCCAGGAGCTCCCCCACGCAGCCTCTCCTGTTCCTGTTCCCCTTCCCCTTTCCGATCTTCCCCAATCCGACCAGACCCGGCAGGCACCTTCGACTCGAGCGGAGCAGGCGAGGCGAAGGCGGAGATGGCGCTGCGACGGGCGCTCCTCAGATCGGCCGAGATCTCCCCGACCGCAAGGTCCGGCTCCTCTCCCTTCTCCTCTCTATCCTCAACAATTGTCTAGGTTGGATCCACTAGCTGGGAGATTCGAAATCCCGCGCGAGAGTTGGGCCTGGCGAGCGGGCGTCGTAGCCGGAGCCTGGGAGGCATGTGGGTTTGAGCCTTGGAGTGTAGGGGCGTGTTCTAGTTGTTGGCTTGTTGCTGTATTTCACTATTTCGCGTGTGATGAAATGAATCTCTTCCGGCGTAACGGCGTGTTAGATCGCCAGTGTCTGCAAATGGGCCAAAGACTGATGAAATGAATCTCTTCCGGCGTAAGCCGTAACGGCATGTTAGATTGCCAGTATCTGGAAATGGGCGAAAGACTGAGGCAGGGGCAGGGTTTGGAGTGGAACAGTGCCTCCCGTCCTCTCTTTCTGCATGATTAATCGGTACCTGTTGTAAGTTGTTTCCACTGGAACATGCCAGTGAGATTCAATTGTGAAATGAGAGTGTGAACCTGTTATTTTTTATCTACAGCATCTCCAGGGAAAAAATTATACTAATGCTACTCTTGGTCCAAAATCCAAACGAGGGATAAACTTTGTTCCTGGCTACGCTTATGTCCCGTGGGCGCATTCCACTGTTAATTGCTACTTTTCTTCTTCGCTTTGTATAGAATTTTTATGTGTAGACCTTTATGAATAGGCGAGAATGGCTTGTTAAGTTGAACTTGAAGATGTTACTTTTGCATATTTGGACAGGCCACTGGTGGCAGCAAATAATTTCACCATCTTAAATACTCCATCTATTTTATTCTTAGTATTTCATTCATAATTACTCTGGATTATGCCTCAAAAAGTCATGTAGCAGATAATGAAGGTTGGCTCTTATGTGACTAGTAGGGTAATCTAAATCACTTACTTGCTACCTACCAAGCTATTGAGTTTTGTATTTGCAGATTAGATTTTAAATATTGTTGAATTGGTTGTCAGCCCTTCGTTGTCACTGTCACTTGTTAGGCTGATATGAAACCATTAAGTATATGGAGTTTTTCAGAATTCAGATATTCTGTGACATGGCTACACCTTCATTTCTTGCATGGAACTAGGAACTGATCTGAGATATTGAAATCATACCATGAATTTTACTGATTTCTCCCGATTCATGTACAATACTTTCTTTGTTTCATTCAGTAACTTTCCTGCTACAGCCAGACCTTGTAGAAAACTATAAATTTGTTGGCTGTGATGTCCTAGTCCTTCTCTAAGCACTTTTTTTTTCTCTTTTAATTTACTCCATGCTACCTAATAAACTGGAGGCAACAGAGTAATATGATTTCATTGCCACATCTTGATCATGGTATTTGAATCTTATTTATCTAAAATCAATACCGCTTTAGTCACTTGGGAAATGAATCTTTCGACCTCTTGTTTCTGATAGTCACTGCAGTAAACTAATTATGAATATATTAATTTGTGAAGAGCGTAGAAGCACTTTTTTCCTAACAGTATTTTATTTCCCAGACTATTATGATTCATTGGCGGCATGCCCCTCACTTTTAACTTTCTTTTCAGGCTGCAATAGAGTACTTTCATTCTTTATCAAGGGCACAACCTGCTCGTTCTCTCAATGGCGCTGGCCTTTGTGCTGCTAGTAGATTATTTAGCACCCAGGCTGCCACTACGTCAAGCACACCACAGCCTCCACCTCCCCCGCCCCTCCAGAGAAGACTCACTTTGGTGGCCTCAAAGATGAGGATCGCATTTTCACCAACCTCTATGGTATCCACGACCCTTTTCTGAAAGGTGCGATGAAGAGAGGTGACTGGTATAGGACCAAAGATTTGGTTATTAAGGGCGCAGACTGGATAGTTAATGAAATGAAGAAATCAGGTCTTCGGGGCCGTGGAGGTGCAGGTTTTCCCTCTGGTCTCAAATGGTCCTTCATGCCCAAGGTTTCAGATGGACGCCCTTCTTATCTTGTTGTTAATGCTGATGAGAGTGAGCCTGGAACTTGCAAAGATAGAGAAATCATGCGCCATGACCCCCACAAGCTTCTGGAAGGATGCCTTATTGCTGGAGTTGGAATGAGGGCATCAGCTGCTTACATCTACATTAGAGGTGAATACGTGAATGAGCGTCTCAACCTTGAGAAAGCTCGGCAGGAAGCATATGCAGCTGGACTTCTTGGTAAGAATGCTTGTGGATCTGGTTATGATTTTGATGTGCATATTCATTTTGGTGCTGGTGCGTACATCTGTGGTGAAGAGACTGCCCTACTAGAGAGCCTTGAAGGGAAGCAGGGCAAACCTAGGCTGAAGCCACCTTTCCCAGCCAACTCTGGGCTTTACGGCTGCCCCACAACTGTGACTAATGTTGAAACTGTGGCTGTATCCCCAACAATTCTTAGGCGTGGTCCAGAATGGTTTGCAAGCTTTGGGCGCAAGAACAACTCCGGAACCAAACTCTTCTGTATCTCAGGGCATGTGAACAAACCTTGCACCGTGGAAGAGGAAATGAGCATACCTCTGAAGGAGTTGCTCGAGAGGCACTGCGGAGGTGTGAGAGGAGGCTGGGACAACCTGCTTGCAGTAATTCCTGGTGGTTCATCTGTTCCCCTTTTACCAAAGCACATATGTGATGATGTTTTGATGGACTATGATGCACTGAAGGCTGTGACGTCTGGATTGGGTACTGCAGCTGTTATTGTGATGGACAAATCTACGGATGTTGTTGACGCGATTGCTAGGCTGTCCTACTTCTACAAGCATGAGAGTTGTGGGCAGTGCACGCCTTGCCGAGAGGGCACGCCCTGGCTCTGGATGATCATGGAGAGGCTCAAGGTTGGTAACGCGAAGCTAGAAGAAATTGACATGCTTCAGGAGGTCACGAAGCAAATTGAAGGGCATACTATCTGTGCCCTTGGGGATGCTGCGGCATGGCCTGTGCAGGGACTTATCAGGCACTTCAGGCCAGAGTTGGAGAGGAGGATCCGTGAGCGAGCTGAAAGGGAGCTGCTGGCGGCTTTTGCATAATGTGCTATAATGTGCCAGCCATGTCGCCCCTGTACTAGTTTTCTGATTTCTTCTTGCCGAAATAATACAAACTGATGGAGCTCCTTTCTGTGTAAGGAAATGCAGCTTTCCTGATTTCTTTAAACCATTTATGTGGATGTTTATTTGATGCACTCAAGCAGCTGGTGAATTTTGATGGACTAGATAAACTTTTCAAAGTAGAAACAAACTTGATGGTTGTACCGTGTATGCTACATGATCCATCATAATATTATTGTGGATGTGTATGTCTACCTGCTTGTCTCTTTAATGCTGAGCTATGGTTTGGCTTGAATGATCTGGTAATCCGAGTTAGGTGTTTCAAATCTGTCCAGATCTGTGACTTATGCTTGCATCTATGGTAACCAGCATCACCTGCGTGGTAGTATTTGGAATGTAGGTGGTGTATACCCCTCGGTTGCTAGGGCCAGTGTCCTGGCTATGCATGTTCCCTGTTCTGTCGTTTGATGTTTGTGGTATCAACATGTTAGAATCTGGACCTGGTAGTTACACGGAGTATTATGGTACTGTTGGATGCAGCGTCGTGTGCCCATCAACTCGTACAGTGTACCGTATTAAGTTGTCAGGATCAGACAGGCGACTGGGGTAGGGGTTTATCGGTTAGATCTATCAGTCTTTTCTCGATTCATTTCGATATCTGAGCTGTCGAGAATGGACTCTTGCCAGCAGGTATTTGAAAACAAACTGATTTTGTGAGAATGCTGACAGATCCTGGGAAACAACTGTTCGGCTTGGACATGTTCCCATCAGATACGATACGATCATGAGCCGTAAGAACTGTTTCTGCCGTGGCGATGGGGCAAAATCTGTTCCATTTATCATGGTCGATACATTCGTTTTAGACAAGTCTTAAGAAATACTTTTTCCCTTGCAAAATCGAACTATGAACCATTTTTCTATGAAGTTGAAGCCATGAGTACAAATTCCTCCTTCCAATTCAAGCACTACTCTTTCCGGCAGCCAGGTGTGCTGCAATGTGAAATGCCTTCAACCACAGAGAACGTCCAGCCGAAGTCACTCTGAGGGTAGAACATACGCAAGATATGGTAACCAACAGAAGTGAAACCCAGCCAAAATACGTTGCTTCCACTTGTTTTTTTCCCCCACTTGTTGGTCACATCGCAGCAGGAATACATCCACTGCAAACCAGGCTTCTTCAGTCTCACTCCAACCACAACCATATACACAATTCGAAGCAACCCACATCACCCCCAAAGAAAAAAAAGAAAGGAAGAATGCGACCAGAAGGAACTTTGAAAAAGAGAGAGCAAAAACTAGTCTGTCCATTCACTTCGCTCCCCATATCCCCTTTCTCGAGCTCTTCTTGTTCATCTTGACTACTCTACGTTTCCCGTTCGCGGCTGTCTCGGCGTCTGATTCTCTGATCTGAGGTACGGCGACGTCGACCCGCACGATGTGATGGTCCGATGTTCCTTTGGAGGAGATGACCGTGTAGGATCCAGGCACCAACTTGTAGGGCGAGTTGGGCGACGCCAGGATGTAGTCCACCCTCGTGCCGTACTTGCACGTCCCCTGCACATCTGAAGTTTCCCATCCATCCATGGCAATGCAATGTTCAGATAGCATGCAGCTAGGAAAAACGAAACTGACTGAACTGAAAGAAAGTCCCTGATGAGTAACTAGTACGGAGTACTAACTAACTGAACTGAACTGAACTGGGATTATATATCTGAGGATTCGTGGGAGGTGGGACAAGCATGCATGGCACCTACGTACCTTGTCCTTTGGCCACCACCACCACCGCCTCGCATTCTCCGGCGAAGTCCTTGGCGTCGACGTACTGCTTCGCCTTGAGGTACTGCATCACCTCCACCTTGGGCGTCGGCTTGCCGATCTCCTCGTAGTACTGCAGAAACGAAAAGAGCACACGTGTCCAAACTCAAGAATCCCACATGGACATGGACACTCTATAGCTGTGGAGCACATCAGAAGTTCAGAACGCATGAGAACGCCTACGTGTGTATATATACGTACCTTGACGATGTCGGCCCATCGGTCGGCGGAGTAGTCGGTGCCGTCGAGCGCGTTGAGGCCGCCGGCGAGGATATGCGGGCCGTCACCGGAGCGGATGATGGCGTCCACCTGCTTCATCCTCCACCTCTCGTCCAGGTGGTCCAGGTGCGTGCAGTGGAAGTTCACCTCGCCGGCGTCCGGCACCTCGATCGTGGCCCGCAGCACGTTCCTGCAGCAACCCGGCCGGACCCATCGAGATACGATACGAATCAATCATCAATTCATCATATCAACCATAATACGATCGCGCTGCTGCTTCCATAGTTTCATGAACTGAGCTGCTAGCTACCAACAACATGCGTGCAGAAGGAATTGAACGATCGCTATCACGATCGACGCGCCCTGGGGACAGGCCATTTATGTGCGTGGACAGCGAGGGGGGCGCTGCGATTGCGGGCTTCCTGCTTCCGACGGAGCTCTATTAGCTGCTGCATTGACGACTCTGACAGATGACAGTTTTCTGTGACCATAAATTGGCGCGAGTGGCTTTATGCCTACGTACGGTAGGGTCCCTTGAAAACGAATGCTTTCATGACAGGAAGCTAACACGTACTGTCACAGAATCTAAACAAGAGGGTTAGTTTAGGGGAAGAAATCAGCACCCTGTTCTGTTTAGCTTTTTAGCAGTTTTCCATCCTTATTTATTTCAGTTTATTCTATCTCATATAGCACTATTGAAATAAACAGGCGAATTCAGTTGCTAAATTGTTTGAGGAACTGTATAGTGAAAATTGGACAGCACAGCTAGCTAGCTAGCACGGATCTGAAAAGAAAAAAAACCATATCCCATGCGCTGTGCGCGGGGCCTGCGGGCCATTTATATCTTGCAAAAAACAAGCGTGCTGGTGCTGAACTGCACAGCAATAACGCCCTCTCCCTCTGATTCCTCTGCATGCATGGGCACGGGCACGGGGTTCCTATCCAGAGGCGTTCGCCCAGGGAGTTGTCTCGCCCGGAAAGCTCCTGCCCAGCTACCAGAGTTTCCCCCTCACTGACGGCGACCACTCGATCGGCAGTAGCAAAAGCACAGCAGCAGAGATCATCGCGCACAGCACACGAGACGGCATAAACCCTCCCCTTTTCCCACCGATCACATTCACAGCGCTATCGAGATCACAAAGATGTCTCTTCATCTACCTCTCGCCCCCCTCCCCTGCATTTCAGTTTCAGTCAGCCGCCGTAGCAGCAGCAGCTAGCCAGTGAGGACTGACTTGCAGTGAGCACCGAGAGATCGAGCAGCCGGTGGGGTGGCGTCTGTGACTGTCTAATCCTTTTCACTGAAGACCAGCGAAGCATGCATGGCCATGGCTATTCCTACTCGATCTAGAGCTAAAGCTAGGCCTGGTACAGTGTGTATTAAAGAAAGCAGTGGGGACGGCGACACTGGCTTTGGAAACGTACTACGGGGCTGCAAAGCTAGGCGGTTTCTGATGACAGTGGAGTGGAGCAGCTCAACTAATCCTTTCTTTTTCCTCCCCCAATTGCAGCTGAATTAAGCAGCATGCATGCATGTTATCCGCCTTCCCATACTTACTCCCTAAGCATCTTGCCGCTTGTCTGGAGCGCGTGACGTACTCCACTCTTCCTAATCCCATCACATACTGTCTCGCTCCATTATAAAACACTTGACTGATCGCCATTCGCCAGGCAGGTAAAGCTAGCTACTACTGTCTAGGTGACGACATGGTGCGTGCATGATCAGTCCTACTACTACTACTGCTTTATTTGGACGCTTCGACTCAAAATTCGGGCCGAGCTGTCATGACGTTGACCGCTGTTTGCTTGGGTTCAAACTGTTGAAGAACATGTGAATTTGCCTGTGTCATGACGTTCACCAGACAATGCACCGTGACTTGTGAACTAAAACGCGAGCAGATCACTGCCAGCATTTCACCACTCCCTTCGCCCAAGAATATATGTACATTCCACTTTTAGAGTTGTCAAACAAATTTCTTAAAGTTTAGTTAAATTTATATAACAAAACAAAATTGACTTTGAGATGTAGTAGTACTTTTACGTCGGTGGGAGTATATTTTATAGAAAGTTTTTTTTTTTTTTTGTAAAAAAAGAGCAGCCAGGACTCCCATTCCTGTGTATCTGAGTGGCGGCAGGCACTGCGGCAGGCAGCGCCGACGTGGCAGGGTGGGCCTGGGATTGGATGCTCCTCGCGCCGGCTGCTCTAGCATGTGATGTGTCACTCACGGGGAGCGGTCGGGCAAAGTGGTACGGGTAGTGTTACTGTCACAGCGAACAGAAGAAGATTCAGGCTGTGAAAGGACAGGACAGGACACTGAATCCCATGTTGATTCTGTGCTCTACAGTACTATCTTTAGTACGAACGCGGTAATGCTAATGCATGCGTGCGGTAAGTACTCCTACATACGTTTAGCGTCAATTTCCTGGTGAAAAGTTGTTAAGTTTGTTGCGTGGCGTAAATGGAATTGATTAGCGTGGCGTGGTGAACAGTGAACTGAATAAACTCTCCTCAGTGGAAGGAAGCGCATCGCATGCAAGCAAGAGCAGAGAGGAGCTGGGGTTGGTAGGCAGTGATGATGATATGATACTGGCCATGGGAAAGGAAGGAGAGGAGACTAGCTGACGAACCGGAAGTCGGATTGGTCGGCGACGCGGTGCGCCTTCCATCGCTTGATGGGCCAGCGGGAGAGCACGGCGTTGCCGTACTCAGGCGCCCAGCTCTCGGCGAACACGTAGCGCATGCCCAGCCCCTCCGCCAGCTCCGACAGCGGCCGCATCCCGCGCTCCTCCTCGGCGCGCACGTTCTGCAGCCCGATGATGTCGGCGCCGGCCTCGCGCAGCACCTCCTCCACGCTCCGCCGCGGAGGCCTCGGCGGCGCCGGTGCCGCCTGCTGCTGCTGCCTTTTGCCGTTGGTGGCGTCGCCACCGCCGCCGCCGCGCCACAACAGCCGGGTGCGCTCCAGGGAGATCTCGTTGTCCTGGAGGTTGATGGACACGCGGGGCTTGCTTGGCGACCGCGCCATGCTCGCCGCCGCCTGCGCCTTCAGGATGCCCTTCGGTGGCCGCCGCGGGCTACCGGGGAGCCCGTTTCCCACTCCCACCGTCGGTGCTGGTGCCGGTGCTGCGTCGCTGGACACCGCGGGCGCCATGGAGAACATGGCCGCGTTGAACGTCGCCACGCGGATCGTCACCTCCTTCCCTCCGCCCGCGCCGCCACTACCGCACGGCGGCGCGGCGGCCTTGCTGGTGCCGAACCGCCGCACGGCGACGCGCGGGTGCAGGCACTGCAGGCCGTCCAGGACGCGCCGCAGCACGTGCATGTCCTCGGGCATGTCCCAGGCTGCAGCCACGTACAGGCCGGCCTCCCCTGCCGGCGATCGAGCTCGCGTTCGTGCTTGCTTTGCTATGCTCTCGCGCGCGCCGCCCACCCAGGCCCCAGAGCGTGGCTAGCTAGCTATTCCCGCGAGGCCGAGGCCGAGGCCCGAGTGCGCGCGCGTAATATAACACGCGACGCGGGGACGACTGGGGGCTTTGCTTTTGCTTCGGTTGCGGGCGGACGGACCAGCGGTGTGTTACACACACGACACGACACGACACGGCACACGGGAAGCGCTGGGGTTTTTTCGGGGCGTATGCGTCTTGTATGTATTCGAGTATTGTATTGTATATTGCATGCGCGTGTATGCCCGCGCGTCCTCCGCGGCGTCGGCGTCCGCGCAGCTGCGATGCGGCTGGCGCAGCGCAACTGAGATCCGTTTGCTTTGCTTTCTTGTGGTACACTGGTACGTAGTGCGTACTGGTACTGTCGTTTCTTGTACCCATGCGTGCGTACTTCCCCGCTGGTATCTTTGGTGTGTTGTGTGTTTTCTATACTACTACCGGCCGGCTGCTGAAACATCGTACGTCCCTGTTTTGGATTGAGCTGCTCATCCTGCATTTGGATTAGAGCCTGTTTAGTTCCCTATGGAATTCTGGGGTTTGGCTCTTCATTTTGTAAAATGGAACTAAACATCATCCAAAATATTTGGTAAAATGTGGTTCATTCTTCATTTTGCATTTTGAATTTAAGAGGTCAAAATAAGATAATCTTTGTATTGCTTTGTGTGTGATCCTCACAATCTCCATCATTGGATGATAAATTTTGATTGGAACTAAATACTCTACCAAAATATTTTGCATTCTCTATCGCAAAAAAAATAAAAATAAAAAAATTTGGAAACCAAAATAGTTGGAATTTTAGATTTTGGATTTGAGTTGGAACTAAACAGGGCCATAGTTAGAGAGACCACATATGATCCCTTGAGTTTTATTTGGCTTGAAGATATTCAGGGCGGAGCATCAATTATAAACACAGAAGCAGGAGGCAAGTAGTCACTGCCTGCCGTATCTTCAATTCTTCACCCAGTTGCCATGAATAGTGAATTTACAATACAAGCGCTAGACACGCGAGGACTGGATGCTCCACATGATACACATTTCGGGAGAGAGAGAGAAGGCAAACATATCGGGGGGCGGCAGCGCGCATGGAGCCAGTGCTACCGCGGTTGCAATGCCAGGCACCTGCCGCCGTGCTGCTTTCGGAAGGGGCGAGTCGGGCGACCGAGCCCACAGCTGGCGCCTGCACTGCAAGTCTGCAACCACCCCACGATCGAATCGAGAGCATCAGATCACAGTCCACCTACCCGTCATCATCCATGGCTCGCTGACTCGCTCGCCTTTCAGGCCGGTGCCGGCCGGCCTTTTTCTCCCGGTCACGGGCTGATCTCACTGCCGATCCTGCTGATGCCCAAGGATCCTGATGCAAGCAGGTTGGTTTGTCTTTTCTCCCGAAGCACGTACGCAGACGCAAAGCTTGCCGATGGCATGCCGTGTCCGTGTTCCGATCTCCCTCCGATCCTCTCCAAGTCTCCAACCTTGCATGCATGGATAATGGATTGGCCGGTAGGAGTAGGAGGAGGAGTAGGTGCCATGGCGCGGTCCGGTCCGGGTCACGCGGACGCGGGCCTTTTCGTCTTTCCCGGAGCATCCGCCGGTGTCAGGAGAGGCAGTTTATGCAGAAAGGCTCACTGCAACCTCGTTGTCTGCGTTCCTTTCAGAACAAGAAGGTGAGAGGGTGTTTGGTTCCTGACTTATTTTTAGTCTCTTGTCACATCGAATGTTTGATATTTATTAAATGAATTAAATATAATTTATATTATAAAACTAATTACAACGTCACGTAGTACTTCGCGAGACGAATCTATTAAGCCTAAATAATTCATCATTAACATATGTTTACTGTAGCACTATATTATCATATCATGGACTATTTTATATCAATAAATTTGTTTCGCAAAATAGTTTTCGGCTGATAAATTAGTTTTATAAATAGTTTATATTTAATACTCCTAAATAGTGTCTAGATATTCGATGTGACAGAGACTTTTTTTTAATACTCCTAAATAGTTTGATCGTTTTCTGCAGGCGTACTGTACGTGGTAGAGTCCCAGAGACGCTCGAGGCTCGCTTCCCAAGCTGGGTTGCCTTTTCAGACACAAATCGGCCTGGATAGACTCTCTGTCCCCTTTTCAGACACAATCGGAGCTTTAGCAAGCCAAGCTTGTTCAAAAGTTCAGTTCGTCAATCGTTCACCGAAGTTTCGTCATTTCAACCTCGCTGTCTGCATTTCTTTTGAACGAAACTGCGCGTTTCTCAATCCGAAAGAAAAAAATATATAAAACCATCATACTATCTTTCCAAGCTGTCGAGCCAGCTTTGGAATTGGAATAGACTGTCCCTTTAATTTTCAGGCGCAATCAGACGACAGGGATCAAAGAAGTTGAGTTCATCAGTGCCAATCATCGAGTTATCTATTCTAGTATAATAGTACAACGAAGACACCCTGAGGCAGCAGGCTTCACAAAAGCTTCTTCCATCCATGTCGTCCTCGAGGTTATTATTAATAATGCAGTAATACTATAAGCTTGGCTTTTTCTAGACCACGGACGATGTCAATAAATACGGAGTATCTCTCTGATGCAAAACACCCGACACTAACCAAACCAACAACTCCTCGCGGCATTGACGAACGAAAAGGCAAGCGCGTCCATCCACAGGCACTGGGAGAGGAAAAAAAGAGGAACGTTTGGACGTTTGTTTGGTTCGCATATATACTCAGCCAGGCTCATCTCCCCGCAGCTAGACTCTGGAGGAACGCAAAAATCGGTCGTTTCTGCCGAGCCAGGCTCACGTGGTGCGGGTAACTAGTCATCTAATGATGTTATTAATGCATGATTAGCATAAATTAAATAATATTAACATATTTCGATAAATATTAATGAGTAGTAAGATAATATAAGAGCTATAAGATAATAGTTGTCCATAATAAATATTATTATGATGAATTATTTATATATTTTTATCTAATACAACCTATCTTTATACGAGCAACCAAACACAATCTCAGGACAACCTAACTCGTGTAAACAAACAACCAAACACCATACTATTGCATGCACTGGACCTTTCTTCCATGACCCAGACTCTTCTCATGCGAGCCAGGTTGAGTTCCACGAACCAAACATGCCAGAGGAACGAAAGCGAGAGGAGCAGGGACGACCTTGCATGCCCTGCGTTGGCGTTGGATCGCATTGTCTCGAGGGTACAGTACGTCGTCATGGCGGATGCGCGCGAGTGCAACGGACAGGAGGAAGATGACAAGCGAGACGAGACGAGCAGCACGTGGAGGAGGTGGCGACGACGGCGTCAGAGAGAGAGAAAGAGAAAGTGGAAAGTGGCGCGCCGCCGCGCCGGCAGGGGGAACCTACTAGCTGATCTAGTGGCGAGGCCTGCTGCATCGATGTGGATGAGGACGAGGACGATCGCGCAGCTTGCGCCACCGCCCTGTCCCTGGCTTCACCGCCACCGCCAGGAGGAGCAGAGCAGCACGCAGTTCCACTACTACGATGGCAACGACGAGTCAAGTCAGGCGCTGGTGGAATAAAAACGAGCTCGGGATCAGACTTTCCAATATGAAATATTTTCTAACACCCGTCTTTAAATTTTCCACATGTACATGTACTGGCGGCGTCAGGTGTGTGTGCGTGTGTTTTTTTTAAAAAAAACTGGAGGAACCGAAGCCCCTACAGACATATATTAGAATGAAAAAGACAAAAAGACAAAGGTCTTACGGAGAAATTAGGGAACAAAGAAACTGACAAAGAAAAGAATTCTAATTCTAATCATCACACAGTCCTTTGAATCCATTGTTGGAACTGTAGATTTAGACTTGTCTTAACTCTATGCTGAAGCAGGAGTAACTTTTTCTGAAAAAGATGTCTAGCACTTGTTATTGATGGTTGAATTCCTTTAAAAATCAGGTCATTTCTTGCATACCAAATAGTCCAGCAAATGAGAATCACAGCTGTCAACTGTCATGAAGAACCGTGATTGATATCTGTCTTTGAAGAAATCAGCGACTTCACAGGAAACTCCTCATTCACGGGTGTATCAATATGAATTATCTCCCAGCACCGCTTAGCAAATCGACACAGTAGGAACAGATGTTGACATGTCTCTTCAGTGTTTTGCAGGCATAACACACAATTATATGATTCCAAAAACATGTTCTTCCTTCTCAAATTATTTCTTGTGCTCAACCTGTCCTTAATCAGAAGCCAATAGAAAACTTTATGTTTTGGTTGGCAAAGACACTTCCATAGCCATATGTAAACATTATGAACCTCCTCGTGGCCTACAAGATATTTGTATTTTTTTTCGCGACCGGGTGTGTACCCATTTTTCATTAAGAGGAAAGCAAAAGGCGGTTACAGAAACGGTCGCGAAGGCCTGCGACCAAAGGCGAGACACCTAAGGAGCAAAGGCCGGAAGCCCTACTTCTACTGAGCTAGAAGGAAGATGTTACATGGCGATTAATTGCGCGACCAAAGCAGCTCGAACACCGTAAGAGGGCTGTAGCCGGCGGCCGCCCAAAGGCCACCTTCAGCCATGACGGTATTGGCCACCGCAAGCGACGGGGAGCCGCGAGCATCGAAAACCCGCGCGTTGCGCTCCTTCCAAAGGCACCAAGCAATCAGGAGCAGCAGGGAATCGAACAATGGCCGGAACGCGCCGTCCAACCGGATGCGCTGCACCAGCCACCAGCTCGCAAGGTCGTGATTGTCGGTGGGCATCAAAGACAGGAGGTCCAATCTATTGAGGATGCCGAACCAAACCTCCCTCGTGAAAACGCAGCTGAGGAAGAGATGTGAGCAGGTTTCCGGTTCTTGCCCGCTGAGAGAGCAAGAGTCGTCGTCCTTGTATGCCTATGAAGAAATGAAATTGGTCCCCCAATCAAATCTACAGATATCTTTGCTATTAGTTACCTAGACTGATGAGGAGTGGCCCGATCTTCCGTGAGGTAACCGATAAATAAGATCTATGGAGAACTCGACGTTGGCGATCCGGCTTCAAATCAGACACGATTCGAATCCTGCAATCGTTACACCACTGCTCCGTTGGTTGTCAACCAAGCAAAACTTGATTGACCTCGCCAATAAGGTTTTTCCTGCAAGCGAATCGAAGAACACAAGCAAGAAGGTATAAACACGCAATCTGAAATTGCAAATAAGAATGATGCGAATATCAATAGAGGTTCAAGAACTTGGTTCCAAAGGACTAATCGATACAGTGGAGAAGATCAAGAACGAGGGGTCCTGGATCACTGTAAAAGGACCAATCGACACAATTACAATGAACGATTCAGTTTCTCGATCGAAAACTAAACTCTAAAACAAAACCCGAGTCTCAACGGCGGAGGCTACGTGGAATATAAGGGAGAGACGTCCTAGGGTTGGTGGCGACCAGGGGGAGGCGCCCCAACATGGGCTTAAGGCCCGACTCGCGATACATGGCCAAGTTGGCCCAAAATATGTGACGCAGCACCGGAACAGATTCTGGACGCTGACTTGTTTCGACGTTTCCGATGACTCAGAAGGAATTTGGACCTCAAACCAACTCCATTGGTTTCCTTATGAAATTATCTTTCCATCCGTGGGTGAACCATCGAAAACGGAGTCCGTATGCATCCTGGGCGTCCGTTTTACTCCTTGCTGGTCCTGAACTCCGAAACATACTCGAAGTCGACGTGACAGCTGAGTTGGAGATGAGTTGCAACTTGGAAAAGACGTGTCCAGCGTGGTGATGTCCTCATCATCCTCTCCTTCTTGAATTGGAGTCGTCCTCGACTCCATCATAGCTATGACCTCATCATCCCCTCCTATAATTGGAGTCGTCCTCGACTCCATCCCATCAACGAACTCTTGCAAAAGGTTAGTGACAGCAGACAATGCACAAGACATAATAGGTTGACAAAACATAGTATAACATGGTGCATCAGGATTATCACATAACTCAATAGTAGCAGAAGTTGTAGCAAGAAAAGCACCTCCTGGTAACTTAATCTCATTTTTATCAATGTTTTGCGGAGGTTTATTTTTTATCTCTTTAGCATGTTTAACAATATCCGTAGAAGACAAAGACAGCAAAGTAATTTTCTTGTCCTTATGCATGAAAGTGTATTTATTAGTTCTACCATGGTGTAAAGCATCATTATCAAATTCCCATGGACGTCCTAACAAAATTGAACAAGCTTGCATAGGTACAACATCAAAATCAGCAGTATCATAATACGAGCCTGTGAAAAAGCTAATGCGGGCTGATTTAGTTACCTTCGTCTGTCCACTATTATTGAACCATTGAAGTTTATATGGATGCGAATGTTGTCGGGTGGTTAAGCCAAGCTTCTCAACCAAATCTGAACTCACTAAGTTGTTGCAACTCCCGCTATCAATGATAGTGAGAACACGACAACCCTGCACAATGAGATACATGTGGAACAAGTTGTGGCGCTGGATGTTCATCTCTTCTTCATGTCCCACACGTGAACTTAGCACATGCTACACGAGAAGGCTAGGATAGCCTGCGACGACAACCATTGAATCAATTGTCTCCTCGTCTTAATCGCCCTCGGTGGAATCTACAACAAGGTTAGCAGCAAGGGCTAAATCATCTTCAACATCACTAGCACTTACATATCCATCCTTAGTAGCAATGAAAGTGAGATGACTGGGGCATTCCACAATTTTATGTCCCATGCCTTTGCAACGGTGGCAAATGATTTTAGCGCTGGAGTAGGAGGGGCTAGTAGAAACACCTGGCGTGGCACATTTCTTCGACTCTGGAAGCTACACATTAGACAATTTACTTACCCCGGAAGAGTGTGGAGGTGTTGATGTTTTGGACGTCACCGGCGCAAAGCGCTGCTGAAAATTCCTCCCAGTGTTAGACCTGAAAGGCTGTTGTTGTGTGCGTCCCTGTACTTCTCGTTCGACCTTAATAGCAAGATGATACAATTGGAAAAAAGTGCACCATTCTTTTTAATCAAGAATATTCTATATATCATGATTTAAACCACCAAAGAATCTAGCACTAGCATCATCATCCTCTTCATTTATACCACAACGTGCTAAACCAATAAGCAATTCTTGATAGTATGCTTCTATGCCTTTATCACCTTGTTTTAAAGCTTTTAGTTTCAAACGTAAATCACGTTGGTAATAAGGAGGAACAAAACGAGATTTCATACGTTGTTTTAAAACATTCCAAGTTTGAGGCACAACAGCAGCATTACCAGCATTGCACAGATCACTCCACCAAAACAAAATAAAATTAGTAAACTCACTAGTAGCAAGTCTAACTCTATGCTCAGCAGATACATTATGAGAATCAAATTTTTGTTGAACAACAAGTTCCCAATCTAAGTATGCCTCAGGATCAATATTACCAGTAAAAGAAGGTAGGCTAAATTTAATTTTAACGAAAGGGTCATTATTACCATGATTATTACCTCTCATACCACGACGATTGAAGTTGTAGCGGCGATGGTTGCGTGCATCCCCGTTAGCATCCGTATCTCCATCATAAAAAACATCTCCATCTTCATCATTATCACGAGGAGGTGGACGACGTTGCTCAACCTGCTCAATGCGGGTGACCAGATTGTTCACGTTGCGTGTCAGCTCGGTCATAAGATTGCGTTGTTCAGTCATGAACATTGTAAGTTCACCTTTGGACACACACTCATTGAAATCCGTTGGAAAACCTGCCATGGTTAGAAGATAGAAAAAGACAACACCAAAGTATTATCCCGATCAACTAAAAGGAACCAAGTGGTGGTGGTGGTGGTGAAAGTGGAAAGCAAAATCACAAGCGGCTTACCACCGTCTTGCAAGTGTTCTTACCAAAGCCAAACAGTAACAAGACCAAATTGGCGAAGCAATCGGTTGTTGAGTGTGGTAACAGTTGTAAGATGAACCTCTGCTGATAGAAGTATATATGGAGCTTTGAGAAGGCACACTATGATCAGCAAGGATTATCAAATAACGAAAGCAGATTTAGCTAAGTTCAATAAGTATTCAAAGTACAAATCACAATTGCTAGCTAAGACGTATCTAGACGTAGCGCAACAAGATGAAACAAAGGACGATGGAAAGAACTCACAGAACAAGCCAAAAGCTCGGATTTTTCCTTTTCCAGAATTTCCCCGGATTTTTCCAAAAGGCACTAGTAGGAATCAAACTTTTTTATTTTTTCACTATTTTTTTTATATTTTTCTCCGAACAAGGATCACAAAGATGCAACCACAAAAATTGGCACCTTCAACTGAGGTGGGATGTGGTCTACAGAAAATTCGCAAGTTCTCTAAAAAGCGTGCAAAACTTTCACACTTTTTTTTCTTTATTTTCATGATTTTTTGGCAATTTTGGCAAAACCAAACAGACCGAAGGTAAGTTTGGGTCGGATCCAAATGGCGTAAAGAAGCTCCACAATTTTTTCAGTTTTTTCTAATAAACGAGCGAAAAGTTATGCTTGTTTTACCGAAGGTATGTCAAGTTATGTTTTCCGAAAGGCACAACACGACGACGGCGGCGACGGCGACAATTAGGGAAAAACGTCCCTAAACTCCAACACCGATCACAAGATCAAGCGTCCCTATGACTAACAACAGAAGGTATTCGTCAGATGATGTAAGGAGGGTTGCGATGCATGCAAAAATAACAGCGGCTGACAACCTATCTAGGGTTTGCGCGGCGGCGAGAGATCAGACAAGGCGGCTAGCGGTGGCAAGTCGAGTGAAGTGGTGGCTTCGACTTGTTGTTTGGGAACGGTGGATGGGATAGCGACGAAAACAAAGAACAACAACGGTGCGGTTGAACTACGACGATGAACACAATCTAAACCAGCAACTTGACTCAAACCACGGACACAAACTCAACAAAGCAAATCTGAAAACGAAATTGCAAGGCACAAAGGGTGTTAGGACATCAAAAATTAAAAATTTTTTAGAGGCTTTTTGTGAACTCTATGTAATGAATAAATATGAATCTAAGACAAACGAGAGTATGCCTCGTGGTAAACCTAAAATTCTGATACCAATTGATGAGGAGTGGCCCGATCTTCCGTGAGGTAACCGATAATTTCGATCTATGGAGAACTCGACGTTGGTGATCCGGCTTCAAATCAGACATGATTAAAACCCTACAACCATTACACCACTTGGTTGTCAACCAACAACAACTTGATTGACCTCGCCAATAAGGCTTTTCCTGCAAGCGAATCGAAGAACACAAGCAAGAAGGTATAAACACGCAATCTGAAATTGCAAATAAAAATAATGCGAATATCAATAGAGGTTCAAGAACTTGGTTCCAAAGGACTAATCAACACAGTGGAGAAGATCAAGAACGAGGGGCCCTGGATCACTGTAAAAGGACTAATCGACACAATTACAATGAACGATTCAATTTTTCGATGAAAAACTAAACTCTAAAACAAAACCGAAGTATCAACGGTGACGGCTACGTGGAATATAAGGGAGAGACGTCCTGGGGTTGGTGGCGACCAGGGGGAGGCGTCCCCAACATGGGCTTAAGGCCCGACTCACAATACATGGCCAAGTTGGCCCAAAATAGGTGACGCAGCACCGAAACAGATTCTGGACGCTGACTTGTTTTGACGTTTCCCGATGACTCATAAGGAATTTGGACCTCAAACCAACGTCATTGGTTTCCTTATGAAATTATCTTTCCATTCGTGGGTGAACCATAAAAAACGGAGTCCGTATGCATCCTGGACGTCCGTTTTACTCCTTGCTGGTTCTAGACTCCGAAATAGACTCGAAGTCGACGTGGCAGCTGAGTTGGAGATGAGTTGCAACTTGGAAAAGACGTGTCCAGCGTGGTGATGTCCTCATCAGAAGGGCTTGTTGGCCTTGAGGTTGATTAGCTCTTCCTTGAGCTTTGAGTTCTCTTGCCTCATCTTCACATAGTCATCATACTTTTCGACCTCAACTACCTTCTTGCCCTTGCACTTAGCATTTTGCTCACTAGCAACTTCATCAAGCAAGTCCTCACAAGAAGTAGCTATATGACACTTAACAACCGGGTTAATAGCAACATG
Organism: Microstegium vimineum; assembly: GCA_022036555.1. Lineage (NCBI taxonomy): Eukaryota > Viridiplantae > Streptophyta > Magnoliopsida > Poales > Poaceae > Microstegium > Microstegium vimineum. The sequence goes on from CM039141.1 coordinate 6,313,773, forward strand.
TGTAGCAAGATTATTTGTAAGTAATTCATTAGCTATCACAAATGTGCCATGTTCATTTCTATCTTGGTTGTAATCATCTTTTAACAAGTTATGCCTTGTATGGAGCTCTTGTGTTGACCTCTCAAGCTTATCATGTTTCTCATTAGCTTGATTGAGTGAGGCTTTGAGCTCCCTAGTGCTAGATGTGAGAGAATTGTTCTCAAGCTTCAAATCATCATTAACACTAGACAAGGCATCAAGCTTAGCATGCAAGTTATCTTTGACATTTTGGAGTTTGTCATTTTTACTTTTATACCTTATGATGATGTTGGAGTATTTGTTGAAAATTTTAATTAGATCATCATAGGATTGTGTGTCATCATCAACATCACTATCACTCTCACTAGAGTCACCACTATCATCATCCTCTTTTTGTACCTTCTTGTCACCTTTAGCCATGAGGCATAGATGTGTAGAGGATGAGCCCAATGATGATGGAAGAGGTGGCGGTGGAGTAGAAGAACCAACCACCAAGGCAGCCACCTTCTCTTCTTCACTATCACTATCGGAGGGCTCACTTGAATCTTCAATGTCGGTGAGCCAATCTCCAACAATGTAAGCCTTACCATCCTTCTTCTTCTTGTGGAAGTCGAAGTTCTTCTTCTTCTTCTTGTAAGGCTTGTCTTGTTTCTTTTCATCATTACTTGAGTCATCTTGTGCACCCTTCTTGTAGTTCTTGAACTTCTTATTCTTGAACTTGTCTTTCTTTTCTTCGGTGCATGCATGAGCTAGATGACCAAGTATCCCACAATTGTAGCACTTCATTTGTGAGATAGGCTTCCTTGAAGAGCTTGTGAAGAATTTCTTCTTCTTTGAGTCAAACTTGACTCCATTCTTGTTTAACTTCTTTAACATCTTGGTGGTCTTCTTCACCATGAGGGCGATGTTGTCATCATCCTCTTCATCACTTGCACTCTCATACACAAATTGCATCTTGCACTTCTCCGAGGAGGATGCCTTGATAGCCAAGTCCTTCTCCTTCTTCTCTTTTTCTTTCTTCTTGGAGGAGGATGAGGAGCCACCATCACCAATCTTCATGTATATTTCATGAGCATTGATCTTGCCTAAGACTTGTGTTGGTGTAGCGGCGGATTGGTCCCCTTGGTGAAGAACCATGACGATGTGGCCATACTTGTCAATTGTCAAGACACAAAGGATCTTGCGCACCACATCGGCCGGTGCCATTTGGTTGAGGCCAAGCCCATTCAATTCTTCTACAAGAATGTTAAGACATGAGTACATCTCATTTGCATTTTCATTAGCAAGCATAGTAAAAGAATTGAGCTTTGCCATGACCAAGTGATAGCGTTCCTCACGCTCACTCTTTGTGCCTTCGTGAAGAGCACAAATAGTGGTCTACAACTCAAATACGTCTTTGGCGTTACGGACTCGGTTGAAGACATCCTTGCAAATGCTGCGAAAGAGGATATTCTTTGCCTTGGCATTGTGCTTCTCAAAGTAGGGATCTTCCGCGAAGTAGTTCCCCCCTTGAGTGGCGGCTTTGAGCACACCCTCATCCACGGCCTCTAGATAGACCTCCATACGAACTTTCCAATAAGGAAAGTCGTCTCCATCGAACATGGAAGGTGGTCCATCCCCATGGGACATCTTGCTCTAGGCGGTGAAGCCTAATTTAGAGCAAACCTTGCTTTGATACCAATTGAAAGGATCAAGATGCCCAAGAGGGGGGGGGTGAATTGGACTTATTTCAAATTTCTAAAGCAATATGAAATCCTAGCAATGCCAATTACCCCTAGTGCCTACTGGTAGTGTGTCCTAACTAGAAAGCGGTAGCAATTCAATGAAAGTAAGGACAAAGCGGTAAGTAATGCGGTATGAAAGAGCTAGGGATAGAAAGCTTGACACGACGACGTTTTGTTGAGGTATCGAGGAGTCGACACTCACCCCTAGTCCTCGTTGGAGCACCCGCACAAGGGTATTGCTCCCCCTCTACCCGTGCAAGGGTAGAGTTCTCTCTACGGGCTGGTTCTTTGCCACTCTGGCTCGGTGAATCGCCCACAACCGATCACAAGTCGATGGAGAAAGGCCGCTGACAATCCTCCGACGATCACTGAAAGGATCAAGATGCCCAAGAGGGGGGGGGGTGAATTGGGCTCTTTTTAATTTCTAGACAAGAATTAAACCTATCAAGAGCCAATTAACCCCCTAGTGCCTACCGATCGTGTGTCCTAGCTAGAAAGCGGTAGCAAGGCAAAAGAAAACAAAACCTTCCTACACAATTCTAGTATGAATTGAAAGACAAGTGCGGAAAGTAATGCGGTATAAAAGAGCTAAGAAAAGAGATGCTTGACATGGCGATGTTTTGTCGAGGTATCGAGGAGTCGACACTCCCCCCTAGTCCTCGTTGGAGCACCTCGCAAGGTATAACTCCCCCTCAATCCCGCGCAATGGATGAGTGCTCTCTACGGGCTGATTCTTCGCCACTCCGGCTCGGTGAATCGCCCACAATCGATCACAAATCGATGAAGAAGGGCCACCAACAAACTCCCCGACGATCACCTTCCTCCAAGTACCACCGGATCGTCTAGGTGATGTCGATCACCAAGAGTAACAAGCCTCGATCTTCACTTGACTCACTCAAGCTTCACAACTAGAGGATGCACACTTGAACTCTTGGATGAACTAGAGGAGAGGATGGATGGATTCACGAATCAATCTCTCACTCTAGGGCTCTTGCTCTCTTCCCAACCTTCTCAACAAACTCAACAACTGAAATGAGCAAAGGCCAGGTGGGAGAGAAGAGTGAGGAGCTATAAATAGCCCATCAGAAAACTAGCTCGGGCTGGCAACTTAAGTTGGCGACGGACGCTCCGACGCCTAGGCGACGGACGGTCCGTCGCCCTGCTCAACGGCTAGTTCTGCAGCCCGTTTTAGGCAACAGACGCTCCTGCAAGGTCCGACGGACGCTCCTGCGAGGTCCGACGGACGCTGAGACTCTAGCATCCGACGCCCTTTGCCAAAAGGCTCTGAAAACATCCCCATTGGAAGGCCGACAGACGCTATCCTAGCGTCCGACGCCTAGGCGACGGACAGCGTCCGACGCCCTCTGAAACTCAGGGGCTCAAATTGGGCGGCCAACAGACGCTACGTCATCCTGACGTCAGCGTCCGATGCAATCGTCCGACGCGACGGATAGCATCCGGCGCCTCCAGACTCTGCGTCCGACGCCCAGAAAACTTCTTTTTCAACTCCGTTTTCGTCGCGATGAATTCGGAAGAAGTTCTTGGCTATCTTACGGTCACCATAGGATTGCTTAGAGCTAAGGAAGTCAAGTGTGCACCACACCTAAGTCATGAAGCTTTCCTAAGTCAAGCTACTAGTCTCAACCCCTCTTGATAGTACGGACAAAGATCAAATAGAAGCCCTATCTATTTCTAAGTGTCCTTCATCACTTTATGGCACTTAGCCTATCATTCTAGGGTCTTCATCATGTCTCTTTGAAATCCGAAACGATATCCATTTTGAGGGCTAAGTGATGACCATTCATGCCCATTCATGTTGATCACTGTGGCTAAGCTACACATAGCCTCTGCAAAACACACGTTAGCCATAATAATCGCTGATTGCCGTTAATCACCGAAACCAACTAGGGCCATGATTCTTCAATCTCCCCCTTTTTGGTGATTGACAACAATAACTCCTCGAGTATGGATATAAGAGTGAAAGATTAGGATTTTGGTGACTTGGAGTGGTTGAGCAAGGGTTAGTGAATTTGTAATGAATCAAACTTGCTCACCCAAACCGAATCACAAACATGGTACTTATGAATATGAATATTAAGCGGAGTACCTCATGATATTCTCAACCATGTATCGGAGTAAAATGCGGAAGCTCAAATACCATTTGAACACAGAGATATATCATGAGACATAAGACAACTCACAAGATATATTAGTGATAATCAAGAGTTTGTCACATCCAACCATATTTCACACAAGCATCAACCATAATATTCATCACACACAACCAATGTAAAATAAGACATGATGCATGAGAGTATGGGGAAATTAAGCACACAAAGATTCAAATCCCTCCCCCTATCTCTAATACTCGACCCTCTCTCCCCCTTTGGCGCCAAGCACCAAAAAGCACTACTGATCTGAAGGAGCATCTGGAGCATCTAGAAGAGTGGACGTAGAGTTGCGTGGACGAAGGTCGAACTGAGTGTAATCCGGGCTGTCATCACTGTCTTCTGCTGCCTGACCCTCTGATGTCGGAACTGACTGAGAAGCGATCTGGGTAGGCTGAGCAGACTCCACTGACTCCCCCTGAGGCTCTGAAGGTAAAGCAACCGGAGCTGGAGCCTCAGATGGTCCTGCCTCTATAGTAGCGGGCCTGGGAACCCGACGAGTAAAGACTCGAGGCGCGGGGGAAGGTGTCACTGCCAGAGCTGCTAGAGTCACCGCTGCAACAAGCTCTGCTGGCTGGGACTGAGGAGGTGAGGACACTGCCACTGTAACAGCCTCTACCTGTGACTCAACTGTCTCCACTGCAAATGAGATAGCATCCGTCTGAAACGCAGCTGGAGGAGTGGTGACTGTCTGAGTAGACTGGTCTGGTGCGATCTTCGACGAGGCAACTTAAGAGAGGTGAGTGCCCGTTGCCGAAGGATCCACCTCAACATCTGGAGCTCCTGAGTCTGGCTGAGCAGCTCCTGGAGAATCATCTCCTATGATCTCCAAGTAAGAGGCCGAGAGGTCACGCGAGGCCTCTGCAATGGTGGTTCCCCGGATAGGTGTGAAGCCTGTCTGAAGCTCACCGGGCGAGACCAACCATGAGGACACCTGGGTCCTCGGAGACTGGCACTCTGGAGAGGCAGGTGCCTGGAAGGGCGGGGCGACAGGTGCCTGACTCTGCTGTCCTCCGGACGGTAACGCTGGAGTCGGTACGACGACCACTGACGGCTGCTGCTGAGAGACCCCGGACATCTGAAGCTATGGAGTGACGGACTGTCCAGAGGTCGAGCCAAGGAGACGCTCAAGCAGCATAGTCTGAGTCTTCTGTATTTCAGCCTGCTGCATCTGATACGCTAGGAACTGTCGCTGAAACTCATCCTGTTGATCCTGAGTTTGAGCCTGAGCCGCAAGCTGCTGAGCAGCGAGTCTCCGAACATCTGCAGACTGCCGCCTCTGCTCCTCTGCCTAGCGTGACTGCTCCTCCTGCATCCTCGTAAGGAGGGTAAGTATAGTGGCCTCTGAGGTGCCGAAAACTGTAGCTGGAGCTGGAGCTGACCCTCCTACCTCATGATCATGAGACATCGGTGCATAGCCGCGCATCGACCTGTAGTCCTCATCAGAGCTGTCAGAATCCAGGTCCTCTCTGTAGGCAGCCTCTGCAGCGGTGTCAATCTGAGCATCAAGATCCACAAGCTCTGCCTGGGCGATCTGCTCAACTGTAGCGTCAGTGTCCTCTGCTGACTGAGGTGGCACACCTTCCTGTCTGGTGCCTGAACGGTATGCTCTGCTGGGATGAGGCAGGTTCCCGTGGATGACCAACTGGCTCATCGAGTAGACGGGGAACTCAGTAGCTGACCTGGTAAGAGTAACTCATAGAGATCCAGATTGAGTCGTGGCCACGACCAGGTATGAAATCCAATGAGCAAACTGTAGCTGCCAGTGTCCTCTGAACCCTGCAGCTATGATGTCCTTTAGCTCGCTATCGGTGTTATGACCCAGGGGGTCAAGTCCACCGGCTAGTAAATTTGTATATTGCGTGCTCCCTCTCCCAGATGTGATGCAAGAAGAACACAAGATTTATCCTGGTTCGGGCACAGAAGGCTCTACTTCCAGTGGGGTAGGATGGATTGTATTATCTTGCACCGAAGTGCTCTTACAGGGGGGGTACAAGCTGGTTTACACGAGGGTGCTCAGGATGAGCTAAGGCCTAAGGCTAGCGGGGCTATCCTAGGAGGTCGGTTGGTTGCTTGAGAGGTCGATCAAGCAGTCGGGTGTGTGGTATATGAGGGTCCGAGCTGATGTCTGAATGCGAAGTGTTCGAGCGAATGTGAGTTGTCCTTTCTTCTATCTCGGTGTCCCCTTTTATAGACCAAGGGGAGGCCTGAGAGTACAGGGTCCTAAACTATAGCGACATGGGAGGCCTGTCCGTGGCGCCGTGCTGGTGAAGGGACGTCGATCACTGTGGCGGCGTGGCCTTCCCGTCCTTCCAGTATTCCAGGGCATGGTGATGGCGGACTAGACGTGGCGGCACGTCATGGAGCCGTGCGGTCGGCCTTCTGTAGACAGGTACGAGCCCCACAGTTGACGCGGGACGGATTGAACGGGAGCCATGCCGGAGTGGTTGGGGACGGTGGTCGAGCCTCCCGGTCGAGGGGAGTGGTCGAGGTCGGCGTGACTCTGTCGTATCCCTGAAGACACAGTCGAGGGCTGTCCTGTTCATGGCTCGAGGGGTGCCTCTAGAGTCCGTACTTGCGACGTGGCTACAGCGACAACACAGTTGACGGAGGTCCAGGGCATGGCGGTGAGCTGATGGATTTGACCACGGTCGCGGGCGCCCATGGCATTAGGTGGGGGCAGGTGAATGCATCGGATCCCCTTTATCCCATACGGGGAGCAGGTGAGCTGATTGAGCTTCCCGCCCGGGGGTCGTTCGTTTGACCCCCTGTCTGTCATTCGGAGTCAAGGCGGAGGCAGAGGGGTTGTTCGTTCGACCCCTTGTCCGTCAGTCGGGGTCGAGGCGGAGGCGGAGGGGTCATTCGTTCGACCCCTTGTCCGTCAGTTTCCCCAGAGATGAGTTGGCCCGCGATTGGTTGCTGTTGCCGGTGCGGGGGACCCTCGTGTGATGGGCCCTTCTTTGTGGACTTGAGCGGTTGATTGGGTCCTGTCTTAAAAATGGTTGCTATGTTGAGCGTCAGTTTATCGAAGGGTTTAGGGTACCCCTTACCTTTGTACCCGACACTCACTGACAATCAGATCCCATAGATCAAATTTTCTTTCCGGATGATATGAGCGAGAAGCCATAGCTGTAGACGGGTAATGGTGTCTCGAGCTCCAATCCGAGGAAGAATGGTACGTCTGAGTACCTCATGGAGAATCCGAGCAAGAGGAGTGAGATCTCTCGGTGTACGGCTCGAACCCTCTGCGAACGGCAGCTGAAAGCACGACCTCACGTAGTCTGTAGATGGCACTATCCCATCGTGAGGTCGGTGAGGGGCCTCCTGATCCCCGTAGCACAAGCTGTGAATCCTCGTAGAGGAGGAATCTGAGTGAAAGAGCTCTCTGAACCGAGCTGCTGTGACCCTGAAGTCGCGGCCTTGAAAACCGAAGTGAAAGAACTCGTGGTCAGGAGATATCCACAACGAGGTGTAGAACTTATAGACCCAGTCCTTCTGATAGGCACCGGATCGTCCCATCAAATCTAACAAGCCCTGAATGTACTAGAGATGCTGAAGGATCTCTGGACCGCCGACACCCTCTATATGAGCAGGCGGGCAAACTCTGTGAGCCCTAAGAGGAGCATCGGTCTCAATGTACGCTCTGTAGAAATCCTCGTGAATAGTGGTATAGAAACCACATCCAGCACGGGGGTCTCTCTGAGCTGGGAACCAAGACTGAAAGTCCACGAAGCGGAGTAGCTGGACCTGCTTGGCTGTGAGAACCCTAACCCGATGCCTCACTGGATCTGGTAGCTGAGGTCCTGGAGGACTAGGAGGTGCTCCAGACCCACGTGGGCGAGTGACACGTCTGGCCATCAGCTCATCAATTGTAGAGTGGCCCGCGGCCTCTGTTTGCTCGGTCTTTGTAGTCTGCTCTGCCTCCTCTGGCTCAGTAGCCGCTGCGAGCTCTATCTCTGGACGCGTAGGGGACTCACGACGCGCTCCACGGCGAGGCGAGAGCCTCAAACCAGTGCGACGTCCACCTCGCTCCGCAATCTCTGCTGCCTCTGCCGCTGCAACTGCTGCTGCTGAATCTGGATACATAATTGTCCTCTTGCGCTTCTTGGAAATAACCTTTTGCTTGCCCCTCCCCGATCAGTGGGTGGACGCGGTGGAGGTGGAGGGTCACCACCACTACCGGGAACTGGACCGACGTTCTTCGTTCTTGCCATGGCCATACACTGGATGAAACAAACTGTCACTGGCAACAGATCCTCAACTGTCAAATCACAAACTCACTGCCCACTGCCAACTGACAATCCACTGAGCAACTCAAGCAATCAAGATTGGCACGACGACCCTAGACTGTCCTTTCGAGGCTTTGCCTCGTTCCTTACTCACGAGCTTTGCCTCGAGTTCACTATCACTGCCCAACTGTCACCCGAGCGGTAGATAGAGAGAGTATATAACCATAAGCATATATCTAGAGGTGAGAGAAGTCTAATTGGAGGAATGAATTAGGTAAGGAATGGATCGTATCTGACAATCATACCTCGGACCAAGTGACACAAAGAAGAAGGAGAGATTTCTTGGTCAATCTCAAAGCACAATCCGCAACCTAAAAGGATATGCAAAAGGGGGGGGGTTAGGAAAGGAAAAGAGAAGAGAAATCAAAACCAAAGAGAAGAAAGGGAAAGCAGGGCACAAAATCACCTTAGAGATCCAAGGGGGAACCTAAGGGAATCCTCGGAAACACCGGGAGAAGGAGGGACCAGTCTTGCTCGGCTGAAACGCACAGAGCAGAGAAGTTCCCCGGCGGGTAGCAACAGCGGCGCTTGGAGGGGCACGCTGGCGAGGGATGGCGCAACCCTTGGAGCGGCGGTGGTGGAGGAGCAGAGAGGGCACTACTCAGCGGCGGTTAGGGTTTAGAAGTCCGGCGGTGACGACGTACGGACCGACTGAAGCGACCGAGAGGGAGAAAGAAAGAGACGGGGGTTTTCAAAAAAATTGCGCCTTAAGTTCACGACGGACGCTCCGAAATGGAGCGACGGACACTCTGTCGATGTGCGACGGACGCTTGGACAGCGTTCGACTGCATCGTCCGTCGGGCTTCCAGAACAGGTTTGAAAATGCCCAAACACATTGACCGTGTCGGACGCTCCGCGACGGACGCTGGGGAGCAACGTTCAGTCTTCGGACGATCGTGACGGACGCTGAGGCATTTGTCGCCGAGCGTCCGTTGACAGCGTCCGACGCCCTTTAAAATAGAGTTTTTCAAATTTGATTTTTGCGTCTTTCTCCCAACCAAGTTCCAATCCAAATAAGATCCAAATAACACCTGATTGGTCTTGATATGAGAACCATCTCTCAAACTCTCCTTTTCAAATAGATTGCCATAGGCTTAGATTTAGTTTTAGCTCAAAATATTCGAATGGAAGCAACAAGGAGTCATCATATGGCCACAAGAGGGGTATAGAAGTGTCTTGAGCTTGGAATGCTCCCCCTAAGTGGACGAACACAGAGGATGCTCAAACTTAACCAAAAAGAAACGGCCTACAACACATGCAAATGCAATGTATTACAAGAATTTGAATCTAGGTTGCTTGCAAGTTTAAACCATGATTTGGACTTCTTCACACGTTCAAGAACGGCTATTCCAACCATGTTAGCCAAGCCTATGTGCATTACTAATTTAACATGATTATATTACACATGATGCAAGGTTGGTTCCCACAAGATCATCTTTTAGTGAAGTTAGAGTGATCAAGCACATTCAACTCGCTTCTGAACCTACAAAAGGTTGCTTCATCGAGTGGTTTAGTGAAGATATCCGCCAATTGATTTTCGCTAGAAACTCCTACTAGAGATATGTCTTTCCTAGCCACATGATCTCTAAGAAAGTGATGGCGAATATCTATGTGCTTGGTCCGAGAGTGTTAAAAAGGGTTATTTGCAAGCTTTACGGCGCTTTCATTATCACACAAGAGTGGAACATCTTTTAAAACCACGCCGTAATCAAGGAGAGTTTGGGTCATGTATAAGATTTGTGCACAACTTGCTCCCATGGCTATGTATTCCGCCTCGGCGGTAGACAATGCCATACTATTTTGCTTCTTAGAGGACCAAGAAACAAGTGATCTTCCTAGCAAATGGCAACCGTAGAAGGTACTCTTCCTATCAACCTTACACCCGGCATAATCCGAATTGGAATAGCCACAGAGTAGGAAGGGAGCTCCTTTGGGATACCAAAGGCCAATGCTAGGGGTGTGCCTTATGTACCTAAGGATTCTATTAATCGCACAAAGATGCGACTCCTTAGGGTTTGCTTGAACCTAGCACACATACACACACTAAACATGATGTTCGGCCTAGATGCGGTGAGGTAAAGTAAACTACCGATCATAGAGCGGTAAAGAGTTTGATCTATTGGTTTACCTCCCTCATCGAGATCGAGATGCCCATTAGTAGGCATTTCTTGAGATATGAAGGTGCCCTCCCTCAATTGCTTCACTTGGAAGCCAAGGAAGAAGGTTAGCTCGCCAATCATCGACATCTCGAACTCCTTGGACATCAATCCACCAAATTCCTTGCTATGATCTTGGTTTGTTGACCCAAATATAATGTCATCGACATACACTTGGCAAACAAAGATCTCTCCATCTAGCACCTTGGTGAAGAGTGTGGTATCCACTTTCCCGATCTTGAAGCCCTTCTTGAGTAGGAAGTCCCGTAGCCTCTCATACCAGGCTCTTGGAGCTTGCTTCAATCCATAGAGTGCCTTGTACAACCTATACACATGATTAGGACAATTGGGGTCTTCAAACCCGGGAGGTTGTGAGACAAAAACAAGTTCATTGATGAAACCATTTAGAAAGGCACTCTTCACATCCATTTGAAAAAGTTTCATTTTATGATATGAAGCATATGCCAAAAGGATACGAATGTCTTCTAGTCTTGCAACCGGTGCAAAGGTCTCCCCAAAATCCAAGCCTTCAACTTGGGAGAACCCCTTTGCCACCAATCTTGTCTTGTTTCTCACAACCACGACTTGATCATCTTGCTTGTTCCTAAACACCCACTTGGTGCCAATGATTCTTGCTCCTTTGGGCTTTTCTATTAGTGTCCACACTTCGTTCCGGGTGAAGTTGTTCAACTCTTCATGCATGGCGTTCACCCAATCCGGATCCGCAAGTGCATCCTCCACACTAGAGGGCTCAACAAAGGAAACAAAGGAGTGATGCTCAACATAAGACGCAAGTTTAGATCGAGTTGTTATCCCCTTTGATGGACTCACTATGATAAGGTCTTGTGGATGAGCTTGGAGCATAGGTGTAGATCTTCTATCAATCACTTGGGGAGGAGGTTGTGATGAATCAACATCACTAGCTTGTGCCTTGGCTTGATCTTGTGGGATGAAGGTATCCTCTTGTGCTTCCCTCACTTGTTCTTCATCAACTTGAGGTGTGTGCGGTGGAGAAGGTACTTGATTTGCATCATCTTCTACTTCCTCCACCTCTAGTGGGTTGATGGCACCAACGGGCATATTCTTCATAGCCTCCCTCAAGGGTTCATCACCTACATCATCAATATTCTCATGCTCTTCTTGAGAGCCATTAGTTTCATCAAACTCCAAGTCATATGTTTCTTCAACTAGGTCGGAGGCTTTGTTAAATACTCGATATGCCTTGGATTTAAGTGAATAGCCAAGTAAGAAACCAATGTCACATCGCCTTTGGAACTTGCCCAAGTGTTGACGCTTCTTGTAGATGAACACTTCGCATCCAAACACTCGGAAGAAGGATATATCCAGTTTCTTCCCATTCACAAGCTCATAGGGGTCTTCTTGAGAAGCCTTTGCACAAATAGCCGGTTGGCCGCATAGCATGCGGTGTTGATTGCTTCGGTCCAAAACTTCTCGGGGGTGTTGTACTCATCAAACATTGATCTTGCAAGTGTGATTAGTGTCCGGTTCTTTCTCTCTACTACACCATTTTGTTGAGGGGTATAGGTGGCGGACACCTCATGCTTGATTCCAACTTCATCACAATAATTTTCAATCTTGGTGTTCACAAACTCAGTCCCATTGTCACTTCTTATCTTCTTGATCTTCACATCAAACTCATTTTGGGCTCTAGTTGCAAACTTCTTAAATATTGATTGAGTCTCTCCCTTGTCTTGAAGGAAGACCACCCAAGTGTACCTAGAGTAGTCATCAACTACCACCAAGCAAAAAAGATTGCCACCAAGGCTAACATAGGTGGTAGGTCCAAATAGATCTATGTGAAGTAGCTCTAGGACTCTTGAGGTTGACATGAAAGCTTTGGTGGGATGGGTGTTGACCACTTGCTTGTCGGCTTGACATGCACTACACAACTTGGCCACCTCGGTCCTCGCCTGAGCGGCCTCCATCTCCGCCTTCTCCAGCGACGCGCGGAGGGTGGGGAGCTGCTTCCACTGCTCTTGCGACCGGAGGATGAATTGGGACTTGTCATACGACCTCGCCCTCAACATCTAACAGGGATAAAAAGGAAGGTCATCAAAAAAAGGACTGCAAGATAACCAAGGCAAGATCAGAGAGAAAGAACGAGGCTTACCTCCATCCCCCGGTACAAATCCGCGGAAGCGACCTCTGCCAACAGGCGCACCACATGGGCCAGCCATGCCCGGAACTCCTCCAGGTGCTCCCACTCCCCGAGCTTGGCTTGATCGTCGAGCTTGAGGAAGGTGCGCCCTGGATCTTGGGGGTCGGCCAGCTCGAGGGGCTCCTGCCCCCAGAACTTGCTGCGGCGGTCGATCCTATGCCTGACCTCCCGCATAATGCACTGGCCCATCTCGAGGTCACCCCCATGGACCATCACCCGCTCCGCCAGAGTGGGGAAGGGGCTCGCCCCCTCGAGCTGGGCACTCCGGGCCTCGAGGTCGTCTTGCGGCGTCGCCGTCGACCCCCTTCGGATCATCGCCTCTAGGCGGAGGAGGTCCCCGCTGGGAGAATAACCCTGCGCGGTGAAGAAAACACACGTTAATACCCAGGATGGCAGGCTCACCGTGGTCCCCTCCCTCCACATCGACTAGGTCAGGGGGCGGAGCACCTAGAGACGACGACTGCCCGACTTCGAGCTGAGGCCGAGCTAACGCCTCGGACATGGCTACGTCCGGCGCGCCGCTCCCTTGCGCCGCAACGACGATCCCCTCTGGTTCCGACCGGGAAGCCGTCGCTGCGGCCACCTCCACCACCATCTCAGCCACCTCCTCGTCCGTGGCCTCCGCCGTCATCGCCGCCTCTCCCGCGCCCGACGAAGGGGCAGCCGGAGCCGCGATGGATAGGGCCGCGGCACGATCTTCCCCCTCAGACAACGCTAACTGAGGGAGAGGAGGGCTCGGCTGTATGCCTCCCTCTTGCCGCGCCTTCCCCTCATGCTCGAGCCTCTGGCGCGCCTCCAGTGCCACGAGGCACTCGGGCCACCACGACGGCGCCGGTTGCGCCGGCGTCTCCTCCTCACCAGTGGTGGTCAGGTCCACCACCTCCACCTCAGCGTAGGGTTGGGGCTCGACCTCCACCACCACGGCCGCCTCTGGCGCCGATCCCGCACCCATCGAGCCCGCTGGCTCGACCTCCTCTGCCACGGCCGCCGCGGGCGCCGGCCCCGTTCCCTCCGAGGTCGCAGACGCGGCCTCCTCTGATGGCGCGGTGAGCACGGCTTCGCCCCCCGCTCGATTGTCCAGGTCGAGGCGACAGATCGACCTGCCTCCTCCGCCGCTCGAGCCCGCTCCGCGGCCGCCTACGCATGCCCTCGACCCATCGCCTCCCGCGCCTTGATCACCCACTCCGCGCTGTAAGTGGGGACCGAGGGGGACGGGCCAGCAGAGCCGGCCCCAGCCGCCATCCTGGACGCGGCGTCCACCCTTAGCTTCTTGGCCGGGGTAGGGGGCGCGGCCTCCAACGAGCGCTTCACCCTGAAAAAAGGACACACTCGCAATGGTAAACGCGGAGTATAACCGACACAGGGAAAATCCGAAACCAAAGGAAAAGGGGCTTACCCCAGCGGGACCATGGGGGCCCAACCAACAGACCTCGAGCCGCTCGGGGGCTTCTGGGTCGCACCTCGGGAGCCACTCCCACCGCCACTGCCGCCGCTGGCCACGGCGGGGGCTGTTGACACCGCCGACGTTGTGGTCTTGATGGGGGTCGATGGTGCCCTCGTCGCCGCCACCTTGGTCTCCTCCTGGGTCGACGGGCCCGAGGACCGGGCGTTGGACTGAGCAGATGCCGACGGTGCACTCGATCGGCCCCTCGATGAGAACTGCGATGAACGGCTGCGTGTTCGCCGCGCCACCTCACCCTGGGAAGCCACGGGGCGCTCACCCCCCGACTCAATCCCAGCAGTCAGGGCCGACCTCGATGTCGACCCCCTCTCCCCTCCGCTACCAGCGGTCGCCCCTTGCACGGGCGTCTCCTCCTCCTCCTCTGACTCCTCTTCCTGCACAAAGGTGACATCCGTCAGATTCAAGGTAATGGTCGCATCCCGATACCACTACATCATGTCGCTATCCTTAATGACCTCGCCACCGCTTGACTCCTCATCCTCCTCCAAGGGGGACTCCTCCTCAGAGAGGTCGGCTTGCCTTTGCCGTGACCGACGTTGGTCACGTGCCTCTCTTTCTCGGGCCTTTGTGCCCCTCTTCTCCTTGGCCTTGTCTTTGTCTCTCTTGTCCTACTCGGCCCGTAGGCGTCTCACCTAGGAGTCGTCCCGCTCCTCCTTCACTGGTGGCAACGACTTCCGGAAGACGACATTCCCCTGAGGAACACGAGGCGGTTAGGGGGCAGGCAAGGGAGACAGACAAGACGGACAAGTGGACATTGACAGAGGAAGAGACAACGTACCAACTCGACATGGCCCCAGTCCGGCACCATGGGGATGCTGGCGACGTGCCCCACCTCGAACGCGCTGGCGAAGGAGGCGCGCACCCGATGGACCACCCTCTCGAGGGCAACACATCCTCCACAAGACGGCACCCCATGAGATCCACCCTAGGGCGCATCTTGTCGAGGCACAGTGGGCGGTCCATCAGCGGCATGACCCACCGCTGGTGGAAGGCCGATGCCACAATCGCTGCCGTAAGCCCCTCCCGCCTCAGGCGGGAAATCTCCATGAGCAGGTGGTCGAGGCGCTTCTGCTTCCTTTGCGGGACGCCGTACTTCCAGTTGAAGGGCTTCGATTCAATTAACCGCCCGGTGTAAGGGGGAAGCAGGCCGTCGTCGTTCCTCAGGTAGAACCACCCGAAGTGCCACCCCGCGTGGCTCGACTTGATCTTCACCGGGATCCAGTCTTCCGCCCTCTTGAGGACGATGCTGCAACACCCCGTCCGGGCCATCCTCTGTTGGCCGGTCCCGGCCGAAGCATGAAACAAGCTCTCCTCAAATAGATGGAGCCACAGCTCCCAGTGGGGCTCCATCCGCAAGTACCCCTCGCACACGGTGGTGAACACTGCCGCGTGAGAGACGCCATTGAGGGAGAGGTGCTGGAGCTCCACGCCGTAGTGATTGAGGATCCCCCGCAAGAGACGGTTGGGGGGGATCCCAGCCCCGCCCGGTGGAAGGCCTCGAAGCTGACCACGTAGCCCTCCGGTGGGTTGGGCTCATGATCCGACTCCGGCGGCGCCATCCA
Source organism: Microstegium vimineum (assembly GCA_022036555.1). NCBI lineage: Eukaryota > Viridiplantae > Streptophyta > Magnoliopsida > Poales > Poaceae > Microstegium > Microstegium vimineum. The sequence goes on from CM039141.1 coordinate 6,329,331, forward strand.
CTCTGGACGGTCCGCCGAAGTGACAGGCCGAAGAAGGTCGCTCCCCGCCAGCTCTCCCAACCGCTCCGCGGTCGCCGTCGAAGGGAGCCAAGCGTCGGGGCTGCGCAAGGTGTAGATGGCCATGGTAGCGGGGAAGCAGATGCGTTCGGAGGCAGGTGTTGAAGGTGCGTTCCCGATCTTTTCTCTCCTCACTCACGATGAAGGCAAGGGCGGGAACGAAGAGGCAAGGAAGGCAATGGCAAACGTGAGAAAGCCAAAGCCCTGTCCCCGTATATATGAACGAAAACGCAACGGGCAGATCCGTCAAAAAGGCAGGTAAATCTCTACATTAAATGCGCCCACCTAACTCTCCTCAGGGATCCATAGGGTAGGGGACACCTGTCATGACGTCGGGGTTCTCGCCGCCCTCCACGCCCGCCACGCGCAGACGAAGGGACATCTCCTAAAAAGGCGTGCCCATGACCAACGACAGGGAATGTGGAGCGTTACCTTCGGAGGAAAGCAACGGACATCGACTCGTCCCTCGAAGCCTCGAGGGTCCATGGTTGGCCCTACGGTCGCGGGTTCGACAGTCACCCTCGAACGGTCCTTCCCAGAGAAGTAAAACGGACTCCGGTCCACCCCTAAAATCTCGAGGCGGCGAAGGCTGGCCCTCGAACAGGGTTCGACAACCGCCCTCGAGTACCCAAGTCAGGGATGACCCAGGGGGAGCCAACACGAGGCCCCGCTCGAGAACGATCTCTCGAGACCCCCCGTGACATATCCAAGGCAAAACCTGGTAGTACCGAAGGATCCCCCCGACGGGAGGCATCGAGCCACCGACTCTCAGCGAACGGAGTCGGCACCTTGGTAACCCATACGGTTTCGCTTAAAGAGGACGCCTCAGGGCTTCTATCGACCCCTATCGAACGGGGCACGAGTTCTCACTTGGATCTCCCCGTTACCAGCTCACAGCGGACTTCGAGGCTCGTCCGAACGAGGATAGCTCGACGCACTTCACCCCACAATCCGAGCGCAAGTATCCTTGGAAAGGATGCTAAGAAGTAGCAACGCCCAACCGCACGAGGCTCGGGGGCTCGACTACGCACGGCACCCCTCAACGATAGAGGGTCGAAAATGTCCAAAGCCTGGCAGACACAGTTGACCTCCCAATGGGGCACTATTACTCCAGTTAACCTCAATCCCCCCAGATAAGCCGCAAATCAAAGCCCCCAGAGGAGTCCTTAATCACTCCTCGGGGGCCTCGGGGGCAAACCCCGCGGGGTACGAGCGCACCCCGCGGAGAATCAAACCATATACTAACTCTGCAGATCATTGCTAAAAGCCCCTATGTGGATTCTTCTTATCCGCATAGAGGCTCGGGGGCTACTATCGGGTACAAAGGTAAGAGATACCCTAACCTGTGATAATCCAATGCCTAAACATCCAGGCGAAATCCGACAGTCGACCAAGCAATGGAGGAAGGCCCATCAGGCGAAGGCCTACCCCACCGGCAGAAAGGGCAGGCCATGGGCCAGCCCATTACCAGAGGGATGGTAGGTGGAGTGACCTTCGACCTCGATCCCCTAAATGACGGAGAAGGGATCGAACGAACGACCCTTTGTCGTGACCCCTTGACCGACTGAAAGGGGGATCGAACGAGCGCCCCCAACCTCGACCCCTCAGATGACAGAGAGAGGTCGATCGAATCCTCCTCGACTCCAACCCCCCGAAGTGACGGATAGGGGGTCGAACGAACAACCCCCGAACAGGAGGCTCGATTGACTCACCTGCTCCCGATATGGGATAAAGGGAATCCTATGCTGGGGTCAGTCCCCGCCTAACGCCATGGGCGCTCACTACCTCGGTCAAATCCATCAAGTCATCACCCATACCTGGATTACCCGTCGACCGTACAACTATTGCAGCCACGCCTCGAGTACGGAGCACCCCCTCGAAATTTGGGCGAGGCAGCCCTCGACCGCGTTCTCAGGAATGTGTCAGGGTCACGCAGGCCCCGATACCCCTCGACCCGGGGGCTCAACCCTCATCCCCAACTGCTACGGCATGGGCCCGTCCAATCCGTACCGCTTCAACTGTGCAGTTCACAGGTTCCACGCCATGTCGTCCGGCGACGACCGGTCCGCCATCACCATGCCTCGGAACACCAGAAGTATAGGAGGAGCATGCCGCTACAGCGATCGACATCTCGTCACAGACATGGCGCACAGACACGCCTCCCATACCAATACGTACTAGGCCCCTGTACCCCTAAGCCTCCCCTTGGCCTATAAAAGGGGACGCTGGGATAGTAGAAAAAGCGGATGGAGGGACGAGGGCACGACGAGGGGACAAGAATACGAGGACGAAGAGGTCAATCATCGACCCCACTCACATTCCTATACGAACTCTCACCAGAACCAAACACAACACCAACCACTCACTTGCCTGATCAACATCTCAAGCAATCAACCAATTCACTTAGAGTAGCCCTGCTAGTTCTAGGCCTTGGCTCGCTCTGAGCACCCCTGTGTAAACCAGCTTGTACTGCCCCCCTGTAAGAGCACTTCGGTGCAAGATAATATAGTACCCCCTCCTCTTGCTGGACGTAGGACCTTCTTTGCCCGAACCAGGATAAACTCTGTGTTCTTCTTGCATCACATCTGGGAGAGGGAGCACGCAATATACAAATTTACTAGTTGGTGATCGACCCCCTAGGTCGAAACACCGACACCAAGAGTAACAACCCTCGATCTTCACTTGACTCACTAAAGCTTCACAACTAGAGGATGCACACTTGAACTCTTGGATGAACTAGAGGAGAGGATGGATGGATTCGCGAATCAATCTCTCACTCTAGGGCTCTTGCTCTCTTCCCAACCTTCTCAACAAACTCAGCAACTGAAATGAGCAAAGGCCATGTGGGAGAGAAGAGTGAGGCGCTATAAATAGCCCCTCAGAAAACTAGCTCGGGCTGGCAACTTAAGTTCTGCAGCTCCGACGCCTAGGCGATGGACGGTCCGTCGCCCTACTCAACGGCTAGTTCTGCAGCTCGTTTTAGGCGACGAACGCTCCTGCGAGGTCCGACGGACGCAGAGACTCCAGCGTCCGACGCCCTTTGCCGAAAGGCTCTAAAAACATCCCCACTGGAAGGCTGACGGACGCTACCCTATTGTCCGACGCCTAGGCGACGGACAGCGTCCGACGCCCTCTGAAACTCAGGGGCTCAAACTGGGCGGCCAATGGACGCTACGTCATCCTGACGTCAGCGTCTGACGCAATCGTTCGACGCGACAGACAGCGTCCGGCGCCTCCAGACTCAGCGTCCGACACCCAGAAAACTTCTTTTTCAACTCCGGTTTTCGTCGCGATGAATTCAGAAGAAGTTCTTGGCTATAGTACGGTCACCATAGGCTTGCTTAGAGCTAAGGAAGTCAAGTGTGAACCACACCTAAGTCATGAAGCTTTCCTACGTCAAGCTACTAGTCTCAACCCCTCTTGATAGTACGGTCAAAGATCAAATAGAAGCTCTATCTATTTCTAAGTGCCCTTCATCACCTTATGGAACTTAGCCTATCATTCTAGGGTCTTCATCATGTCTCTTTGAAATCCGAAACGATATCCATCTTGAGGGCTAAGTGATGACCATTCATGCCCATTCATGTTGATCACTGTGGCTAAGCTACACATAGCCTCTGCAAAATACACGTTAGCCATAATAATCGTTGATTGCCGTTAATCACTGAAACCAACTAGGGCCATGATTCTTCAATCACCTTCCTCCGAAGCACCACCGGACCGTCTAGGTGATGTCGATCACCAAGAGTAACAAGCTTTGATCTTCACTTGACTCAGTCAAGCTTCACAACTAGAGTGGATGCACACTTGGTCTCTTGGATGAACTAGAGGAGAGGATGGATGGATTCACGAATCACTCTCTCACTCTAGGGCTCTTGCTCTCTTCCCAACCTTCTCAAGCAACACAACAAATGAAATGAGCAAAGGCAAGGTGGGAAGGCAAGGGGTGGGATATAAATAGCCCTCTCACAAAACTGCCTCGGGCTAAAAAAAGACACAAATTTTAAGTTGGCGACAGATGTTGAATATTGTTGTCGCCATTTTTTGTATAGGTCAATATTAAACCAAGTGTATTGATCGGTAAAGGGGTTCCTCATTGGCATCAAGGGGCTATCGGTTTCATTACCGATAGAAGCAGAAGAATCTGCCGATGGTGGATGTGATAGTAGAAACGTCAAGGAAGAAAAGGAAAGACATTTGCCGATGAGAAGATGTTGCCGATGAAAGTAGAAGAATATTGCCGATAGGAAGGTATTGCTGATGGACAAAGGATGTGGCTGACGTCAGCAGAAAGTTGCCGATGGTTGTAAGAGGAAGGTTGCAGATTGGAAAGAGTCTGCCGATGGAAAATTTCATCGTAAAGGAAACGAATAAGGAAACTGGTGATTTTATACCAGTATTATTATCGTTGTTTGAGTCTGGCCCTTGTACGAGTCATTTTATTTCCTTAAAAATAGGAGTTCTGTTTAGGTATGAGTCGTGTCCATGTATAACTCCTTTTTACCGGAGTATAAATATGTACCCAGGGGCGGTGTAAAAAAAATATCCAATACAATCAAATACATCTATTACTTTTTATCTACTTTTCCAGCATCTACTTTTTCGCATTAGTTATAGTTTATCTATGAGTTCTTACGATCTCGACGGGCTGCATCTACAAGATCTCCGTCTACTTCGCGAGTTCTGCATTTTGATCAAGTTGAGCTTTGAAGTCCGGGCGCATCGCTGTCGTCTCGTTCAATCTTGTTCTAGTTATCATCCTTGTCGATTAACTGGTCAAATCGACCGACACACCTTTGGATATCGAGTTCGGGTATAAGCCCGAGGTGTTCGCAGATCCGACACTTTTTGTGTCAAAAAATATGTTCCAAATTAACAGTCCAAGATAAAGGCCAGACTTCTGACGGAGCGAAGCAGAGGCCCGTCGCCGGTAGGCTTGGGCCGGAGCGAAGCAGAGTCAAATTCCCAGTATTGACTACAATGATGTGTTCTCTCCAGTTGTAAAGCATAGTACTATTCACACATTTTTTAGTATTGTTGCTTCACATGATCTTGAGCTTGAGCAGTTAGATGTGAAGATTGTGTTTTTGCATGGAGTGCTTGAGGAGGATATATAAATGGACCAGCCGGAAGGGTTCATTGTGCCTGACAAGGAGAAGTTTGTTTGCAAACTGAAAAGGTCCTTGTATGGTTTGAAATAGTCTTCTCGTCAGTGGAATAAAAGGTTTGATTCATTTATGTTGTCGCACAGTTTTAAAAGGTCAAAATATGATAGCTGTATTTACATTAAGCATGTTAATTGTAACACCCCAGGTGTTAATCACTTAATTAAAAATTGATCATATCATCATATGCATTAAGCATCATTCTTTTGGTTGAAAACCTGGCTATGCATTGAACTAAAATGAGTTTACTTGTTTATGTTTGATCAATAGTATGAATGCAGGTCATCTTTTCAAATTCCAAATTTTAAATTTGAATCCAAACCCTATTTCCAAGAGGGGGTGGATTGAACCCTAAACATGATTTTCAAAATCTAAAAGGAATTTGCATATGGTTGTTTAAGCAATGTGGTAGAGCTCTGTTTGAATTGCATTTGTTGTGTTTACAGTTTTTCAAGTGTTCTTCAAGTTTTTAAAGTAATTCAAAAGGGGGTAAAACCTTTTTAAAAGGGTTTTTATATTTCAAAAATGCATTTTTATTTCTAGGCCGAATTTGAAAATGTGAGTATTGACAAAAATTTAGATCATGAAATTTTGAGCAACTTTCGTATTCAAAGTTTTTCATGAAAACCCATAGAAGCTTGAGCAATTTGCAAATTAGTACCAAGGGCAGTTCAGTCATTTCATCGAACACCTGCATGTTGGTGCAGTGATCTCGGCGCCGACACCTGGCTGGCCACCTACCGAGCTCGCCGTGTGACTCCTGGTGTCGACGAGCGTCGCATCATGTGCGTGGCAACGCCACGGCTCCGTTGTCGTCTTCAAAACGAGACGTCGTTCACTCCTGCCTCCCTTTCCACGCCGTGCAACCGCTCTGCTCTGCTCCGTCGCGTGAGCGCTTCGCGTCGACGAGTTCGCCCAAGCTCGTTAGCCTCTGCCAATCTTCCAATCCAGTCGCAAAGTCTTCGCCTCACCCTCGCACACCTTCCTCGAGTGCTGGTTGAAGTAGTCGAGCCGTCATTCGCCCGACGCAACCTTTTCTTCCTCGGCTCCGGCGAGAGCGCCGCCGCTCTGGTCAGCTATCGGCCGGGCTACACAGGAGCCGCTTTGTTCTTTTGTCTCGTGTTTCTTACTCCTTGTTCCTCGCTGACTCCGCCTCTCTTCTCTGTTTTGCAAATGGTGGACCGTAGCTTCGGGAACACCATCGTTGCCGCTTTGTGCACCGTCTCCGCCGGCACGGTCTCCGTCGTCATCTCGTTCTGCTTCCTCTCCGGTCGAGTTAGCAAGCGCTTCGTGTTCAGGGTAAGCTCCTGGTGCTCGTAGACTAGCTGGTTGTAGCTAATTCCGAACCGTGGCTATGGTTCGTGTTCGCTCCGGCGTGTCAGCACTGTCGCGTCGGTGTTCACCGCCGTGAGAGCTCGTTAGTTGATCTTTTTCGAGTCTGAGTCTTGCGCTAGCTTCGCCTAGCCATCATGAGTCCAGCCGAGGTGTTGGTTGTTCGAGCGCGTGCGTAGTTTGGCCGGCGCACGTCGCGCAGATCTCCGCCGTCCGCCATGGCCGTCGGCGAGGTCGTTGCGCTTAGCTCTTGGTTCGTTTTTCTTGTGCTTTGCGTTGTTTGGGGGCCGCTGAGTCCGTTGGTGTGCTTGGTTGTTCCAGCACAGGTTTGTGATCGCCGGCGCACGAGCGACCGAGCTCAGGCCGTCGCGGATGTCGCCGGCGAGGGTGTTCTGAGGGATAGATATGGGCGTGTCGCACCTCGTTCGGTTCGGGAGGAGGTGTAGGTTCCAGCGCGAGAGTCGGTTGTGCCTTTTGGTCGCCGACGGTGACGCGCCGACATGTTTTATGGTCGCCGGCACGCTACTCTGTCTCGGTGTCACTGACAAGCGGGACCCAGCTGTCAGTGGCATTTTCAAAAGGTTTTTCCTTTTTCTCGGTTTTTAATAGTTCTGTGTTTTGTTATTTTTAAATATTTATTTATGTGCATGTATAAATTCAGTAAAAATTTGTGTATAGTCTCTGTAATGTGTAGTATTTAAGAAAAATATAATATGCACATGTTCAGTACATTTTTAATCCTGTAAAAATGCTCAAAGTAATTGAAAAATGACTTTTCCATGATTTTTCATGCTCTCTGTAGTGTTCCAAAAATTCTGGATTTTTTGTGTAACCTTTCTACACTGATATCTTGCTGTACAAAAAGTTTGAGAATTTTTGAATGAACTGTTATACATGGCTATTTGTTTAATTAATTAAAAAATGATTAGAAACCCTAATGACTTTAGGTTTTGAGTGATTTTGTATTGATTGATGCAAATGGTAATTTGTCTATGACAACCACATTATGGACATGTATTTTAATGTGTTGTTTGCTCAGTGCTTTTGAACATAATTATTAAGCTAGATAATCAATTTAATCATGGTTTAATTAATTACTCTATGCTTTAGTTTAACTTTTTCTCTCATGAAGGAAAGTTGTACTCAAGATGTTTAATCTATTTTTTCATCTCTTAAGTACATGTTTGTGTGTGCAAAGCATCATGTTTATTATTTCAAGCATCATCTAAGCATGTCATATTATCGTGTAGATATCTCGTTGGTTGGGTTGGATAGCCACCCTGGTGAAGGGGGTTTTTCTGTTAGTGAATCAGAGCCCGAGCTTGTGTATCCCTCCAACCAAGGCAAACCCCAGTGCATTCAAACTCTACCTTGTATTTAAAATATTTCTTTTAAATACACTTATGGATTATCTATTGCATTGTCTTACTTTATTAAATTTCCTACTTGTTGCATGGCCTTTATCCTTGTGTTATTGAATCCTTACCTTGACACTTGTTTAAAGATGCAAATTTTTGCAAGATGCTTAGTATGCTTAGAGTTTTCTAGTGGGTGATTTCCGGTCACTTACGCATAGCGTATTGCTTCGGCAAATGGTTATGATCTTTTGAGAAAGGCATGTTGTTGGAAGTAATAATTGGGGACCGGGCGGATACGGTGTTTGAGAGCCATCAGTCGTGAATGGTGAGCGAGTCTTTCTGCCTGTGTCATTAGGGATCGTCCGTTGTAAAAAGTTAGAGGGTTGTGACTTTGGAGTACTTATCACACACCTTGGGGAAGCTGGACTCTGGCTATTCTCGCCTTAAGAACGGTCAAACCGCACTGGGAGTGGAGAGATGGCGAGAGCAGTGTGTACCCTCCAAGTTATCGAACTGGATGGAGGTGTACTGTGCTCTCAGGTGGCGGAATCCCGGTCTTGGCTGGAGGATCCAGGGAAAAGTAGTCATATGTGTGCTTTAGTGTTGTATATATCGTGTGATTGGGAAGCCCCAGCTGGGATAAAACCGGTTCGAAGCGTCGTGTTCCTCGGATATGGAAACACAACCCTGCCTTTTACATCGTAGTTAATGAAACTTAAATTGAACACTTATGGTACCTTTCATAGATGGTTTATTACCTTGATATCGATCATAAATCTAGGTCGATACTTGAGTAATTTTATGAACAAATTAAATAAATTTCATTTGTCTTTATAAATGCTCATTTATGCAAAATACTTGATCCTTGCAAACCATACCTTGAATCCTATGACTTGCATATCTTTTGTCCACCAAATATTTTCTTTTGTCGGATAAGTCTTGTTGAGTACCCCGTACTCAGGGTTGTTAACCCCTGTTGCAGATGAGGGTCTCAATCCGGTCTGTGTAGCTTCGTGCTACATGAACGTTGTTTCAGTGGATGATGATGAGTAGTCTGACTTTGCTTGATTCTTGGGCAAGAGTACCTCGGTTGTTTGTTTATACTCTATCAGCAGCTTGATGTAATATTATCGTATGACACTAAGTTATGTTTCAAAACTTATGGTTTGTGATATGACTTCAAATTTCCGCTACTTTGATGTAAATTAAATTATTGTATTACTTCTGCAATATTTGTAATGAGGAGATCCTGTTCGGAAAGAGGTGAATGACCCGCTGTAAAGTGGTGACACCTGACGGACTAATTAAGGATTGGATCATTTGTTTGGGATTAAGTCGGATGGACTATTAATCCTGACAAGTGGGTCCTTTCTTAAGAGGTTCTGTCACATTAATGGATCACCTATATACTTGCTGTTATATGTTGATGATATGCTGATTGCTGCCAAGAGTAAGGCTGAAATCACTAAATTGAAGAAATTGTTGAGTAGTGAGTTTGACATGAAGGATCTTGGTGTTGCTAAGAAAATACTCGGTATGGAAATTACTAGAGACAGAAAATCTGGTTTGCTATTTCTTAGTCAGCAAAGTTATATTAAGAAAGTTCTTCAGTGTTTCAACATGTATGATGCAAAGCCCGTTAGTACTCCTATTGCACCTCATTTTAAATTGTCAGCTACATAGTGTCCTAGTTCCTTATTCTAATACTGTTGGGTCTTTGATGTATGTCATGGTTTGCTCTCGTCTAGATTTGTCATATGCTATGAGTTTGGTTAGTAGATATATGTCTAATCCTGGTAAAGAACATTGGAGGGCAGTTCAGTGGATTTTCAGGTACCTCAGAGGCACAGCAGATTCTTGTTTAAAGTTTGGCAGAACTGAACAGGGAGTTATTGGTTATGTGGATTCTGATTATGTTGTTGATCTGGACAGGCGAAGGTATCTTACTGGTTATGTGTTTACTGTTGGCAGTTGTGCTGTGAGTTAGAGGACTACTTTACAGTTTGTTGTTGCTCTATCAACTACTGAAGCAGAATACATGACTGTTACTGAAGCGTGCAAGGAATTAATTTGGCTGAAAGGTTTGTACGCTGAGTTGTGTGGAGTTCATTCTTGAATTAATTTATTCTTTGACAGTCAAAGTGTCATTTACCTTACCAAAGATCAAATATTCCATGAGAGGACTAAACATATTGACATCAAGCATCATTTTGTTCGTGATGTGATCGATGATGGTAAGTTAAAGGTACGAAAGATCAGTACTCATGATAATCCTGCTAATATGATGACTAAACATGTTCCTATTGCTAAGTTTGAGTTGTGCTCAAGCTTAGTTGGTTTAGTGGGTTAGCCCCAGAGGCTTTTTGACGCCAGTGGTATTTTTTCTTAGTTATGATCAGGATGAAGGTGTTGATTTATGCTACAAGGTGATTTTGTCTCAAGGTGGAGTTTGTTGAATATGTTCCAAATTAACAGTCCAAGATAAAGGTCAGACTTTTGACGGAGCGAAGCGAATCCGCCCCTGCTGAGTTAGGGGTGCGGGGGGCTCCCCGCGGTACGGTACATATGCCCGTCGCTAGGGTTCCACCGACATCAAGTCATTCATTATTCTTGTAAGCCGCCGCACGACGTTGTAACCGACTCTTGATAATAGTGAGGAGTGTTTGCTGGCTGGCGCCCGTGGTTTTCCCCTTCGTATTGGAGGGGTTTTCCACATTAAATCTTGTGTCTCGCTGTGGTTTGATCTTGTTTTCTTCGCCGTATATCCGCCGTCATTCACAACAATGGACGCTCCGACGCCTAGGCGACGGACGGTCCGTCGCATACCCCAACGGCTAGTTCTGAACCTCGGTTTGGGCGACGGACGCTCCATCGCAACCCGACGGACGCTGACGCTCTAGCGTCCGACGCCCCTGGCCGAGGCTGGCTAAAAACATGCTCACTAGAAGGCCGACGGACGCTGACGCAGCGTCCGACGCCTCGGCGACGGACAGAGTCTGACGCCCTCTGAAACTCTGAGGCTTGCACTGGGCAGCCGACGGACGCGACGTCATGCTGGCGTCAGCGTCCGACGCCATCGTCCATCGCGACGGACAGCGTCCGGCGCCTTCGGACTCAGCGTCCGACGCCCAGTCAACTTCTCTCTCAACTCCGGTTTTCGTCATGATGAATTCGGAAGTCGTTCTTGGCTATCTTACGGTCACCATAGGCTTGCTTAGAGCTAAGGAAGTCAAGTGTGCACCACACCTAAGTCATGAAGCTTTCCTAAGTCAAGCTACTAATCTCAGCCTCTCTTTATAGTACGACCAAAGATCAAATAAAGAACTATCTATACTAAGTGCCCTTCATCTCCTTATGACACTTAGCCTATCACTCTAGGATCTTCATTATGCATCTTTGAAATCCGAAACGATATCCATCTTGGGGTCTAAGTGATAACCATTGAAGCTCATTCATGTTGATCACTATGGCTAAGCTATGCATAGCCTCTGCAAAACACATATTAGTCATAACAATCTCTAATTGTCGTTAATCATCGAAACCAATAGGGCCATGATTCTTCACCGCCATAGGGAACGGTAGGTCCACCCTCTTATGGACCGGGAATTGGATCCTAGGTCGAGCGGTACAAGACATCGCACCGCTCCTCCTGCACTACGTCAGTCGGGCGGACATCAGGAATACCACTGTCGCCGAGGGGCTCGAGGACCACAGCTGGGTCGACCAAATCCAAGGGGGAGTGACGGTGGCTGCCACAACAGAGTACCTGAGACTCTAGGACTCGGTCATGGAGATCCGGCTCGACGACGGGGAAGACAAAGTCATCTGGAGATGGACACAGGATGGGAAGTACTCCGCCAAATCAGCTTACAGGGCGCTGCAGCTCGGCTCCCAACCCGTCCAAGGGTGTGCGAGAGTCTGGATGACTTGGGCGCCCTTGCTGGTCCGGATCTTCCTATGGCTGGCCATTAAAGGAAGACACTGGACCGCGGATAGGAGGAGGCACGGGCTGGAGGCAGACGATCACTGCTACCTCTGCGACCAGGAGCCAAAGACCATAGACCACATCATCGCCGGGTGCACCTTCTCGCGTCAAATTTGGTGGACCATCCTAGCGGCTCTAGGAGCAAACGCCTCGCAAGTAGGTGACCCATCCTTGCTTTCATGGTGGGATCGTTGGAGGAGCAGATGGCACGGCGACAAGAGAAAAGGAGCGGACACGCTTTTCGCTCTGGTGGCCTGGGAGATATGGAAGGAGAGAAACACGCGTTGCTTTAGAGATGAGGTGACCTCCGCCGGGCGCTTGCTCTCCACCATCAGGCATACCGCCGATCTTTGGATCGACGCCGGGGCCTGCAAGCTAGGTTGTTCAAGGGGAGGGTGCGGTGTGCGTGGATATTTGTAAACCCCCCCATGGTGCCAAAAGCGCATTGTAAAATCAACCTTCTACCTTAATACAATGATGCGCAAGTCTTTTGCGTATTCGAGAAAAAAGATCTTGTGTCTTGGAATGTTGGTTGAGATACTGACAATACATGGGCTATGATCCGAAGGGGTCATTCCCAAACCCTTTGTTGTGGTGTCTGGGTAGCTAATGTTCCATGAGCTTGATGTGAACACCCAATCTAGCTTCTGTAAGAGGGGGTTTGGTTGCATATTTGATGAAGTATATTTTCTTCCTTGTAAAATAATTTCAGTTAATCCCAGAGCACTGATGGCATCATTGAACATGAACATTTCTGTTAAATCACCTCCTTCCTTGTTTCTATCTTCCTGCTTTCTCATTAGATTGAAATCCCCCACAATCATCCAGTCAATGCTTTTAGGCATTTGGATATGTTCAAACCATTCTAGAAAATTTCTTTTCCCTTCAGCAGTACTTGGGCCATAGATGTTGGTCAAAATCCAATTATCGTTATTATGTCTTGAGAAGAACTCTATAGTCACAGAGAACTCGCTGAAAGCCAGCTGACCAGTGAACAAAGCACTTTTCCATGGCGTTATGATTCCTCCATAGGCTCCAGTGGAATGAAGAAATTCAAATTTATCAGAATTTGGTGGACAAACATTTTTGAAGAAGTTCACATCAAATTCTTCCTTCTTAGTTTCCTGAAAGCAGATTATGTCACAGGCAGAATCAATTACTTTATCTCTGATAGCATCTCCATTTTTCCCTAGAATTGTTACCTCTTACATTCCAGCTTAACACTTTCCATTTTCTAGTTTGGTTCTGATTCATGTTTACAATCGAGAGAAAATAACAGAAGCTGAGATTCAGATAAGTGACTCAGAACAATCAACTGACGCAGATTCAGAACAAGCCGTTTCACATCCACCATCAAAGTCATAGACAAGCATAACTTAAACTTAAAAAGTCTGGTACCCTCTCCCAGAAGCAGCACCGATAACTGACTAAAAGAGCTATAAAATAAGATACATTTTTTTGAGCAACTAAAACTCAAAAAACTCCAACCAAAGGTATACATGTTAGGCTTGTGCATCATCATCCTTTTCTTTCTTTTTTTTTTTTTTGCTTTCCTCTTCCCCATCAAGGTTCTTCTTTTGTTTTGGGTTGCCCTTCTTCCTTCCGACTGGGCTTGACTGCTTCCTCCTCTTTAACAGCACTTCATCAGCTACTTCCTCCAGCTGGCAAAGTTCAGTGCCCAATGCTCTGATAACCTGGGTTGTCAAGGTTGGTGGATTAGGAGAGCATGCAAGACACTTTCTGTCATTACAAATGTTCTTTTTGAATCCACCACTCACCTGTTTAATCCTGTCACTCCTTCTCAGGTCAGTGTCCACAATGAATGTGCTTCTCTTACTGGTTTTTCTAGGTGCATCAATGGGATCAGTGTCGATCTCCACAGAGATTCCTTTTCCTTTGCATTCATCTTCTGTGTTTCTGTCATCGGCTGAGTCACAAGAGATTTGCTTAGGGCATATTTTTGGAATGGAGAAATCAATTACACCTTCATTGTTTATCAGAAGTGGCAAGGTTTTGGATGTTAAAAATTTCTTAGTCCAACAAAAAATATCAGGTGACAGTAGCATTACAGTGAAGAAGTTAGCACATTGAGAGGGAATAGAAACATGTAGGCTCTCATAATTACCTTTGGAAAAGTAATTAGCCCATAGTCTGCCTCAGCAGTAGGGGTGCAAACAAGTGACCTTTAGGTGCACCTCTAAACCTCTTTAGTTCAATTATTTGTACTACTTCTCCAATTTTTTTGAGAAGTAGTACAAATAATTAAACTAAAAAGGTTTGGAGGTACACCTAAAGGTTAACCCTTTGCACCCCTACTCAGCAGTCTTGCTTCTCTCCACCCAGACAGGATCAGCATCAGGTAAATTGAGCAGTGCCATCCCTACATTCAGTTGCTGTATACAGGCAAGTGTCACACCACGGGCATGACGCTAAAAGCATAGTTTCGTTCATTCACGGAGCAAGCATTCCAATCCAACTTGACCGTACCACTTATCATGTACTCTACTATTGCGCATGCGACTTGCATGCCTCCATTTCAAGCTAACCAAAACATAATTACACAGGGCAATAGCCAAGAATCATGTACAGTGCCTAACGTCAGCAAACCAATTTACAGGGATTACCTAGGGTGCACGAGCGACGAGAAGAACCCTCGGTCGTTCTGCTAGCTCAATTCCAAAAGATGGCGTGGGCAGAGCCTCCACAAAATTGCAGTCTTCAGAAGGGCACTTCGTTGCCTCAGTATGCCAGTTACGCTTTTCGGTTTTCTTGAAGCCACCAGTGGAAATCACTTTGCGAGGAGTATCAAATAGAGAACACCTTACTGTAGTCTGATTCCATCACTTCGCAGACAGCTGGGTGGTTGCTTGCTTGGCGAGTACTCTCTCAAATTCTGCACGAGCCTCAGGCGAGTCTTCTTCACAGGGCGGTACCAGTTGACAGAAGAGCGGCAAATATGCCTCCCATTCCCTCAAAACCGTGACACCTTTCTCGCTGCCCGTTTTTTCCTTTTGAAACACAGAAAAAAAGGCACAAAAGTAAGGGGATGGACAACATTTGATACACGACTTTAAAAAGATACACTGAACTTCTCTCGTAAATAGAAGCAGTTCACTTACAACATAGGCCTCAATCAAGCCCTTTAGCTGCATCTGCCCAGCTGGAGCATTCACTCTCTGCATCTTGACGATTTCCTTGTTAACCTATTATTAAGGCAGTAGAATAGAAACCACATCATGTGGTGGAGCTTGCAAACCTTTGGGACATGTGTATCATCCTCATCTAGAATGTAGGAAAGGCCACCAGTCATTCCAGCTGCAACATTCCTCCCAGCCCTGTAAATTAAGAAATATGCATATGAAAGGATGTGAGGAAAAGGAGACAATTGTCAAAAGAGAATTCTGTTGGTTCTACTTACTAGTTGCCAAGTACAACTACACTACACAGCCACCAGTCATGTACTCACAGCAATGATCTCCAGTACTCACAGGTGCCAGCCACCAGTCATGTGCTAACATGTTAAACATCAGTACTCACAGGTGCTTCAGAACGATCAGAAAGAACAATAAGTTGAGAGCCACTCCGCACAGCAGCGTCAGCTTCTTCACAAAGAGCCTGAATTGTCTTATCAAGTGAACCATCTAGACCTATACGAATATCAAAGTATGTTGACAGTACTTTGGGCTTAAGTTTTGGGTCCTTCAATAGAGTTTCTAGCTATTACTTGAGAGCAATGGATATATCAATCAATTTGGACTTGAAAGGCCTTGGCTAGTTAATTAAAAAGGTAAAAATGTGCAAGGACTTAAAACCTGCGCAAACCGCTGTTTGAAATAATCATATAACAAGTGTGATCTTTGTGATAACACAGCTAACGGAATGTCATCACCCATACAAAATGTTGGTTCCTTTCCTTGTGAAGCCATTGTTTCAATCACCATTTGCACATCTTCACTTGAATAGCCAAATGCCCTAAGGAAACAACAGTATGCTTAAAGTTAGGGCATGTTTGAATCCCTTGACAAATGACAAATGGCAAATAAATTTAAAAAATCTTTTATCAATTTCTAGTGGAATTGGATCCCTTGGCAAATGGCAAATGGCACATACAAAGACAATTCTATCCCTAATAATTGCACTCTCATTCACATATCATGCATAGGAGGGAGGGGTATATGAGTGGGAGGATTTTCCAAAGTGGCAAATGGCAAATGACAATTTTTTGCTCTTTTGTCATTTTTTGTCTTGCATGTTTGGATCCATTTGACAAAAAAATAGCAATTCTTTTCCTCTTTTGTCAATTTGCCAAGGGGGTCCAACACATGCCCTTAATGTTCAGCCTGAGCAACAATCTATGAATCTAATACCTATAGCCGCTACAACCCTTGGAATTTTTTCTGTTGAGCAACTTCTGTTCTAAAAGTAAATATAGCTAAGTAATACACTAGGTTAAATGTTAAAATTAACTTGATCAGTGGCAACATTGGCCATAGCACAATGGAATTACAAGAAAAAACACTATTTTTGGATGCATTTTATGAAACATCATGAACACTTTTGCCTGTTTATATCATTACAGTAACATGTAGCGCCATATAGAGCATCAGACATTCAAGCACAGAAACTCCGACGATAGCAAACATATAAAGTTCCACAATACCACATCTGCACAAGTAAAAGAAAAGATCTTGGTATGTGTTGGATCAATGAACAAAGCTTTATGAATTCTTACTGTTGATGTCTCAAAACAGTCTCATTGTCCATGATAGTTGAACAGAGGGAGTTGACAGGCTTTATCGAACGTGTGCGTTCTTGCAACCAAGATCCATAGGGGCTCGCTAAAGCCACAGTCTTCTTTATGAAGGACCGAGAACGGCGACCAGAGGGGGGTGAATGGGAGCCTCAAATTTCTCTCGGAATATTCGGGCCACTCTTCCCAAAAACCAAACCCAGTTGCTGGGTGCTCAACCTCCCCCTCGTGTTGCTCAGGGGATTCAGACGAAAACGGAGAATTGAGAGCTCACCGGCAGTGGAGGAAAACTCACCGGAAACCCCCAAGAAGAGTTCTCAACTCCTATGAGAAAGAGGCAAGAATTCCAAGCGAAACAGCCAGAAAAACAGGCGACGGACGCTGGACAACAGGGCGTCGGACGCTGAAAGATCGTCCGTCAGCCTTCCAGAAAGCCTTGCAGAGAAGAAGCAGAAGGCAGGGCGTCGGACGCTGGGCAACGGACTCTGAAGAGCGTCCGACGCCAAAACCGACAGACACAGACAAGCCGTGCGACGGACGCTGACATCAGGACATACCAGCGTCCGACGCAAAACCCTCGGAGCGTCCGACGCTCCCGACAGAAACGCAGAAACCTCGAAAAGCGATTTTCTCTCCGCCAAATCTTCCCAAAACTCGACCAAATGATCACCAACTGCTATCAAACTTTGTAGGCATGATCCTTGAGCAGTTGGAGAGCAATCCCGAAGAAATCATCGCTCAATTTGGGTCGGATAAACGGGAACACTCGGATTTGGAGGAGAAACGGCAAAACGAAGAACACCGCAAAGAAATCGCCCAATCTGTGTACTCGAGAGGTTTGAGGATGGATCCTTCGGTGCAAAGATGCTCCTCTCGAATACGAACAACTTGGTTCAAACGGATTTGCAAGAGCTACTCCCTACAAAGAGAAATCAACTCGGGAAAATAGGGAGCAAAAAACAAAACGCGAAGAACACAAGCAAAACGGAGACACAATCATGAAAACGAAGCCACCATGGCTTACGGAGGTTACAGCCTCCGATTCCTCGCAACAAACTCAAGTTCTTACAGAGGTTGGTGAAATCAACCTAGGGATCTCATGAACTAGAGAGAGGGTAGAGAGAGAGAGTTGGGGCTAAATGATTAGGGTTCAAGAGATAGGATAAGGATACCCCTTCATCCTCTATTTATATGAGGCTTTGGCTATTTCCCAAAGACCCCCTAGATACAATGAGTGAACTACCTAGCCTAAGCATTGCAGTCCAAGCTCCGGTAAATATCTCCCTCGATTTGAATGGACGGCCCCGCTTCCTGCCAGGAGTTGCCGTCGTCTCGACGCAACCTCCAGGATTCCATCACGTGTCATCCCCGCTTCCTCGAAAGCTCCGCCCGGGTTTTGAGGCCCAAACCCGCGAAACCCGCCACCGGTAACTTTGGGCTCAACTACCGAACCCCGAGTTTTGAGGCCCAAACTCGGAAACCGTCCTCTGGTGATTTTACGGCCCAAACCACCAAATCGCTCGACTCGAGCCACCTTGTCCTCGCCCGGTCGGACCCCGAGTCCCCTGAGCCTCCGCTCGACCCGCTCGTCCGCCGTCTTGACTCGGTCGACTCGGTCTACCTCCATGTCTTCTCGCACTCGCCGGTGTCAGGCACTAGCCACCACAGCTAGTCCGCCGGCGCCCATGGTCCCTCAGTCCGAGCCCCACTTCCGCCCTTCACCGCTCTCAGTCCATCGGCACGGCAAGCCTCTACTCGACCTTCTCCACGCCATTGACCACTGTCACTAGGCATAGTACCTGCACATCACAAGCCGATAGACAAGCACACATTTGCTTTCGCAAAGGATTAGTGATAACCGCTCAAACTGAAACACCCAAGTGTTGATCAATCACCCATCACAAAACTGAACATACATGGGTACTTATCCACCATGTGTTCGCACTTTACTTCTGTGTTTTCAAGCACCTGGATGGTTCATGAGGTTTAAAATCCGTAGTACAAAATTCTGCCGCAGTCAACAGCAAGAAAGATAAAAGATTATTTGTTTCTATTCTAACCTGTCCAGTTTGTCGGTCAACAGTTATCATCATTCCAGGACCTAATCGTCCTTTCATTACTACCTTTGACTCATCCAATGGTATAACGCCAACCTGTAGGTTGCCATTGAGCCTGTTGCTGTTCTTCTAAAATTTCATGTTGCTCCTGTAACCCATGCTGTCCTTGCACTATCTGATCTTCCTGTATTCCCACCATTTGTTCTTGAATTTCTTCATTTTCATGAAACCCAACTTCCTCTGGAAAGCCATCTTCACCTGGTCCCACTAACTCCTCCAAATTTATATCATCCAGGTTAATATCTTTTGGACCTTCATCAAGATGTACTACATGGATGTGCTGCATTTCCTGGTCAGCTAGCTGCATCAGGTTTTCCTCTCCTGCCATCAGATTAAGGTCCACTTGCATTGGTTGTTGCTGATCTCCATGTACCACTGGTTGGACTGGATTTAAATGACTTCTTGAGGATCATCTCCCATCTGTCCAACTGGCTGATTCAGATCCAGCTGTATCTCCACCTCAGCCTGAACCTGCTGCTGCTGCAGTGGTGGTGCAGGCCAAAGTGCCCAAGCTGCAATGTCTTCAGGTGGTTGTTCAGGCTCTGCTCCATGTATTTGATTCTGATGCTCAGCTTCCTCAGGATTTTGTACTGGCCCCTCTCCTATCTGCCCTAGACCAAAGAAATCAAAAGGGGCACGACACTAACAAAAGTCAAACCCAGGATCTTTGCGGGCAGCCGGCCCTGTGTTTCGACGACTCGCTTGATCACCGAGCTGTGCTATCTCCTCTTTCGTGATACCTCCCATGAGTTTATCGTCGTGATTGATCAACATTATCTCCCCATGCTGATCAATCAAGTCACCAAGTGTCACTAGGGATGACCATTCAGCTCATGCTCCGCACACCACTTTGGAAGTGTATAGGCTAAATCATCTAATCGGCCAATTAGCCGAGCAGCTAGCACAGTTCCCCCTAATCGGGTCCAAGAACGGATGTTCTTCCAAAGAGGTTCTGGCAGACTTCGTGCATCCATGTCAAGCCTCAGTCTGTTCATAACTTCTCTGAAGACACTCCTCAGACGAGATCCCTCACTGACTATTATCATGAATCTATAACATGCTGTTTGCATGGATGAGGATGGAGTCGGGTCGTCCTGAAAAGTTGCCAGACTATACCACATATCCCGAAAAGATCTGACACCTCCAATTGTGACATTATCGCTACAAAGTTTATTAAAAATGATCAATAGACAAATAGAAAGAATAGTAATACAGAATTTAAACAGAAGCACAAAGCAACAACAATTATTGAGATTCAGGTGCCTTAATTTTAGGAATTTTAATGTAACAATCTTACACAATCAACTGGTACAATTAAAAAGACAACTCTCAGAAGACAATTCACAATTTTTTTCCTATAGCCAAGCAATGTGAAAATTGCATGTTGCCTCAACAGAAAAGAAATAGGCACTTGAATATAAGAGAAGTGGATAACCTTGACCCATAGCCTGTAGATATGCCACTATGTTGTGCGTTCAGAAACACTGGCACCTCTATATTTGGGTCTTCAAGGCGGTACCACGTACCCCAACCAGATACCTTTCTCCGACTTCCTCTTCTGCCTTTATTCTTATTGTGATTTCTCACTTGTTGCTCCTCCTTTTCATACAGTACGGATTCCTCCTCCTCTGGACTTCGAATCAGTCGCCGTCGAAAAGCCACAAAATACAGATCGACATCTCTAACGAGACAGTCTACTGTGTATGTTGAATCTTGTGAATCAGTAAGCCGGATTATGAAATGACTGCTTAGATTGGTTTTGGGATTGCAAAGAGGTGTCACAGGTATACAATACTTTCCAGCTGTGAAGGGAAAAAGTGTTCGCTGTCGATGCTTCAGGGAGAAAAACATGGTGAGATAGTTCCCCATTTGTGAGATGTCATAATCATAGACTGGAATGTCCTGACATGGTTAAGACAAGTGATGACAAAATAAGCTCAGTTGCTCTGCCTCTTCTTTGAGTAGTAATTAACAACAGAGTTCACTGACCTAATTAATGTAACAGTATTAAGGTTACACAAACTGACCTCTAAGCTATCTTGCCACGGGCAAAACAATTTATCATCGGGTGGGCGTGGAGGTGGAGGGCCTGAAGGGGGCGGAGGTTCGCCTCCTGGTGCTCCCACCATCTACACATGTGCCAAAGTTAAACAAACTAGGGTGTTAACCAATAACAGAAATCTGATTCAAAGGAAGATGGAGGGTACTGACCACATTACAACATATGAAGCTCCTGAAGAAAAACTCTCCATGGCCATGGATTCGCCTAAATTCAGAATAGGCACAATCGGTTCCAAGGTTGTGCACATTTGAATTAAATTCTACTCCTTGTCTAGAAACCATTTCAAAGACCTTGTCCATGGGGACTGTCTGCACAAACATAAGAAAAAAGGAATTCAAGTCAAAATGATCTGAAGCAGGAAGTAACAGATCGCACAAACACAATAACAAAGGAATTAAAGTCAAAATGATCTGAACCAGAAAGTAACAGATCTAAAATAAATTTTAATTTGTTATGTTTTCAGGTTTCCACATTTTAACAAAAAAATTTAAATGCAATCTATTTGCTGATATTGATTTGTTTAATTAAGTAAAGAAGAACATATACCGCAATTACTAAATGCAATAGAAATTCAGAGCTGATAAAGTTCCCATCACAGTCCAATGCTATCAATTAGATCTGTATGAAGTGAAGCCTGGTAGTTCACATGAGGATTCATTATTATTTATTGTGTACTTCTGATCGGAATTTCTTATCCTGCCCAAAAAACTATTCCACAGAAAATCAGTCCAGCTTCACAATTTTTGCAACGATCAGTAGCAACAGTGAATATTAATGCCAAGATCGAACATTGAATCATCTAATCTGGGCAGTACAGAAACTAAGTTTTAATAGCATTTTACATTGCTCTCATTGTACCATCAGGCACTACAATATTTTCGAGATGATAGTTTGCCATATTTAACTTTATGATCTCAAGGTTTCAGATAAGCATGAATATAAAGAAAAGAAAGAAAGAAAGATACCAATCCGACATCTCAAACACAAAAATTGGCACGCGAGTGCTCTCACGCTAGCCACCAATCACAAGTAAAAGTATAAGAAATATTTTGTCATATCATACCTTTTGCCAGACCATTTTCTCAACTGATTGAGGCCATACTGTTGGTGATTTCACCTGTTCCAGAATCAACATGGGAAATCAAACATACAGACAAGAGGACAGTGTTAGCTATTCAAAATTCACATGACTATTCTTTGGGGGGTTTTAAGTCAGTTGCAGAAATCTGCCCGTCAAGGGCCAAAAAAGCCAGCAATGCATGTAATTGGTAAATGGTCTAAAGAAACAACATTGTTTACGCTACTTCAAACAAACATACAGATATATTTTCTTTAACAGACAGTGGCATGACAAATTGCCCCCAACGTCTGCCAAATGATTCCACTCCTACTCTAGGATTCCACATAATCTCTTTGCTACACTACAGTAAATCCCCCAAGATTCCCAATGGCATGATTAGACCCCCCAAATCAAAACCAAACAAGAATCACTCAAGAACGCAGTCGAAATATCCAAGAAGCAGCACCAGGTCGTTGAACATCGCCTTGGTAAAGTTTCGGTTCTCCCTCCTCCAGACGCACAACAACATGGCAGTCGCCGCTGCCACCTTCGCGGCGGTCATCGAGCGTTGCGGGAAGGGGGGCTTGCTGGCCGCTTCGCTCGGCTCCGTAGCTCTCGGGGCGGAGGTAGCGCGGGACTGGGGATGGAGCTTGCCGCCCGCGGAGCCCCGGTTGGAAGAAGCCGCCACGGTCTCCTTGTCCTTCCACTTGGCCGCAACCGCTGCCTCCGCGGCGGTGGCGACGGGGAGCCCTCCGGCTTCTGGCGACCCATGGGTCCGTTCTTGGCTGCGCTCGGACGGCGGAGCGGGGCTTTCCGGCTCTTCGGCTGCGGCGGTGTTGGACTTGTTGCGGAGCCCTTCAACTGGTTCTTGGTCATTTTGGTTCTTTATTCCTGAACCGGAGGCCATCCTGGCGGGAAGAAAAGCTCGAGGACGGGAATCCTGGCGGAGGGGCCTGTTCGCGAAATCTGGGAGATTGAGGGAGCGGAGACGAAAGAAATGGAGGGCTCGTTGTAATTATAGAGTGGGCGGGAGGTTATTTGCTAAGGCCGTAACGGTCGGTATATCTAACGATGTGGCATGTGGTGGCGTGGAGCCGAGGGAGCACGCGATTTAACAGCCTAGTCCTCCGATAAATTCTGGGCTTCTGGCTGGTCAAATTCCCTACCACGCCCCTGAACAGAATTCAGAATTCCTTCTTTTAGGACCGAAGGGAAACCCCTCCCAAAGTGACCCGTCCAAATTTGCATCCAATCTTGCGTCCTTGCCTCTCTTTTTTTGGGTATTTAAATTCACAAACTCTACGAGCGACAGGTCGCCCTGGCAAGTGCCCCTTGAGCCCGACACCACGCTAAGGGTCTGTTTCGTACAGCTTATAACTGTTTCATTAAGCTGTTATAAATTGTTTTTTTTTTGTCAAACACCTCTTTTCAAAACAGTTTCACCCTTAAAGCTGTTTTTCCCCCCTCTCATAAACATATGAAGTGGGATGAAGCTGAAAATAGTAGTTTATTACAGTTTTCTCCCCCCTTTCTCTCTCACATGCACGAAGAAAGTTGTTGGTGAAGCTGTTTTGACAAACACTTTTTTCAAAATAACTCAGCTTTAGCTAGAAAGTTATTTGTAAAGCTATTTTTTAAAAAAATAGCTCCACTGTACCAAACAGGCCCTAACTATGTGTCACTGGTACGGAGGTCACCTATTCATTTCCTAGTTTTATCCTAACAACTATAAATTTGCCACCGAAAACAATATATATTCAATGACGTGTCATACCAAATCAGCACACCAGCGTGGAAGAGTGACCGTCCTCGACACAACAAAACGTCAAAAAGACCATTAGGCTCTTATGTACTGTTCATCATCCTCGACAACAGAATGTTGTTATTGAAATACGTAAACATGTATTCTCAAGATATTTATTTTTTAATTTTATGAAGGAAAATGAGAGTATATGACGTCATCATGCATGACTTGGCTGACGATTTAGCACCAGTCTTGCGGCTTCGACACTCGCGGTTGTCACCGCCTCGGCCCTCCACATCCGCATCGCCTCTACCCAACCCACCACTGCATCGCAAACCTTGCGGTTGTCACCGACCCGACCCTCCACATGTTGTGTCCGTGGCGGTGCAATTGCAGGTAAAACTCTCTTATGCTAATGCCATGTGTTAATCCTGTAGGGAATTGTAATCTTTTATAATAGTATATAGGTAAAACTCTCTAAAGCTAATGCATGTGTTAATCCTGCAGATTTAATAGATTAAGCATGAAAACACACCATAGTCCATTCATTAATTAAAGTACTATTCTTTCAACTTCTTATATATGGGAAGTCTGACAACAAGGTGCATCAGCACCTCAGTGCATTGAGCCATGCCAAAGTAACTTGAACTTCCGGTGGAGAAAGAAAAGAAGACCGTCTTCATGATATAGCAACTAGTCTAATGTCTGTGTTAACGCAACGGTTTAATCTAGGAAAATGTTTTAAAAACGTAAATGTATATTGCCCGTGCTAATGTTATGATGGTATTTGGAGAAAAAAATTATAAAATTAAAATAAATAATAAAATACAAAAAGTCAAAGCATAAAAGAAACACAAATTCAGAAACTCTCTATAAATTCAGAAACCTCCTCCAGCGTCTTTCCCTCGACGGCCTCCGCTAGCCTCTCTCACCTCGCGGTGTTCCCGTCATCCTCTCCGTCCATCGTCGTCGCCACGACGTTCTCGAACGCCTTCTCCTGCTCGCGGGTCCACGCCGCCCGCACTTCTACTCGTCGCCGCCGCATCCCGTTGCGTTAGCACGGGCATTTCTGGGTGGACCAAGGAAATAAAAATACGGTAAATTAGTAGGATAGAATCAATCCAACAAATTCACTCTCTTTTATCACACACTCTTAATATTCTCACATATGAAAATTACTCCACAAAAAATATGAAATATGTATGTATCCATCTCTGCCTCAAATATACACTTCGGATCATCTCTCTTTCTATATATCTTACTACTACTACTACTTAAACCACCGGTTCATGTAATGTAAATGTAATCGCGATTGATAACCAGCTTGTCGAGAACGGAGCAACTGTCGTCCATGCCGCTCAGTTCAGTTCAGTAACAGAGCTCCTCCACGGCGTCGGCGAACCAGGAGTTGAACCACGCCGTCTCGGCCTCCGGCAGCACGACACCGACCTCCACCTCGGCGACGTCGTGGCCCTCCGCCAGGGACACCGTGTCGGGCGTCTTGTCGATGGACACCAGCTCAACCTTGACCGGTCGGCCCAGCCCAAAGTCGGTCTCGTACACGCAGATCCCTCCCGTCTCCTGCCTCGTACTCGTCGCGGCGGCTTTCGCGCTGCTCGTCGTGGCGTCGCCGGCGGCCGTCGCGGTCCACGTCACGGGCGTTCTTTTGGCCTTCCCGGACCTCATCGACTTCACGTGTCTGCTGGCATCTAGCCCCGTGCTGGAGGAGCTCGCAGGGCGGTCGTCGCTGACGCTACTGGCCGTGCCAAGCGGCAACCTCCCGCAGTCGCCGTCGGCGTTCGCGGCTGCGTGGGGCGCCGACCTCGCCGACGTCCTCCGCTACCACGTCCTCCTCGAGTACATCGCTCCCGCCGACCTCCGCCGCCTGCCGGCCTCCGGGAAGCTCGTGACGACGCTGTTCCAGACCACCGTCCGCGCCCCCGCAGACCTCGGCGCCGTGAACGTCACCACCGCGGGGGTCTCCCTCGCTGTCATCCGCTCGTCGGCACCGTTCCCGGGCTCGAACGCCACCGTCCTCGGCTCCATTATTGCATTGTCGTACAACTTGAGCGTGCTGGCAGTGGACGACCTCATCGTCCCCACTGGGTTCGACCTCGCGGCGTCCGAGTCCTGGCCGCCCGCGACCGTCAACATTACGCGCATCCTCGCCGACACGCGCGCCTTCAACGTGGCGGCGTCGATGCTGGAGGCCTCGGGCGTGGCGGCCGAGTTCGAGAACGACGAGCGCGGGGCCAGGATCACGGTGTTCGCCCCCACCGACGACGCCTTCCCGCCCCATCCCATCCCATCCCATCCCGCGGTGGCTGGCAAGCCCCAGCCCACGCGCTCGTGGCCGCCGGCGAGCCCCGCCCCCCTGCGCCACGGCGAGTTCCTCCTCTGCACACACCGCCCACATTATTTCTTTTTTTCCAAAAAAAAAAGTCAGGATGAGGAATCGAACCAGGGCTATGGTGTGCGGGCGCGGGGCTCGGGCGCGGGTGTGAATGAGGGAAGGGATGATACACGTGATGTTGGTCATTGGATCTGAGCGAGTAAGGAGATAGAATAATTACAAGCAATCTGGACGGTAGATTTTGAAGAGGTCAGCCTTCTGGGTACACTTTCCTGGGTGGATGGATGAGAGACTCCTCAGCGGGGTGATTTGTTTTTTGGTGGACCTAGAAAAGAAAAGACGGTGAATTAGTAGTTTGGATACACGCGCACGCTACCTAAATCTATATCTATACCTATTAATAAAGAGCCAAAATTTCAGGCTATTTTTTGTTCATCCATTATTTTTAGATCTGTCTCCCTCTAACTACCCGGTAACGAAGAGTACTCTTCTGTCCAGACTTATATATATAACCCGTGCTCATATACGAGTTAGAGTATCTCACGTCGAGACTGATATGGAGTTCGACTCACCTCTCCTTAACGGAACTCTATGGATATGGAAACTATTTCTATTAGTTTGCCTATATCCTTCCTGTTTTTTTAGCAACGAATCCTAATCAAATATAGGTCCCTTCAATCTAAGAGCAACTAGGACAGTTTGAGATATTTTATTTCCCAAAATAAGGATTTTGGCAACTTCTAAATTGTTATGGGAAAGATTAAAAAAACTCATCTCCAATAATTTTTCATAATTCATTTGGCAAACAAAAAAATTTATAGGTCCACACATATTTAAGCATTATATATTCCTGCTCGAGTCGTGGGCGCTCGTCTCCTCAGACCGCCGTCGGACGTGGCTTCGTCGCCGCCTGAGACGCACAATCGGCCGTGGCTTGGTGGCCGCACGGGCAGTCAGCCGTGGCCTGAGACGCGACGTCGATGTGGAGGAAATCCGGCGGCGTGACTTGCGGCCACTCGGCCGTGGCCTGAGACGCGCTGTCGGCGTGGAGGAAATCCGGCGGTGTGACCAACTGCAATCATCACGCCCATCGTCTGCTAATTTCAGGAGGTCATCATCACACACACATATACCGATTTATATAGTACTATTACTATTAGTTTCAACCGGACGTACCTGGAGATGCCGATCTCGTGCTCATGTAGATGGCGGCAGCGCGCAGCACCCGGAGATCGGCACGGCAACGTCATTGGACCGAGAGATCGTGCGGCACCAGGACGTCGTCGCGAGGCTATCGACCGGACCGGGAGATCGGGAGGCAGCTGCACGTATCGACGCGGGAGGGAAAAGCGCAGGGGAAAAAAGACGACGGCAAAAAAAATCGGTGCAAGGAAAGAAGATCGGCGCGGGAGCGAGTCCGTGAGAATTTTCGGCTATGCGCGGTATTTGGATTATAAATTTCGAATGACAAGAGGAAGAGATCCAAACCAGCAAACGCGCCATCCGTACGTGACAGTGCCGGACTACCAAGGCAATGACGATGGAGAAGCTAGGGCAGATTCGTCAAACCCTCCGCTGATGATTTGTGTGGGCGTCATGCTACGTGTCGTTGCATGTCATGATCACACTTCGGGAACGCTAAGATCAGCGTACGTCATCGGCGTGGCGGACAACGTCGGCGCATACACAGAGTCCAACGTGGACGGTGTCGCCTTCTCCCGCGGTCACATGGATGAGTCATGACGCGCGCGTGTGTGAGGAGGTCGCCGGGCTGGAGCCCAGTGCGCGTCATGTCTGCCCTATGCGCTGCTGGAGTGGCCTACGACGAGACGACCCCGTTCGCTGCGCTGGAGCATCGACAGTCGTGATCCTATCGCTGTCATTGAATAAATCTTCGAGTTGCAAATCGACCAGGTAACTATATAATACTCTCTTCATCCTAAATTATAAGTCATTCCAAGAATCTTGAAGAGTCAAAGTTTCTCAAGTTTGACCAAACTTATATAACAATATAATAATATTTATAATATCAAATAAGTATCATTAGATTTGTTATCAATTATATTTTTTATAGTATACCTATTTGATGTTATAAATCTGTATAGTTTTGTCTATAATTCTTGGTCAAATTTGAGATGCTTTGACTCTTCAAGATTCTTAGAATGACTTACAATTTGAGATGGAGGGAATACTTCATACTGTTGCAACACATGCGGATCAAAGTTTATATAATAGAAAAAAATAATATAAGTAAATAAAAAAAAAGAATACATATGGACTCCATGATAGACTCTTCGTTTCATTGAGACGCGTAGAAAGAAATAGAAAAAAAAACAATCGTGCTTAATTGGGAAAAAAATAGTAATAAAAAATGAAATCTGGTAGGAAAAAAGTAATGACGCATATTACATAGAGAGAAAATACAAATAAAAAATAAACAGTAATGGACTGCACCATGCACTCGTCTTATTCGAGACTCAAAGGACCAAATATGTAGCTAAAAACATAGCAATACAATAAGATGAAAAATGTTAATAGAGATATAGAGATAAGATTAAATATAAATACATATGCAATACTTCTATATGTGTTTTTTTATTGATGTTCAATATTTTTCTCTCATTTGCAACGAACGGGCACATTTACTAGTACTAGTATAGAGGAATTAGATGAACAATGTTGCGAGAAATAACGCATATATGGATATTGTTTACCCGATTAGTACACGTGGCTGGTGGGCTCATCAGCTGCTTCTTGTGTGTGTGTTTTTTTTTGTTGAACACGGGCCATATCTTTTCTTTTCTTTTTTTATGGCCCAAGTAAGACTATATTCTTTGGCCAGCCTGGGTATTCGGTTAACCGAAACTGATCGATTCGGTTCCTCGATTTTCAGACAAATTCGGTTCTCTGACAAATGGTAACCGATCGGTTCTTTTAAAATCTCGGAACCGACCAAATTCGGTTTCGGTTAATTCGGTTCGGTTCCGGTTATGACTGAATTAACCGAGTTGCTCCAAATCTCTCGCCCTCGCCCTGCTCGTCGCCGCACCGCTGTAGCCCCAAGTGGCGCTGCACCTCGCCCTGCTCGTCGGTGTTGTGCTAACTGCCGGCCTGCCGGGGTTGGAGAGAAGTGAGGAGAAGGGAGGGCCGGGGGAAGGGGGGAGGTCCGTCGTGCCGGGTTGTCGGGGCCGCGGGACCGGGGCGGTGGTCGACGACGCAGGTTGGGGTCGGAGAGGGGGCGTCGAGTGGTGGCGGCGCCGCGGCGGGTGCGGTCGGGGGCGGCGGGCGCTGGTGGCGGGCGTCGCGTCGGGCGGGGCACCGGGCGGTGGTCGTGGACGGGGTCGGGGGCGTCGCATCGGGCTCTGGTGGGGGGGGGTCGGGGATCCGGGCTGAATCGAGAGGAGGACGCCTCCAGGAGGAGTGACTGAGAGTCTGAGATGGTTAGGGTTTGGTTTTGGGCTGGGCTGTATGTATATTCTTTGGGCATTTACCAATTTCGGTTCTTATGGGTCATTTCGGTTAACCGAGTCATAGAATCGAACTAACTGTATTAATTTCGGTTCCTGAAAATCTGGAACCGAACCTGGAACCGAAACCGATCGGTTACTTCGGTTTCAGTTACGGTTAGTTTGGTTTGGTTCTCGATTTTCAATTTTTTGTGTCCAGGCTGGTTCTTTGGTGACCCAAGGCCCCAACCTTGTCTTTTTCCCCATGCGCCATGAGCCATGCGCCCATGCCCTATGGGCCCTTATGGGTACAGACGCACAAGAGCCATACCTACTAGTAGACTACTAGAAACGAGCGCAATCGAGCGTCCACGGCCTCCTAACTAAGGATGCAAGCGGCAGCCCGTATAACTCGTATATAGGTTTAATTTTGTGGGTTGTCGCTTGAACCCGCGAAAATTAAATCTATACGTGGGTTCGTGGACTAGCCCACTTGGATCGCTACTCCTAACTCGCTCCCCTCCATAAGAAACGCGGAAGCAAATCAGATGGTTAGGGACGATGCGCGGAGGTGGATCCTGTGGTGATGCCAGCGGCAAATACAGATAAATTCAAGGTGAGTTCGGCTCGTCGGGCAGTGATTCTGCTGCGAAACTGTTTTTTTTTTTGGTTTCTGTTTCGTAGTTGAAACGAATCGGCCGTTTGGTGATGCCAGCGGCAAATACAGGTAAATTCCAGCCGTTCCGCAGTTGAAACGAATCGGGAACGACCGGTTTGGCATGGACCCGACGGTTTCCGGGTAGAATCAGGGTTCCGATGTGCCGGAGTTGGGGTGGGTTAGGAACTTTGTTACTTGGAGCACCCAAATATAAATAAATACAGATACAGACTTGGGCCAGTCACGCAATTTTCATCCAAAGAGCCACGCAACGCACCCGCGAGAGGATCAGATCTAGGGTTGAGTCCGCGTCGGTGGCGAGGGCTATCTGAGTTGGTTGTCGTGCCCTGTACAGACTAAGACGGCGGTGGGGGCGCTAAGGAAGATTGGCCGGGTAGGAACAAGAAACTTTTTTTTGGGAGAGGATTTGGCGGCGGCGGGGGCAATGGGGTGGTCGGTGGCTAGGAAAAGAGCGTTTGAGGAGATGAACAAGGCGGAGGATGAGGAAGCCAATTTGGAGCTGTTGGGGACGATGGAAGTGGATAAAGCTGAGCCAAGAACATATTTTACCCTCCTGGACAGGAGGCCTTAGGACGCGATCATTTCGACGCTCTTGGTTTGACTGAGGAGGATTGGGATGCACTGCAGGCCTCCTTGGCACAGCCTAAACCAGAGAGAAAGGAAACAATGGAGGAGCGGCGGTTGAGGATTGAGGAATTGCATAAGAGGATGGACGAGGAGCGAGAGGCGCAGGACAAAGCGGATCGAGAGGAGATTGGCCCGGACTATCAAGCCTGGGCAGCCGGCAAGTATCGCGATGACTGGAACAAGATATTTTCCTGCTCCTATGGATCATTCGAGGACACAAGTGAGTCTAACCTTCTCTTCTCCAACTAGCTATATATTATTATAGGAAATAACTAGCTAGGATTTGATCTCAACTAATTCAATTCTTTGATATACCAATATATATATGTGCAGCGAGGATTCCTGCCATGCGCTTCACTTATGAGCCTGTGCCGGACATCGGAGTCTCCACGCACCATACTCTGCAGGACATCGGAGTCTCCACGCACCATACTCTGCAGGTCTTTTCAGCCAAGGTTGCATCCACAAGTGGTGCTTTACAGTGGCCACTTGATGTGTTTGGTTTCGTTGCCATACGTGACACCAGTGATTATAATCAAAATATCATCTTCAACCGCACAAGGGAGTCCTGCCAAATGCTCACCGAAGAGGTTTGTGATATTTCTTATTATCATTCATTCATTCATTGGTTTTTTTTCCTCTTATAGTGCTCCAACACAACTATTATCATGTATATAATTTTTCTCTCTTTTTCTTGCACCCGTGCACCCTTACCTGTTTTCATTATCATGTATGTAGGCATGTGCAGAGTTAATTGACATGCATGTTGACTTTACACCCTCCTAGCTAGTTTCTCTCTGCAGCAAGCAAGCGTGGTGATGATCATAATATAGTATATACATGCTCCTATATGACTGTTCCCTAAAAATTACCATGGCTCATATATGAGCCATGAAACCGACATGCCTTCTGCTTGTGCTAGAATCATTTAGGAAGATATCTCATCCTTTTGAAATAGTTGGTGTGAATGCATATCATAACAAAAAGAGTCATATGTCTATGATTTTTTTTTTGTCACAGAAATACTTAGCACAATACAAGTAGTCTGGGTCAACTACTTACTCGGTCTTAATTCAAACTAGCGCACATGTGTTGGACGACTCAACTATTCAACACTTGGATTGATGATGTTTCTGCTTCCGTATGTTTAACTGGATAAGGGAGCAGATGCACACTCTTAAGCATTTTGGGGAGGGGTACTAGCGAAGACTGCTTCAAAATTTGTCGCTTTATTCAGACTGTGTGGGTCCTTAAGAATTATGCAGTAGTACTTGTTATACATCTTTAGTCCGCTGATGTCAAAAAATGATGATCTATAGTTTCTGGAGTTTCTCTTTTAAATTTTGGCTAAACCATGTTTTAGGTTCTTACTACAAAGAAAGAAGGCATTGGCATACAAATAAACAAAATTAGGCGCATTTAATCACTCTTTATTGTTTGCACACAACAAATATAAGATTGTTTTTGTCCCTAATGCGCTGTGCTAGTACGTTTTCCCCATTTTTGTGTTATGCATACTGCATCATTTATGCTACTCAGTTTCTGTTCATTATACTGTTTTGTATTGGCTATATGCTGCTCAATATTGTTTACCTCCTTTTCTGATTCTGTTTCACTGATTCATTTATATGTTTTGCATGCATGCAGGATCATAATTTAGTACTGGTAGGACCAACCCGGGCTGTTTTTGTGTCAAGTCCACATCCTGTGACCATTGAGGTTGACCTTAAAGTGAAGGGCACTACTGAATCAGATGATAAAGACTTGAGCTTCCTAGCTGTGCCTTTGTTGTGCATGACAACGCATTCATGCATGTTTCGTTGTTCTTACACTAGCAAGCTAAGTACACTAGAGTTTACACTTGGACATGTTATTTCCTCCGTAGAGGCTACAATTTTTGTGCGAGTCATTCGTGGGTCATGGCCGGATGGTTTTCGCTGTGAATTTTCTGCCTTTGGTGTCCGTCGCAGGAATATTGACCATGACGAGAATGCAGCTGATATTGATCGTGAAAAAATTGTCCTGTTTGACTCTAGAGGTGAGAAAGGGACCATTGATAATGATGGCAACATTAAGCTTTCAAGGCGCGTTGTTTCTGTTGAATTTTTTGGAGAGCTTAAAGTTTCTGTCAAGGCATGTAAAGTGGATAATGATGCCGTGGAAAGAGAGGAGGTTTTCACACCTTTAAGAGCAGGTCTAAGCTACCGAGAGATTGACATTGGGTTCTGTGCAATGGAAGTCAGTGTTGCCTGGTCACTCATTTCATGTTGGCCTGTTACTGTTGGGTCAGTATTGTAGCCGCTGCGCCTAAAGTGGTATCTCGTATCAGGTTACAGTTCTGTAGCCAGGTATCCCCATGGTTTGTATAAGCTGGCTTTTTTTTTGCGAATTGAGTTGTAGATAGCCATAATGAAACCTTATACTAAGGTGCCAAAATAAGCTGAAATGGCTTAATTTAGCTCATTTTAGCATCAAGGATGTCCCATAAGTCAACTTTATTGTATAAGCCATGAGGAAGCTGAAAGTTGGCATATGACGTATATAACATTATGAGGGAGCCGATTGGTTTGGTAGATCCTGACGATTATACTGCTTCTATAGTATTTGTAGCAGCTATCCCTTATCCGTCACTCATGTGATTTTATTCAAGTTTGAGGTTCCAAAGTGGTTTACAGTTATGAGTATATAAGGTTGTGTTTGCTCTTTGGTGTATTATCTGTCAACGTAGATAATATGGGGTGTGGTGGCGTTGATCCAAAAGTACCATGAGAACACTTTTTACAGATTCATTATTATTCAAAAGTACCTGTTTAATTTGCTTCCGTTTTTCACTCTTATTTTAGCTTATTATATCCCTCACAAAATACTGTTAAAGCAGCTGAATTCAGCTGCAAATAAGAAGTTTATTTTATACTCCCTCCATCCGAAATTGTAAGTCATTCCAAGAATCTTGGAGAGTCAAAACATCTCAAGTTTGACCAAGAATTATAGACAAAACTATAAAGATTTATAACATCAAATAGGTATACTATGAAAATATAATTGATAACGAATCTATTCACATCATAAATATTATTATATTGTTATATAAGTTTGATCAAACTTGAGAAACTTTGACTCTCCTAGATTCTTAGAATGACTTACCATTTAGGATGGAGGAAGTAGGTGTGAAGATTTCAACTATAGCAATGATAAAAATTTCATTCTAGTATTGTTTTTTAGTGCATCCGCACCAACCAGCTACGAGGTAGCTTTGCCACTGCATCCACATGTAGGAGTATACTACTACCACACCACATATATAAGTTCAGGGATCGCGTTCTTCATTCGTATCATCGTAGTATGCTATTTTCCCGTGTGTAAAATAATAAATGTAGAGCAAGTACCAACACAAATAAATCCATCAGAGCCTCAGATACTCCTAATTGAGGTAGGCGATTTGTGAACCATACTGAGCCGGCGATTTGTGAACTTCAAAGTTTCTTTTGACTAGGGTCTATTTAGTTCCCACCTCCTAAATTAAAATTAAAGTGGACTAATTAGTTTTTATCTCCTCAATTAAAGTGAAATAAGGGCTAAAATATTTTAGTCATCTTTTAGTACCTCTTATTAAGTGATTAGTAAAACTAAAATCTTTTATTCACTTTTTAGTCAGTTTATTCAACACTTTAGCTCATAAAAATTACTTAAATTTAGTCCATTTTACTTAAACTGGGCCGGCGGCCCGAGAAGAGTACTCCCTCCGTCCCACAAATAATGTAATTCTTTGACTTATACAATTACTCTTTGACTATTCGTCTTATTTAATTTTTTTGTGTAAATAATAAAACAAATAAGTTATTATGAAAATATATCTAACGATAAAATAAATCATAATAAAACAAATAATATTTATTAAAATATTTTAAATAAGACGATCGGTCAAACACGAATCATCGAAGTCAAAGAATTGCGTTTTTTACGGGACGGAGGGAGTAACTCTGATCGTAACTTTACGCCTTGTAAATAAAAGGCTCTCTTTATTTTTTTTTTAAAAACAACGCCACCTGTCCCTACTTTTCCCTAACGCAGGCGGATTCGTAACTGGGCCAAGAGCCAAGAGGCGAAACGGGGGCGAGCAAACGCACCCGCCAGAGCATAGATGTAGGGTTCAGATTGAGACGGCGGCCGAGGGTCAGCGAGCGTGTCGTCGGCTCTTGGCTCTTAATTTCTCGCAGTGAATCGAGGCCTGTTGCCGCTGTCAATCTCGCGGCGGTGTTCTTCACCCGCCGCCGCCGTCGATCTTGCTGCTCACCGCCCCGAGAGGTGAACAAATCAATCTCTTCACCCATTGTCGCTGTCGATCTTGCTGCGGTGCTCTTCACCCGCCGCCACTGTCAATCTCACTGCTCGCCGCCACGAGAGGTGAGCAAATCGCTGTTCTCCACGGGATGGAGAATCTGGCGGCGCCGGGGGCGATGGGGCGGTCGGTATTTAGGAAAAGAGCGTTTGAGGAGGTGGACAAGGATGAGGAAACCAATACTAGGTCGGAGGAGCTGTTGGGGACAATCGAAGGGAATCAAGCTGACACTTTTGTAGACGACTGTGAACAACTGAAGGAGGAGGAGAACCTAGCTTATTATTATTATCCTGGAATTGATTGGGAAGCTTTACGTTTAGATCTTAACGATGATGAGGATTGGGAAGCACTACAGGCCTCATTGTTACAACGGCGTGAACGGGAGAGAAAGAAAACACATGAACCAGATAGAAAGGAAAGGGATTTGAGGATGGAGGAGATAGAGAAGAGGAAGGCCAAGGAGTGGAAGGAGTGGGAGGCGCAGGAGAAAGTGACTCAAGAGGAGATTGGCCGGGACTATGAAGCCTCTCTCTGGGACCCCAGCAAGTATCGCGACGACTGGAACTACATCTGGTCCCGCTCCTGTGGATCATTCGAGGACACAAGTGAGTCTAATCTTCTATTCTCCTCTGCTTCTAGCTAGTACTACTAATAACTACTCCATCCGTTCTAAACGTCCTGGCTTTTCTAGATACATAGTTTTTGCTATGCATTTATTTATATATACATACACTATGTCTAGATACATAACAAAAACAATGTATCTAGAAAAGCCAAAAGGTCGTATAATTTGGAATAGAGGGAGTACTAAGGATTTGATCTCAGCTTAATTAATTCCAGTTCCTTGATATACCACTGTATATATATTTCTTCTAAAAAATTCAACTGTATGTATGTATGTATGTGCAGCGAGGGTTCCTGCAATGCGTTTCACGCATAAGCCGGCACCACAGCTCGGAGTCAACGCATACACAACTCTACAGGTCTTTTCAGCCAAGGTTGCATTAATGAATGGGGGTTTACAGTGGCCGCTTGATGTGTTTGGTTTTGTTGCCATACGTGACATCATTGACCATAATCGAAATATGATTTTCAACTGCACAAGGGAGTCCTGCCAAACGCTCACTGAAGAGGTCTGATATTTCTTATGGTTTGTCTTTAACTCTTATAGTGCCGCCAACACCGTTATTATCATATATAGTTTTTATGCTTTTGTCTGTTTAAGTCGATAAGCACTGTTAAGCATTTTGGGGATTTTAGGGGTGCTTGCGATGACTGCCTGCAAATTTGTCGCTTTATTTATTCAAGACCAGACTGTGCATCCTTAGGAATTATAATCTTTGTATACTTATACCATGATGCAGTGGCACTTGTTAGACATCTTTAGTCCACTAGCATCATATAATGATGATCTATTTAGTTTATGGAGTTTCTCTTTATAATTTGGGCCAAAACATGTTTAGGGTTTTTTCTTCAAAGGCATTGGCAAACAAGTAATGAAAATTAGGCACATTTAATGACTATTTATTGTTTGCACACAACAAAACTGTGGTTCTTTTCGTCCCTAATGCGCTGTGCTAATATGTTTTTCCCATTTTGTGTTATGCATACTGCATCATTTATGCTATGCATGTATGTAGTTCATTATACTGTTTTGTATTAACTATATGCTGCATGCTCAATATTGTTTGTCTTCTCTGCTGCTTCTGTTTCCCTATGATTATTTATATGTTTTGCATGCATGCAAGATCATAATTTAGTACTGGTAGGTCCAAGCAGAGCTGTTTTAGTGTCAGGTCCGCATCCTATGTTCATTGAGGTTGACCTTAAAGTGAAGGGCACTACTGAATCAGAGGATAGAGAGTTGAGCTTCCTAACTGTGCCACTGCTGTGCACGTTATTCTATTCACGCCTCATTCATCATTCTTGCACTAGCAAGCTAAGTACACTAGAGTTTACACTTGGACATCTTGTTTCCTCGGTAGAGGCTACAATTTTTGTGAAAGTCATTCGTGGGTCATGGCCGGATGGTTTTCACTGTGAATTTTCTGCCTTTGTCCGTTGCAAGTTTATTGACCCTAACAGGAATAATGCAGCTGATATTGATCGTGAGAAAATTGTCCTGTTTAACTCTAGAGGTGACAAAGGGATTTGTTGATAATGACGGCAACATTAAGCTTTCAAGGCGTGTTGTTACTGTTGAAACTAGGGGAGAGCTTAAGGTTTCTTTCAAGCCATTCAAGGCATGGAAAGTTGATAGTGATGCCGTGGAAAAAGAGGAGGTCTTCACACCTTCAAGAGCAGGTATAAGCTACCGAGAGATGCACATTGGACTCTGTGCAATGGAAGTCAGTGTTGCCTGGTCACTTATTTCAGATTACCCTGTTACCGCTAGGTCAGTATTGTAGGGACTCTTGCCGAAGTGGCATCTCCGTATCATGTTACAATTCTGTAAAGGCCTGTTTGTTAGCTGGGCTTTGCATAAACTGGATTTTATGTCATGAGTAATAACATGGTAAAACCTCATATATATACTAGATGTCAAAGTAAGCAAAGTGACTTAATTGGCATCATGGATGTCCCATGACCCATAAATCAACTTTATATAAGCCACGAGGCAAAACATACAAGGGAGCTGGAGGAGCCGATTGGTTTGTTGATCCTGATTATTATATTACTGCTTATGAAGTTGTATTTGTAAATACCCATCATTCATCATCCCTTGGCTATACTATACCTGCTTAATGTGATGTCATTAAAGTTTCATAGCCTTGGGCTGTGTTTGCTGTATTATCTGCCAATGCGGACAATATGGAGTGTGTGGCTGTAGATCCAAAACTGCCATGAGAATACCTCCCACTGCCACCACATAGACCTAGAGCATGTAGGAGTATACTGCTAGTCTGCT
The DNA here is from genome assembly GCA_022036555.1 of Microstegium vimineum. Classification (NCBI taxonomy): domain Eukaryota; kingdom Viridiplantae; phylum Streptophyta; class Magnoliopsida; order Poales; family Poaceae; genus Microstegium; species Microstegium vimineum. Next base: position 6,367,313 of record CM039141.1, read on the forward strand.
ACCATATGGCAGTATTACGGCCGGCAGCCTGAGAAGCCTGGGTTTTCTGAACCGGACTGGGCCGGTAGCCTGAGAAGCTAGTTTATCGGCTTTGGCCATTGCTTGAGCTACAGGATACAGCCTCACCTATACGGTCTCCAACAACGTAACAAAACCCATTCGTACTGTGATAGCGCCAGAGGCAAATCTCCTTAACACGAATTAGCACGAGAAGCTGAAGCTCCGGGCGGTGGATATGGCCAGTCACGGGTAATTTGCAGCCGTCAGATCGATTCCAATAAAATGACATCATTCAGTGGCCTCGATTCCAATAAAATGACATCATACAGTGGCCCTGTGCGTCAAGGCCTACACATGTGTCTTTTCTAGTGGTTACCTAATTTTGTTCTTCTCCAACAACACTAAAAAAATATTTTTTTTAAATGAGTCTTCAGAAGTGAGGATACTCAGATTTAGACTATGCATATCCTAACACTCAAAATAGGTCTTATAAATAACTACTCTATTAAAAGTCACATGTATTATGTTGGAGAGCCATTTTAAGTTTGGGTGCCTAATGAGTCTCCTCTTGGAGACAGCCTAATATTTCCAAAAAGACATAAAATAAATGAGATATATATATTACTAAATAAATAGAAGTTTTTAATGGAAAATCTACACATATATAATTACTTACCGTATCTTCAATCTAAAAGCCATAAAAAACAATCAAAACTAATGGTCAATATTATTATGGTTATAGAATTATAGAAATATTGAAAAGCCGGACCAGGGTGTGCAAAGTTATCAATAGTATTATATTTATCATGATTCCTAGGCTTTAGATGCCCGAGAAAACGGTTGCGATTCCGGTGACGATTTCACACGTGCTCCATGCATGCGCCACCACGTCCGTCTGTCCCGAGCGAGGCAGTAGACGATTTCTGCATCACAGATATACATGCACGGAACACAACTGCGTAGGTTTGTGATTTTGTTAATTGTTTTTGTGTTCTAAATATTAAATTTTTATCCTTTTCTTACAATAGAAATAATTGTTAATTATATTTGTGTCAACAATTGTCGGGTACGAAGGTAAGGGGTACCCTAAACCCTTCAAAAAATTAACGCTAAACATAGCAACCATTTTTAAGACAGGGACCAGCCCGCCGCTCAAGTCAGTAAGGAAAGGTCCATCACGTGAAGGCCCTCTGCACCGGCTACGACAACAAGTCATGGGCCGGCCCACCTCGACACTGAATGATGGATGAGGGGTCGAACGAACGACCCCCCGGCTCCTACCTCGACGCCGAATGACGGACGAGGGGTCGAACGAACGACCCCCGGCTCCTACCTCGACGCCGAATGACGGGCGAGGGGTCGAACGAACGACCCCCCGGCCTCCACCTCGACATCAAGTGACGGACCGAGGGTCGAACGAACGACCCCCCGGATCCTACCTCGACGCCGGGTGACTGACGAGGGGTCGAACGAACGACCCCTCGGCCTCTACCTCGATCCCTCCGACTCCGTCTCTGTTCCGACCCTACCTCGACGAGCGACGGACCAGGGGTCGAACGAACGACCCCCGAACGGGAGGCTCGACCAGCCCAACTGCTCCCGGCATGGGTTAAAGTAAATCTACCTAACGCCATGGGCGCCCGCGTCCGCAGTCAAATCCAGCAACTCTCTGTCAAGTCCCTGATTCCTATCAACTGTGCCGCCACTGTCGCCACTACGCGAGTACGGACTCTAGCAGCACCCCTCGGAACGTGAACAGTACGGCCCTCGACGACGACTTCGGGATACGGCAGAGCCACGCAGGGCTCGACCCCTCCCTCCAACAACTCCAGTATGGGGCCCGTCCCATCCGCCCCGTCTTGCTTCGGCTGTGGGATTCGCGCCCGTCTGCGGAAGCTGTGCCGCGACGTGCCGCGGCGACTTCCACTGCCACCACGACCCGGAGCGCCAAAAGGACGGGAAGGCCATGCCGACGCAGTGCTCAACGTCCCTTCACCAGCACTATGCCACGGGCACGCCGCCCATACTACACAGTTAGGATCCTGTACCCTCGGACCTCCCCTTGTCTATAAAAGGGGGCGCCGAGGTAGAAGAAAGGGTCCGATCTCTGAGTTTCCAGACGACTCCGTATTCGGATTTCGGCCCCGGTCACCACACCCCGCTGCTCGATCAATCCCTCGAGCAGCCAACCCACTGCCTAGGGCAGCACTGCTAGCCTTAGGTCGCAGCTCACTCTGAGCAAACCCGTGTAATTCAGCTTGTACCCCCCCTGTACGAGCACGTTTGGGTGCGAGATAATACAAGTCATCCTCCCCCGCTGGACGTAGGGCCTTCTTTGCTCGAACCAGGATAAACCTTGTGTTCATCTTGCATCACATCTGAGAGAGGGAGCACGCGATATACAAATTTACTAGTTGGTGGTCTTGACCCCCGGGTCATAACACCGACAGTTGGCGCGCCAGGTAGGGGGAATTGCGTGTCGATCAACTCCGAACTACTCTCTCAGATGGACTCCACCATCCCACCGTTTCCATTCACCGCCGTCGTCTGGTTCGGCAGTCTAGGGTTCGTATCCACGGGCCAGGGCCACTTCATAGTTTTTTCCCTTCGCTCGTGGCCTGGACAGCAGCAGCTCCGGTACGCTGGGGCCAGCAAGGATCAAGCGACGGTCCCTCCGCTTGCACCTCTGGCCTGCGATCAAGAGGAGGCGCGAGCGACTCCGATGCGCTCGTCGTCGTGCGGATTCCGAGACGCCGGATGCCATTCCCCCGGCCCCGGCTGGCGACACAGTCCCTCTCCGCAGGGGCCTGTTTGACCCATGCTTGTGGGCCGAGGGCGGGCGCCCCTCTGAGCGGGACTTTGGCTCTGCCATATCGTCGTCCCCGGGGCTCCCGTGGCCTCTCCGACACGGTCAACCCCGCCGCCACCGTGTGACCCGTTCCCGTACGGCTCCACGACAGCGCAGGGCTCTGTTCTGCCCTCGCAGGTTTGCAGATACACACACGTCGCGGGTCTCCAGGGACCTCGCCACGTGCGACGATCAACCCCGTCACCGCCTCTTCGCTGGACGAGCCGAGACTACCCCGGACATGGGGCACGTTGCGGCGACGCCTGGTGGAGGAGCGCAGGGGATCCTTCCCCCACTTCTATCACGCCGACCCCGACTCGGACTCTCCCGATGAGGGTTACGACCCTACACGGGAGTGCTTCCACCTCGACGAGCAGGCCGACCCCCAGGACGACGTCGACGACACCGCGGCCACAGAAGAAGGAGGAGGGGCAACGCAACACCAGCACGAGATGCCAACCCCCCGAGTCCTGATAGAGCCGGTCCACCCCCAGACGTCCAGATCACGCAAGTCCGAGAGCTTCTCAGCAAGCTCGAGGAGGAGCGCCTGCGACTTCAGCAACTCGAGCACGCCCTCGAACGGGATCGAGGGCGCCCGCAGGGTGGAGGAGCTCGCGAGCGGGCCCGGGAAGTCCACCGGCAAATCGTCGAGGAGGGGGCGAACGAACCCCGAGTCTTCAACCGCGCCAGCCAGAATGTCGTAGCAGCCGCAATGCTGCTCCGCGACATGCCGGCACCATCGACGCCCCAAGCGCGGCGCATCAGGGACGAAATCCAGGGACTTCTCCAAACTGCGGCCGTGCAGCAGGCGGAGAGCTCGGCCTCGAGGCGTCGAGGGGCTGCCTCCGAGCGACAAGAAGTGCCCCCTCGAAAAAATCGAGAGGTATCCGTCCACCAGGACAAAGCGCCCCAGGGCCAAGTCGAGCGACGACCAGTTCGGGAACGCCTCGTCGATGATCCACCCCCTCGGGTGAACAATCGACGCCGGTACGGTGACGCCGAGGCTCGAGGCTACAGCGCTCACCGAGGTGGGCGCTACGACAGCGACGAAGACCGATGTCGGTCTCCGGAGCCACCGGGGCCCCGAGTCTTCGGCAGAACCATCCGGCGGGCCCCCCTGCCCGTCCGTTTCCGTCCACCCACCAGCCTGGTCAAGTATAATGGCGAAACCAAGCCAGAGCTCTGGCTTGCCGACTTCCGGCTGGCGTGTCAGCTAGGAGGAGCCGACAATGATCACGTCATCATTCGGCAACTCCCACTGTTCCTCTCTGACACCGCTCGCAGATGGCTCGAGGAGCTGCCCCCGGACTCGATCCAAGACTGGCCCGACCTGGTCTGGATCTTCGAGGGCAACTTCAAAGGCACCTACGAGCGGCCGGGCAACCCCTGGGACCTCCGCAGCTACAAGTAGAAGCCAGGGGAGACCCTCCGCGCCTTCACCCGCCGATTCTCGAGGCAGCGTACCGCACTAACCCACATCTCCGACCACGAGGTCATTACGGCGTTCATCGCCGGAACGACCTGCAAGAAGTTGGTGCGGGAGCTGGGGCGAAACACCCCCAAGACCGCCAACGAGCTCATGGACATCATCGCCAACTACGCAGCTGGCGAAGAGGCCGTTGGCGCGTTCTTCCAAATACCTCCAGAGAAGGGCAAGGGCAAGGCGGATGAGCCCGGGGCTCGGACAACGAGCCCAAGAAGAACAATGGGCCCAGAAGGAACAACAACGGCAACGGCGGCAGGAAGAAGAAGAACAAGAAGAACCAACCGGGCCGACGCAACGTCGAGCCCGACGACGAGCCTGACGACCTTGTCGCTGCGACAGACAAGAAGAAGCCTCGAGGGCCCCCTCCCGACGGGGGTGTCTTCGATAAGATGCTGAAGGAGCCTTGTCCCTATCATATGGGGCCGGCCAACCATCGTCTCGAGGACTGTCGCATGCTTCGAAAGCACTTCATTCAGGAGAGACGACAGCAAAGAAGACACGCCCTGTGACGTCCACGTTAAGGGCGATGCCAAAAAAGGAGGATTCCCCGAAATCTACGACTGCTACATGATCTACGGGGGACCCTCGACTCGACTCACCACGCGCCAATGCAAGAGGGAGCGTCGAGAGGTTTTCTCCGTTCGAGCCCAGGCTCCTCGGTACCTCGACGGGTCACACACGCCGATCACCTTCGACCAGGACGACCACCCCGAGCACATCCCCAACGCTGGGGTCTACCCGCTCGTCGTTGACCCGATCATCCTCAACACCCGCCTCACAAAGGTACTCATGGATGGGGGAGCAGCCTCAACATCATCTACGCCCAGACCCTCGACCTCCTGGGAATCCCGAGGACCATGCTCCTGCCCAGCGCGGGGGGGTTCCACGGGATCGTCCCGGGGAAGAAGGCACTCCCGATTGGCCGCATCAAGCTACCCGTTTGCTTCGGCGTCCCCTCGAACTTCCGAAAGGAAGAGCTGACCTTCGAGGTGGTTGCGTTCCGAGGCACCTACCACGCCATTATCGATCGACCGGGATACGCCAAGTTCATGGCAGTCCCGAACTACACCTACCTCAAGCTCAAGATGCCGGGGCCCTCGGGGGTCATCACCGTCGACACCTCATACGAGCACGCATACGGCTGCGATGTCGAGTGCGTGGAAAAAGCCGAGGCTATCAAGGATTCGGCCATCCTCGCGGCCCTCGACGACTTGTCCGGAGAGATCCCCGGCCCCAAGCGACACGCTGGCAACTTCAAGCCAGCGGAAGACACCAAGACCGTCCCGCTCGACCCTGGCCTCGCGGATGGGAAGGTGCTGACGATCAGCGCCACCCTCGAGCCCTAATAGGAAGCAGTGCTCGTCGACTTTCTCCGTGCGAACGCCGACGTATTTGCATGTTGTCCCTCGGATATGACGGGCATCCCGAGGGAGGTCGCCGAGCACTCCTTGGACATCCAAGCCGGGTCCAAACCGGTGAAGCAGCGCCTGCGCCGCTTCGACGAGGAGAAGCGCAGGATCATCGGGGAGGAGGTCGATAAGCTTTTGAAGGCCGGATTCATCAAGGAGGTACATCATCCCGAGTGGTTAGCAAATCCTGTACTTGTAAAGAAAAAGAATGGGAAGGATAGGATGTGTGTAGACTACACTAGTTTAAATAAAGCATGTCCCAAAGTTCCTTTTCCATTACCACGTATCGATCAAATAGTAGATTCCACTGCGGGATGCGAAACTCTGCTTCCTTGATGCGTATTCTGGCTACCACCAAATAAAGATGAAGGAGTCCGATCAGCTCGCGACTTCCTTCATCACTCCCTTTGTCATGTTTTGCTACCTCACCATGCCCTTCGGTTTGCGAAACGCCGGGGCCACCTACCAGCGATGTATGCTCCACGTCTTCGGGAAACACATAGGGCCGACTATCGAGGCCTACGTCGATGACATCGTGGTCAAATCCAGGACAGTCGGAAACCTGGTCGGAGACCTCGAGATCGCGTTTGGGTGCCTCCGGGCGAATCGCATAAAACTAAACCCTGAGAAGTGTGTCTTCGGGGTCCCTCGAGGCATGCTCTTGGGGTACATAGTTTCCCAGCGCGGAATCGAGGCCAATCCCGAGAAGGTAACCGCAATCACAAGGATGGGCCCGATCAACGACCTCAAGAGCGTGCAAAGGGTCATGGGGTGCCTCGCCGCCCTCAGCCGGTTCATCTCGAGGCTCGGAGAGAAGGCCCTACCCCTTTACCGCCTCCTGAAAAAGACGGAACACTTCGCGTGGACCACCAAAGCCGAGGAATCACTCTCGAAGCTCAAGGCCTTGCTCACCTCGCCCCCGGTCTTGGTACCCCCGAGTCCGGCCAAGCCCCTCTTGCTCTACGTCGCGGCAACTATCCAGGTAGTCGGCGCGGTCGTAGTAGTCGAGAGGGAGGAGGAAGGACACGCCCTGCCGGTTCAGAGGCCTGTCTACTTCGTGAGCGAGGTGCTTTCCGAGACCAAAATGAGATATCCCCACATCCAGAAGCTGTTGTACGCGATCGTCCTCACTCGGCGGAAACTCCAGCACTATTTCCTAGGCCACCCGGTCACTGTGGTCTCATCTTTCCCCCTCGGAGAGATAATCCAGAACCAGGAGGCATCTGGAAGGATCGCTAAGTGGTCGGCCGAGCTCATGGGGGAGACTCTCTCCTACGCCCCTCGGAAGGCCATCAAGTCTCAGGTACTGGCAGATTTCGTTGCAGAATGGACCGACACCCAACTGCCCCCAGTGCAGGTTCAGAACGAGCTCTGGACCATGTACTTCGACAGATCGTTGATGAAGACGGGAGCAGGCGCTGGATTGCTGTTCATATCACCCTCAAGGGTCCATATGCGCTATGTCATCTGCCTCCACTTCCCCGCCTCCAACAATGTCGCCGAGTACGAGGCCCTCGTCAGCGGCCTGCGCATCGCCATCGAGCTCGGGGTTCGGCGCCTCGACGTACGGGTGGACTCGCAGTTGGTGATCGACCAAGTAATGAAAGATTCGAGCTGCCACGACCCCAAGATGGAAGCCTACTGCAAGGAGGTCCGAAAACTCGAGGACAAGTTCTACGGCCTCGAGCTCAACCACGTCGCCCGTCGGTACAACGAAGTTGCCGACGAGCTGGCCAAAATCGCGTCTACTCGAGGTATGGTCCCTCCCGACATCTTCTCGAGGGATCTTCACGAACCGTCCGTCGACCTGGACTCGGGGGCTCCCGCCCTCGAGCAAGGGGTCGATCGACCCCCCTCGACCGATCCCCCCTCGAGCGGGGAAGAGGTCATGGAGATTGACGGGGCTGTCGCAGCGCCAACCCCTCCGACGGATTGGCGCGCACCCTACCTCGAGTACCTGACACGAGGCGAACTCCCAGAGGACCGCACGGAGGCCCGTCGTGTAGCCCGACGTGCCAAAACCTACGTCCTGTACGGGGACGGCCGCGAGCTATATCAACGTAGCCCGTCGGGTGTACTTCAACGCTGCCTCACCCTCGAGGAGGGGAGGGCATTGCTGAAGGATCTACACCCGGGGGCTTGCGGCCACCACGCGGCGTCGAGAACGCTGGTAGGAAGTGCCTTTCGACAAGGCTTCTACTGGCCGACGGCCGTCACCGACGCCACTAAACTCGTCCGATCTTGCAAGGGATGCCAATTCTACGCCAGGCGGATCCACCTACCCGCCCAAGCTCTTCAGATGATACCCATAACCTGGCCGTTCGCAGTATGGGGGCTCGACATGGTCGGCCCCCTGAAAAGAACCAAGGGTGGCCACACCCACCTCCTCGTGGCTATCGACAAGTTCTCGAAGTGGATCGAGGCTCGACCCATCGCCAACATCCCGTCTCGACAAGCCGTGCTATTCTTCATCGACATCATCCACCGCTTTGGGGTCCCCAACGTCATCATCACCGACAACGGCACGCAATTCACCGGCCAAAAGTTCCTGGACTTTTGTGACCATCACCACATCAGGGTGAATTGGTCCGCAGTCGCCCACCCTCGAACTAACGGTCAGGTCAAGCGTGCCAATGGTATGGTTTTGCAGGGCCTCAAGCCAAGGATCTTCGATCGACTGAACAGACATGGCAGGAGATGGGTCGATGAGCTGCCCGCTGTGCTATGGAGTCTCCGAACGACACCAAGTCGAGCCACGGGGTTCTCTCCGTTCTTCTTAGTCTATGGGTCCGAGGCCGTCCTCCCCACTGACCTCGAGTACAGGTCCCCTCGACTGAAAGCCTACAGCGAGCAAGCCAACACAGTAGCCCGAGAGGACTCCCTCGACCAACTCGAGGAAGCCCGTGATGTGGCCCTCTTCAAGTCGGCAAAGTACCAGCAGACGCTGCGGCGCTACCACGACAAAAACGTACGCAAAAGGGACCTCGACGTCGGCGACCTCGTTCTGCGCCGTTGACAAAGCAACAAGGGGCGTCACAAGTTGACACCACCTTGGTAGGGACCCTTCATCGTGGCAGAGGTGCTGAAGCCCGGCACTTACAAGCTGAAGAACGAGAAGGGCGAGATCTTCACCAACGCGTGGAACATCGAACAGCTACGTCGATTCTACCCCTAAGGCCTCAGGGCCTTGTACATTTTCGCATTTATGTACAAATCCTCGAATGAATAAAATGTTCTCGAAACACATTTCACATTCGTTCGTAGCTCAGAGGTAGCCTCGACTTTTCCCCGACAAAGTCGAGCCTCCCTCTGGGGCTAACAGGCCCCCCTCCTAAGCCCCGAAAAACTCAAACGTTTTTTGAAACTTGGTTCTCCCTCTCGATCTTGCCCTCGAGTACGCTTCGTAGCTAAGTAGAGGCGCCTCGAACTCCCTAAGGGTCGTGGGTGTCGTCGAGCCAGGGACTCTCCTACGCCCCAGGGCTACGGTATCCCCGCTCGCTCCCCCCCTTCCAGGGATACGAGCCTGCGTCGAACACTTAGTTCACAAGCGCCGACTCAGGCAAAGAAAAGCAGAGAGAGCTCGAGAAGTAGAAATAACGTTTCACACCTGTTTACAACACTAAGGTAGCCTCGACTTTGCCCCAACAAAGTCAAGCCTCCCTCGGGGGCTAAGAGCCCCCCCTCCTAAGTTCTCGAAAAACTCGAACGTTTTTTCGAAACTCGACTCTCCCTCTCAATCTTTCCCTCGAGCACGCTTTGCGACTAAGTAAAGGCGCCTCGAACTCCCTGAGGGTCAAGGGTGTCATCGAGCCAGGGACTCACCTACGCCCCAGGGCTACGGTATCCCCGCTCGCTCCCCCCTTCCAGGGATACGAGCGTGCGTCGAACACTTAAGTCCACAAGCGTCGACTCAGGCAAAGAAAAGCAGGGAGAGCTCGAGAAACGAAAATAACAGTGTGCATCTTGATCAAAATGCATTAGATATAAGAAGCCCTCGGGGCCTCGGCATTGTATCATTACAAAAGCCTAACTATTACAACGGACCTTCCTGTCCAGATATGGCTCGCAGGCCTGGGACTACTCATCGAGGGGGTCACCGTCCTCAAGAAGCAATGCAGGAAGTTGGGCATCACGCGTTGGCCACGTCGGAAGGTGAAGAGTCTGCAAAAGCTCATCGACAACATCCGAAGGCTACTCGGCGCCACCTCCGTCCGCCGAGGGGATCACCTCCGCAAGATCCATCAACTTCTGGCACCTCGCGTCGTTTCTCTCATCGGTCAGCCTCGGGTCGGTGGCAAACCCGTTGGCGACGATGTCGAGGTCATAATTGTAGGCCGAGTTGACGACCGCGAGGGCCCGCTTCACGCCCACGTGCAGGACAGCACGGACGTGCTCCGTCACCTCCTGCGTCATGGAGTAGAAGCGGCGTAGCAGGGAGTCCCCTCGAGCGTCACCCTCGACCTCCGGCTCCGGCTCGACCGAGAGGTCGTCGCAGAAGGTGTTGATGACGCCCGCGTGCCTCGCGTTGAGGTTCGCCTCAGTCCCAAGAAGGCCCTGAAGATTGGTCAGGTCCTCGTGGGCTCGGGCCTTGTCTGCTGCAAGCTCTGCCAAAACAAATACATAACCCGGTCAAAACCAAAAAAGGGTCGAGGCCGGGCAGATTCATCGAGGGCTCTCTTCTGGTTCATCGCCACCACGCCCAGGGAGACCGCGCGGGTCCGAGCCTTCTCCTCCGCCACAACCAGCGTGTCGCGCTCGCAGGAGACGACGTCGAGGTCGCCCCGGAGCCCCCGGATGCCCTCCGTCGCCCGGGCCAGCTCCTCCTTCAGCCGGGCGGCCTCTTCCTCGGCCTTGCGCTTGGCCTTGAGGGCAGCGTCCCGTTCATGCCCGACCCTGACGGTCGACTGAAGGGCGTCGTCGAGCCTCGACTGCGCCGACTCCAAGGCCGCCGCGGGCTTCCTTCTGCACGGCCTCAAAGCCGGCCCTCGCGTGGGCAACCTTCGACTCGGCATCCTCCCGAGCGGCTGCCGCCTCGGCCCTCGCCCGGGCAGCGTCGCCCTCTGCCCTCTCCAGCGAGGCGCGGAGGGTCGGGAGTTGCTCCTGCGCCCGGAGGATGAACTGAGACTTATCATAGGACCTCGCCCGCAGCGTCTGACAAGGATGAAAAGGAAGATCGTCAGCAAACAGTAATAAGTCAACCCAAGCAAAGCCTAAGGGAGAACCAAACCCACCTCCATCCCCCGGCATATGTCCACGGCGACGACATTCGCAGCAAGACGCACCGAGTGCTCGAACCAGGCCCGGTACTGCTCGAGGTGCTCCCACTGCCGGAGCTCGGCCTGGTCGTCGAGCATGAAGAAGAGCCACTCAGGGTCTTGAGGGTCCGCCAGCTCCAGGACGCCTTGTCCCCAGTGCGCGCTGCGGGTGGCTATCCTCTCTTGGACCTCCCGTATTACACCCTGGCGCACGGCGTCGGGACCCCCGTGGCGCTCCACCTCCTCTTGCCAAGTGAAGAAGGGGGGAAAACCCTCCGCCTGGCCTCCCCCGGCTTCGGAGCCACCCCGCGAGGACGTCGATGGCCCCGCTGAGCCATCACCACCAGGCAGAGGAAGTCTCGGCCAGCAGAACGGCCCTGAACGGTGAAAGGCACGAAGAGATCAACACCTGGCACCACAGACCCACTACGCCCCGAATAAGTCGGAGCACGGCTTACCTCGAGACAACGGCCCCCCAGCCTCGAGGCGAGGCCGAGCCACCTCCGGTTCCGCCCGAGGGGCTGCGACTGCGGTCGTCTCCACCAAGCCCACCAGCTCGGCCACCATCTCGGCCACTTCCTCGACGGTGGGCTCTATCAGCATCCCGCCCTTCTCCGGCGCGGGTGTCGCCTCAGGCCCCTCGACTCGACCCCCGTCCTCGATCTCCGGTGTCGGCGAAGGGCCCCCAGACGCGGCAGCGGCCGTGCCCTCGCGCTCGAGCCGCAGTCACGCTTCCAACGAAGCGAGGCTCTCGGGCCATCGCCCCGGCGTTGGGTGAGCCGGGGCCTCCCCCTCGTTCGCAGCAACTTGGGGCCCGGCCACCTCCATCTCGACAGCGGCTTGGGGCTCCACCCCTCGGTCGCGACCGCCGTCGATCCGAGCCCCGCGCCTTCCGGGGCACCGGGCGCAACTCCCTCCAACGACTGCGCAGGCGCGGCGACGCCCGTCACTTCGGCGGCCCTCGCCGGCGGGGTGGGCAGACCCGCCTCCTCTGCTGCTTGGGCCGGCGTTGAGGCGCCCTGCGCCGCCCCTCGCTCCATCGCCTCCCGGGCCTTGGCTGCCCACGCCGCCTCGGGGGTAAGCGTCGAAGGGGGCGGGGCAGCGCGGCCGGCCTCGACGGCCGCCTCGACTGCAGCTCCACCCTCAGCTTCTTGGCAGTGGCGAGGGATGCGTTCCCCTGCGGGCGCTTCGACCTAAGAAGGAAACCCGTGCACAACGATAAGCACAGGTCATCAGCAACAAAAAGAAAAATGCAAACAACACCCTCGAAGGCGACTTACCCCCTCGGGGCCAGACGTTTTTGGCCGACGACCTTCGGGCTGATCGAGGTCCTGAACGCAACCCGCCGGGGGGTAGGGGTCGAGGCCGCCCTCGACACCGTCTCCTGGGCGGGGGCCGACGACGCCCCAGTCGTCCCCCTGCTAACTTCCTTCTGCACCGACGGGCCCGACGCCCGTGGGCTCGACGCGGCAGACGCCGAGGGTGTGTCTGCTCGACCCCCGACGGGGATCACGACGACTGCCCCCCGCGTCCGCCGCGACACATCGTCTTGAGAAGCCACGGGGCGTTCCCCCCGTGGCTCGGCTTCGACAGTAGGGGCCGACCTCGACGTCGACCCCTCTCCTCGTCCGGCTCCAACGACCACCCTCTTCTCGGGCGCCGTCTGCTCCTCGCTCCAGTCCACCTCCTCGACATCGCTGTCGCTGTCCTCCTCGTCCTCCTCTTCCGAGGGCGGTTCCTCCTCGGGAAGGCCCTCCTGCCTCTGTCGGGCCCGGCGTTGATCCCTCGCCTCTTTCTCCTAGGCCCTCTTAGCCTTGGCCTCCTTGGCCTTCTTGTCCTTCTCCGCCTGGAGGCGCCTCGCCTGGGTATTAGCCCGGTCCTCCTTCACCGGCGGGAGCGACGGCCGGAAGGGGACGTTCCCCTGCGGAACGCAAGGCATTCAGAACGCAAGCAAAAAGGGCGAACAAGGCAAACACAAGAACTCTAACAGAGGAGAACTTTTACCAGCTCAAAGTACCCCTCGTCCGGCCTCATGGGGATCCTGGTGATGTTCTTGGCGTCGAACGAGCCCGCAAAGAAGCAGCGGACACGGCGGACCACCCTATCAGGGGGCAGCTCATCCCCCAGGAGGCGACACCCCGAGAGGTCGACGACCGGACGCATCTCGTCGAGGCGGAGGGGTCGGGCCATCAGCGGCACGACCCGCTGCCGATGGAACGCCGACGCGACGATCGCCGCCGTGAGTCCCTCCTTCTTCAGACGCCCGACCGCGTCCAACAGGTTATCGAGACGATGCTGCTTCTGCTGCGCGACGCCGTACCTCCAGCAGTCGGGCTGCGCGTCGATCGTCCTCCCAGTGTAGGCGGGGAGCAAGTTGTCGTCGTTCCTCAAGTAAAACCAGCCGGAGTGCCATCCGGAGTGGCTCGACGTAAGCTTCCCCGGGATCCAAAAATCCGACCGCTTGAGGGCGATACAGCAGCACCTGGCCCGGACCATCTTGCGGGTACCCTTGCCGGCCGACGCATGGAAGATGTTCGCCTCGAAAAGATGGAGCCACAACTCCCAGTGGGGCTCGATCCCGAGGTAGCCTTCGCATACGGCGACGAAGACCGCTGCCTGACAGACGCCGTTGGGGGTGAGGTGTTGAAGCTCCATGCCGTAGTGGTGGAGGATGGCGCGCAGAAAACGGCTGGGTGGGGCGCCTAGTCCCGCCCGGTGGAAGACCTCGAAGCTCACCACGTACCCCTCCGGCGGGTTGGGCTCGGCATGGTTTGGCGACGGCAACAACCACTCCGGTCGCTCCATCGAGGTGACAGGCCGGAGGAGGCCGCTCTCCACCAAACCCCCCAGGCGCGAGGCGGTCATCGAGGACACAAGCCAATCATCGGGACCGACGAGGCTATACTTGGCCATGAGATCGGGAAGGATGATGCGCTCGGGCTGGGGGGCGGAAGGTATGTTCCCTATCTCCCTTCTCTTTCTCTCTCGCGTGCGCAGAGTTCTGGCTCGCAGGGCGCCTAAGGCAATGGAGGGGAGAAGGAGGCAGGGAAGGCGAAGGCAAGGAGGCAGGAAAGGCGAGTGCGCGGAAAAAGCACCCGACGCCTCACCTTCGCTATTTATAAGCGGGAGTCCAACGGACGGAACCGGCAAAACAGGCAAGAGAATCTCTACATTTAATGCGCATGTACTCCCCTTCCTCGTATCCCTCCAGGATAAGGCGTTCCGTCCCATCGTCGGGCTCCGCACCGCACTCCGCCGTGCAACTGCCACTGTTGCGCCGAACGGACATCGCCTAAAAGGCGCGCGGCCGGAAGCGTTATCTTCGGAGGTAAGGAATCTTGAGGCAGCGAGAGCTGGCCCTCGAAAGAGGGTTCGACAGCTACCCTCGAGTACCCGGGGGCAGAAATGACCTTGGGTTAGGACTTCGGTCCACCCCCAAAATCTCGAGGGGACAAAGGCCGGCTCACGAACGGGCACGATAGCCCCCCTCGAGTATCCGAGGTCTGAGGAGACCTCGGTTCGTCAACTCTAGTTCACTCCCCAGCCTCGAAGGGACAAAGGCTGACCCTTTCATGGGGTTCGACAACCTCCCTCGAGAGCTCCAGCCCAATGGGCAAAGGCACAGGTATGTCCCCAAGTTCAATATGATTACCCATTCTTCCCCCTCGGCGGTCCACAAGGTAGGACTCCTCCTCCTGAGGATAGCATCGGATGACGAACCATCCATCAAATCTTGAGGGAGCGAAGGCTGGCCCTTACATAGGGTTCGACAGCCGCCCTCGAGTACCTGAGGTCAGGAAGGACCCATGGTTAACGGACTCCGGTCCACCCCCAAATCTTGAGGGAGCGAAGGCTGGCTCCACGAACAGAGTTCGACAACCGCCCTCGAGTATGCGAGTCAGGGATGTCCCGGGGGGGGGGGGGGGCAGTCGCGTGCCCCTAACTCGAGAACGAACTCTTGAGGTCCCCTGGGACATATCTGAGGCATAACCTAGGAATACCTGAGGATCCCTACGCTGGGAGGCATCTAGCCACCAACTTCTATCGAATGGGGTTGGCACCTTGGTAATCCATATGGTCGTGCTTGGTAAGCCATACGGTCTTACTTAAATGAGAACGCCTCCGGGCCACTAGTCGACCCTATCGAATGGGGCACGAGTTCTCACTCGGATTTTTACCCGTACTGGGCACCATTTCTAATGGACTCATGCCCGAGAACAGCTCACCGAGGACTTCGGGCTCGTACTAACGAGGATAGCACGATGCTCTTCACCCCACAATCCAAACGCAAGGATCCGTGGGAAGGACGCTATGAGGTAGTGAAGGCCTAGCCATTCGAGGGCTCGAGGGCCCGACTACGCACGGCACCCCTCGACGAAAGAGGGTCGAAAAACTCGTGACCTGGCAGACAGAGTCGACCTCTCGGGTGGGGCGCTCTAACTCCAGTTGTGCTCGAGGGAGCGAAGGCTGGCCCTCGGTACGGTTCGACAACCGCCCTTGAACACTACTCTTTTCAGGGAAAGGAATGGAATCGATCCCTCGACAGGACGCCACATCTCCAGGTATCCCTAAAAAACCCCATCGATACAACATATCATAGCCCCCAGAGGAGTTCTTAATCACTCCTCTGGGGCCTCGGGGGCTACCCCCGCGGGGTGCGCTCGCGCGCACCCCACGGAGAATCGAACCTCTCACTAACCCTGCAGGACAAGGGCAAAAGCCCTGGGCAATCCTTACTCCCTCCGAGAAAACATATATCATAGCCCCCAGAGGAGTTCTCAATCAGTCCTCTGGGGCCTCGGGGGCTACTGTCGGGTACAAAGGTAAGGGGTACCCTAAACCCTTCGAAAAATTAACGCTAAACATAGCAACCATTTTTAAGACAGGGACCAGCCCGCCGCTCAAGTCAGTAAGGAAAGGCCCATCACGTGAAGGCCCCCTGCACCGGCTACGGCAGCAAGTCATGGGTCGGCCCACCTCGACACTGAATGATGGACGAGGGGTCGAACGAACGACCCCCCGGCTCCTACCTCGACGCCGAATGACGGACGAGGGGTCGAACGAACGACCCCCCGGCTCCTACCTCGACGCCGAATGACGGACGAGGGGTCGAACGAACGACCCCCCGGCTCCTACCTCGACGCCGAATGATGGGCGAGGGGTCGAACGAACGACCCCCCGGCCTCCACCTCGACATCAAGTGACGGACCGAGGGTCGAACGAACGACCCCCCGGATCCTACCTCGACGCCGGGTGACGGATGAGGGGTCGAACGAACGACCCCTCGGCCTCTACCTCGATCCCTCCGACTCCGTCTCTGTTCCGACCCTACCTCGACGAGCGACGGACCAGGGGTCGAACGAACGACCCCCGAACGGGAGGCTCGACCAGCCCAACTGCTCCCGACATGGGTTAAAGTAAATCTACCTAACGCCATGGGCGCCCGCGTCCATAGTCAAATCCAGCAACTCTCCGTCAAGTCCCTGATTCCTGTCAACTGTGCCGCCACTGTCGCCACTACGCGAGTACGGACTCCTGCAGCACCCCTCGGAACGTGAACAGTACGGCCCTCGACGACGACTTCGGGATACGGCAGAGCCACGCAGGGCTTGACCCCCCCTCGACCGAGGGGCTCGACCCCTCCCTCCAACAACTCCAGTATCGGGCCCGTCCCATCTGCCCCATCTTGCTTCGGCTGTGGGATTCGCGCCCGCCTGCGGAAGTTGTGCCGCGACGTGCCGCGGCGACTTCCACTGCCACCACGAACCGGAGCGCCAAAAGGACAGGAAGGCCATGCCGGCGCAGTGCTCAACGTCCCTTCGCCAGCACTATGCCACGGGCACGCCGCCCAAACTACACAGTTAGGATCATGTACCCTCGGACCTCCCCTTGTCTATAAAAGGGGACGCCGAGGTAGAAGAAAGGGTCCGATCTCTGAGTTTCCAGACGACTCCGTATTCGGATTTCGGCCCCGGTCACCACACCCCACTGCTCGATCGATCCCTCGAGCAGCCAACCCACCGCCTAGGGCAGCACTGCTAGCCTTAGGCCGCAGCTCACTCTGAGCAAACCTGTGTAATTCAGCTTGTACCCCCCCCTGTACGAGCACGTTTGGGTGCGAGATAATACAAGTCATCCTCCCCCACTGGACTTAGGGCCTTCTTTGCCCGAACCAGGATAAACCTTGTGTCCATCTTGCATCACATCTGAGAGAGGGAGCACGCGATATACAAATTTACTAGTTGGTGGTCTTGACCCCCGGGTCATAACACCGACAGTTGGCGCGCCAGGTAGGGGGAATTGCGTGTCGATCAACTCCGAACTACTCTCTCAGATGGACTCCACCATCCCACCGTTTCCATTCACCGCCGTCGTCTGGTTCGGCAGTCTAGGGTTCGTATCCACGGGCCAGGGCCACTTCATAGTTTTTCCCTTCGCTCGTGGCCTGGACAGCAGCAGCTCCGGTACGCCGGGGCCAGCAAGGATCAGGCGATGGTCCCTCCGCTTGCGCCTCTGGCCTGCGATCAAGAGGAGGCGCGAGCGACTCCGACGCGCTCGTTGTCATGCGGATTCCGAGACGCCGGATGCCATTCCCCCGGCCCCAGCTGGCGACACAGTCCCTCTCCGATCTCCCACTTCAAACTCAAACCTCTTCTCTCCGTCACGCCGGCAACGAGCGCCATCGGCTAGGGTTTCGTGTTCCGCGACCCGGCGGAATCAATGGCCGCATCCGACTTCGGCCGCGAAACCCGGCCCTCTACCTGCAGCCCGGGCTCCGCCTTATTCTCCTTCAGCGTCGGCGCCGCCACCCCATCTCCGGCTATCCCGTCCTTCCCCTCTGCTCGCCCTGCGACCCCATCCTTCCCCTCCTCTCGCCCGGTTACCTCGTCCTTCCCATCCGCTCGCCCCAGCAACCCGTCCTTCCCCTCATGCGGCTTTGGCCGCGAAGCCGGGCCCTCTAGCCGCGGCCCGGGCTCCGCCTTACCCGCCATCGGCGTCGGCGCTGCCACCCCAACCGGCACCACCCCATCTCCAGCTATCCTGTCCTTCCCCTCTGCTCGCCCTGCGACCCCATCCTTCCCCTCCTCTCGCCCGGTTACCCCGTCCTTCCCCTCCCCACGCCCCGCCAACCCGTCCTTCCCCTCGGCTCGCCCCAGCAACCCGTCATCCCCCTCTGTGCGCCCGGCCGCCCCGAGCTTCCCGAGCCCTCGGCCCCAGCTCGCCACGGCGGATACGATGTGTCGTTCTTCAGCCACTCAGTCCTGCTCTATACCTATGCCCTCCACAAGTACGACCGCTGGCTTCCCGAGCTCTCGTCCTGCACTTGAGCCAGGTGCGATGTATGTGTTTGTGCGTTTAAGATTTGTTGTGGAGCTAATTGACTAGTGAGTAGGATTTGTGCACTTGCTCTTGCAGAGTATTGGAAAACCCAGAAGCATGTAATTTGCCTTGTGCTGAGCTATATTTCTCTTAAGTAATGATCATGACCAAATGTAATAAGGATATATCTGGGTTTTGTACTCATGTAGATGGAATTTTTTGTTTTGTTGGATGGATTCATACCTTGTGTCATAGTTGGAAGATCAATCCAGTATTGAAGGCCTCATTTGTTCTAGGACTACATAGTCTTACACTCCTTCGAACAGGAAGAATATATATAGATATATAACACTGTTGCTACTTGCTAGAATGGTTGTATTGCACAACACGCAGACTAAAATCTGTACCGTGTCTCATATTTTTGTATTTGCAATATTTTTGAAAATACAACTCATGTGCCAACCACACAGTTACATGGACAATACCGCTAGTTTATCCAATATATGTCATGTTATAGGGCATTATTGTAAATCTGTATGATTTGCTATCTCATTGGAGAGAAATGTTGCACACTGAAACTACATGTATCAACCACCTAACTGATTACATGTATTACTTGTGCTTGCATAGTACTACTCCCTCCGTTCCAAAATATAGGTTGTTTTGGCTTTTTGAGGTACATAGTTTTTGCTATACAGCTAGATACACGATATGTCTAGATACATAATAAAAGTTGTGTATCTAGAAAAGCGAAACCGACCTACCTATAAATTGGAACATAAGGAGTACCTTGTTTGTACAATGTCTAGGATATGTGCGTGTAATCACACTTCTCTAACTTTGACAATTTGATCATCTATTGGAGTAAAACCATATGGATTCATCCTATGGGAGTAGTTAATTTTAGACAAGTTCTTTCAAAAACATATTAATATCTATTTTATAAACTTATAGTATTATGTTCATATAAAAAGTAATGGTCAAAGTTGCACATTGGAGATTTAAATATTAGGTGCACTTTTTGTAAAGATGGAAACAACATGCATCTGTGTTGATGGAATTTTGATGCCTTGCGTTCTTCGTAGGCCATCCATACCATCAGTAAGCAGGTCCTTGGATCTTCTTATTTTCTCAAGGAACAGGGGCCTATCACCTGTATCAAATCTGCATGCAGATTCTCCTGCAGATTACAATAATAGTATGGAACAAAGAAGGTACAAACACTTCTTGATGCATCTCTCAAGTATTATCTTTGTTCCTTGTTGCAACTGATAATACATTGGTGAGAAGGTATACCTTGTAATTTAATTTGGCAACTATTTTCCTCCTTTGAAGCTTATGCACTGTGACTCTTTGCCAAAATACCGTTTTCCAAAATGTTGTAGTTCAAAGTACATGTACATATGATGATGTTGCAATATTAGTATCATGTAAGCCTCAGCCTTTCCAGAAATTTTGCAGTGTGTCAAATATTCCCCACTTGCTGCTGAACTCTATGTGTGCTACCTTTTAGCAATCATTCACCATGATCGCATGGTTAGAAGTTCAATGTATTTTCTTCAATGGTACCTTTTATATGAAAACTGTGTGAACTATGCTGCTGCAGTGCTGCTGTTGGAATATGGAACATTGTATATTTGTATGTGGTTTATGTTAGCCTTGGAACACCTGCCATGGTATTCTTTTGTGGAGTATTCTGTATGACTAGTGAACATAATTGAATACTCCCTCTATCTCAAATTATAAGTCATTCCAATAATCTTGGAGAGTCAATGTTGTTTATGTGTCTTTATTGTCTTGTCAGTTGGATGTTGGAGTTGTACTAGAGACACATTGGTTGATATCACACGGGGCAACGTGTTGTTTCAGTAAATGCATTCACTGTTTGAAGTGTTTCTGTTGATCTTTCTCGAGTTTTTTTAATCAATATTGATGAATTATAATTCTAAAGCATATTGTGGATAAAAAAACTAAGTTTCACACTGTCATTATTCATAGAATGCAAATAAAAAATTTGTTATTTTCATGTCATTATAAAGTTAAATATAAATTCATTGCCCGAAACAATCTTATTCAGTGACTCAGTGTACACAAATGCCTTATACTTATTTGCTTGTTTGCATGCGTGTGTGTATATGCTATTATAATGTGTTTTCTTCTTTCTCAGTAGATTCACTGGTTCAATGCAAAACCGATCATTGGATCATAATATTTCAAAAAGGTCAAGGTCTCCTACTTTGTCCTATCAGGATGTTGATGGCACAGAAGCCCATACTAATACTGGTGGAAATTCTAGAAGGTATCTAAAGATGTTTGTTTCTTCTGGGGTAGTTTTATACATTAAGTGCATAGTAAGCTTGCTTTATGAAGTGCTTAAACACCTAGTCTGTTGCAAAATAACTCTAGAGTATTATCCATTGGAAAGTGTTGACACAAAAAGCGTCAGATCTGTGAACACCTCGGGCTATTACCCAAAGCTCGATGTCGAGGGCGTGCCAGTCGATTTGACCAATCAATCGACAAGGATAATAACTATGACAAACTGAACGAGACGACAGCGATGCGCCCGGACGTCAAGGCTCAGATTGATCACGGATAACTAGAGAAGAGCTAGACGAGGCAAACAGCGATGCACCCGGATTGCCAAAGCCTAGAGGTACTCCCACGCGGAACTAACAAGGATTTTGACGGAGATCAGGGTGATGCAGCCCGTCGAAAGCTTGAAGAACTCGTTGATAACTATAACTAATGCATAAAAGGGTAAATTGCAGTAAAAGTAGGATAAAAAGTAGAATTGATTTGTTTTTGATTGGATTGATTTTTTATTCCATAGCCCTCGGGCACATATTTATACTCCCGCATGGAGAGTTGTACAACGACACGACACATATCTTTCCTAAAACAAACTCCTACTTTAAAGGAAACTGACTCGCGCAGGAGCCGGATAACAATATTTATTTCCTAAACAAACACGCCTATTTTAAAGAAAAATAAACGACCCATGCAAGAGCCGGACTCAAACTACTATAATAATACTGGTACAAAACACCAGTTTCCTTATACTCTTCCTCGATGGAAGCCTTCCATCGGCAGATCCCTGCAACTTCCTCCTTTGGCCACCTGTAGTCTTCTACTGCCACCAAGTGCTAAATCACGTCCATCGGCATCGGCAATACTTTCCCGATCGGCAATCGGCAATCATCGGCAACCAGCAATAAACCTTTATCAGCAATTGGTAACTACCTTCCGCCGGCAATCGGCAATAATCTCCCATCGGCAATCGGCAACGAGCCCTTGTCGGCAATCGGCAACGAGCCCTTGTCGGCAATCGGTAATGATTCTTCATCGGCACTTAGCTTCAGCAAGACCATCTATTAACCTTTGTCGGCAAAGATCAGCCAGCCTTCATCGGCAACACTCTTAGTCTCCCCGCAGCACCCTTCCATCGGCACTATAGACTCTTGATACCGATGGAGAACGGCCGCTGACCAGTCAAGCCTCAGCCCATTTGACACGTGTCGAAAAACGGTGTCAACACATTGTGACGGAACCGCCCAAATTATAAGAGATCAAGTGCTATTGTAGCTAATTAGCTACCACTTACAACACTTGAGCCCATATAATTCCGGTAGTCCGGAAATCTCGAAGGATTTCTTACATCAACTCAGGATCGCGTACATTCAGGGATACACATTCGAACGAGCCACAAATCAGACGAAAATACTTAAAGTACGGAATAACTATATTACAACACTTTGTTCCAAATAAACGTAGTACTTACGCCACTACACCTGTGGCCGAATAAAACATTGTTTGAAACTGAACTTGAAGTTTTAAAAGACAGGGGTGCCCGCAACGTCAGGTCCGACAACAACAAAAGGTGAGCTTGTAGAAGACCTTGCCCAAGGCCTACTCATCTTCTCCGTAGAAAGGATAGAGACAGTGCTTACAATAGCCGATGTATACTTGGCCATCTGCAACAACGGGATAAACCCTGAGTACGGAAATGTACTCAGCTAGACTTACCCGTCTAACTGAAAACAAAGACTCCAAGGATATGCATGGTTGTATCTGGAGTTGGGTAAGCTTTACTTTGCAGAAATGCTTAAATTAAAGGAGTTTACTTTAATGAGACGATGAGCAGTCATCTTTTATCCTACTAATTATTTCTAGGTTAATGCATCTACCCTAGAGCACACACTTGATTCTACTCAAACAATATAATAACATATATCCAGTTCCTTCATCAACATTTTAGTAAAACCATTAAGATGTCACATGGAGTTGTACCGTGGTGAAGCTCAGCATAATCCCCATATCCAGTGGGGGCGGCAATTCGAATCGATATACACCAGCTGGTCAGATTACCTTTAACACACGCCCATACTTTCCCCGTCGGGTCAGCATTAGGTTACCGCTCAACAAAGTCCAGGTGGTAATCGACGCGGGCTCGCATGGGTCCACCCCAATTGTAGAAAATAGATGGCCACCACGGGACAGATCATGCCTACAGTCTAGAGGGGTGCTCACAGCTGAGCGAGCTCCGGCCCGAACAGTGTTTACTCGGCTTCGGAGTCGACACTCCCGACGGCCTCTATGTGAAAGGGCGCATTCAAAGATGTAAGAGGGCCACCATCGTGTACAAACCTACACGATCCAATGGACGGACTGCCCCAAGTCTTGACCACTTGGTGCACTTGCCTTCCAGTTGACCGTATTTCATTACTATCATAGGTTCTTTCCACGATAGCGAATATAGCCAACCGTGATAGTATTACCCACAAGGGATAATACGAAACATAAAAAGAAAGGTAACCATTATTCTAAGCATGCTAAGCGGTTGCTTTTACTTTATTATTACCAGGGTAACAAGGTAGGTAAAACAAGTATCAAGGATGGTAATGCATCAATTTGGGATTCAAAACAACTCCTATTACCTAATGCATCACAGTATAAAATACTCAAGTAGATTAAGTTGTAAAAACTGGGAGGCTTAAGAATGCTCCGGGGCTTGCCTTGAGAGAAGGTGGAGGGTTGGTGGTCAGGGCACTCAGGAAGGTTAGTGTCGAGCTCTTGGTACTCCTCGTACAGCTCCTGTACCTCCTGGACTTCGGTCTCTGTGGGCTCCTGACGTTCCTCCACGGATCCTAAATGATTGCAATGCATAGATAAATAACTGAAAGGTGCAGGGATGATGCTTGAACAGGATTTAACACACAACAGAGATTCTAAGCATACACCCAAGAAAACTACCACAAGCCTACTAAGGCTCGAGCTACTAGTTAGCAGGACACAACAGGCTATTCTTATTCTAAACAGAAACTAGCAACAAGACTTTACTAACTCTAGATAAAAACACACAAGCAAGGCATACCACTGAAAACAGAATAGGAAACCATTTCGGGAACGGGCTCGAGGCATGCAGAGGCACTCGAGGCAACTGACGGGCATGACCCTCGATTACTCGAGGACGACCCTCGATTACTTGAGGTCCAGCGACCGTCGATCGAAAACAGAGAACGGTGCGGATCGACGTTTTCTCGCCGATGGTGAAGTCTTCGGTGGTAGGATTGGCTGTGCTAGGCTCGGGATGACTTATGCGCATCCACTGGTGGTGTTGGTTGAACTGGCGCGACCGTGAAGAGGGTCGACGGTGTGCGGTGGCGGCGCAGCACGGCGGTGCTACACGGCGAAGTGATCATCGGCAAAGCGAAGCTCGACGCTGGGGTGCGTGAGCATCGTGGTGAGGTGGCGAGCGCGGCTCGAGGGCTAACTGAGCCAGAAAGGCTCTATGGAAACCGGTCCACGTGCAAGCTCCGCGGCGGCGGCAATGGCGCACGGCCAACGGTGCTGTGACGACATGGGTCGAACTGAAGCTAGAGGAACGGCGTTCTCACCTCGGCTATCTCTGACGAAGCTTCCACAAAGATGGAGATGTCGGAGACGAGAAGGTGAACGGCGAATGCGGGTTGATCAGTGCGGTGGCGACTCGGAGTCGAAGAACGGCGAAAGGCGTTCCGGTGACTGGCGTCTGCGGCTGATGAAACAAGGCGAGCAGCGTGTGTGCGGGGCAAAAGCGAAAGCTATTGCGAGAGGGATTGAGCAAAGGAACTCGGGCGGTGGTGGATTTAAGAAGAAGGCGATTGCGGTGCTCGGAGCTCTCGGCGCAACGGAGAACAGAGAACTGCGAGCGATTGCGCGAGTGCGGATGAGTGCAAACGAGTGCAGGAGGTGGTGGAGGTATAGGCGCTCCTCTTTGCTTGGTTATGGCCGACCGGCGCTGCTAGAGGGGACGTGACGCGATGGCGCGGCGATGGCAGTGGTGCTGGCGTGCTTGCGGCGACGAAATAGAGCGGGACTTGGTCGACGCGCCGTTAGCGCGGATTCGCGCTTAACTGCGAAAGAGACAAGGCGGGGCGCTGATCGGACGCGGCACTGCGGTGACGTTATTGCGAAACGACGGCGCGGCGCACGGCAGGGCGGCTGGCAGGTCTGCGGCGGCGACGCAGGACGTCAGCGGCGGAAAAGCGGAGCCGACTTGGTCCTAGCGCCGTTAACGCGGATTTGAGCGAGACAGCACGATCGGCGACAGCGATGTCGGCGCAGAGCCGAAGCGGCGGCGATGGCGTGTTCCACTTCCGCGGTCAGGCATCGGCGGCCACGCGGCGGATGACTCTGACGTACGGCTCGGCCGCGGTCGGGTGAGTGCGCGCGAGCGTGCGCGATACGTGCTTGCGGTCGAGCGCGCGGGAGAGGGGCGATATCGAGGGTAGGGTCGATCGGCTTGATCGAGCCTCCGACTCGGTCGAGCCTTCCGTGTGGGGTCGTTCGTTCAAGCCCCAGTCCGTCATCGAGGGTAAAACTCGAGGGGTAGAGGTCGATGGCGAGGGGGCGTCAATCCACTGACTGGTCGATCGAGCCTCGGCCTGGGGTTATTCGCTCAAGCCTCAGTCCATCATCGAGGGTAACTAGACATAAACAAACCACACTTTTACTCTAAGCAAAGCAAGGTTTAACTACACAGGTTAAACACAAGATTAAGCACAAAACACCTATTCAATTCTAGTTTCAAAGCATATAACACACACATGAGAGATGATAGCATATGCAAACATGAATGCAATGAGATGATGTGCTTGGTGGCTAATGATGATCCTAATGCAAGCTTGACACAGGGTGTCACACACATGCCCCCCAGTTTCGGAGCGTATAACTTTACGTGCCGAAATTCTCTCCACTGTAGCCGTTACCCCCGAGATAGGCGTACGGTTTCCTCGATCCCCGCATGTGGAACTGCAATTTAATAATAAAATTCCTCGATTGTAGCACGAACAGTTACAGACCACCTCGATCACCGCGCGTATCTACTGCGGGCTTCTCTACATTCCTGTGCAATAAGAAACAGAACCCCAAAATGCCCCTGAGCAGGCTTATAAAAGTTACCGGGGTCCACGCTACTTTTCACCCTGAGTCCACTTTCACTTTCACCTTTCCGCCATCGTCTTCAACCTCCAGCCGCTCCGAAGAACACGAACTCGAGCAACAGTATTCTCCCGCAATCCGAGGACGAACCGCAAGCACTCCTTCGACTTCGATGGCAATCCAAGTCGATATCCCCAAGGTGAGACCTATTTCCTTCCCAATCCAACCCTCTGCCAGTATTTTTTCCCGCACAAATCCAGATTTATCCCCATTCTTTCTCTGATTTTTTCCTTTTCTTCCTTTCGAACTCTAGGAGCTGTACAACAAAGTAGTGATTCCACTTGCTGGTTCCACTTTTAGCTGTTTAGGCCCCATGGGCAATCCAGACCCCAGTTACATAATCAACGCAGAAACCAACCGAATCCCCTTCAGATCTGAATGTTTCGATTTAGGACTGTGGAAGGACGCTTTCCGATCATGGCCCAAGACCACTAAGGGGTGGAAAAATTGGTACCTCAGAGTTGCTGGGTCGCAACAAGTTTACTGGCAAGAGCGCAGCTTGGACCAATGTATCAGGCTCTCCATTGCCGATATAGAGAAGAATGAGAACATGTTGATAGCTGCTTCTTACTTTTGGTCAGACACCTTGAATGCCTTCTTATTCCGACATGGACCAGCCACCCCCACTCTTGCTGATGTTCATATGCTGACTGGCCTAGACATCTCTTCTGCCGACACTTTCTCTCTATTCAATAGGAAAGCTGAGCACAAAGTAAATACCTGGAACATCGGCGGTTGGACGGGTTACACTCAGGAATACCAGAAAACGGGATTGGTAAACCAGAGAGAGCATGCCACCTTCCTGAATATGTGGCTGGACAAATTCATTTTCTGTGGTAGGGCAGTCGGACCCACCACCATGTATCTCCCAGCAGTTGAGCTGCTTGCCGATGGGACAAGGCTTCCCTTGGGCAGATATCTTCTAGGATCGGTATATCGTCTCCTCCACCAAGTATCCTAAAAGTTACTGCTAGGCGAGCACATCGGCAATCTTGGAGGCCCCTGGTGGTTTATTAACATGTGGCTGCACGCACATATGCAGAAAGCGCTCCAGCTTGACTTGTTCGCTCAATGATTCCCGAGAGACATACCAGAGGACCACCAGTGCGGAGAGGATGAATCGGCAACTCGCCCTCCACTCAGCTTTGGAGAGGCCACTATTGTGCTGCCAGGGACCGATGCCGATGCAGAGCAATTCGGTCTCTTCTTTCAGAAGTTTTACAATGGAATTCCCGCCACAGAACGGCTCTGGTGGCCATATACCGATGTAGATAACCAGTTCCCATTGCTATTTAATCTTACCGATGGGAATGTACCTGAGAAGCAAATAATGATGAAGGCCAGCATTACTCCTCGGGCTATCCCAGTGAACATATTTGGATCGGGAAAGAATGCCCCTCCATCATTTGAGTTTTACTACCCATCGGTAGCGGCAAGACAACTGGCGTTCGGCCAACTACCGATCAAACTTTTTTATTCCAAGGTAGTGCAGCCCAGGCAAACATTCTCCAGTGGTCTGGACTGGAACAAGGTTATCAACCTCCCTGCCGATGCCGATATATCAGATCTTGACCTGTCCTCCTGGTCACCAACCTCCTTTATCACAAACGAGTACAAGTCCTGGTGGCAAGAGTGGAGGTGTCAACTGTTCGCCAAGTCGTCGCACTATTATCAGCACATGATCGATGCCGATCATATCATCCCTGATGACGCAGTAAGTCCTCATCCCGATGCATTCCTCATTTTACCTTCGTCATCGGTATTTGACCCCCTTGTGTTTGACAGGTTGATGACCCGATTCCTCCGATGAGCAAGAGCGGCAAGCCCTTCAAGCTTCGAATAATGAGTCCCGTATCACTCATCGGCCATAAGGCTCCCTCGTTGGCTACCTTCATCCCACGACAGGTATCTACACCGACACCTGCAAAAGCCAAGGCTACATCGGCCGCTGCTGCTGCCCTGACGCGGGTGTTTGCAGTAAACTCATCTTCACTCATACCGATTATATATTGTTTAATCGGCAACATTTACTTCGTATAATTTTCAGGCTATGAGGTCATCGGCAACTGCCCCAAGCAGACAAGCACCTCCAAGTTCGGCTGCCGATGCCCCCCAGTCTTCATCGAAACGGGCCGGATCCTCCTCTGCTGCCGCACCCAAGAAAAGGAGACGCTTGAGGCTGGCTAGCCCATCTTCATCATCGGCACGAGTCAAACCACCAACTGCCGGTATGTCATCGGCAGAAACTCCAACGGCTCCTACTCCAGATCAGCCGATGGACGACGTCCTTGGTCAGGAGGCAGCTCCTTCTACTGCAGAGGCGGTATCGGCATCGGTACCAGTAGCCGAAGCTCTCAACGAAGAAACACCTTCAACGGTGGTGGGAGTAGCATCGGCATTAGCACCATCAGCCATAACCCCGATGAAGAAACACCTATCATGGCGACAGCGGCGGCATCGGCATCAGCGACATCAGCCAATATTCCTGATGAAGCGACTGCACCTACGGCAGCAGCTGAAGCAACATCAGCATCGGTGCCGTCAATCAAAATTGCCGATGAGACAGCTCCGCCTGCCGTAGCGGCAAAGTTAACATCAGCATCGGCACTATCCGGAGATCCCGATGAAAGAGCGGCATCACCGCCACAACCAAGTATCATGCCAGAAGCAACGCCAGCGACAACACTACTATCACCAACGGTGTTGACTGCTCCTCCGACAGAAGCTCATTCATCGGCAATTGCTGCCGATGTCCAAGACGAGGCTAGACCATCTAGAATGCCAAGTCCTAGGCAAGAAATCCGCTTCAAGATGGTAAGCTAATCACTTGATAATTCTAGTATAATCCTTCGATCGGCATATTATAACCCTTCTGTTTTCAGGCCCAAGATTCCCCAGACAGCCTCTTCTCTTTCAGCCTCAACCCGTAGGACGAAGATAGGCGCCAAGACCCCCTCCAAGCCGACAGTTTATTTTCCTTCTCGGTTGACATACCTGATGACGAGGAGGAAGAAAGCTCTGCTCCAACTCTATCGGCAGAGATCAAGGCAAAGCTCGAGGCACTGCTTTCCTTGCTGCTGCAAGACACATCCCAGCTCATTCAAGACTCATCGGCAGCAAGGATCGTTTTTAAAGACCTCCAAAGCCATCTCCCCGCCGACGTAGCAGAAGTCCTTCTCCAGGCAGCCTCTATCGACATCAAACAAATCCAGTACCAGAGGCTTGTCCGTCGCATCGCCGATAGAGCGGCCCAAGCTAAGAGCGAAGGAGAGAAGCTCAAGTTCAAACATCTTGCCGATGAGAAGCACAGAAGCATTGGTCAAGCAAAAGTTTCCATCGGCACCCTGGACCAAGAAATCTCTCGACTCTCGGCAAAGAAGGAGGAGCTATTGGCAGAGCTATACAAGGTTGAGGGGGATCTGACTGCAGCCAACCAGCAGAAAACCCAACTGTCCGACTCCATCACGATTCTGCAGCAAGAAAGGGATCAGCATGCTCGGCAAGCCATCTTGTGGAAGAAGAATATCAAGCCGGTTGAGGGCTCTGCCGATGCTGACGCCAAGGAGATGGACGAGATAGAACAGATTCGCCTGCGTGCGATAGACATTATCCACTCCTTATTTTAATGCCTGTTGTATCGGCAAGAATGTAGCCTGATACTTGATCTTGTTTTGTAATATAATGCTAATTTGTTTTTACCGATGTTTTATAATTTCTTTTCATCGGCACCCAAACAAACACGCTATACGTTGATTCCTTCAAGAGTCTCTGGAAGGTATGTTTTGTTAGGAGCAAATTATCTTATCCGATAGGAACTCGATCAGGAAACACCTCAGGCCTAGAATTCAATCCCGCTCGGTAAAATCAATCCCCGTGCTAGAGCACCATCGACAAACTTGCTCACCCAGTCATCGGTGATTATCACCGATAGCATAACTCATCGAATCTGCTAAAATCTTGAGCAATCCCACTCATTAAACGACCCTGGTATTAGTCTGATTGTAGCAACAAATCGGCGATGAGGCTTCATCTTTCCATCGGATCAAAATTAGGACAATGCCGATAGGCCCACCATAAAGCATATAACTCCCAGGACGCACGCAACACACACTTAGTTATCATGCGCAAGCGCAGCAGAATCATTCTTACAACTATCTCCTGTCAATTAACAAATCTATCGGCAGTGCGGCGTTCCATACACAAACCATCGGTAAGTGCCCCAAGTATAATAATTGGCATCGCCGGTTTGCCAAATACAGCCCCCAAACTAACAGGTCCAAGATTGACCTCAATCAGACTATTGGCGAATCATCGGCGTCTGCCGATGGGCTTCTATCCTTGCGCTTTGGCCTCCACTGCCTCTCTCCCGAGGGTTCTGCAGTGTCAGACAGATCGTCGCGGCGCTGGCGCTGAATCCTCCTCTTCTGGGTCTTGGTCAGTCCCTTTGGGCACCACGGAGGAAGCTTAGTCTTCCAGAGAGGTTGGTGCTGCTTCCCACCGCTTGCATCGGCACTTCCTCCGATTTTGGGATCTCTGGAAGATACCTCTTCGTCGGGTACTCTAGCGTTGGCCATCTCCTCCAGTTCCCTGTGGTCAACACGCCTGCCAAGCCGATCATGGGCACTGAGCTTGCCCCCCAGTCGGTCATGTGCCGATCTGTCTTCTCTGAGCGGCCTGGCGTACCTGGGTGCCTGATCATCAAAACAAGGTCGCTTACCTGACCGATCGGCTGTGTAGTACCCATTGCATTCTGGACAGTTATCGGCAGTAGGCAGCTTGATGCCTTCCTCCCAGCAATGAACAAAGAAGGGACACCTCCAATGGTCCTTATGTCGAAGCCATTCTCGATGCTCTTCCTCCTCTTGCCGATACTGCTCTTCACGTGATTGCCGATGATAGCGCCTCAGCTGTTTATGGGTGATCACCACTCCAGGAGCCCTGCCGGCGCTGTTACCTTCATCGGCAACCTTCTTGCCCTTTCTGTCATCGGCATACCTTCTTGCCTCATGCTCGGACACTTGGTAACTAGGGTCTACCAATGAGTTCCTTCTGGCAATTTCCGATGTTAGCACTCTGGTTTTTTCGCTGATCTCCACCATATTGTTGGGGAACGGGTGTTGGTCTATCTTCATCGGTTTCTGGACTTTAGGATTTTCAAATTGGATCCGTCCAGAGTTAATTTCTGACTGCAGCTGCTGCCTGAACATTTTGTAGTCATTGGTACTGTGAGAATTTGCATTGTGCCACTTGCAGTACCTGGTATCCTTGAGTTCCTTGGCCGATGGAATCACTTGGTTACGGGCTAGCTTGATTCGCCCTTTCTGAAGCAATAAGTCAAATATCTCATCGGCCTTCGTGACATCGAAGGTGAACTTCTTAATCCTTTCCTGGTCGAACGCACAAGGCGTCGGCTCCTCATCATTTACCCATTCAACGGTGCCGACATTCATCTCATCGTCTGATTCAGAGCTCCCCTGCCCAACGAAGAGCACTTTGGCGCTCCAAGTCCCTTAGGCTCCAATGACTCGACATTCTGATCGGCCTCCGTGACATCAAAGGTGAATTTTTCCAATTCAGCATTGCCGATACTTGGCTCTCTGTCGGAGTCTGGGACTTCCACTTCTTCGGTTGGAACCACCCTCGTGATTTGATTTTGCCGATCAATCGACTGAGCGGGTTGATGTTCCCCTTCGTGTCTCCGTGGTGAACAAGCTGGGCAACCGACATGTCGACAGTACCAATCTGATGGACATTATGCATCGGCTGTTCGACCGATGGGAATCTTTGAACGTCCACTGGCTGATTAGGTTGACGTGCTTCCTCC
The DNA here is from genome assembly GCA_022036555.1 of Microstegium vimineum. Taxonomy (NCBI): domain Eukaryota; kingdom Viridiplantae; phylum Streptophyta; class Magnoliopsida; order Poales; family Poaceae; genus Microstegium; species Microstegium vimineum. Next base: position 6,398,937 of record CM039141.1, read on the forward strand.
GATCTTGTCGTCAAAGCATCCGAAGTGTTTGGAATAAGCACAGTGCTAGTTATTTGAACACCATGCATCGGCAGGGCTACCGATGGGCCATCTTGCACCATCATTGGTCTGCGTTGTGGCGTTATATCCGTCGGCCGCTGCACCGATGTCTCATTTTGCACTTGCGAGTATTGTGTAGTATTTGTCGGTTGATGTACCGATACTTCATTATGCAAATTCGCCGGATGATATTGTAGAGCTCTTACCACTTGACGCTCAGGCTGCACATATTGCTGCTGAATCGGCAATTGATTGATCCAACCTACATTAGGTGTCATCGGCACATGATTTACCGATGGCTGACAACTAGTTGATTCCCGCAGCTCTTGCACACTCAGATGACAGCCTTGACTTGCGAATACTATGGGCTGGACAGCTACTGTCGATGCAGACTGATTGACATTCGGCATGTTTTGTTGCACCGACCAAGCATTTGCCGATAACTGATAACCGGCTGACGCTTGTTCTAGTTGTACCCTTGGCCGATTGCTTGGACCTGCGGGTACCACGACTTGGGCAGGGATTGCCGACACAAGTTGATTGGCAATCGGCACACCTTGTTGCATCGGCCAAGCAGTTGCTGGTGACTGATAGCCAGCTGAGGCTTGTTGAGCAGCTACGGCCAATGTTGGCTGACTGACGCTTGACACGGTTGATTGCATCGGCCAAGAATTTGCCGATGTAGGCTGATTAACTATCAGCGTGTTTCATTGCATCGGCCAAGCACTTGCCGATAGCAGATAACGGCTGATGCTTGTTCTTGTTGTGCCCTCGGATGACTGCTTGAACTTATGGGTGCCACAACTTGAGCAGTAACCGCCGATACAGGTTGATTGGCGATCGACACACCTTGCTGCACCGGCCAAACGGCTGCCGACGACTGATAGCCAGCCGAGGCTTGTTCTTGTGGCGCCGGGTAATTTATTGCCACCATAGGTTGACTTGCAATAGCTGAACTTTGTTGTATCGGCAGGTGACTTGCCGATGCTTGGGCGTACAGCACGCTAGGTATTGCCGTTTGTAGATTCCCTGTTGGCGACTGCACCTGAGGAGACGTAGTGTAATGTATCACTGGAACCATCGGTTGTACAGACGTTGCCGATACCACGGGAGCCTTCCACCCTGCATGGTTATTTTGGACCAATCTGGAATCAGCAGATAGACTTGGAAACATACCATATCCCCAGCAGTTGGCAGAAGTTGGCTGACTCTGGATTACAGGTCCAGATATTGTGGAAGCCACCAGATTTGCGTTCGTCTGAGTAATGCTTGTCGGGTTCAATCTTGGTGGCGCGATCCCATCGGCGGATTGGTTCATACTCGGTGAAGACACCCTTGGAACCGCCGATGGAATTGCAACAGATGCCGATCCGAGTCGACGATGCTCTGGACCAACATGATATGGTGCCTGCCCCTCGAAAGTTTGCTTGACAGCATTGCATATAGCATCGGACAGCACATTGGATTGGCTAATGAATGCATTATTGAATGCAGAATTAACCATCTCTTGTATTTTACCAGGATCGGCGTTGAAAGTGGTCTGCCGCGGCGACGGCGGATCTTGCTTCTGTATTGCTTCGCCGATCCCGTTTAGGCTGAAGGATCTAAGATACGAGCGCTTGTATTCCTCCATTGCCTGCTCCAGAGCCTGTTTCTGATGACCTGTCAGATCTGCTGTGGAAACTTCAATGACACTCCTGAGATTAGTCATGATAAATATATTTATATAATCGCGTCCCACTGGGCGTGCCAAAAGAGGTGTTGACACAAAAAGCGTCAGATCTGTGAACACCTCGGGCTATTACCCAAAGCTCGATGTCGAGGGCGTGCCAGTCAATTTGACCAATCAATCGACAAAGATAATAACTATGACAAACTGAACGAGACGACAGCGATGCGCCCGGACGTCAAGGCTCAGATTGATCACGGATAACTAGAGCAGAGCTAGACGAGGCAAACAGCGATGCGCCCGGATTGCCAAAGCCTAGAGGTACTCCCACGCGGAACTAACAAGGATTTTGACGGAGATTAGGGTGATGCAGCCCGTCGAAAGCTTGAAGAACTCGTTGATAACTATAACTAATGCATAAAAGGGTAAATTGCAGTAAAAGTAGGATAAAAAGTAGAATTGATTTGTTTTTGATTGGATTGATTTTTTATTCCATAGCCCTCGGGCACATATTTATACTCCCGCATGGAGAGTTGTACAACGACACGACACATATCTTTCCTAAAACAAACTCCTACTTTAAAAAAAACTGACTCGCGCAGGAGCCGGATAACAATATTTATTTCCTAAACAAACACGCCTATTTTAAAGAAAAATAAACGACCCATGCAAGAGCCGGACTCAAACTACTATAATAATACTGGTACAAAACACCAGTTTCCTTATACTCTTTGTCGATGGAAGCCTTCCATTGGCAGATCCCTGCAACTTCCTCCTTTGGCCACCTGTAGTCTTCTACTGCCACCAAGTGCTAAATCACGTCCATCGACATCGGCAATACTTTCCCGATCGGCAATCGGCAATCATCGGCAACCAGCAATAAACCTTTATCAGCAATTGGTAACTACCTTCCGCCGGCAATCGGCAATAATCTCCCATCGGCAATCGGCAACGAGCCCTTGTCGGCAATCGGCAATGACCTCTCATCGGCAATCGGTAATGATTCTTCATCGGCACTTAGCTTCAGCAAGACCATCTATTAACCTTTGTCGGCAAAGATCACCCAGCCTTCATCGGCAACACTCTTAGTCTCCCCGCAGCACCCTTCCATCGGCACTATAGACTCTTGATACCGATGGAGAACGGCCGCTGACCAGTCAAGCCTCAGCCCATTTGACACGTGTCGAAAAACGGTGTCAACAGAAAGCAATAAAAAATTCCATTAGGAATTATTTTGCCACCTGGTTGGATTTGTTGTTAAACTGAAGCAGGAAGAGCGTGCTTACATAGTTACTTGGCTAAAATACTTCTGTAAATTAATTCTATTTATGGATAGTTAGTTTTCTTGAGATTTCTTGCTAAAGGAATGCATAGAACTGTGGTTTGTTTTGTTCAGAAACCATTAGGCCCTTATTCAAGTTTATATGAATTAACCTTTATTTTAGTTCTTCTGTTTTTCTGTTGCTGTGTTGCATTTTCCGAATGCTATTAAGAAAGATTTAAGATTGTTTTTTTTACTTAATTTCCTAGCAATATTTTTTGCATTGAAAAATGGTGAAGCCTCAAAAAGGATGCGATCTTCTACATCAGAGTTCACACGCATGGTCAAGTTACCACCATCAGATATCAGAGACAATATTAGGTCATCACCTGTAGATTTTGGCAGCAGCAGTAGCTCAGTCCAGAATCTTAGTGCACATTCTGATGTCCAGAAGTAAAGCTCCTTTTTTGCATTGAATTCGTTTTGTTTTTTGTTAATTTTGGTTAAAATGTTGATTTTGGCTAGCACATTTTAACTTGAAGTAGTAGTTATAAAATGAAGTGAGACCTCTTATTGAGTTATTGTGCCTGCTGTTCATTAATATAGATTAATATTTTTTTTTGCAATTATTACAGGTCTGATGCATCCTTTCCCAAGTTTGGAAATTTAATACAATCACGCATTGGTATTGCACGTTCACCACCACAACAGATGTCTCGTCTTTCCGACTCCAATGAACTTGACAAGTTAGATATTTCTCCAAAGCCTTCTATGCTTAGTGCTACCAGAAGAACAGGGATCTCTCCTTTGGATGCTACTGATGATGACCATGTGACCCTTTCAACTGAACTTGAGAGGTACTTATTGTCCATTAGATGGCTTTTCACTTTTCTCTCTTTGCAACAATATTTCCATTCCATATGTTGCCTTTTGGTGTTATTCATGAAACATTTTGTGCAGGGAGGAACAAGCGAAAGCCAAGCGGCACCCGAACCAAACCCAAACCATTTATGGTGAAGTATGTGTTGATGGGTGGACAATCACTTGCAAGAAGTTCCAACCTCGAAGAATCAAGCGAGCTAAGAAGCAAGCCAAGCAAATGAAGGCAAAGTTTTTTAGGTGCTAGGCATAATCTAGGCGATGACCCATAGCCTAGCGACTAGTCCAGCCTAGGCTAGCCTAGGCGAAGCTAGGCGTTTTGCCAATTTGCCAATTTAGTATAATATATATACATATATAGCAGAAATCATGAATAATTTAGATAAACATACCTTAGGACCTTAGTACTTAGTTGTAGTTTGATACATGTAGTATTGTTCCTTACTTCCTTTCCTACTCCTGTTGTTGCAGACCTGCACTGCAGCAATGGTCCAAGCCTCCAACAGTCCAACTGTAATAGAGAAGTGTACAACACTTTTAGATACAATTGGGCACCAATACAAGTGATAAAAAATAGGGAATAGCATGTTAGGTACTTATCTGAGCCTTCTTCCCTCCATTATCAGCATTTCAGCAACCAAAATATGATGTACATACAGTACAGTACAGTAGGCACCAATAAGAACATAAAATGGATAGAAGACTAATACATTACAACACATGATTCTCAGTTCTCACAAAACAAAACACAATCACACACGACAACAAAGAGTTCTAAGTTCATAATTTAAAGATGCATAAAAAAAGTAAAACATGACAAGAACAAGAAGTTGTCTCACACAATCACACTTCTTCAGTAGGACAATAGGCTTCATCTAATCAATAATCATCCATCACATAGTCATCCTCATCTTCATTAAACTCTTCTTCTTCGGAATCAAACTCTTCTCCTTCATAGAGCTCTCTCACCCTTCCACTTCTACGCAGCTCTAGTTGTTCTTCTGCTCCCACTGCATCTCCAATCACAGACCAAGGTATCCCTGTACCATCCATGAGTTCTTCCTCATCTTCCTCATCTCTAAAGTTAACTAATGCACAATCATCTCCATTCTCTTGGAGGAAACCTTGAGCTTCAGTTGTATCACTAGACAAGAGAACATCAGTAATTTTCTTTGCCTTTATATTTGCTCTCTTATTAATCATCCTATTGTTTAATTGAATGTAGACCAACTTGCTGAGGCGGTTTGTTGTAAGCCTATTCCTTTTCTTAGTATGCACCTATAAATTAAGAATAAGAGCACTTTTAGAATTTAATTGTAATGCTGCTGAATTTTGATAACACATAGGTACTAACCCCATCAAAGCCACTCCAATTTTTTTCACAACCAGAAGAGCTTGTTGTCAAAGATAGGATCCTTATAGCTATCTTTTGCAGAGCTGGGTGTTTCAGTTCCATACAAACGCCACCATGATGCTGAAATAAAAAAAAACCTCTCTATTAGTTAGTGGTTACAACAAATTTCTTGTTATATTTCTTGTTAGATGAACACAACAAACAATATGTAAACAACTTTTACCTGGATTATAATCAAAGTTCTGAAAAGTCCTTGCAAGCTTCTTGCTAAAGACTCCTCTGTTCTGAAACTTCTGGAGTTCAATGTTGGCAGCTTGTTCTTGCATTTCTTCATCATGATAAAAAAAAAGTCTCCACACAACTAATAAATCCTTGTGTCATTTTGGGAGCATCAAAGACTGAAGGATTAGCATAACTGTAATGTGGATTCAACAAAAAAGCTATCAAATGCAATGGAGAATCTAGTCTTCCAGCCATCTTCTTGTCAACAATAGCAATAACATCCTTGAAACGGGTCTCAAAGTTGCCAAGGGCCTCTTTGATTTGTCTCTTTGCCTTTAGTAGTTCTCCATATATAAAACCCATGGCCGGCTTCACATCTCCATCAACCAATCAGAGAACTTTGAATAATGGCTAAAAACAGCCAATGTTAACCACTACTACATAAATGATTTTGCATAGCACTTGAGTTTTATTAACTGTGGCGGTTAAACACATAAACCATCACGGTTAATAGGTGGTCAGAAATCCCACCGGCTAGGGGTCACAACCGCCACGGTTAATGCATTAACTGTGGCAGTTGTTATAATCTGACCGCCACGGTTAATGCATTTACGGAGACGGTTGTCTTAATGCAACCGCCTCTAGAAATAAGGGCCCAACTACTAGCCCAACAAGCCCAAAGTATCGGGCTCATATATAAGAGAGCAAGTTAGGGTTTTCTGATTCATTTCTCTTCCCCACCCTTACCTCACGCAACAGCTGCCGCTAATTCTCTCGATCCAAGAGTCGCGCGCCCCTCCCCTTCCCAACGCGCCTCCTTCCCCTCCCTTCACGGCGACCCTCCCTCCCCTTCCCTGCGCCCCTCCCCCTCCCTCCCCTTCCCGACGACCCTCCCTCCCCTTCCCTGCGCCCCTCCCCTCTCTCCCCTTCCCGGCAACCCCTCCTCCGGACTCGACGCGAGCGGCGCCCCTCCTCTACTCAGCGTTGGCGGCGGTGGGGCTGCGCGACAGCGGCGTCGGAGCTTGTCACACCCAATTTTAAGAATAAAACTGAATGCGAATAACTCATGCGTGCCCAGAGATCAATCACACACATAAGCCGACAAATCTTTAAATAGTACCATCACTGAGTGCTTATTACATAACGAATAATATTCTCAATCAAAACAGCGGAAATAAAGATAACTCTCGCGATAAAGCTCCACTTCACAGGGAACGCCGACTGGTTGACCACTAGCCTAGTACTCCTCACGGTAGTCTTCATAGCCATCTGATGAGGTTGAGAAAGCAAGGGTGGGCACTTAAAGTACTCAACAAGAGTAACATAGGGTTATGAAGCTCAAAGGCTGACACTGTCTGAACTGCGGTAGCTTTTAGCTTGGTCAAGTTTTACCAACACTTAGCTTTAGTTATGCATAACCCAATTAATAACCACATGATAATATTAGTAATCAACATTAACAATTAAACAACATGATCATCTACACTGTGAGTTTTCCAGGCTGCTCGTGACCGTGAGCACGGCTATCATGATAGATTTACACTCTGCAGAGGTTACGCACTTTACCCACAAGCCGTGTTGCCCATATGCCCGGGTTTGCAACTCCCAAAACACTGCCAAGGTGAGTGGGCAGGGAACACTATGAAGTCTTTCAAAAGCTCTTTCTAACATGTAGCGGACCCTACGGACCCAATGCAAAGGGGTATATGGGACACCCCGATGGTACCACCCACAGCGGTCCCCATACAAGCTATACCCCATATCCAGCTCGGCAAATGTGCCTTTCACGAATCACAAGCATGCTAGTCCAAACTTCATACTTAACTAAAGTCATAGCCATTATAGCACTTATGGTTGCATTTAAGTCCCAGCTTTTGCCCTACAGTGGGGTCCTATTCCATGTTGCTACAAAAGCCAATTTTATCTCATTGTTGCATATATCATTAATCAATATTCGATTCAATATTCATCATGTAAAGCATAGCAAAGCTACCCATATGTATAGAAACCCATGGTGACAAGGTACAAGGTAACAAGCTATGGTATAGATCTAAATAGGAGTCAATTGAGACACATGCAATCATGACCAGTGGTCCCCATACAAGCTATACCCCATATCCAGCTCGGCAAAGGTGCCTTTCACGAACCACAAGTATGCTAGTCCAAACTTCATACTTAACTAAAGCCAGAGCCATTATAGCACTTATGGTTGCATTTAAGTCCCAGCTTTTGCCCTACAGTGGGGTCCTATTCCATGTTGCTACAAAAGCCAATTTTATCTCATTTTTGCATATATCATTAATCAATATTCGATTCAATATTCATCATGTAAAGCATAGCAAAGCTACCCATATGCATAGAAACCCATGGTGACAAGGTACAAGGTAACAAGCTACGGTATAGATCTAAATAGGAGTCAATTGAGACACATGCAATCATGACTACGTGAATTAAATTGAATAGGTAACAAGGATGATCCCATGTTAAACTTGCCTTGATCACAAAGCTCCTGGTGGTCCTGATCTGCTGCAAAGAACCCTTGCTCACCGAAGATCTCACCGGCTGAACTCAAACAACGTCACCACGCAATCATCCGAACAATCATACACGAAGCAACGAAGATATAGATAGAACAATACACCAAAACAATAAAGAGGTTTTGAAAAGATTATAAAAATATCTATATTATACTACGATCACAAAGACGCGAGAATCACGCTAAACGGATCTAAAACGAATAAACTATAGATTAAACAAGATTTTAAAGAGCAAGATTAAAGCATTAAAAGAATTAATTTACTTTTATTTTCAAAAGTAATTAACATAGATGAAAACTATACTACTGGATAGAGCATAAAACTACGAATCTAACGCAACTTGAACGGATCGATTTGGATTTAAAACGAGCAAATTATAGGGTTTTTAAAGCAGTGGCAAAACTATAAATAAGTGGAACTTAATTGAATTAAAATAATTCAGAAATTCGGATTATCAGAGTCAGCTCTGGATGGCGGGTTAATTTGATGAAAAGCGGGGATCTCTTTAGAAAGATTACCCGCGAAGGGGTATGGAGCAATAGGATCCGTCCGATCCAATCTGGACGGATCAGATTAGAAGGGGGAGGAGAGGGCGGCGCTCCTGCCGGAGCAGAAGGCCGGGACGGCGGCGCCATGGGTGGGCCGAGCCCGAGTTCCCCGGCGCGGGCTGAACCGGAGCTACGGTGCTCGGTTTTCCAAATCGAGAGCACCGGGAGAACGAGCGGAGAGAGGCGAACTCACCAAGGCCAATGGCAAGGCTCGGGGATGGCGGTGGCTGGTCGGCGACGGAGGTCAGCGGTCGTGGAGCTCCTGCACACGGCGACAAGGTCAACTGGAGCGTAATTGGAGGGGAAAAGAGAGAGAGGAGGTATTCCGCGGCCACGCAAGGACGATGCGAAGCTCGAAGAGGCTTACGGCGGCGGGAATTGCGGCGCGGAGCCTCGGTGGCGGCGCTCTGCTTGGCAGCGGATTTGCGAGCGGCGCTGCTGCGGCTGCGAGGCGAGGCGGGTGTTCGGTTTTAGATGGGATTGACGACGCGAGGCGGTGCTATTTAAAAGGGCAGAGGGAGAGTCTGTGGCGTGCACGCCAAGACGCAAGGCGGACGCGGCGTCGCGGCGCAACCGAGTCCGGTGCAGACTCGTTGGGAGGAAGGGGAAAGGGGGCTGACGCATGGGGTCCGCACATCAGTGAGAGGAGAGGAGGCAGTGGCCGAGCAGGTCCGCCGGTTCAACGCGCCGTGGCGGTTGCGGGTTTGGCGTGCGAGCGAGCAGAGTCCGGTCGGGCTCGACTGGAGGAAGGGGGAGGGACTTACGCGCGGGACCGCGCGGTCAGAGGGAGAAAGGGGGAAGGCGGCTGACAAGCGGGGCCCCCTGCGTCAGACAGAGAAACGAAAGGGGGAGCCCTGCGCCGCGCGCTGGGCCGGCCTGGGAACTGGGCCGAGGCTGGGGGAGGGAAAAGAGGGCCTGGCTGCTCGGCTGGGCCCAAAATAGGAAGGGGAGGGGGTGTTTTTCCATTTTCTTTTCTTTTCCTTTGATTTTTGCAAACATTTTTCCAAAACCATTTTGAATAACTTTTGAGTTTTGCAAAACTAGGCAACACAAAAGAGATATGCAAGAGCATGAATGCATAATAATGTTGAACCCTAGCATTTAATATATTTGTTTAAGTTTTATTTATTTAGTTCCATGTTCACAAAAATTGCTAGAAATAAATCAATTTTAATTTAAATTGAAATCTAATTTCTATTTCAAATTTTAGGGTGTTACAAATCTACCCCCCTTAAAAGAATCTCGCCCCGAGATTCCCAGATTTTACTTACTTAAAGAGTTGAGGGTAGGTTTTTCTTAGATCTTCCTCTCTTTCCCAAGTGGCCTCTTTCTCGGTATATCGATTCCACTGCACCTTGCACATCTTGATAACCTTACTCCTTGTAATTCTTTCAGCTGTCTCCAAAATTTTAACAGGATATTCCTCATAGGTCAAATCTTCCTTAACTATGAGTTCCTCCAACGGTATCTGTTCTTTGGGTACTCGCAAACACTTCTTAAGCTGAGATACGTGAAACACATCGTGAACTCCTGACAAACTTTCTGGTAACTCTAATCGATAAGCAACTTCTCCACGTCTCTCAAGAATCTTGAACGGACCAATATATCTGGGTGCTAACTTTCCTTTCATATTGAACCGTTTCACACTTCTCATAGGTGACACTTTCAAGTAAACATAATCACCTACCTCAAAAGACAAATCTTTTCTTCGCTTATCAGCGTAACTCTTCTGTCGTGACTGTGGTATCTTTAGATTATCTCTGATTACTCGAACTTGTTCTTCTGCATCTCTCAGAACATCTGGTCCAAACACTTGGGTTTCTCCCGTTTGATTCCAGAACAACGGAGTTCTACACTTCCGTCCATACAAAGCTTCAAACGGCGCCATCTTAAGACTTTCCTGATAACTGTTGTTATATGAGAACTCAGCATAGGGCAAACTCTTGTCCCAACTGGTACCATACTGCAAAGCACAAGCTCTTAACATATCTTCTAGCACTTGATTTGTCCTTTCTGTCTGTCCATCTGTCTGAGGGTGATAGACTGAGCTAAAATTCAACACTGTTCCGAGGGACTCATGCACTTTCTTCCAAAAGTGTGAAGTGAACTGGTTTCCTCTGTCTGACACAATCTTCTTTGGAACTCCATGCTGGCATACTATTCTTTCCATATATAACTGTGCTAACTATGCTCCCGTATAAGTGGTTCGAACTAGCAAGAAGTGAGCTACCTTAGTCAAGCGATCAACTATGACCCAGATTGAGTCATAACCTTTCCGAGTAAGAGGTAACTGTAACACCCCGGGTGTTAATCACTTAATTAAAAACTGATCATGTCATCATATGCATTAAGCATCATTCACTTGTTTGAAAACCTGGATAAGCATTGAACTAAAATGAGTTTACTTGTCTATGTTTGCTCAAGGTTGCGAATGCAGGTCATCTTTTTAAAGTTCTCAAAATTTAAATATGAATCCAAACCCTATTTCTCAAAGGGGGTGGATTAAACACTAAACATGATTTTCAAAATCTATAAAGAATTTGTTTATGGTTGTTTAAGCAAAGTTGTAGAGCTCTGTTTGTTTTGCTTTTGTTGTGTTTACAGTTTTCAAGTCTTGTTCGTGTTTTTAAAAGAATTTGAAAAGGGGGCAAATCCTTTTAAACAGGTTTTCAGATTTCAAAATGCATTTTCATTTCTAGGCCGATTTTGAAAATTTGAGTGTTGACAAAGTTGTAGATCATGAAATTTTGAGCAACTTTCGTATTCTAAGTTTTTCATGAAAACCCCTGGAAGCTTGAGCAATTCGCAAAATAGTCACAGGGGCAGTTCAGACATTTCATCAAGCAGTTGCATGGCGGCGTTGAGCTCGACGCCGACATCTGGCCGGCCACCTGTCGACGCCACCGTGCGACTCCTGTCCTTGACTCACGTCTTGTCATGTGCGTGGCGGCGTCGCGGAACCGTTGCCGTCTTCAAAACGGAACACCGTTCACTCCTGCCTCCCTTTCCACACCACGCCATCGCTCTGCTCTGCTCCGCCGAACGCTCCACCATCATCGACGAGCTCATTCGAGCTTGTTAGCCACTTCCAATCGCTCAATCCGTTGCCATTGTCTTCGCTTTGACCTCGCGCATCCTCGAGTCGAGTTAGTGAAGTCGCCGAGACCTCGTTTACCTGGCGCGACCGTTTCTTCCTCAGCTCCGGCGAGAGCGCCACTGCTCTGGTCAGCCCTTGATCGGGCTACACAGGAGCCACATTGCTTTTTCATATTGTGTTTCTTGCTCCTTGTTCATCACTGATCCTTGTCGGCTTCTCCGTTTTGCAAATGGTGGACCATAGCTCCGGGAACATCATCGTTGTCGCTCGGTTCATCGTCTCCGCCGACACGTTCTCCGTCGACAGTCGTCTCTGCTTCATCTCCGGCCACGCTTGCGAGTGCTTCGTGACCAGGGTGAGCTCCTCGACCTCTCCGCACCCTCGATTGTCCTTGAACCGAGCCTTCGAGCTCTGTCCTCGAGCGCCGCTGCAGTTCATGGCCGGCGTGGCGGTATGTTCATCGTCTGGTCATTGTAGTTGATCTTTTTCTGATCTGAGTCTTGCGCTAGCTTCGTCTAGCCGTCCTGAGTCTGTTTCGAGGGGTGGTTGTCCTCGAGCGCGTGCGTGTTTTCTCCAGCGCACGTCGCGCAGATCCCGCTGACCGCCATGGAAGTCGATGAGGATGTTGCGTTTAGCTCTGAGTTCGTTTTGCGTGCGCTTCGCGTTGTTTGGGGGCCGCGAAGCTTGCTAGGGTTGTTGGTTGAGCCGATCCAGGCCTGTGTTCGCCGACGTATGTGCGGTCGAGCTCGGGTCGCCGCCATTGCCGTCGACGAGGTCACCTAGGTAGGTTTTAGTCTCGTTTCTGTTGGGCGTTTTGCTCGTGCTTGTTCCCTGAGTCGTTTCCGAGGCCTAGCTTCTCCGACGCATGGTTGTGCTCGCCGGCGTACGAGCGGTCGAGCTCCGGTCGCCGCCATCGCCGTCGATAAGACATTTCTAAGGGATGGTTTTGGTCGTAGCACACCTCGTTGGGTTCGGCTTGGAGAGCCGAAGCAGGTTCGAGGGGTAGCTGTTCGGTTTGGTTACCGATGGCGACGCACCGCCGTGTTTGTGGTCGTCGGCGCCACTGCGTGCGTCTGTGCCACTGATGAGCGGGACCCAGCCGTCAGTAGGTTTTATGAAGGGTTTTTCCTTTTTCCAGTTTTGCACAGTAATGTCTTTTGTTATTTTTGTATGTTTAAATCCGTGCATGTTTAAATTCTGCAAAAAAAAATTGTGTATACCCTCTATGATGTGTAGTTTTTAAGAAAAATATAACATGTCTATGTTCAGTATGTTTTTAATCCTGTAAAAATGCCCAAATTAATTGAAAAATGAGTTTTTCATGAATTTTCATGCTCTGTGTGTTGTTCCAAAAATTCTGAGAATTTTTGTGTAAGCTGTATACACTGTTACCTTATTGTACAAAAAGTTTGGGAGTTTTTGGATGAACTTTTATACATGGCTAGTTGTTTAATTAGTTATAAAATGTTTAGAAACCCTAATGATTTTAGGTTTTGAGTGATTTTGGATTATTTGATGCAAATGGTCAATTGTCTAGTGACAAACACAAGTTGGACATGCTTGATGTAATGTTGTTTGCTCAGTTCTTTTGGATGTAATTATTAACTTAGATAATCGAGATAAATAGGGTTTAATTAATTTTGCTTTATAACCTAGTTTGCTTTCCTTCATGAAAGGAAGTTGTACTCAAGGTGTAATCTATTTTAAATCATCTCTTAAGAACATGTTTGTTTGTGTTGAGCATCATGTTTACTATTCGAGCATCATCTAAAACATGTCTTTATATCGTGTAGATTGTTCGTTGGTTGGGTTGGATACCTCTAGTGAAGAGGTTTTCTCTCTTGAATCTGAGCCCGAGTTCGTTTATCCCTCCAACCAAGGCAAGCCCCGGTGCATTCAAACACTTCCTTGCATTTAAAATCGTTTGTTTTAAATACACTTATGTTTATAATATTGTATTACGGTACTTTATTAAATTCCTACTTGATGCATAGCTTTATCCTTGTATTAGTTGTACCTTTAACCTTGACACTTGTTTAAAGTTGCAAAGTTTCGCAAAAATGCTTAGTATGCTTAGAACTTTTTATAGTAGGTGATTTCCGGTCACCTACGCATAGCGTATTGCTTCGGCAAATGGTTATGTTTTCTGAAAAAGGGATATTGTTGTTGGAAGTAATAATCTGAGACCGGGCGGACACGGTGTTGGAGAGCCATCAGCGGTTGTCTGGTGAGCGGGTTCTTTCCGCCTGTGTCGATTAGGAACCGTCCGTTGTAGACCGTCCATGGGTTGTGACTTTGGAGTACTTATCATATACCTTTGGGGAAGCTGGACTCTGGCTAATCCAGTCTAAAGGACGGTTAACCCGCACTGGGAGTGGAGAGATGGCGAGAGTAGTGTGTACCCTCCAAGTTCGAGGAACTGGATGGAGGCGTACTGTGCTCTCGGGTGGCGGGCCCCCATTCTCGGATGGAGGATCCAGGGAAAAGTAGTCATATGCGTGCTTTAAGCGGCTGTATATGTCGTGCGATAGGGAAGCCCCAGCTGGGATAAACCGGTTCGAACATCGTGTTCCTCGGAAATGGAAACATGACCCTATCCTCTACTGCGTAGTAATACACTTAAACTGGATACTTGTTGGATTCCTTTTATGGATGGTTATTACCTTGTTATCGATCATACATTTAGATCGGTACCTGTGTAATCTTATGAATAAAACAAATGAATTTCAATTCTTTTTATAAATGCTCATTTATGCAAAACCTTTGATTCTTGCAAACCACACCTTGAATCCCATGACTTGCATACTGTTTTGTCCACCAAATACTTCTCTTTGTCAGATAAGTCTTGTTGAGTACTCCCGTACTCAGGGTTTGTTAACCCCTGTTGCAGATGAGGATCACAACCCGGTTTGTGTGACTTCTTGTTGCATGACCGTGGTCAGTGTAGATGAAGATGAGGAATAATCTGTCTTTGCTTGACTCTTGGGCAATAATACTTCGTTTGTTTGTCTATCCTTTATCAGCAGCTTGATGTATTATTAACGTATGACACTTAAGTTATGTTTCAAAACTTATGGTTTGTAATATGACTTTAAATTTCTGCTACTTTGATGTAATATAAAAATTTCGTATTACTTCTGTAATGATTGTAATGAGGAGATCCTGTTCGGAAAGAGGTGGATGACCCGCTGCAAAGTGGCGACACCTGACAGACTAATTAAGGTTCGGATCATCTGTTGGGATTAAGTTGGTTAATCCTAACAAGTGGGCCCTATCTTAAGAGGTTCTGTCACACTAACCCAACTATGAAATCCATACCAACTTCGTCCCACTTCCATTCAGGTATCTTCATCGGTTGCAACAGTCCTGCAGGTCTCTGATGTTCTGCTTTAACCCTCTGACATGTATCACATATTGTTACATATTCTGCCATGTCACGTTTCAATCCAACCCACCAATATTTCTCTTTAAGATCTAAGTACATCTTAGTGCTTCCAGGATGTATTGAATAGGTTGACTCATGAGCTTCTCACAGAATCGTCTGTCGAATAGACTTGATGTCGGGGACGCAGATCCTCTTTCCAAACCACAATGTACCATTATCATCTAACCGGAAAACCTGGTGATCTTCCTTCCTTCATGTTCTCAACTATTAACTGCAGATTCTTATCCTGCAACTGACCTTCACGAATCTCCTTCTCTAGTGTAGGCTCAACTACCATCTCCATAGCATTAGCAACAATGCTCAAGTTGAGATGCTCAAGTTCAGCACACAACTCTTCAGGCATAGGTATTGTTCGAATCTCATTAGCATAACTTTTCCTGCTAAGAGCATCGGCCACAACATTGGCTTTACCAGAATGATAGTGAACATCTAAGTCATAATCCTTGATCAGCTCCAACCAATGGCGTTGCCTCAAATTCAGATCTGATTGAGTAAAGATATACTTCAAGCTCTTGGTCGGTGTAGATGTCACACTTATGACCAATAAGATAATGTCTCTATATCTCAATGCATGAACCACAGCTGCTA